>OY757917.1:101669616-102289616 GCA_963585895.1 Sepioteuthis lessoniana | reverse complement strand
GTGTCAATATGTTGCAGTTCTGTTTGGTCTCCAACTCCCTCTCACACACAAACCCTTTCAAATAAAGTGAGAGGTGTATATTTTTCTAAAAGACTGTGTCGCTCATCTTCATTGCATCTTTATTGTGTGTCATTATGATTCTGCATGCATATGTAGATGTATATGTATTATGTGTTTGTATAGTTGGTCATGGTCATGGCTATACAACACAGCGTGCTTATGCCAACCTGAATTATTTGAAACAGAACTGTTTTTTTACATTGAAACTGTATTTACACTAAACTGAATGATTTAACATTGAACTGTTTTGACATTTAACTTTGTGTAAACAAAATGTGTACTTATACTAAACTGAATTAGCTGAATTAGAACTGCTTGACTAAACTGAATAGCTCGAAATAGAAATATTTTTAACAATTAAACTGTACTTACATTTAAACTGCGTGCTTATGCTAAACTGAATTATTTAAATAGAACTGTTTTTGACATTGAAACTGTACTTACACTAAACTGAATTGTTATATATAACTGCTTGAATAAACTGAATAGTTTGAAATAGACATGTTTTTGACAAACTGTGTTCTCATGCTAAACTGAATTGTTTGAAATAGAACTGATTATTTACATAAAAATAGATTTAGCATTAAATAACCTACAAAGGTTGATATGCCATAAAACCAAACCAAACCAAATCTCCACTCTAAATGGTGTTTCTCTGAAATTAGGGGACAAGTTCGCCTACCTCAGTAGCAGCATCTCATTTACTGAAAATTACATCAATATATGCTTAGTGAAGGCATCAACTGCTATTGATAGGTTATCAATCATATGGAAGTCTGACCTATCCAATAAAATAAAACATAATTTCTTCCAAGCAACGGTTGTGTAAATTCTACTATATGGATGCACCTCCTTTCTCTAAAACCATCCTAAGAAGATGAACAAGACATGTGGTGCACTGCTGTAGGAGCAAGGACGAACTCATAAGTGACATTCTCTGCTGGACTCCTTCACACAGATGTGGAAGTGTTGGCTGACCAATAAAAACTTATTTATAATAGCTCTGTACAGACACAGAATGTAGTCTAGAAGACCTGCCGGGAGTGATGGATGATAGAGACAAATGCCGAAAGAGAGTCAGGGAAATCCATGCTAGTAGCACAACTTGATGATGATGATAGATATTTATGTGTGTGTGTATGTATACATATATATATATATATATGTATATATATGTGTGTGTGTATATATACATATGTGTGTATGTGTATATACATATGCATATATAAATGTGTGTATGTGTATATATATATGTGTGTGTGTGTGTGTGTATATATATATATATATGTGTATGTGTTACATATGTATGTATATATATATATATATATATATTGTTTGATATTATTATAAACAATTTTAAATCTAATCAATTCTTTCTATTTCAATAAACTGTGCTAATTCATCATTTTGCACAGAAGCAGAAGTTTTATTTGTTTTTAGTTTTGGTTGAAGACTTGGTAATAAACTTGATGGCAAAAAAATCCAACACTGATGCGAGATTTTTCAGTTGTACTTTTCCTTTAATAACCACTATTTCATATTCGAATGGAAAATGTTTTTTTTATAAACAACAGTATTTGGTTTGTCAGGGGTGTTGTTACAAGATATTAGTTACACCATTGGTCTCACTTATAATTTGGGGATGATTTAGGATTCAGAATTGACAATTTAAGGTTTGTATAAATGTGAGAATTTATCATCTTTTGTGGATTAAAAAATGTCAGAAAGAAGGAATTTAAGATTCAGACATGGAGATTTTGAGATTCAGAAAATAAAATTTATCTTTTCTTGAGGATAGGAAACAAGATGGAATTTAAAATTCATACCCAACACTGGTGAGTGCAATTTCAAGTCATCTAAATTACTGCTGAATCATGTTGCATGTTAATAAAATGGTCTGAAGTCTTTTATGGTATATTTTAATTAAAAAATACAAAACAATACACTCACTTTTTCAGTTTATTCCTCTTCCATAAATCCACCAAATTCTTCATCTTCAGTGTCTGAGTTTAACAATTGGGCAATTTCAGCATCAAGTATGCCCAGATCCCTCAAGTTAGTCTCATTGCTGTTACCAGTACCTAGCTGTTCAGTGATGATTCCGGCCTTTATGAAAGCTTGGATGATACTTGAGATTGATACCTTAACCCAGGTATCCAGGATCCATAGCAGATAGTGGCTTCTTAACTTGCCCAGCATTGCTTCCCTATCTTGGTGAATGTGTGTTCGCCTTCTGACATCCAATGCTTTCACTCAGCTTGCAATTTAACTTTGAACAATATCTAACGGTTGGAATTCTTTGGTTAATCCACCCATAATGATGGCAAGCACTTAATTAATTTGCTTCACTTGGGTTTTGACAGTATCAATGAAATGGTCGTGCATGGAGTCGCATATCAATTGGGATAGAGATTTGTGAAAAAAGCCGTTTGGTCTCTTGATATAAACTTCTCTCAGCCATCCGCCCTTTGGGCTAACCTTGATGATGATGCCAGCTGGAAACTTTTCTTTTGGCAAAGTCTTCATCTTGAAAATGACCATGGGTGGTAGTTTCTGGCTATTTGCCTTGCAACCAAGAATTACAGTGAAGAATGACTTCTTATTCCCTGTGGTGCATACAGACATCGTACTGGTCCCTGTTTTCTTGACAGTACGGTTCACAGGGATGTCAAAGGCGAGGGGTACCTCACCCATGTTGGTGATGTGTTCTGGCTGGATCTTCTTTTCAGTAATCTTGTTCTTGCAGTATGTGCAGCTTTTCTTCGTAATCCTTTAGCAGTTGCTGTGAGATGGTAGTTCTTGTTCTAATGTGTAATTGTTTGAAATCCGCTTTGTAAGGATGTCTCCTAACAGGTGCCATTTTGGGGTCCTTATATACACACCATAATATTACTGGTATGTTGAAGCATAATACATATTATTCCACAAGGCTCCTGTTGTTATGTTCATAGAAATCGACATTTTTGGGCCACCCATGATTTCAAATGTTCAGAAAAAATATTTAAAATGAAAATGACTACTTTTTAATTCATTCAGTTCAAAGAAAAGAGACTAAACTATAAAATAAAAAAAATTTAAAAGAAAATCTTCATTATAAAGAACTCAAAATTGACATTAAAAACTCAATTTTTGAAAAACAATTCCCAAATCAAAAACATGAGAGCGGCTCAACATTTTTATTTCAATCTGTCATTAAGACCTCAAAAATAAATAAAATTCTACAAAGAAAATTCTATTTGGACAAACAACATGAAATTTTTTAAAATTATTAATTCACTCATTAATAAACAAAATTGTAATATTTGAATAATTGCCTTTTCATGATATTGATTAATAAAATCCAATTTAAATGAACATATTGAAAACCATGTCACACTCTGTAAAAATTTTCAATTAAAACTTAGCCAAAAAGGATGGTGAGATCAAAAGGAAATTATTTACATGAGATATGCTAGTCTGTTGATTGAAGTGAAATCAACTTCATGTCTT
The DNA here is from genome assembly GCA_963585895.1 of Sepioteuthis lessoniana. Lineage (NCBI taxonomy): Eukaryota > Metazoa > Mollusca > Cephalopoda > Myopsida > Loliginidae > Sepioteuthis > Sepioteuthis lessoniana. The sequence continues at coordinate 102,286,067 of OY757917.1, read as the reverse complement.
AAATATGAAAAAGTAGAATTTTTTTGAGCACCGTGTATTTCATAAGATTAGTTTGAGATAAGTAAGCACAACCAGAATAAATACATAAGGCACACTGGAATATAAGGTGCACCATCGATTTTTGAGAAAATTGATTGATTTTAAGTGTGTCTCATCGCCTGAAAAATACGGTAATTTTTTTTAAATGTTGTGTCTGTGTACATTGTTTTCTCTTTTAAATTTTTGCTGAATATTTTTAAGAACAATTATAGAAATATTAAATCAAATTTACTGAATTTATTTATGACTTTAACTTTGTGATAAAATTCTTATTAAATGACATTTTTCTTTAATCAAGTTGTGCAAAAAGTTACCTCGATGTTTTGGTTTCTTATGAAGGATGATATCAACATACTTTTACAATCAGTGTGTTACAAAGAAAACACAAATTCTTCATCAAAACAATATTTTTATAATAAGATTTTTGAAGAAGATTTCCAAAAATCTTAGAGAAAGACAATATGATTTATTCATCCAACCTCCCACCAGCTCTCATGTGACACAAGGTTATTTTGTTGTGGGGAGGAACAAGCACAAATCAACACTCATGTGCAGCCATCACCAAAAACACTTGATCCCATTGGCAATCCCCACTGGAGCACCGCAGGCGCCAAACGTTAAACTCAGCGTCCTGCTAGTAAGTATTGCCTGGGGAAAACCAATATGATATCATCAAGACATTAATGTTTTCTCTTTTGAATTTTTAAAGTATACTTAAAAGAACTGTTGCAAAATATTAAATCAAATTTACTGAATTTAATTATGTGTGATAATTCTTTTCAATAATTATAATTTTTCATTCATTTTGTTCAGAAAAATGTTAATGTCTTTTCTTCAGTTTATTTATTTTTATTTTTATTTTTTTTACAAAGGATGGAAAAATTCAACATTTGCTTAAAAGTTCTTTAAAATAAAAACGTAAATTTTTCATGAAAATATAATTTTGTTGTTAATATTTTTGTTATGTAGAACATCATATAGAAAAATATTCAATTTAAATTTGTTTTATGTGACAAATTTCCTAATGACAGGAGTTGTGAATTTTGAATCGAAAAAGTTTTTTTTTTTTTTTAATAAAGATTTTGCAACTTCATATAAAATAGATTAACATTATCCTTTCGTCAGTATATTTACCTAATACTCTTAACTTAATCCAAGGTTAAAAGGTAAACATTTCTTTTCTAAAAAAAATGAAATTTCTCATTTGATTCCAGCAACAAACCTTTACTTGTTACTATCACTGCTTTAATTAGTCATCTTCAGTGATAGGAGATTGACAAACAGTTGATAGACCTTCTTAGGGACTTTCTTGAAAAATATCTTTATTGTTTGTATATTGCCCAGTGGGGTGATCATATTTACTTATTAATATATTACTTATTTTATTAATATGTATTTAAATGTGATTTTTTTCTTTGATTGGTTAGAAATTAAGTGACAATATTTGTTTAATTTCTAACCAATCAAACACACACATACACACACACTCACACACACACACACACACACACATATATATATATATATATATATATATATAGACAAGCCATTTGTATATTCAGTTTTATCATATATACATTATATAAATACCTTTGTGTCATTACTATAATTAATGTTTGACCTTTGAACTAAATTCACTGGTAGCAAAGACTAATTGTAAACAAATATTTTACATTATAATTTGAATAAATAAGTGATATTTTTACAAATCCAGTTTAAGCAAACAACCTATTTTTGTCATTTCTCACTCTCACATATAAATTAAATCTCAAGTCTGATATATGTAAAAACTATATGATAAAAGTAGTAGCAATAATAATAATAGTATTATTGATAGTTTAAAAAATACCACCTATTTTTGTCTTCATTCTAAAAAGAATGATATAAAAATAAAATGCTGGAAATTTTTGCACACCTCATTTAATAAAGCTTTCCATTGTCATTAGATAATGATTTATCCAATGCCTGTCTTGTTTTTCTGAGTTCAAACTTTCCATTATTTACATTTTGCCATTTGATTTTTTTGTTTTTGTTCTTGTAGATAACAAGTCTGAAATCTTAGATATGGTCCAGTCAGAATTTATTGTAGCTGATACTCAACCAGACAATTCACCAAAGGTTGGTTAAAATCTCTTTTTTCTCCTATTGGATTTTGTCCAAAATAAAATTTTATTAACAAGATAATCTTTCAAAAAATTTGCAATCATTTTATCAGTGTAACTACATAGTCTAAACAAATAAAACTAAAGTGGTTAATGTTGAGCAAAATAAGATTTATTTATCAAAATTTCAATGAGAAATTCAAAGGTGTGTGGATTTCATTAACAGTTTGCCTAGTTTTCATTATGTACACCGTCTGTGACACAGTACACAGTCTGTAGTCCAGTTCCTTTTGCAATTCACAGACAGCCTTCTTTTTTGTACTATGTCCAAATCTGCTTTGCAGTTGGTGAATTTTTAGTGAATTCTCTCACAAATGTAGGCTGTGCATAGTCTTGTTCAATTATGTTTGAGCCTATTTTCTAACACATGAAAAGCCTTTTCTTTTCCACTGTAATGGCATTTTTCTATCTGAAAAGAAAAAAAAACACTAAACATAGAATTTAAAGTTGTTTCTATATATGCTGTTAAAATTTTATATCATCTGAATGAGAATTTGTCAAGTTGATTATGAAATGAAATACCCTATCTATCTATCTATCTATCTCTTTCTGCTCATATCTATCTATCTATCTATGATTTTTTTTTAAATTGTTTATTTTGAAAAGAGTCATTATCATTCAAAGAGTTGTTCTGTCATTCTGTCTATTAAATTTATTCTTTGTTCTTTTTGTTGCTACCATGTTTCTGCTCATCCCTTCTACAGTCTTCTTCACGTTTACAATTCTTAAGGAAAATGAAGTCAAATATACAAACCAGGTTGGCTCATTCCTAGTAAGGTGAACTAAACAGATTCCATTTTTATTTTTACATGCAGAGATGCTGTCCTACTCTTCAGAGATTGTACACGTGAAGAAGGCTGTAGAATAGCTCTGTCAAACCATTGTGATCACAACAAAAGTGATACAAAGAGTTCAATAAACAAAACCAACTTTGGAATGATATTGTTTGCTCTTTTTCAAATATAGCCATTTAGAATAGACATTTACTTACCAGTGACTGTAATGTACAAACTCATGATTAATGTAGGAATGCTTATAAAAAAAATTTAGGATACGATTTTGCTATAACAAATAGAATATTTATATAATATAGATTTTGGCTTTTTAAATTATCAAAAATCATCCATAAGTTTTTGAAATATAAACCCTTAAAGTTGGAAAAACTGTGGACAAAAAAGACCCTTATTTTCCTAAAAAAAATTTCTTTACATTCTTGTGTGATCTCATTGACAAATCACACTTACAGCTCAAATTATTCAAGATAAAGCAATGAAATTTAGTGTGTATATGTAAAATGCTGCATAGAGGAGTAAGACACCCTCCACCCTATATTGTCCTGAATATAATACTAAACCATCTGATGCTGAAGCTTCATCCCTGGAGTTTGGGGGAATGTGAAGTACCCCTTCATTGCCATTACTTCCAGGTCCACTCTGACCCAGAGATGTAGTACTTGTTAGGGTCTCATCTATGGGCTGAAGAGAACTGTTTAGCCATTTAACTCTGTGCAAACAAATGATATTAAATTGAATTGTTATTGTTACATAGCAATACTTGAAACCATTTAACTGTGTGCAAACAAATGATTAATATCAAACAGAATTATTAGTGTTAAATAATAATTCTAAAAATCATTTCACTGTGTGCAAACAAATATGCTCTGGCTTGTTTAAAATGTTTCCTATCAACTATTCATTTACAAATTAGATTTAATGCATATATGTATAAACAGGACCTGGCATTAAATAACCAGCAAGGATTGATGTGCCATATAACCCAAACAATCAACATCATCACTTGAGCTTCTTATAGAAGCAATGCTCAAGGCACCCTAAAATCCTGTAAACATTTGCATTTTCAGTCGATTCCATCTGAAATAGGCTTATAAAATTGTTATAAACCCATAAAATCCTGTCAAACCCTACATCAAAATAAAGAAAATTGATTTATCTACAATTTTATCAAGGTTGTTTTTATGCGTATTATTATTTTTATAACTTTTTATCAATGAGACGAGAGAAAAATGATGAATATTTATTTACACACTAATTTTTTTGTTCACATATAATTCACTTACACAAGGAAGTATTAGTTTACTGTGCTTATTTCCAAAATCTCACAGTAATGTGAATTTGTTCAAAATAGGCAGAAGAATAGAATAAAGAATGCAATTTAACATTAGTTTTGTCGTAAGCTGTTCTCAAAATTCAGCTTTTGTGACATTGTAACTTTTTATTGCAAAAATTATGCTGAATCACAATCAGTGAAATAAACTTTTATTAATTTTTCATGTATTTTTTTATAAATTTGTTATGTAAGAAGAATGTGCCTATACAGCCCTGTGTAGTCGAACATGAATCTCCAGGCAATAAACACAACCATTGAAATGGATAGTGCTACTGGAGTCACATGACTAGGAATAGTAAATTTATTCAACAGAAGTCTGGATGTAGCATTGTATTCTACTGTGCAGTTTAGCATTCTTTAGTATGGTGAAGTATTGTGTATGCACTCAGTATTCTACTCAGTACTCATTATGCGGTAATTAACATTGCACAAGAGTGAAACTTTATAAAGAGTTGCCAAAGATTACCTCGGAATGCAACATTACAAAAAGTGGTAATGAGGAATTGTTTTGAACTTATATGTGAACTACAGAGGAAAAATATGTATCGTACAAGTAATAATTGAAATACTCTGTGGAATACAAGGAAAATAGATGAACTGAAATCAATTATGATTCAAATGTTGGCAGTGCAAAAACAACAGCAGGAACTGCAGTTAAGACAAAAAGACCAAAATGAACAATAAAAGAAACAGCAAGAACTACAATTACAACAGCATAAAAACTAACTGGAACAATAATCTCAGAAAAAAAACTGCAAATGTTTTTTGAATTGTTTAAGAAAACTACTGAGGAAAAAACCTCTGACTCATTCACAACAGACACAATCACAAATTCCATTAGCAAATTTATTTACAACCCTGATGAAGGAATAACTTTTCATATATATTACAGAAGATACAAAGGGATCTTCAAAAAGGATTGTTCATATTGGAATGACAAAAAGATACTCAGATTATTATTAAGGAAATTGTCTCCCACTGAACATAAAAAATATATCAATCTTATTTTGCCAAAACAACCAAGTGAAATAAATTTTGAAGAAACTACTGGAATATTAACAAAAAATTTTGGGGATTGAACCTCATTATTCAATGTGCCGTGGAATTGACTAAACCTAGTAAATTGTGATGATGATGATGATGATTTTATCACCTGTGCAGGAGTTGTCAATCAAGAATGTGAGAAATTTAAATTAAATAAATTAACTTCCAACTCATTTAAATGTATGATGTTCATTCAGGGCTTTCCTTCAAATAAGGACGCAGAAATAAGATCCAGGATTTTGACTAGACTAGAAATGGATTCAAAATTAACTCTCCAAAATATAATTGAAGAATTTCAGCATATGATGAATTCAAAACTAGACACTTCTAGTATTGAGGAGAAAGACATTTCATAAATACATAGTCTGACCATCAAAGGAAAAATATAAATGTTTTTCAACTTACAGCAAAATATCAAAAAAACTACAATACCCCCCCATACCAAATATTTGCCATGGTTGTGGTGGTAAGCATTTTAAAAGGGATTGCTTCTTTAAAGATAAAAAAATATTACCCATGTGGAAGATTAGGACATAAGAGTTGCAAATCCATAAAATGGAAGAGAAATAAAAAATATGTCAACAAAGTAAATACATTGGGTAAAATTGATAAGTGAAAAGAAAAAATTAGCAAGATTTCAAATGAAACATCTCTGAAGAGAAAATTTGTTTTCATTGTGATCAACATTATAAAAATAAAATAATTGGATACAGTGTCTGATATTACTATAATTAATGAATAGACTTGGAAAAAACTGGAAAAAAACTAGTTTATTGACTTTGAGAAAAGTTGTTCATGGTGTTTCTGGAAAGAAATTAAATTTTTTAAATGAATTCACCTGTAACATTTCTTCTGTGAAAAAAACCAAAAAAGCATTGTTACTTGTGTTAAAGAACGTATGGTATTGCGTTATTTGATCTTTGGGACCTGCTAATCAATTCATTGTGTAACTAAATAAATATGGTCATCACAAGTAATATCACAGCAACAGAAAAATTCAAAGCAATTAAAAAGAAAATTTCCAGAATTTTTTTTCCAGGTCTTGGGACGTGTACAAAAGCAAAGGCAGAATTTAAAGAAAATGCAACGCCAGTATTCAGACTGAAAAGGAGTGTACCTTTTACAGTATTAAATCTAATCAATAAGGAATTGGAAAGGCTAGAAGATTTAAGGGTCATTTCCAAAATAGACGACTCTGAATTGGCATCACTGACTGTTTGCATAAAGAAAAAGAATAACAAAATCTGCATATGTGCCGATTTTTTCAATGGGGCTTGCAAAATTATAATTATCCATTTTTTTCAACGGGGCTTGCAAAATTATAATTATCCATTTTTTTCAACGGGGCTTGCAAAATTATAATTATCCATTTTTTTCAACGGGGCTTGCAAAATTATAATTATCCATTACCCAGTCTGAAAGAAATTTTTGCCAAACTAAATGGTGGAAAATTTTTTTCCCAAGTTGGGCTTGTCGGATACCTACCTACTAATACTGGTAGAAGAAGAGTGCTCAAAATTACTATCAACTCTCATAGAATTTTGTATAAATTCAACCAACTCCCTTTTGGGATAAAGTAGCTCTGAGCATCTTCGAACAAATTATGGATACAATGCTTGCTGGGTTGGATTGTGTGCAAGCATATCTGGATGACATACTGATTAAAAGTGAAACTAGATACTAACATGCAGAAAACATGAAAATAGTATTCAAAAGGATCAAAGAATATGGGTTCGGAATTTGTGAAACAAAATATGAGCTATTTATGTCCAGAATAAAGTATCTGGGATAAATTATTGACATAAAGGATTGACATCCGGATCCTGCCTGATCAAGCGCAATTAAAGACATGCCTGTTCTGACTAATTTAACAAAATTGCCCGCATTTTTAGGGTCTGCAAACTACTACCATGTTTTTTTACCAAATATGCATGAATTAACAGCACCTTGTTAAAGAAAGACGCTAATTGGATTTGGACAAAAAAATGCCAAAGTGCATTTGAAAAGATCAAAAATGCCCTAATATCTGATTTATCACTAATGCATTTTGATCCCAAAATAAATATTGTCGTAACATCAGATGCAAGGGATTTGCGAATTAGAGCAGTAATATTACATAAATATGATGATGGAACAACTAAGTCAATCATGCATGCTTCAAGATCTTTAATAGCAGCTGAGAAAAATTACAGCCAGATTGAGAAGAAAGCCTTGGTTATATTTTTTCCATGTAAAAGTTCCATAAATTTCTACATTATGAGAATTTCTCTTACAAACCCACCATCATCCACTATTGTCTATATATGGTTCAAAGAAGGGTATTCCTACACATTTTTTTGACTAGTTGTTATAGCATAGTGGTTGGTTCAGCAGGATAGCATGTTCTGTGTCAATAACCTCCAGATACTCCTGACCATTACATATATATATATATATATATATATATATATATATGAGGTTCAATCAGAATAAGGAAAATTTTGCCTAAGGAATTGCTAATAGGAAGCACTGTGTATAGTCTTACCTTTTTCAACAAAATTGATAGTGTTGGGTCTTTTCATGTCCCAAAAAACTATCAGCATGACCTTATTTACTCAAATTTACACCCAGGACTTTTTCTTTATTTCCACTCTATGGATTCTCTTTTTGATTCAGACTTGTAGTTGCAAACCCTTGTTTAATCCATTTATAAACAATTTTTAGACTTTAACATGCTTCTTCATATGCATCATGCATTCATTTCTCTGTTTAAACCTGGGGAACTCTGATATGCCACCATTTTGAATAACTTCAAAAGAAATATTTTTGCAAGATTAAAATAACTTCAGCTATAAACCAATTTCAAATCATATTTACCCAACCCCTCCGCTCAGGCAGGATATGAAACAAGGTCAATTTTTTAAGTGGAGTTTAACAGGTTTGAATTCAGAGTTTTCCTTCTCCTAGACCAGTTGCCCCACCAAGGCTGAAGAACCTAGTCTGCCCTACTATTTAACCATAGCTGGAGGGAGAATAATTGAATTCATACCTTTCCCAAGGGTATTAGTGCTATGTGAAATCCAATCAGTCTCGTCCAGGTTTGAACTAGTGTCGCCGTGTCCATTCCCTACGACGATAACCATTACACCACGGGCACATTTATGGAAAAAAAATTCTGAAAAGAAAATTTATTTTGCTTTTTTCAAAAAAATCCCTCTTATTTATTGAATGACCTTTGTACATATGAAATATTAATTGTGGTATTTTTTACTTTCAGCCTACAAGTAAGAACTCTGAAGAATGTACAGATGCGATTAAGAGAAATGGTTCAGCATCTCCGTCATCTCCTATTATAACTTCATTTGCCACTAATTCCCCTCGGACATACTCTAAAAAAGATGCAAGCAACAAGAGTAGCCCAAAGACTGTACCTTCAAAATCCATAGACATAGCCAAGGATGAGGAAAAACCAATTGATGAATTTGAAGAGACACAAGACCCAAATTTGTTTGCCATGTCTACATTGATTGCTGATGAATACGAATGTCCACCCACTCCAGGCAACAAGTCCCCCTTAGCAAGTCCAAAGAGTGACAAGAATGCAACACTTAATACCACTGTTGAAGAAGCTGACACTGTTCCCATGACAGCTGATGATAAAGACACTCTCCCAGTTGACAATGAAGTAGCTACAATTCTTGTCAATGATGAAGAAGCTGCTACTGTCCCTTTTTCCAAAGATGTGGTTACTAGTGATAATTTAACCAACAATGAAGGGACCAGTGATCAAGCAGCTACCCTCGTTGTTGCAGACACCATACCAGTCTCAAGCCAGAATGACGTTACAGTCCTGGCTACTAAAGATGATGATAACACCAATTCTATCTTAAATGACGAGACCGCCACCCTCGTTGTAAGTGGGGAGGATGTGGCAACTGTTCAAGTCACAACGGATGAGACTATGTTTGTCGGAATGGACATTGATGTTGGACGCACTGAGACCATTGAAGTTGACCCCCTACCAGAAGAATTACCAAAACAGAAACAATCCAAGGTAGATAACTCTGATGTGGAATCGCCGTTAAAACTAACAGAGGAATCAAATAATGCTGAAGCAGAAAGTCTTGCTGAAACTTACAAAACAAATACACCATCAAAGGAATTGCCATCATCCTCTTCATTAATCTCTGTATTGTCAGATGGTGAAGTCACAAGTGAATCAAAGAAAAGTCCTCTCCTAGAAGCTGAAACTAATAAAAAGAAAGAAAGCTGTCTGAATACAGAACACCAGTTACTTGACAAAACTAAAACTGTAGATGTCCCTGTCAGTATACCTGTTCTTCACACACCATCTACAAAAGACAAATTGCCAAAGATTTCATCAAAAAGTGATGATGAAGCTCTTGAAGCTACACAACCTTATACAATCAACTGTTTGGATAATTTTTCACCTGTGCGAAGAGATAATGTCAAAGCCAAAAAAACTCTGCCATTTTCTACAGAGAATGGGGAAGAATGTGTCAGCGATATTGAAGAAGATACACAACCTTATGTAGAGGATGATAAGTCTGTAAGAAACACTGAAGCTGTTGGAAGCCAAAGTCCTGCATTCTTGATGAGGGGTGGTGACCATGAAATTTCTGATGAGGAGGAAGATTCAATAAGACCATCTCAAAAAAGGAAGTGCTTAAAAAAAGTGACAAGTTCTCAGGAAGCCAAGACTTTGTCTCTTTCAAGAGAAGATGAGAATGACACTGACAAAGTCAAGTTAGAATCCAAAGGAAGCCAGACTGCTAGATCTGCTGTGTGGAAATTCAGGGTTAAAGAGATGTCATCCATGTCAGTTACAAAAGAAGCAACTTCTACAGAAACACAAATGCCATCTTTGAAAGCAGAACAAATGATCCAGGATGTTAAAATTGAAGCTGAATCTTCTAAAATAGAAGAATCATTATCAGAGAATAAGGAAAAATTGGCAAATCTACCAGAGGAATTGCTAAACTTGAGTAATGGTAAGTTAAAAAAACTTTGTTTGGAATTTACTATTATCATAATCTTATTAGGCACTGTCAATAGGGTCTAGAATATGCCAACTACATCTGTAAAGTAGTAAGACCAATACCCACCTACTCTGCAAAAAAAGAAAAGTGTCCTAAGTATGACACAAAACTGCATCTGCTGTTGTGGCTCTAGTTTTAGAACTCTGTGGAGTCACCCCTTCATTGTCATTACTCCTAAGTCCACTCTGACCCAGTGTGTTAGTACCTGTTAGGGTCCCATCTGTTGTTCAAATAGAACTTTTTGAAAATTATAAGTATTAGATAGGAATACTTAAAACCATATAATGGTGCAAACAAATGATTATTTTTTTTTTTTAGATATGAATAGTTACTTGAAACCATATAATTGCCAGCCCAGTCATCTGGAGCTGTAGAATACACTGGCTGCATCTCTGCACAGGGGTAAGACCCTCACATCAACAAGTGTCCTGGATATGACATTAAACCATCTGATGATAAGTCTCTAACCTCGGAGTTTTGGGGAATGTGAAGTACCTCTTCATTGGCATTGCTCCCAGCTCCACTCTGCCTAGAGTGATAGTACCTGATGGGGGTCCTATCTATGGGTTAAATAAAACAAACTGTGTGCAAACAATTGACTAATGTTAAATTGTGACTGTTATATTGGAATACTTGAAACCATTTTACTGTGTGCAAAGAAGAGCTCAGGCTCATTTAAGAATGTTATCTACAAAATGTGTTTACAAATCATACATATATTTAATATATGTGAATAACAGGATCTGGCATTAAATACCTTGCAATGGTTGATATGCCATAAAACCAAGCTATATGATTGCTTGCAAAAAAAAAAGAAAAAAAGACTGACTTCAACATTGATTAACCCAACAAGAGTTATGCCATTAACCCAATATTGGAAATATACCGTTAGAATTTTAATAGCAAATTTACTGGGTGGAATGATAAAATTGTCATCCTAAAGAAAACAACACTATAGTTTTATTTTAAAACTTTTATTGAAAAAATCAATTCAGGTAACTTGATTATGTAGTAGAGCTAACATCTATTCAATGTAGCCACCTTTAGCCTCAATCACTGCCTTGATACGGATCCAGAACTGGGAGCATGCCTTTTCCACAAGCGCCAGCAGGAGCTCGGTGAATACTCAGCGGATGGCAGCGATCAGGCTGGTTTTGGTGTTGTAGGAGGTCATGTTGGTGATGTTCTCGACGTATGACCAAACAAAGTAGTCCAGCGGGTTCAGGTCAGGGGAAGAGGGGGCCCAGTGAGAGAAGGGTACAAAGTCGTAGCACTCCTTCTGAAGCCAAGCCTGGGTCTCTTTGGACTTGTAGGCCGGTGCCGAGTCCTGCTGCTACCGGCCACCTGATTGCACCAGGGGATCACCACACCCTTCAGCACATCCAGATACACTTTGGTGTTGACTTTCAAGCCGACTTTGAAGATGTGAGGTGCATGATGTGGCCCTCACTTGAAACCACACCAAAGACCATAACTGTAGCCAAAACATTGTTTTCATCACCCTGGGCATGTTGAACCGTCCGGATTTGCATTTTGAGGGTGCTGGCAATGGTCCTGTTGTCATAACTTGGATCGGTAGAGAGCATGTGTTGTACAGCAGTGCATCTCCGATCTCACTCGTTGAACATTGTGTCAATTTCAGACATGATAAAAGGCTCTTACCGCTCTTGGGATTTGTACACAACTGGCCAACTAGTAGATGGTCTGCAACAAAAAAAGAAAACCGGTTTTCATTTAATGGCAATGGAATCATGTCGTCTTTTCTAGTGCGACAATTTTATCGTTCCACCCTGTATTAGCTTAAATCAGGACTTCTCAAATGTTTTATTTGATGCACCCCTTGTAATTAAATTTAATTTCCATTCACCCCCAAATGAATGAATTGAATGATAAATCACAAAACATAAATACTAATTTACCAATGTTTAATACAATTTATATAAGAAAAGAATCCGTAAACTGTAAATGAAAATGCATCTTCAATTCTTGAACTATTTTCTAAGGGAAACGATGGGTTTGGTTGGCAGAGAAGATCATGAAAATTAGGTTGCAGGTTTGTTAGTTTGAGCCACAAATCACCATATTTTATGTTCAAAGCACTTCTCTGATTAGAAAATGATGCACATAACCTCACACAGATTCTACGATATGTGAACTTGTTAGTAAAATGAATTTAACAGCTGCAGAAAACTTTGGAATTTTTGCTAGTTTCTTTCATTCATCCAGTAATATCCAATTCCTTTGCTTTCCTTTATAAATTTTGTTTTCCTCTTATTAAAAAATTTATAAATGCAAACTAATAAATTCTCCCCCAGTGGGGTCTATATGGACCCCTTTTGATAATCCCTGGCTTAAACAAATATATATTTCTATAAATGATGTATCACTTGCACAAATAAATTCATCCTTGAGAAATTTAAACTCCCTGGTACGTACGATATACTTGCCCAACACAACTTAAGATGGATTGGCCTCTTGAACAGACTTGAGGACAGCAAATTGCCAAAAACAGATCATATACTCTCAACTTAAAGAAGGTTCACTTAAAACAGGTTGACCAAATCTCAGACATAAAGACATCATCAAAAGAAACTTTGGTGGGTTCATGAATACCCCTTTAAACAAGGGGTAATACCTGTCTAAAAAGTTAAAAAATCTGGAGGAAAAAAAATCAGCTGGACATGATGATCATCAGATACAAGGAAACTGCTAGTAAACTGATAAAAATAAAAAAAAATTTTCTCCAGTTTTTATTTTATAAAAAGTACTATATTTGCTGGCCTATATGACCCACACTTGAGTAACAAACCTTAAACTGTTTATATACTATGCAGTGTCCAATGTGGTGGTCTTATGATTGGGGGCTTCATCTCCAAAATTTTAATATGAGTAGTTAATGGACTTGAATAAATTGAAGTGAACGATAGTTCTTCACATGGCATTGAAATTCCTAATTTTTTTTACTGGCCAATGTGTTACATGTTATTAAGATTATTATGAATACTCCTAAGCTTAATCCAGTGCTGTTATTGACTAAGCTTTGCTAGTAATGACATACAGGTTGCTTACAATACCTGCTGTTGATAAAGTGGTCACCCACCTAAGTATTGAACAAGTTTATCATTGCTTAACTATGGTGATCTATTCAGAACCAGTACTTTCAATATGACTTTGACCATGATGTTTAGTCTATGGTTAGACTGAATAGAGTATAGGAAGGTTATGTTGCATAAATCTTCCAAGTTCTGGTTTAAAAAATAAAATCAAGATACAGACTTTTACTCAGGCTCCACAAAAAAAAGAAAAAATATCTCCAAGCATGTTCTTTTAAAAGAAGTTCTTGAAAATTACTTAATTATAAAAAAAACCATGTTGCTTTTATTTGCAGAAAATTTATCAATATAATCCAAAGAAATCCAACAAAATAATTTCTTTGTTTACTAAAGCAGCTTTGTTTGTGGGGCTTTGAATATGTTGACTTTATCCTCTGCTGAGAGGTTAAGACCTCTGGAAAAGGGACATCCTGAATACAATGTGACATGTATAAGTCATGCAAGCTGGTTTTGACCCAATTGGTGGGACTAAAAATATGCTATTTCCTGCACAAGTGTTAGAATACAAAGGAGGTCCTGGGTATAACTCTAAACAGCATCTGATCGTGAGGCTGCAATTCTGGAAATTCAATGGGTGTGGAGTATTCCTTCATTATCATTACTCTCACCTGTCCGCTCTGACCTGTAGTGGCAGTACTTGCTAGGGTCCCATCTATGGGTCAAATAGATCTGTTTAAAATTTTTTATTCAATATGATTGTATGTAAAAAGAAAGCCTCTTAAACAACTATGCAAAACAATGTAAATATAAACGCACGATGAATGTGATACCCTAACCTCTCGGCATAAAATAGCCTTGGACAAGTTGACATGCCTTTAAAATCTATCTGTCAAAGAAATAAATCAGGGCAAGTTTAGAAAACTGATTTGGCTTTGTAGTAATTTTAGGTGCTCAACTGAGTCTGGATTAATACTTTTCTTTTTTAAATCATTTTATATAAAATTGGTTATTTTTTAAAATTCTGTTTTTTAATCTACAGCTGAAATGACTGAAACAGAACCAAGTGAGGTAAGTTACTCAAAGACAATCTTGTAATAATTCCATATTACCAAGACATTTTTTTGTTTAAATATTTTAAAGATTTTACCAGACTGACCAGATTCAAAGTTTTAAACAGCAAATTACCGTATTTGACAGCATATAAGACGCACCCCCACCCCAATTTCAGCTGGGCAAATCAAGAAAAAACAAAGTACTAATATTAAATGTGATGAAATTAATATCATGAACATTACCAATGATAACATTTTTAATCTGCATAATAGCCTTTTAAATAATGACAATAAGTATAAGAAAGTTATTCTAAAGTCTAATAGAAGTTGCCAGGTAGCTCATTTTGGCCTACTATCACGAATTTTAAACCTACATATGGCACAGGGGAATTTTAAAAGATATTTTTAGTAAAAAAAAGTGCACCTTATATGCCATCAAATGCGATAAGTGTAAAAAGATGCCGAATTTATTGTTTTAGATCAGCATTATATTGTTTTCTAAAAAAACTTAAGAGAATTAACAAAACTCTTCATATTAAAATATTCAGCTTTAGGTTACACTTACCATGTTTTTAACCTTAACTAAAAGTAGATATTATTTTGTTCTTGCAAAAAAATGTCCTTGTATTTTGTTATCTGAAATTGTTTTTTTATACTCCTACTGGTGTAACAAATGAACATATTAAGCTTTTATTCTCTGTATCAACATAGAAAGCCCTTATTTTAAAACAGGAATCAGTATTATTGGCACAAAATGAGTCATATATAAGGAAAGAACAATTGATCTGTGAGTTTAGCCACTACAATGTCACTTTCCTGATATATTGCTTCAAGCTTATTCATGGATAGATCTATATCTGTCCCTGTCTGTGACAGCTTATCAGGAATGCTCCATCTCTTTGTTGCCCTCTCTCTGTCTGGATTAGTCTGGCACACAAATATATAGAAAGACTCTTTATCTGTTTTCAGTCTACTAATTAGTTTTAAGTGGTCAAATGCTATTGCTGCTAAACACTACTGATATTTCATTGTTATTTGCTGCTAAACACTACTGAAAGACAGCCTCTAATCTTATCTCAAAACATTCCAGACACCCATACTATAAAAAGAGTTCCAATACATTAATTTTTTATCAATGATTTAAGTGGTTTTGTTTTTAAATTGAATGAAATTCAGTTCTAAAAAAAATGTACACATTCTGTTAAGCCACTTTAATTGCATATCCTACGTCAATGGTGAACTCAAAATTTTGATTTATTGTAAGGAATTTCTTGTTCTTTATGTTTTATACTTATATTTCCAAAACCAAATGCAAGGTTTAATATCTCAAACGTACTCAGGTGAATTAAAACTCATGCAATATTTTGGTAATGTTAGGTCCAGATGCTTTTGCTGGGGTTTTCAAAGTGTTAAACCACACTGGACTCTGTGAGATACCAAATTCGCCTGATACACTCCATATGTCACTTACTGGATTTGCCTCTGTGGCTTGTTGCACAGCTTTGGAATCTACAGTTTTAGGCCTACCTGACTTTGCCAGATCATAGAGGCTCTTGCTACCTAAGTCAAATTTCTTGAACTGTTTTGTAACTGTACTGTGATCACCTGTGCCTTAACCTTTTGCACAACAAATGTTTTTAGTCGCTTCCACAGTATTATGGCCAAGTTTGAATTTGTAAGGCATAAATTTCCAAATTAGAATGTGTTACCCGTTCATCTGTGCAGGTTTCAAGTCACAAACACAGAGCAAAACAATGCACAACATGTCAGCACACTAACTACCACAATACTACCAACCACAGCTTGTACTGGTTTAGTTGCATGATATATGCACTGTAAACCAGCATGTACTACCAAAATACTGCAGAACTTTCGACTCACCTTAGTATCTTAAATTTTACTGCTTACAATCTAAAACATAGTTACCAATGTAGGAAAGAATGTAAAGTGTATCATATTCACATGATTGATTACTCTGAAAATTCATTTAATAATTTTTCATTCATTAATTATTAATAGTTGGGATTATTATTATTTAATAGCAATACTTTAAACCATTTAACTGTATGCAAACAATAAATAGCAACACTTGAAACCATTTAACTGCATAAACTAATGAGCTCTAGCTTGTTTAAAAATGTTACCTACTGACTATTTGGTAACAACTCGTATATAAATAGCATTTAGCATTAAATAGCCCACAAGGGTTGATATATCATGAAACTCAACCAATAATATTTAATGTTTATTAAATAAGTACTTTTTATCTATTAAATAGTAACCTAATATATATTGGATATAAATAAATGTTTCTATATGATTTAAAGATTATTATCTTAATAAGAATTATCAGGTCTAATTTTCAAGGTAGATAAACGTAACTAAAATGTATCACATTTACCTTAATTACTGTGAGAATCTTAATCAATTATCTTAAATGATGTAGAAAGTAATTATTATTTGTTTGTGATGCCTTCTTGGGCATCTCCTCTTTTTACTAACCTTTTACATCAACCTTTAAAAAAAAAAAAGAGAGAATCTTTGTACTGAACATTTACACTATTAATACAATATCAACATACAGATCAAATTCTGTTAATTCATTCAATAATTTCCCAGAAATCCCCTATTTAAATTCTTTTTCTTTTATTTCTAAAATTTACCAAATCAATCTTAAAATTTATTTTTTTTAAATTTTTTACACTATTGCTGTTTTTGATCAGATTAGACAATTTGTTCTAAAAATATATACCCTTTGGAAAGGTATGAACCCTCTTATCCTTCCAGCTATGGGTTAAATAGTACTAGTATTGTTCTTCTCAGAGAATGGTTTTGGCATTAAATAACCTACAAAGGCTGATATGCCATTAAACAAAGAAATCAAACCAAAAATATATTACTCTATTAACACAAAAAAATCCAATTGTTTAATAAACTTACTTTTTGAAATCTTCCTTTCCAGTTCATGTCACATTTTTGAGAAAAATCAGAAAAAAACTATTCAAAGAATTAATGTCATAATAGGCTTTTGTAATCTACTTTTATTGGAAATACAATGTGACTTTTTATGAGTCATACAAACAGGTCTTCACTTGGTTAATGGAGCTTAGAATATGCTGACTGTACTCCTTGCAGAGGGGTTAATAACCCTCCCCTCAAATAGGGGTGGATCCTGGGTATGACACTAAACTGCATCTAGTGGTGAGTCTCCACTAGTAGAGTACCTCATCATTGCTATTATTCCCAAGTCCACTCTGAACCAAAGTGATAGTACCTGTTAGGGTCCCATCTGTAGGTCAAAAAGAACTTTTTGAAAATCATAAGTTTTAAATAAGGAATACTCAAAACCATATAACTGTTTGCAAACAAATGATTATTATTTTTAGATAGGAATAGTTACTTGAAACCGTATGATTGTTTGCAAAAAAAGGACTGACTTCTGCGTTGAATAACCCAACAAAAGATTCCCTAACCTCTAAGTATAAAATGACCCTAGACAAGTTGAATTACTGTTTAAATCAATACAACAGGTCTCACCATAGTAATGGGAAATCCCATTGTTATAATAACAGTATATTGAAATACATATATTGACTTACTCTCAGTATATATATATATATATATATATATATAAGTAGTCTTTTTTCTTAAAAAAATCATCTCATAGAAATTCCGATATATCCATAATTTTTTAATGGGTAATAACTAAACTAGACTACTTAATCTGTCTCTATACTTCAGTCTTTTTCCTTCTCTTTTTTTTAATTTTGCTTTCCGTCCAAATTATTCTCTCTTTTTTTAAAGTTGCATCCAATAGTGAGGTAAATGAGACTTTGTGGCGTAGTGGCTAACATGTTGTGATGCGACATTGTAATAAGTGAGTTCAAACTCCAGTCTCGCTGTTAAGTTCATTTTCAGACTAATACCCTTGGGAGAGGTATGAATCTCCTTATCTCCCCAGCTGTGGGCTGTATAGTATCACTACTGTTCTTCTACAAGGATAGCTTTGGCATTAAATAACCCATAAAGGTTGATATGCCATTAAAGAAAGAAGCCAAAACCCTGTGGTGAGGCCACAAGTTCCGGAAAGTACAGTGTCACCTTTTCTTGCTCATTACTCTCAAGTCCACTCTAACTCGGAGTGGTAGTACCTGTCAGTGTTCCCTTTATAGGTCACGTAGATGTTTGAAAATTATTAGTGTTAAATAGGAATACGTGAAACCATATAACTATGTAAACAAACTTATTATTATTATCGCTCTGTGAGATTTTCACTAAAGTCTGAGGGACGGCAAGTCTCTTCATGTCTCCAGGACTCTTCTCAGTATTCTATCTGATCTTAAAAGTGCTGTGGTCTGGAGGGTCCCAATTCTTCCATTAATCTTCCAGCCTCCCAGTTTCTTTTTCAGGCTTTTGGGGACTGTTGCAAGGACACCAACTATAATTGGTATCACCATCATCTTCATGTTTCACAGTTTTTTTTATTTCTCTGGCAATATCGTTTTTGTCTATCTTTTTGCTTTCTTTCATCTTCCCTCTGTGGTCTGCTGGAACAGCAAAATCCACCAGATAACAAGTTCTTTTTTTCTTATTAATTATCAGTTGGCCTGTTCTTCTGGTTGAATTGTTGTTATTATTTTTATCATTGTTAAATAGGAATACTTTCCCAAAACCATATAATTGCTTGAAAATTGTTAGTATTAGACTGGAATACTTGAAACTATATAATTATGTCCAAATTAATTGTTTTAAGCATACAGTTACTTGGAACTATAATTGTTTACAAATTATTATTGTATAGCACTAATACTCTTGGGAAAGGTATGAATCCAATTATTCTCCCTCCAGCTATGGGTAAATAGTAGGGCAGACTGAGTTCTTCAGCTTTGGTGAGGCAACTAGTTTAGGAGAAGGAAAACTCTGAATTCAAACCTGTTAAACTCCGCCTAAGAAATTGACCTTGTGTCATATCCTGCCTGAGTGGAGGGGTTGGTAAATATGGATTATTAGTATTAGTAGTTACTTGAAACTATGAAAGACTGACTTCTATATTAAATACCAGAACAAGGATTATCATACCATAAAACCTACCAACTAACCAACTTTTTCTTATGCTTTCTTGTTTTATTGAGGTATTTAAAAGGATTTCAGATGACTGATGCTCCTGCATTATTATAACTGTTGCCCATATTTTAAAACTCATAGACATCTAGAATTGCTAATCCATAAATAAAATAATCTAGTTTATTATATGATAAAAATCTGAATGAGTAAATGTTTAAATTTGATTATGTTTCTTTATCACCTTTCCAAAAATGTAACATAAACAACTTAATGATTTTTTTAAAAACTTTTTTTACTCAACAGATTATGAATTCAGAAGCCGCATGTTCTCTCTCAGTTGCTCCAATAGCGTTGATTGAAAAACAAATTACCAAAAGTGGCTCAAAAGACAGTGAAGAGAGCAGAGAAATTGCCATCACAAAAGGTGGCAGACGTAGCAGAAAAAGGAAGACTTCTGAAGAAAAAGAAAGCACCAAAAATATGGCTTCTGAAGCTGAACAAAGTCCTAAAACCGATTCCGCTGTTGGAGCTAAAGAACAGGCAGATGACAAGGCAGAAGAAACCAGTTCCAACACCAAAAAGACCAGACGAAGTGTACACTTTGTTGGAGTTTCTTCGAGTGAAGAGGACTTAGAAGAAGCAACTAATACTCCTACGCCTTGTTCTCGACGAAGCTTGAGGGGATGTCAGGAATCAGAGGCAAAAGCTGTAGGCACCAAAAAAAAAGGCAGACCACCCAAAAATGTTAAAGCGAAAAAAGATGCCAAAATGATTGACACAACTGACAGTGAAGAAAGCTCTATGAAGGATAGGCGATCTCGAGGCCGTAAATCCAAAACAGATGATAATGAGAATAACCAGAAAGATTCTCAGACAACAGGAAATACTGAAAATGATAATTTAGAAGAAAGTGCTGTAATTGTAAATCAACGTCAGAACAAGAGACTTAGATCAAGTACTCCTTTTGACAAATCTAGTGAGATAAATTCAACTCTTGGTAATTCGACCATAGGCAAAAAATCTAGAGGGCGTAAATCCAAAGTCAGTGATCAGAAAAAAGAAGAGTTTGAAACATTAGGAAATACTGGAACTGATCAAGCTGAAGAAATGACTGTTGACAAGAAATCATCTGAAGAAATGCCTATACTTGAAAATGAAGTGCTGAAAGAAGTGAAGTTAGAAATCCTTAAAAAATCATCTGAAGTGACTTCTGGCACTACCAGTACTCTTAAAGAAGAAGTACCAGAGCAGGAAGCAAAAGATGATGCTTCCAAGTTAAGTATGAAGAAGATTGAAGACAGGGCAGAAAAAATCTCTGAAAAAGAAAAACCTGCAAAGAAAATAAAAGACCAAGCTGAGGAAGATTCTCCAAAAGTTAGAACTTCTAGAGCTATCAGATCCCAAAAATCTATTGATGAGGATGCCAAATCCCAAAAATCTATTGATGAGGATGACAAATCCCAAAAATCTATTGATGAGGATGACAAATCCCAAAAATCTATTGATGAGGATGTCAAATCTCAAAAATCGGTTGATGAAGATGAAAAGGAAGAAAATATTAATGGTGACACCAAAACAAAGGTAACCAAAGTTTCCTCTGATAAAAGAGTTTCTCGATCCAGTAGATCCAAAGCCATTTCAAACACTAAAGATGATGAAATGGTTCCAGAAAATGATTCCACCACTGAGCCAACTCCAAGAGAGAAAAGAGGAAGGCAAGCAAAGACAAAGAAAACAGATTCTCAAGAATCTGAAATTGCTTCTGAAGAACCACCAGCCAGCAAGAGAGCATCTCGAAGCACTAGGAGAACATCTCAAGAGGAAAAAGTTCCAGAGGATACATGTACCACTTCAAGACGGCCCCGAAATGAGAGAGCAAAGAAGGGGAAAGACCAGGAGAATGAGGAAGATGCTGTAGAAGTTACTGTAAAGACATCAAAACGGCAAACCAGGAAATGTTTTGTAGAATCTGCTGACATAAAAGAAACTGTGGGAACAAGAAGGGGACATCCAAAATCAAAGATTTCCCAAAATTCAAATCAAAATACTGACACTATTGTTAACGATGAAAAAAATGGTGATGATAATGATGATTTTGTGGTCCCAGTCTCAAGGGAACAGAGTTCAGAAAGAATGGCTGTGTCACTGGAAAGAGCATCATCTTCTTCCTCCCAAAGAAATAGTAGCATGTCTTCTGATTCTTTCCAGGATAGTGAAATTGCCAAGCTTGTGAAACAAGAACCAAAAACACCTATCAGTAGGAAAAGAAGCCAGAGTAGCCAATCAAGCAGTCAGGTTGGTTTTATACCTTTTATATTTCTCAACTTTCTTCCTCTGATATTAATAACAAAAGATATAACAGCTATTTAAATGTTACTCCCATATTATTACAGTTAAATGTGTGTTGTAACCTTATAAAGCTAGGTGGGCAAGTGTTATGCAATGGGTCCATATTTTCCTCTCTATTCTGTATCACTAGCAGAAATTAGGAAATGAATGTAGAAACTTTTTTCCTGATTTAACTCTGGTTAATAGTGTATAATGGTTAGCAAGCTACCCTAGCAAGCCATTGTTAGTATGTTCGATTCTTAGTGTAGGCTTCATAAAAAAGTTAGCAGAGACAAAGACAAGATGAAAAAAATGACAATGGGTTCATAAAAGAAAAAGAAAAAAAAGTCAGACATGTGGTTACGGAAAAATGCCACTAACTTTATTATATCAATAATAAAGTGAGTTGCACTTTGGCCTAGACCAAAAGCAAAAGACCTTAAGTGACATCCTTAAGTCAATGAAGAAAAGATCTATCATCTGTCAAATCATAACCCACATCCAATTGCAACCTGAAATTTAGGTTGAACCTTGTTGTTCTGCCAGTTGCTCAATAACTGACTTGTGTCCTGGAGCTTTGAGGAATGTGGAGTACCCCTTTATTGTCTTTACCCCCAGGTCCATTCTGACCCAGATTGGTAGTACTGGTTAGGGACCCATCTTTGGCTCAAATAGAACTATTCATTCATTTACTAAGGATTATTAGTTATGAGAAACCCTACAGCTGTGTGCGAATTATTTCTATTACATAGAAATACTTTATAAATATAATTACTAATGTTAGAGAGAAATACTTGAAACCATTTAACTGTGTGCAAACAAATGAGTTCTAACTCATTTAAAAATCAAATATAAACAGGATTTGGCATTAAATTATCCACAAGGGTTGATATGCCATAAAACACCAACCTAACGCTAACTCTTATATGACTGCTTTTTGCAGCTACTACAGGAGTTCTATGAATGACCCTTTTTTGCTGGACACCAGGTTCACTGGTGGTTGGGAGGGGTTATCCACTTACTCTATGGAATTCTTTGGAATCATTTTTAATGAATTTGATTCTCACTGGATGGCTAAAGTGAAACTTTGTAAATGACATCTCTATCTGATTAATTGTTTTTTCCTCATGATCCAACTGTAGTTGATTGACCAATTGTACTCTCCTCATCTATTAGATATCTAGAAACTTCAAATATTTCTTTCATTTTGACTTGAAACAATTTAAAAAAAAAAAAAAAAGAAAGAAACAATCATAAAGACTGTCCTTTATTTGTAATTTCTTTAATGACCGCAGTAGGTTTCCATTGCAAGGGTTGAAAGATTGTCTTAATGTCAATTTAATGCCTCTAGTTTTTAAAGGGAACAGGGCACTTGACATTTTACCTTTTAGGTTAACAACATAATTTCCTCTGTCAAGTGTCACAGGCACTTGGACTCCCTTTACTTTTCATGGTTTTTTTTTTCTTCTTCCATTAGTCTCTTTTCTTTACCCCATTATCATGTTTGTCTAAGAACAGCAGCACCCACAATTTTTATCTTTTTTCTTCTTCTCCCATCTGACTTAAAGGATTTCCCCATCATTTTTATTTTCTGCTTTTCCTAGCTGGTTCAAAATAATTTTTCTTTTGAGTTTTTGTTTTGTCTAGTCTTGTTCACGTCTTTTGATCTTTGATATTACAAAGATTTTTTGCTTTCTTTTTACTTCTTTTTCTTGATTGGTTGATTTTTATGGCATGTTTACACATCTGGGGTTATTTTACACCGCCTTGCGGTTAGGGAATTGTGTTCATTGAAAATTTGTATTTACATTTTTTGTGTAGTTGTTTCTTAAGATTTTTTTTTTTTTTTTTTTTTTTACACAGTCTGATCAATAACAGATAAATTTCAAACAGATCCATTTGACCTATAGTTAGGACCCTAACAGGTACAACAACTTTGGGTCAGAGTGGGCCTGGGAGTAATGGCAATGAAAAGTTACTCTACACTTCCCAGATTTTCATAATTGGAGCCTTAGTTTACCGTCATTTCCAGGTCACTCTTTTTTTTTGTGCGTGTAGGGGTGGTCTTACTCTTGTGGGGAATATAATCAGCATATTCTAAGCCCTGTCAACTGCATTCTTTTTCTTGACTTTCCACCTGTGACAATCATTAGCAAATGAATGAAGAGCCAACAGGAAACCTTTTACTGTTTTTTCCTATCGTCTTTTCTCCTCAACTAAAGCATCCTGATTCAAATTTAGCTTGATCTGATTTTCCAAGGAGGAATACAAACTGACTTCTATGGCCAGCAGGTGGCAGCTGCAATTTGTTTGATCAACACCTTAGACTTTTTAATCAAAAGCTAAAATTCTTCCATATTAACTTGATGTTTGAAGCACTTGACAAAAACCATCTCCCTGTACCTGCCTCTTGACCAATTTACACCCTCTCAGTAGAGCTTAGAATACAATGTATCTCCTAAAAAGGGTATTCTGGGTATGACACTAAACTGCATGTGATGGTGAGGCTCCAGTTCTGAAATATGAAGTACACCTTCATTGCCATTATTCTCAGGTTCCCTCTGACCTAAAATGTTTGGTCCTTAATTTGGGTCAAGTAAATCTATTTAGAAATTATTAGTATTTGATAGGAATACTTGATATATAAACTATTTATATTAAGAATAGTTAATTGAAGTTATAATTGTTGTATAAGGATTATTAATAGTTGCTGTGACGGTTAATGTATCTTTTTTCCGAGGTTACATTATCCTGGAATGTCGGGGAGAATCTCCAACAACAGTACCGTACCACCCAAGCTCTAAATATTCTCCGTAACTAGTTATATTTTATTGATAGCTTTGAAAGCCCATATAACTAGTCAAGTATAAAGCTTGCATATAGGTTTAATTTTTCGAGATACGGACGAATGAGGATGTGTCAAGGGTCAAGAGGGCGACTTGATATAAATGAATACATGAAGAGTTCTGAACCGGACAAACAATATGACTCGTAGTTGTTTTTCTTCTTTTCTTTTCTTTATATATGTATCTTTCTTACATATTTTATTTTAAAGAAAGCACAATTATAACAACAGAAAAACAAAAAGCAAAACAAATACAAAAAAAAATATACAGAAATGTGGAGGGCAAGTCGCTTTCAATAGTGTTTGACTATTTCCTTCCAATAAGACAAAGTTCTCCTTTTTTTTTCTTTCTCCTTTTTTTTTCTTTCTTCAACTTGTCTTAAAATTACACCTGTATTTTCTTGTCCCCTTTACAATTAAAGGGAGGGAACCTACTCGTTTTTTCTCATATTTGTTTACTTATTTTTTTTTTCTTTCTTTCCCTTCTTTTAGCGAAAAACAAAAGTCTCTCCTCTTCGTCTTTAAAGTGGATATACAAATTTAAACAAATATGTTTTCTGCTGAAACTGGCTGCTAATGAACAACTTTAAAACTGTTTCTTTGGATATTCTTGATACAGACCTTTATTTAGGTTACGTATATCGTTTGTAATAAAGTTTTTGACTAACCTTTTTCCTTTCCTCTCTTTTGTTATTTTTTTCTTATCTTCGTTAATTTCTTATTAACGAGTCACAAGGCACCATTTTTTTCTTTTACGTTGCGCCTCAGTTTCTTGCCCAACGGAGTTGACGGCTTCTATTAGGCCATTCTGTTACTAGAATTTCACCTTTCACCGGACCACGTGAAAAGGCGACTTTTCTCTTCCTTAGCAAAGCTCAAAACTGACTTTTTGGCTTTCGTTCTTTTTGGTGGTAAAACATCCTCACTGCCTCGACCAATCGTATGTCTTTTCCCTATCTGGGTCAAGACGTTTGCTCCTTCTCGGTTGCTAGGGCTCGAAAACCCGCCGATCGCCTGCCTTACTTCCGGTCCTTATAGTATTCCTTGGTTTCCTATATTTTAACCCTACCGTGGCCGATGGCCGTAACATTGCTTAAAACCATTTAACTGTTTGCAAACAAATCATTATTATTAGAAATAATTACTTGAAACCAGGGCTCCAAACTACCTTTTTTCATCACTGACCTGTAACTTTCCTGAAAAACAATTTCACCTGTCCTGATAGTTTTATAGCATATCAACCGCTGTTGATTTAATGCCAAATCCTATTTTTACATACATATATTAGATATAGGATTTGTAAAAATAAGTCAGCAAAGTTGAATGGTTCAAAGTATTTCAATGTATCACTAACAATTCAATAAAATATTTGTTTACACATATTTAAATGAGCAAACAGTTCTATTTCAAACGATTCAGTTTAGCATAAGTAATTTGCACTCAGTTTAAATGTCACTGTTCCATTTGACCCATAGATAAGACTCTTTCAAGTGCTGCCACTCTGAGTCAGAGTGGACCTGGGATTGATGACAACGAAGGAGTACTCTGTATCCCTCAAAGCTCTAGCATTACTAGAGCTTCACCATTAGATTGTTTAGTGTTATATACAGGACTCATTGGAAGAGCCTTACTCCCCTGCTGAGAGGCAGTCAATGTATCCCCCCCCCCAGCTGATTGGGCTGTGTTGCTTTTCTGGTTGTCCTTAAGTTATTTCTATTGATATTTCTGTTACTGACTACTGCAATCAATCTTTCTTGCTTTTTTTTTTTGTATATTCTTCGAGTCCCTAAATTGTTGCATCCACACAATCCTTAATGCGGACGAATCCTCTTCATACTTTTTTTTATTTATATATAGAGGTTGTTTATATCATCTCTCAAGCCATTATTATTATTGTACTTTTTGTGAGCTTTTCACTGGAATCTGAGTGACGGCAAGTCTCCTCAAGTCTTCAGGACTCTGCTCAGTATTCTGGCTGATCTTAATAATGCTGTAGTCTGAATGGTTTTGATTCTTCCTCCAATTTCCATCTATTCCAATCTTCTTTTGAATCCTTTGGAGACTGTTCCTAATACACTAACTAAAATTAGTATCAGTATAGTCTGCATATTCCACAGTTTTTTTTAGCTCTTGAGCAAGGTCCAAGTATTTTTCTATTTTTTCACTTTCTTTTATTTTTACTCTGTGGTCCACTGGATTGGCAAAATCTACCATGACAAGTTCCCTTTTTTGTTTATTAGCACTTGGTCTGATCTTCTGATTTGGAATTAGGTGATCCATTTATATCTCAAAATCCTGGATATTTTTAAGAGTCTCGTTTTCTAGGATGAATTCTGGTTTGTGCATATACCATTTGGTAGTATGGTCAAAATTCAATCTTTTGCACAATTCCCAGTGGACCACTTTTCCCACCCAGTTGTTCTTAGTCTTGTACTCCTTCTATGCTAGTTTGCTGCATTCACTTATGTGATTAATTGTTTCATCTCTTTCTCCGCATAACCTACACTTGCTATTCTATTGCATATTGTTGATTCTAACTTAAAAATAATTAGTTCTAATGCTGCTTGAAATATTATTATTATACTCTTTGTATATCTGTAAATGTGATCATCTACTGTATCCAACTACATGACCAGAACATTTCAAATTGAGTTAATGGCAATATATTTTTATGGTGTGCACATTAAACATATAACAAAAATATTTTAAAGATCATAATCAGTTTTGTTGCACTTTTTTTCAGGATAGTCCATTGACCACTCCAAAACGAAAACAACTGAATAGTTTCTCGTCTCCTGGAACACCGTCCTCAAGAAGTTCCTCCAGCAGTTTTAAACCAAAAGTCATGTTTACAGGAGTAGCAGATGATAAACTCCAAAAGGTCAGTCTATCCATATCATAATTAACTTTGAACTTTTCAAGATATAATTTTGTTCATTTGTATTAGTTCTGTGGTTAATAGTTGTCTAAATTTCTGAGACAAAGCTTTTTAATTTTTATCATTAAGGGTTTTTGGACTATTGTCTTCATCTTTATTGTTATTTCCACAACGGCCTTCTTCAGGTGTTTGTCGAACTCAGGAACCTTCATGGAACTTCGAACTATGTCCTTTATTGAAACCACGGGGGTCGCCTGTTCTGATTCCGTTAGCCATTACCGGGTATAAGTGTTAAGTATTCCTGTATTGTTACTCGCCTGTAGTGAGGATTGAACCTGCAACCTCCAGATGATTGTCTGGAGGTTGCAGGTTCAATCCTCACTACAGGCGAGTAACAATACAGGAATACTTAACACTTATACCCGGTAATGGCTAACGGAATCAGAACAGGCGACCCCTGTGGTTTCAATAAAGGACGTAGTTCGAAGTTTTGTGAAGGTTCCCGAGTTCTGTGGTTAAATTCATTTAGACTGCTCTCATCCAAATATGATTTTTTTTTTGATTATCATACTTCGGTTATGTTTGAACAAGAATAAAATATAGATTAACAAAACCTTTATAGATGAATGGTTAATCAAACATGCCATGTGCTGGAATCCACATTCTTTTTAAAATGGTATATATAAGAGATTCTCAAACTTTTTATTGCCTAGTCAGCTGGAGCTGTAGAATACACTGACTGCTTCTCTGCAGAGGAGTAAGACCCCCCCCCCCCAACAAGTGTCCTGGATAAGACACTAAATAATCTGATGCTGGAGCTTTGGGGAATGTGGAGCACCCCTTCAGTGCCATCGCTCCCAGGTCTACTCTGGCCCAGAGTGGTAGCACCTGATAGGGCCCTATCTATGGGTTAAATAAAACTAATCTGCATACTTATGCTTAACTAAATTACTTGAAATAAAACTTTTAATATTTAAACTGCATACTCATGCTAAACTGGATTGTTTGAAATAGAACTTTTTTGACTTTGAAACTGTACTTAAACTAAACTGAATTGTTCGAAATAGAACTGTTTTGACATTTAACTGTGTGGAAACAAAAACTAAACTTATACTAAACTAAATTGTTTGAATTAGAACTGATTGACTAAACTGAATAGCTTGAAATAGAAATGTTTTTGACAATTAAACTGTGTACTTATGCTAAACTGAATTGTTTGAAATGGAACTGTTTATCTGTATAAAAATGGATTTGGCATTAAATAACCTACAAAGGTTGATATGCCATAAAACCCAAATAGACAAACAAACAAAATTAAACTTTTTACTTGATGTATACCTTGTAACTGTTATATACTGTAACTATGAACATTAATGTATATGTTCCAACCCTCATAAATACGTTGGACACTTTTGTGACAGGAGTAAATATGCTGATTAAGTAGTACATAACTAGCAATTGTTTACCTTCTTCATGCTGCTGGTGAGTATCTTATTTTGTTAATGATATAAAGATTTCCATTTCATTTCCAACCTCCGTTTTGGTTATTTCTTATTCAGTAACCTTTTGTTAGGTTACAACTGTAACCAAATTTAATTTCCATTCACCTCATCCCAAATATTTAGTATAGCCAGAAACTTTTTCTTAGTCTAAATGGATGTTTTTTTTACAAAATACAGAAAAATTAGCATGAATTGATTATTGAATCATATATAGTCTGGGTTGAAAGCATAGTAAAGGTAACCAAACTTTTTTGGACCTTAATCTTTCAATGGAGGTATAATTGGGGCATGAGAAAAATTTTAGTTAATGATTCATGTTTTGAATAATAACACCCACACCAACTAATAACAAGTAAAGATCCAAATCTCTTTAGTCAGAACCAGATTTTTTATTTATAATTTAATTCGAATTTTATTCATGGATGAAAATTAAAATTTCAGGCATTGCATTTTAATTTTACTTTTGTCATTATTTTTCTTTCTTAATTAAATCTATACTTTTATTCTTATCAAATAATCTTTTTTTTTCAAAAGACATCACATAACCTATAACAAAAAGGATAGAGAAATCAGTATTTTTATAAAATAATTTGTTTAAAATATAATTGTTTTTGTTTGTGAAAATATGATTATAAATGTCATTAACAATCTCAAAAAGACCCAGATTTTTTCATTCACAACTAAATCATTTGTTCATTTAACTAACCTGTATGTTTTGAATGGATCATATGTGAACATATCACAAGTATTCTCATAAGTATACAATGTCTGAAACTAGTTTATATGAAGTAGAGAATTTTCTTTTGTTCTGTTATAAAGGGTTTTTGAAGTGCAAACTAATAGATTCAACCCCTGTAGACCCCTTTTTATTCACCCTACCAAAGTTTTATTTATCCTTCAGGGGCCTATGTGGGCCACTTAGAGAAGTTCTGCAGAAATTTGTTTTTGTTTTTGATTGTAAAATTATTCTGTGATGACTTTTCTTAAAAATCAGAAATAAATAATTTCCAAGTTTCTTAGATAAATAACCTGAAATGTCTTACTTATAATGAGAACAAGAACTTCGGTAACAAGTGGGTTTCATCAAATTAAATAAGATCTTAAAATAACACACAGCATATCAAACACTGACCTTGTGTCACATCCTTCTCATGGTTGAGGGGTTGGGTACATGTCATTGAAATTGAAAAACTTTATCTGAAACCACTTCTAAGATATTTATAAAACTGATTCTTATCATATTTATTTCTATAGAAACTTTATTTTAAGAAAATTGTTTAAAGATATTTTGACCAACATAAAACAGTGTAATTTATTTTAACAAAATTTGAATTCATAATTGTAAATTAATTTCAATAAATATAAATGTAAAAAGAAAAAAAACTTTTGAAGTTAATAACTTTAAATCTACCTTTATTTAAATTGTTTTTTTTATTATTATTATTATTATTTCTTTCTTTCATTTTAGATTGTCACTGAACTTGGAGGAAGTGTTGTAACGTCTTTTGATAGTTGTACACACCTAGTAACTGACAAGGTAAACTTATCCTTATATCTTTCCTCCCTCCTCTCTAATCCCTTTTTTTCTTTCCCCCACTCTTTACTCTCTCTCTCCTCCCTCTTTCTCTTTTCTTTATTTATTAAATCAAGTTACAAATCTTTTCTGAATTAATATCTCTAAGAAAAACTCGGCTCATTAAATGGTGTAATTGTTAGCTATATATGTGCAAGAAGATCCTGTTGGCCTAACAATGACACCTCCCAATACTTTTATCGCGTCGACCCCTAACAGCAGATCAGTACAGCTCAGAGACGGGTGTGCAGCAATTTCTATCAATGAACCTGACTTCACTGCCACTTTTGACCATCATAGCCGAACGTGGACTGCATCATGGAAGTGGTCTGAGGATCATGCACCTGAAAGACTGCACAATAAAGTGTCAGAATATCCAGTAGCGGCAGAAATCTGAAATGAATATATGCAAGAGCTCCACACTTGGATAGACAATGGTTGGCTTGTGCCATACCCAGAAGACAAGCTGGGACCTCCCAAAGGGCTAATTCCACTGATGGCTGTACTGCATCAGAACAAAACTAAAGTGCGCCCAGTGATGGACTACCAGGAGATCAATCATCACGTCGATGCATTCACAGCCAATGCAGATGTCTGCGCTGCTAAACTGCACGAATGGCGACAGAATGATGCTAATGTATCTCTGCTGGACCTCAGGAGAGCATACCTCCAAATACGATGGTAGCAGACTCGCCACATCATCCAAGTCTCACTTTCTTCAGCCACACTACCACGTCACCCTTGCCAGAAAATGGTTTTATGATATCGTTGCTTATGTGTACCTTCACCATGGTGATATTGCCGAAATAGCTTGCAAGAAAAGGGTAGATGGATGGTATGCCTCCTTGGAAACAAAAGAACATGTGGAATCAATTTCTTCTTATGGTTTCACAAATATCCAAGCTTGATATAATCTTTCATATACAGTCGTGTCTGCCAATGTGCTTCAGCTGCAGTATGAATCTCTTGGTAAATATTCCTTTTCTTCCTCAACAATCTTCTCCGGCGGTCCTGTATCCAAGCTCGTCTCGTGTTGTGCGTCGCCGAGACTCAAACGTCACTGCATCCAGTGCATTCAGGCAGGACTTAAGTAATCATGCCAAAATGCAACATCTGGGTCAGTCGCACAATGTGGTAATTTACATGCACACTTACGTCAAACACGATTCATGATCGGGAGGATGCAAGTTCGATCTTCCCAATCGCCCATTTCTCTCTCCCTGATCTCATTTTACACGCTAGACATATTCGTGCATGTTTTGAGCTGCCGCATGTGTGATTTCTCTCGCTACAATATGATAGTAAACTATTATGATTTTAGCACAGTCACTTTCTAACATGTTTTTTTTTTTTTTGTGTGTGTGTGTGTGTGTGTGTAATTTAGGCTGCAATTTCCCTAGTATATATACATTTGGTTAAATGTAACAGCTAAGGCATCTTATGGTAACAAGGGAGAGAAATGTGATTGTTTTGGGGGGGGTTAAATTTTACTGCATCCTTTTTCTTTTTTTATATATATTTTAGAAATTTTTATAAGTATTTTTTGTTGTTATTCATTTAATATCCAAGTTTTTTTTCATGGTTAATGAGATGTCTTAAAACAGGAAGAAAAATTTATAAGAACTATCCAAAGTTCATAGATCTATTAAGTCTGGGTAATCCATGAAGCATCTGAAATTGACCCAGAATTGTATAGGGAGAGTTTCCATGGCATAGTGGCTAACATGCTGGACTGCAACATTGTAGTAAGCAAATTTGATTTCCACTTGTACTATTACATTCATTTTTGGATTAATTCCCTTGGGAAAGGTATGAATCACTTTATTTCCCCAACTCAGGGTTAAATAGTACCACTACTCTCCTCCTACAAGAATAGTTTTGGTATTAAATAACTTGAGAAAGTTGATATGCCATTAAAAAAACAAAAACAGACCAAACTAAAACTTGCTGCAACCAATGAAACAAAATGTATTTAATAAGCCATGTGTTGGCTTACCAAATGCATGATATATATCAAAAGTTTACTGTAAATATTGAATGAAACAAGTTCAAATAGCCTGTTGAACTTTAGTAGTAATTTTGGCTTCTTTTTTTTTTTATTCATTTATTACTGATATGTCTTCGATAAATTAGTTTCAATCCTGCAAATCTCAAACACAATTTATATTGGTGTGTTTCATATTGTAAATTTTTGTGTTTTCTCTTTTGTCATGTCATCTGTTTATTAGTTTTAATTTAATTTATTTTTGTTATATAGTTGCACGTCTACCTTTCCATTATGCCTCACCCAATTTACATTGCTACCTCCATCCAAAGATGAATTTAGTGAACACTTGCAGACTAGTGCCAATCTATGAAGAATATGCAATGGTTATTTCGTGGTTCTTGTTTTTTGATCTTCCACACTGTCAATAAAGTTTCTTATGACATAAATGAGAAAATCAGACTATTTATTGCATAACAGCTATACAGAAAACACAAAGTCAAGCCAAATTATTGAGAAAGTATAAAATACAGGGTGGCCTATAAAAGACTGACTCATGAAAAAAATATTGCATTTTGCTGCTACCTCTGTGCAAACCCTTTTGCAGTGATTGCTTTGTGGCTGGTCTGTCACTGAGCCACAAGTTTTAAATCTTTATACTATACTCTTTATTGTGATTGAATTGGTTGGTTGATTGATTGGTTTTTATGGCATATCAACCTTCGTAGGTTATTTAATGCCAAATCCATTCTAATACAAATAATCAGTTCTATTTCAAACAATTCAGTTTAACATACAAAAAGTTTCATTTCAAACAATTCAGTTTAGCATAAGTACACAGTTTAGTTCTATCTTGACCCATAGATAGGGTCCTATCAGGTGCTATCACTCTGGGCCTGAGTAGACCTGGGAGCTATTGACAATGAAGGAGTGCTCTACATTCCCAAAGCTCCAGCATTACTGGAACCTCACCATCAGATTGTTTAATGTCATATCCAGGATACTCATTAGGGGTGGGGGTGTCTTACCCCTCTGCAGAGGTGCAGTCAGTATATTCTACAGCTCCAGCCGACCAGGCAATACAGACTTAAATGTCAAAACAGTTCTATTTTGAGCAATTCAGTTTAGCATAAGTACGCAGTTTAAATGTCAAAAACAGTAAGCTCTCGAAACCAGTTTAGCTCTATTTAATCCATAGATAGGACCTTATCTGGTGCTACCAGTCAGAGCGGAACCGGGAGTGATGGCTATGAAGAGGTGCTCCACATTACCAGAACCTCACCATCAGATTGTTTACTGTCATATCCAGAACACTTGTTGATGAGGTGTTACCCCTCTACAAAGATGCTGTCAGTGTATTCTACAGCCCCAAATCTGTCAGTTGAATAATAAAATTCTGTTATTTTAATTTATTCTTTCACACTGTAACTTGACTTTTTCCATTTCCTGAAATTACTTATAATATCTGACAAATAATATCAAAAATTAAATTAAAAATGATCAAGTTATGACTTTTTTTAATGTGTCTGTCTTTTGTGGGCCATTCTGTATTTCTCCAAATTAGTGAGGTTTCACAATTTCAACATTTTGTAACTAGCATAGCCCAAATTATCACTGGCTATCAGAATCGAGCTCAGAATGTCTCATCTGGTAAACTTGCTATGTTGACATAAACAACATTACAGTTTGTACAAGTGAAGGAATAAAGCAAACCATGTTTTCCTGCAAGAAAACCTTGTTGTATTGCAAGGAGTTCTGTTGGTATATTGGACAACTTTCAAGAGTTTCTGAGATGAAGGCTGAAGATCTATCATAATGGATATAAACTACTTAAGTTCAACAGGCAATGTGAACCTGTTCTATTCAATATTTTTTCACCAACTTTTGACATGTTATGCACTACACATTGGCCTACCAAACAAACATTGTTTCCCTTTTGTTGCAGTTTGTTTTGAGTATATCCACAAACTCTCCAGACTATGCCTTTAATAATTTCATTTGGTCAAAGAGTTTGTCCAAACTTGTGTTATTATTGATTATAGTATTGATGAAAATTTTAAGTCTTTTCTTTTTCTTTTTTTTTTTTTTTTTAAAAAAAATGAAAGATTAATTTTAACTTTTTCTTTTTTAGATTCGGCGAACTGTGAAATTTCTCTGCTGCTTGGCACGAGGTATTCCTATCGTCTCTCCATCATGGCTAACAAACTGCAAAGCAGCCAAAGTGTTCATAGGTAAGATAAATTCTTCTGAATAAAAATAATTTTGTTTTCATTGACCAGGGAGGATCTGAGTTTTGATGTCACTTATGAAATAATCTACCCATCATCGAAAATATATATCATAAATCTTCATACATAGCATGAGTAAGTAACCATAAATAAGGTTAACTGATGTTGTCAGGGATTCTGAAATGAAGTCATATAATGAACTCTTTCAATAAGTATCCTCATCTCTATTGTTTTGTTCATTGTTTCAGCTGTGATACTATGGACCTCATGTGTGTGAGTACATTTAATTGAATGTATGTGTATATATGTGTTGATGTAGAGGTAGGCATATCTATACAGAAGTGTATGTATGTATATATTTGTGTTGAGTTAGATGTATCTGTGTGAGTGTGTGTGTTGTAAACATGGATGTGTGTGCACATGGTGATAAATCGGAACTCTGATTAAAAGTTGGAAAAGCAATAAAATCCAAATTTGGTGAAGATATTTTTTTTTTTAGATGAAAAAAAAAATTCATGTCTACTATAAATTGACATTTTGGGTGGTTCATATCCAGAAATGGGGAGAATTTTCCCATGTGTGTTTGTGTGTGTATATATATATATATATATATATATATAGAAGCCAGGGAATAGTTTTGTTGAAGTGACCTGAGACAGCAGCAGTGGTATTAAAGTTCATGTTACATGCCAGAGGAGAGAGGGGCAAAGTTAGAGAAAAATCCAAGAATGCCACACCCATCCTCTCCCTGAGCAAGTCCAATTCTTCAATTCTTTGTGACATTGCTGTCTCTTGAGCTCATGCACTGTGATGTACATCTGCTGAACAGCAATATTGGGTCTTACATCCCTTATCAACAAAATAAGTACAACTTGAAAAGTTTACAGAACAGCTAGCCAAGTGGTTGCTTCACACAGCCAATGATCATCTGGCAAGATATTGTTACATAATGTAATGAAAGTGATTATTTTGCTTTGTAAGATGACATGTTCCTAAAATCTGTTATGTAATATCATGGATTCTGTCGACTCTCTGGCTATCAATCCCTATCAGCCATTGTTTTAGGTAAGTCCTCTAGACGGCATCTAGTGTCAGTGAAGTTTAACAGGTTTAAATTCAGAGTTTTCTTTCTAGACCAGTTGCAATATGGAGGCTGAAGAGCTAGTCTGGAACAAGAATAATTGGATTTATACTTTTCCTAGGAGTATTAACATTTTGTGAAATGCAAACAGCCTTGTCCAGGTTTTGAACTTGAGTTGCCTGTTCTATTTCCTATGATGGTATCAATTATACTACAAGTGCCTCTTATATCATAAAAATAATTACACAATATACAGAGGAAAGGAATAAGTCACAGGATAATTATCTAGTCAATTCAATTTAATTCTAAACAAGTAATAAACCCATAACAAAGTTTATTTCAGGTTATTAAATAGACTGAGAAAGGAAAATCCTAACTAAATCTATCATGCTTTGTTTCCAAAATTGCTGAGTTGAACTACTTACACAGTCCCCAGTTCATTTTCTCACCAAAACTCTTTCTACAACTCAGCTAACTTCTACTATTTTTTATTACAATCAAATTAATATACACATCGCCTTATATGTGGTGACCCACATGAGTGTTTATTATGAACTGTTAACTTCACTGTTTTGACATCTCTCGACTTTGCAATGCCACCAATTTTCTTACTCATATTTTACCTATTGAAAATTTCTACTTATTCTTGCATTTTTACAATTTCTGAAAACTTTCTTCTTAACTGCTAGCAAATATACTAAAAACAATACTTCTAAAATCCACTATATTCTATTAAATAACAATATATCTGAAGAAGGTTCAAGAACTGACAACGTTTTGATCAAAAAAGTAAAATCTGAATAATTGATGTATAAAGACCATACGGGGTGTTCAAAAAGTATTGAGACTGAAACTGTATTTAACAAGACAAGAATTGAACAATGAATGAAACATTAATTTTCTTCAAAATAATCACCTTTGAATTTGATGAACTTACTACTGCAATTTTTCTATTGCATCTCTAAAACTTTTTTGATATGGTATCAAGCTGTGCTGTCATATTTCTTCTTTGAATGTCTTCCATCTCCTCAAATCTCTTCCCCTTGAGATGAATTTTCAGTTTAGGAAACAAGAAAAAGTTACATAGAACTAGATTTGGTATGTACAAGGGTCATTCAATAAATAATGGGAATTTATAGATCTGTAAGGGTCATTCAATAAATAAGGGGAATTTATAGATCTATAAGGGTCATTCAATAAATAAGGGGAATTTATAGATCTGTAAGGGTCATTCAATAAATAAGGGGAATTTATAGATCTATAAGGGTCATTCAATAGATAAGGAGAATTTATAAATCTATAAGGGTCATTCAATAAATAATGGGAATTTATAGATCTGTTTTTAACATCTCCACTCTGGACGGAACCCCTCTTAAACTAGTAGACAAATTCACTTACCTAGGAAGCAGCGTCGCATCAACCGAAAAGGACATCGACACAAGATTAATGAAAGCATGGACAGCTATCAATAGGCTATCGATTATATGGAAATCAGACCTAACCGATAAAATGAAATGCAGTTTCTTCCAGGCAGCGGTCGCATCGATACTGCTATATGGATGCCCTACATGGACTCTAACAAAACGGCTGGAGAAGAAGCTAGATGGCAATTACACAAGAATGCTGCGAGCAATCTTGAACAAGTCCTGGCGGCAACACCCCACAAGACACCAACGGCCACCTGCCTCCTATCACGAATACTATTCAAGTTAGATGAACCAGACATGCAGGACACTACTGGAGAAGCAGGGACGAACTCATAAGTGATGTACTCTTATGGACCCCCACCCATGGCCGTGCAAAAGCAGGATGACCAGCACGAACATACATTCAGCAACTATGTGAGGATACGGGATGTTGTCCAGAAGACCTGCCTGAGGCGATGAACGATAGGGAAAAGTGGCGAGAGAGGGTCAGGGATATCCGTGCTACCAGCACGACATGATGATGATGATGATGATAGATCTGTAAGGGTCATTCAATAAATAAGGGGAATTTATAGATCTGTAAGGGTCATTCAATAATTAAGGGGAATTTATAGATCTATAAGGGTCATTCAATAAATAATGGGAATTTATAGATCTATAAGGGTCATTCTATAAATTAGAGGAATTAATAGATCTGTAAGGGTCATTCAATAAATAAGGGGAATTTATCTATGAAGAGCATTGAATAAATAATGAAAATTTATCGACCTATGAAGGTCATTGAATTAATAAGGGGAATTTATCAATTTATCTATTTAGGAGGGTCATTCAGCAAATAAAGGGAAATTATCTATCTATTTATCTACAAGTGTTATATAATTGCTACCCACCCACCCTTCTCTCTAAAGTGATATAACAATGACAATACCTCTACGTCCTTGCCTTTAGTGTAATATGATCATCAAGACACCTCCTTCTCTTTAATATAACCACTACACCACCACTCACGTACCTCCTCCTCTTAATTATGACCACCAATACTCACCTCTATTCAGGTAGTATATAATAGCTACAACCCCCTCCCCCATTCTTTTGAAATACTCACCACACCAACACCAATGCTCATCTTTAATGCAATATAACCACCAACACCACCACTTTTCCCTAATGTAATATACCTGCTGCACTGCTGTCACTATCTCCACTCTAATATAACCTCTATCATCATCATCATCATCATCATCATGTTGTGCTGCTCATACTGATTTCTCTAACTCTCTCTCGCCATCTGTCTCTATCATCCATCACCTCTGGCAGGTCTTCCAGACTACATCCTGGGTCTGTACAGAGCTGTTGTTGATAAGTTCTAGCTGGTGGTCCTACAATTACGTGTCTGTGTAAAGGGGCTATAGGAGAATGTCGCTTATGAGTTCATCCTTGCTCCTCCAGTGATGTCCTGCATGTCTTGTTCATCTAATTTGGAGTGTCTTCAAGATGGGTGAGATGTTGCTTCCAGGATTTGTTCGGTATAGCTTATAGTATCCTTGTGCAATTGCCATCAAGCTTTTTCTCTATATGTTTAGTCAGTGTCCAAGTGGTGCATCCATACTGTAGTACGGACATGACCGCTGCTTGGAAAAAATTGCATTTTATTTTATCAGATAGGTCTGATTTCCATATGTCTGATAGACTATCGATGGCTGACCATACCTTCACTAGTCACGTATTGATGTCATTTTTTGTTGATGAGATGCTGTCCACTAGTTTCCGAGAGCCACTATTTAATGTGGAGATATCGCCACTTTGATTAAAGCACATTTACTCCATTTTGTCTGCATTTACATGGAGGCCTATCCCACCTGTTGCCTACTCCAGACTATGCAACAGGGATTCGGCCTGGGCAGGTGTATTTGCCAGAAGCGCTATGTTATCAGTCTAGTCTGTGTCTGTAATTGTTCATGTGGGGTATCATCTACTTTTAGCCTTTTCCATTGTAAAGCCATTTTCTCTCATTAAAATCTAACGACACCTGAAGTAGATAGTCTAGGCAGATTATTAACAGGTATGGTACTAAAGTGTCCCCTTGCAGCACACCTGCGACAATGTCAAAGAAGTCTGTGTCTCCATCTGCTGAGCATACTTTTACTTTCATGGTTTTATGGAGAATCATTATAGTCGCTACAGTCTCCCTGGGTTGACCATAGGCTAGAAGTGTTTGCTCCATCTCCCGCTGTGTATGGAGTTAAATGCTTTGGATAAATCTACGAATAGGAATTTGAGGTTTTTTG
The DNA here is from genome assembly GCA_963585895.1 of Sepioteuthis lessoniana. NCBI lineage: Eukaryota > Metazoa > Mollusca > Cephalopoda > Myopsida > Loliginidae > Sepioteuthis > Sepioteuthis lessoniana. Next base: position 102,246,353 of record OY757917.1, on the reverse strand, counting down.
TACAAACTCCTGAAATTCGATGGATTGTCAGAATTTGTGATGTTGTGAACCGATTCCTACAAAAGTCATTTTGGCTTTTCCTAAGACTTTTCTAAATTTCGGGTTTAGTGTGGTTGAATAGCAAAGCATTGTAAATTTGGGTCACTATGGAAGTAAGGGTTATACCCCAATAGTTCTTGGCAATTTTTAGGTCACCTTTCTTGGGGAAAGGGAGGATGCAGCTCTTTGTCCATCTGTCTACTGTTCTGGTTATATATGGCATTGCAGTATTGGAGCAGTACATTGTTGAATTTCCTTGTCTTCCATACTTCTGGAGATATTTCATCTCAACTGGTAGCTTTCCTGTTTTTAATTTTTGTTAGTACTACATCAAGTTCTTTTTGTGTAAACTGTCCTTGTTTGATGCCTAGTTGATTATCAATAATTTTCAGGATAGATTCATCTGTAACTTTAGGGGACTTTCCAGGTAAATTCTTGAAATGTTCTTTCCACAAGTGAACCCTTTCTTCTTGGTTGGCAGCTTTTAGTTTTGCTTTCATGGGGCTTTTTCTTTTACTCACTTAATTTACTGTCTGTCACACTACCTGAGATTGTCTATCTTCAACTGTGTCAAAACTTATTGATCCGGTCTTGGATGTATACGTTTTGTTCCTTTAAGTAAGCATTAGTTACTTCATTTGTCGATAATATAATTAATTACTATACTACAACAGACCTCCTCCTTTTTAATATAACGTAATAATGTCTATAACACTACTACCACCACCACCATCCTGCTCATCTTCCACTCTCTGTAATGTAAGGTAACAGCTACATCTCCTCTCAACTGCCCCACCTAATCTGATAAATCTTTACACTCTCCTGTTGTTTGTGTTTTAAAATGTTTAAAGGCATCATAATGTAAATCTTGTAGAGTTAGTGTATTTTGGTGAAATTTAAGAACCATTACACAAATGCTGTCAATATTTACATAACATAGATCAAAAGATGCCCATGAATCTCTAATTATTTTATTTGATTTTTCCTGAAATGCCTAAAAGACAGTTGCTTATTTGAATTTCAGATCACACCTCTCATATTGTGTCAGATCCTACAACAGAGAAACAATACAAGTTCACCTTGAAAAACTCTTTGCAACAGGCACGAAATGGACCTTTGCTTGAAAATTATAAAATACACGTGACCAAATCTGTAAAGCCAAATGTTGACCAAATGAAAGGTAATGTATTAGTCACTTAGTTTCATGTTTAAAAGCCATTTTGAAATATTCTGTCAACTACTTGGGCCATATTCAATAGAAATTTTTGTATATTTAAACCAAAATCTAAAGTTTGTATTCACCTAACTCCTCTGCTACGGATATAAAGTCATTTTTAAGTAAAGTTGGTTTGAATTCATAGTTTGCCTCTCTTTGACTGGTTGCCTAACCAAGGCTAAAGAAACCAATCTGCTCTACTATTTACCCAGAACTAAGAAAAGGAGAAATGTATTCAAATCTTTCCCCCAGGACATTAATGTGATGTAAAATACTAAGAGACTCGTCAAGGATTTGAACTCATGTTCTCGTCTCCATTTCTTAAGTTGATAACCCAAGATGCCTCCACAAAATTTTAAACTTTTTATAACTTTATCCAAATTTAATTCATATATATTACTTAAAAGAAATGTGTTCATATTACTTAGAAATATGTACATATTAATTAAAAGAAATAAAATACACATAAAATTTTATTGCTGTTTCATTAAAGCAATTATGGGCAAACTCTTTTCATGATTAAAAGTCACATTGAAATTAATTATCAACTACAAAGGCCACACTCAGTAAAATTTTAGTATGTTTAAAACAAAATCTAATGTTTGAACTATCTGTTAATTAATTAATCCAAGTTTAGTATAATATATACTATAAGAAATTTTTTTATTAATTTTGTGGTTATTTCTTTTTTCAAGAGAGCATTGTGATAGATTCTAAAGTTGAGGTTCACAATTTTAATTGCGCCTTCAATAACCACACTTGATGGTCTAAAAAGCCACATGCAGGTTTAAGAATGTAGGTTTTCCATCTCTGGTTTGTACTGTATTGATAACATATTGTTTTATTATTAACAATGACTATATCACTTATTCCTTTGTGGTATGGGAACAACTTTTAAGTAATAACTATCAACAAATTATGGCAGTAAGGCACCTCAAATTTTGTAATGTTAGCTAGTTAGGCTAGCAGGCAACTGTTTGGGTTAAGGTAAAAATTTAGTTTTAAAATGTATCGATCAATATTTTTTCAATAAATAATTCACTAATAGACAAAAGCAGTGATGTAAAAAATTAAAAAGCAACCATTAATCAAAGAATGCCTCATTTAAAATTAGAATTTAAAACACAGCAGTACATTAAAAATGATTATAGAAATCTGGCAATTTTTATTAATTTGATAACAATGATTTAATTTTAATATTAACTTAATTGTAAGACGTTAGCAATAAGACAGACTAGATTTTGGCAATATGTACCATTAACTTTCCTTGGACTTCTTTCCGTTATGAAGAGTTTAAAAAATCAAATTGCCAGAAGCATTTAAGATGAAAACAGTAACTTAAAGCAATGACAAGTTAAATGATTTGTTTCTTTTTAGTAGAATGAACTGAATTTTAAAATGTCATGTGATGTTAATGGATAATAAAAAAAAAAAGATGAAAAGAACTGTTTTTGCAAATTTAAACTAATTTTCCTAAATAGAGTTAAAAAAAATCAAATCAACGTAAAATTGATATAGAAAACAAACAATTTCTTCAGCTAACACCAATGTAAGGTGGGGAAGAGGGCATTTTTTTTTACCAAAATCTATATAAAGACTTTCAAAATTCTAAACCAAGTAAAACTGTTTATTATAACAAAATAAAAAATGATGTTTACAACTCAAACTAGATTACTTCATTTTATTAGTATTACTACAGAAATTACAAGTTTGGAAGTATGTTTATTTCAAAATAATAGTGCAATAATTATTAATTAATACACTAGTTAAATTTTTGTTGGTGTTTTAAAATTTCTAAGTTCAGCTATTTGGTTTCTTATGGCAAACAAACAAGTGTCCTCTTTTATTTTTATATATAAAATTCTTGCAAATTATTCAAGTTGCTTGTTAAATAATAGTGCTAGGAAATTTTACAAAAACTGACACTTGATCTAAAGAGCATTGTTTGCTGAAGGTCTCATGAAGTCATTGATATAAAAAATATACTTTAAAAATTGGATCGAAAAAGGTTTTAAAGATTTATTTTCAGTAACAATTTAGTGCATTCCCAATGTCAATCACATTGTTTAGATTAAAAATAGTGTTTGCTAAATTTCAATGCCATCCATCCAAATATTGTACTATTTGTATGACCTGAACATGCTGAAATAGTTTTCCTTATTTTAGAGATTGTAGAATCTTCTATTATGGCTGTTCCAATATCATACACAATCATTGTTGCCACCCTTAAGACTTTTATGCGTCATAATTAATTAAATGGTAACTGCATACTAAGTTTGATGTTCTTGTGATCATAATTCTTTGTTTAATTTTAAATTTTTAGAGAGAAAAAAAGAATATCTCACTTGATCACAAGTTTCTTAATAACAAAAGAAAATTTTTTTTGTCTACTTATTTTCCCATTTTGCTATAGAACAACTTGTTTTTTTTTTCTATTGCAATATATTCGACCATACAATTCTTTAACCCTTTGAGCCCTGAGCTTCTAGAGCTCAGATTTATCCTCTGCTATTTGAGCATAATTTCTGCACTAGTATACTGGCGTATATATTTAACCAACTCCTTTTCATACAAGCACGATGCAATAGAAGATCAATTTTTAAACAAATTTTTACAAGTTTGAATTCAGAATTTTACCTTCTCCAAGACCAAGATGAAAGAGCCCAGACTGGCCAACTATTTTACTCATAGTTGTAGATAGAATAGTTGGATACATACTTTTCCCCAAGGGTATTAGTGAAACACAGCCTCATTCAGGATTTGAACTCGGGTCATCGTTACCAGTTTATATGATGAAGTCCAATTTACCACGTTGTAGACTAATGTAACTGGCTCAAAGGGATAATATCCAAAATAGATGTTTAACGCTGACTCACATTTAAAATTTTTATTTGTCAGCAATAAAATCCTTGAATATATTTTTTTCTTTTTTCAGAAATCATGGTCAGTTGTAAAGCACAGGTAAGTGCTTGTTTTGTTTGTTAATGAATGAGATAGATTCCATGATTTTAAAATATCACAAATAAAGGGTTCATAAGAATGGCTCATTTCAGAATTTCTAATAATAAGGAACGTCAAAGTTTATGTATTTATCCACTCCCCCTCCTCAACTGGCAGGATATAACATATGGTCAATTTTGAAGTCGAGTAAAGCAAGTTGGAATTCAGAGTTTTCTTTCTCCTCGATTGGTTGCTTAACCAAAGTTAAAGAACCCAGTCTGCCTTACTATTTATCCATAGATGGAAGAGAAGACAGAGGGATTCATGCCTTTCCCAAGGATATTAGCACAAAGTTAAGTGCAAACAAACCCATTCAGGATTTGAACATGGGTTACCAATTCCATTTCCTATGACGTTAATCATTATACTAAGCGCACTTTCATTAAAGGAAGGTCAAAATATATGTTAGCCTGAATGTGATTTAAAAATATCCAATGAAGTGAATATAAGTCTAAAAAGAAAGTAGATGTTAGAACACACCCCTCTTCAACTACAGGTTTGAATCAACTAAGGACAGAAAAACACCTTCACAATGTTGTGGATTGGTAACAAATCAGGAATTTAACATGGTTGGAGTTACTTATAGTCAAGTCATAGTAGATCATTAACGATAAGAAGCAACAAGACTTTTTAATACGTTGATGAGATTGACCACTTAAACAACAATGGATACTGTAAACAACCTTGCGGATATATCTAAGCAAAGTTTGGTAAATAACAACATACTTGAAGTTGCTGTATTAAATTTGGTTTTATTTACCCAACCCCTTTTATCACATGCAGGATGCAACTCAAGGTCAATTTTTAAGCAGAGTACAGCTGGTTTTCCTTCTCCTAGTCTAGTTGCCTAAACAAGTCTATAGAACTCAGTCTACCCTACTATTTACCTATAGTTGTAGGGAGAATAGTTGGAAATGCAAACAGCCTTGTCCAGGATTTGAACTCTGATTACCAGCTCCATTTCCTATGACATAACCATTACACCACCTGCTATGGATTTGGTACATTTAGGACCATTTTTTTTTCCTGTAGAAAGAGAAGTTCTTTCTTTTTTTATTTTTTTGGATTGACAAAATTTTAGCCTTCAATTCATTAAATTGGATAAAGAATTCTTCCTTTCAAGTCTTCATGCACAAAAGGAATTCTACCCCTTTTTTTTTCTCCAATTCTTCCTGTATGTAAGGAATATATCCTTTCATAAATAGCTTTTAATTCTTCATGTGAATAATAAAGAATAGATTAACCAAACAAAAGATGTTAATGACTCAAAATCAGGTTCAATTATTTGAAAAATTTCCACTATGAGCCTGAAAAATTTGTGGGATGAAGATTTATAGAGTTTCAAATAACATTTGCTTTTTCTATTTTTCTTCAGTCTCCAGGTTTTCATTAAGATATTTTAATTTTGTTTGTTTATTTATTTATTTATTCATTCATTTCTTTTTTAATGCTTTTCCATTTCTTTTGTAGTATTTAAAGAGGATGCCAAATGAAGAGGAGGAAAAGACGATTGTGATATCTTGTGAGGAGGACCGCACTCTATGCCAGCCAGCTTTGAATGCTGGCATTCCCATTGTAAATGCTGAGTTTATTCTGACTGGCATCTTGCAGTACGATATCTCCGTTAGTAAATATCCTTTGATTAAAATCATTTTTTCTTTGGGTAAGATGAAGATAGGTGGAGGGGGGAGGTCATGGTTTATTTGATTAATTATTCTGACTATTATCTTCTCTTCTCCCCACAGACAAAGTGATACATAGTTTTATTTAGAGATTTTGCATGAGGTGAACCTTGCAAGGGACCTGTTAAAGTACAGGTGCTGAACAATAGATCCAATCATTATCCCCTCCTCCTTTGAGATGAAAGGACAGGTGCTGCCTTGGGAAAAGGTTTTCTGAAGCTGAGCTGATTTATTTTAACCCCCTCCCCAGCACAGGTGCCAGTTATGGGATGCAAGTTCAAATCTTACTAAGGGCTTTTCTTTTATTGAAAATCTATACTGCTTATTTAATAATCATAGGATAACAATTTTATGATCATAGCTGGGAAAATCAGAGTTGTGAGTTTTTTTTTGGGTGGGGGGTCCTTTTTTACAATTAATAATATATTGCGATATTGCTCTACATTTTTTTGTATTGAGCACTCAAAGATTTTGCTTTTTAGTATCAAAATGTAACCATAATATATATATATATATATATATAGGTTTTGTGGTACATACAGAATCTAAACTGTACTTTTAAAAGTTTATGCATGTTAAGACTAATAAAATATTTTTAAATTCTAAAAAAAGGGGACCCTTCATTTTAGTCACATCTCTTCAGAGAATTAAAACTATGACAACTAAATTTATGCATGAGGAATTACAGGGTAGTGACCATTGAAAAAGCATAGAGGGGGAAAGAAAATAGATTTAAAAAAAAAAAAGTCTGAAGAATTGATGCAGGTAATAATATTTTCTTCCCATGATACAATAGGATTATTAAATAAAAGTAATGTATAAAACTGTTTTTGAATACACAATTTAGGTCAGTATTTTGTAATGTGGAGGGCCTCAAGTGTTGTCTAATATAATTCGTTACTTGATGTCTCTAGGATGGTAAACATAGTGGGGTTATATGCAACTGCGAAGGCCGGATTGTCCAATAAGTGACGAACAATGGCAGAAAATGAATTTTGATTGCGTAATGCTGTGGTATTGTCCAAAATATTTGTACAAATATTAGATTGTCTTTTAAGATTTATGTGTATAGATGGACTGATACTTGTTAACACTTTGTAGGGTATTTTGAAAATTCAACTAATATGTTGTTTTGGTTTGGTTTGGTTTGGTTTTATGGCATATCAACCATCATAGGTTATTTAATGCCAAATCCATTTTTATACATATAACTGTAAATTCGTCCAATCAAATGCGGATAATTTTTAAACATATCTACCTAATCTATAGATGGGTTTGGTTTGATAGCATATCAACCATCATAGGTTAATATGCCATAAAACCAAACCAATAGATTTATAAGGAAATAAACAGCAAAATTTATACTATTCATTAGATAGGAAGACACACACAAAAGTCTATTCAAGCCATTTCTTGTTAAGTTGTTCACCTTAAACCATTTTGTGTAAGTGATCTTTCATTCTCTTTACAAAAGACGATCTGTTTTCTCTTGTTCTGATCCAATATCTCTTTGTTAGAACTGTGTTATTTATCACAAAATCTATTTTTAATAATTGTTTATTTTGCAGGCTGATTAAAACATAATTTTTATTATCCAAATAATTTCTTATTATTTCTCTTTTTTTTTTTTAATCTTCTGTTTTACCTTAACTGACCTCATGTATCAGATTTTTGACAGTTCTTCTGGAAACAAAAGGAAGCCATCCGAGACAGACAAAGGAAATGCCACTGCAAAAAGACGAAGACGATAGATAATGCTGGATATCAACACCACCTGTTTTTTTGGTCTTTTTTTATATCACAGAAAATCATTCGTCTTGAAGATGGTATCCATTACTATTGATCATGTCTACCTGTAACTAAAAATGGAGCCATTTTCTTTATTCCTCCTTTTCTTCCAATGACATCTCATGCACTTTTTTTTATCATCTATTTGATCTTTTTTTTTTCTCTCTCTCTCTCTCATTCCTTTTCTTTCTATCTCTTTTCCTTACTGATTTTTTTTTCTCTTTTTTCCTCAGTCTAAAATATATTTCGATACGGTAAAGATCCTTTTGTAATTCACTTTCACAGTTTAAATATGAATTTTGTTTGGAACTTTATTGCTAGAATTTATTTCAAATTAACTTTTGAATATGTAAAATTATTCTTTGGGTATGATATTTTAAGGGTTAAAATTATATTCGACTGAGATGTTGGTGTCCCAGTGAAAATGAAAAGATTGAAAAAAAGAAAAAATCATTGTAGGACATTTTAAGATTAGATTATATTTGTAATACAGTAATTCTGCCTCGGCGTACTTGTAAATAATGAGTAATGTTACATTCTACTAGCATTAGAATCCAGTCATTCTTTCTGATTCTCAAGACCCACCCCCCTCATCACAAGACCAACAGTCAACCATTTTGTTTGGACTTCTATCATTAGATGTTCACAATGATTATTAATTCACTTGAGATAGAGGAATTATTGCTTTGCTTTCAAAAACATCATTGTGTTATACTCTGCAAAGTTGTTGGTTACAAAATTTCAATACTTCATTTGACAATACTCTTTACTTTTTTTTCTTTTTTTTTCTTTCTCTTTCCAGCCCACCATATCATCCTTCTCATCTCTTATTTTTTCTGTAAAATTTTGCTTCTAATTGACAGTAAATACAAAAGGGTTTTTTTCTTTTTTCAAATTCTGCTATCTGTGATGGTCAAGTTCTCAATCACAATCCAACACACACACACACACACACACACACACACACACACACACAGACACATGTGCACCAAAAACAGAAGTGATTTTTTTTTTTCTTTTCGTTATTCAGTTCTTAAAAATAATTATTCTTCTTAAGAATTTGTATCACATTCCCAGAAATATTTTCTTTAAAAAAAAATAAAACATAAAAAAATAAAACATTTGTGCTGAATTTGTTCAAATTTCTCCCCCATTATTATTTGCTTGTGAGTGTAATGATAATTTGCAGGAAAATGGAATTGGGAAGCTGAGTTTAAACTCCAGCTGAAGTTGTTTGGTATTTGTCTTAAGAAAAGCATCTCTTTTCTCTCCTCATTATTGGTTAAATAGGAGTCTTGGTGAGGGGTAACCAATCAAAATTCAAATCTTCACTCCAATGAAAAGAGGGTGTCTTCCATTTTATTTCATATATATATATATATATATATAGACATCCTTTGTGTACATATTTTTATTTTGATCTTTTCAAATCGCTGAATAGATGTTATGGTATCTGGCTGGAATTGGCTAATAAATTTTCCATATTTAACTAGTTCCCAAGTACTTTCGGACTCCTCTCAGGCCATCTCTAGGAGTTGTGTATATTGCAAAAGTACAATACAGCATTTTATTTATACTGGTGTAGCTTTTTTTTTTTTAAATTTAGTTCTGTATATGGCAACAGTAGCTAAAAACATCCAATTGGATATCATTAACTCACCGGACATTGGCCTAGCGGTTAGAGTGTTCGCCAATGGCCCGGGAGACCTGGGTTCAATCTCAGGTCGAGTCATACCAAAGACTCAAAAAATGGTACTTGATGCCTCCTTGCTTAACACTCAGCATTATATGGTGCGGATCAAGGGTAAAGTAGAGCCATCCAGGGAAGGAGTAGCGCCCTCCCCTACATCTTGGTGTAGTAGCTATCGAAAAGAGAGCCTTCGGGTTACCTTTGACTATGGTCGCCAACTTTACTTTACTTACATCTATCTGGAGATTTGAAAGGATCGGAATAAAAATATGAAGACAAAGGATGTCTTATATTTAATCAAATATGCACACACACACACACACACATACATATATATATATATATATATATATATATATATATATATATATATATATATAGCGGTGCCTTGACTTAAATCATTAATTGGTTCCTGGGGGCCACAAATCCAAATAATTTTTCCCCATTTGATGTAATTTCAATTAATTTCTCCCCTTCTTTTATTTATATATATAATCAGTTGATATTGTATATTCCTTTATTAGTCAGACTGTCCAATGTTTTCCACCTCGCTGATTACAATGCACTTCATTCTGGCTCTCCTCTTTTTTCTTCATGTCAGTTTAAATTGTTTGATAATTTCCTTTTCCCATTGTCATAGTTGAATACTAGATGACAACTGCACCAGTCTACATGTTGTCTGTGAATCTTGTAACATGTCTTGCATAATGGAACTTCTGCATTCAGATATAATACGTAGCTACTTTTCCTGGTAAGGAACGTTTGGTTTGATTTTATAGCATATCAACCATTGTAGGTTATTTAATGCCAAATCCTCTTTATACATTTATATTAGATGAATATGATTTAGTTTGTTTTTAGAGGCACTACTCATGTAGTGTGCTTTGAGCAGGAATACCCTGATGACACTCATCCCTCTCTTGTACAAGGGGTACTCCAAAAATTGTGGTTCTTATGAAAAGGACAATAGATATAGGGAGCATGATAACCCTGTTGGATAGTGGGGGGGGGACTTTTTTTTTTTTGCATAGTTACTGCTTTTTGCACCATTGAAGGTGACCCACTATTTTACAACTTTGATGACAGCATCATTATTGGAAAAATGTTTCTATATACTCCTTCATCTTCCATTGCTTAATTAAACCAGTTAAGACACTCTTCATTCTGTGGGCTAACAGCTATGTTGAACTGGGCTTTTTACCCCTATCGTTGTTACCAACTGCATAAATGTTTGGCAAACATTAACAAAAATCATACATGCAATTTTTTCTGCATTGAGGAATTCAATGATATGTGATGTTTTTATTTAAGATGACATCTGTTACCAAGGCAGAAAGTAAAAAAAAACATTGGCTCTTGGCAAGAAGGTTCAACTTCTATTGCCATACTACTAACATCTACCCTGAAATTATCAGACAATATGAAATAGGAGCATTATTTATAAAATGACTTCAGAGTGCAGAATGTGATCTCTTGTTCACCACTGGCTAGAATAAATGGTACTGGTGACTCTGTGGGAAAATAATATTTTGTAGCTGAAAACTTTATCCAAGAACATAATTGTTCTCCCTGTATCTATTATAAGTAACATTACTTTCATAATGATCCTCATACTTTTATGAATCACTCCTTTTGATCTAGGATATCATAGTATCTATGGAGCAAGTGATGGAGATCCCACTAGCAACCATCATACCATGATGGTATAGAGAATGCTGGTTTCTCTACAAATTTTGTTATTTAATAGAGCACTTTTTGAAGTCCAATTAGGAGTCAGGTGATCTATAACTGCAGATATTCTCTAGTCTCTTCTTTGAAGTATATTTTGTAAACCCATCAGATCCAAAGTTATCAATATTAACAGAGGGAACTGGTAGTTTCAAGCCTAGCAAATTGGTGCTCTTCTGAAGGCATATACCTAAGGAAAAAATAAATATGAGGATTTTGGTTTTCACTGAGTACCCTCATTTTGGGCCTTTCAAGAAATTATGATTCAGGTTACAAGCAGCCCAGTTGGCTGGTGTTGTAGAATATGCCAACTGCATCTCTGCAAAGGAGTAAGACTCCCCTCTACAAATGTCCTGGATATGACACTAAATCATTTGATTAGTCATGGTAAATGCACTGCTAATTAACCTGATGTGTCTTGTAGTTATATCCGTAATCTTTACAGAGGACATAGTCACCTCCAGGGCCACGTCTTCCCAAGAGGATTGGAGATACACATCCATGTTGCCAGAAACTTCAATTTTTTTAATTTTTAAAATAGAGGAATTATGGCTAATGAATTTGACATCTCTTGTGTGCAATGTGAACCAGTAGCTCAGTGTTTGAGTTTCAGCTCTGCATTCTGTGTTGCTGGTTCAATCTCCAATGGGGTAGATCATCGTATACACTGCTGATGAGATCTAATAAGTATATCGTGCACAGTGCTTACTGAATTTTCTGGTCATGGTAATTCAATTTATATTACGTGGTGAATTCAATAAGTTTCCAGACTTTTTTTGTACAGGCATTTAAAATTGTTGTAGTCTCTTGAAAATTCAGTATGTTATTGCTATACATCTTATGTGATGACTGACCAATTTTTATGATTTCAGGTTCAAATGAACAGCTATAGTAGCAATTGGAATACACCCTACTAAAGCCTGATTGTCACAGCTGGTGTAATTTCAAAAATGCAATCTGGATGTGACGACACTTTAGAAGAACGATATGCAATAAAATTGTGTTTTAAACTTGGAAAAAATGCCACAGAAATGTATGGAATGCTTCAGACTGCTTTTGGAGCATCTTGCATGAATTGAGCATCAGTTTTTGAGTGGCATAAGAGATTCAAGGAAGGCAGGGAGTCTGTGAGGGATGATGAGAGGTGTGGGAGGAGTAAGGAAATCAGAACACCAGAGTTAATTGGCCAAAGGGTTAGGGTTACTATGTTGAGGTTTTAAGGGAGTTCAGGAAGAGATTCCGTCGGAAGAGGCCAGTACTCTTCAAATCAGCTCAGTGGTATTTCCACCAGGACAATGCACCAGTCCACAACTCCATCCTTGTCACAGACTATTTGACCAAGATGAGCATCAACACAGTTCCTCAGCCTCCCTATAGTACAGACCATGCTCCCTGTGACTTTTGGTTATTCCCTAAGCTCAGAGGCTGTCGTTATGAGACAATTGAGGAGATGAAAGAGGCTGTGACGAAGGTCATTAACACGCTCACACAAGAGGACTTCGATGAGGCCTTCCAGAAGTTGTTGGAACTGTACAACAAGTGCATTGCAGCCAGAAGAGATTACTTCGAAGGGGACTAGAGTTTCATGTGTGTACTATCAATAAAAGTGCCCATACGAAAAAAGTCAGGAAACCTATTTAATGATCCTTGTGTCTCAAGCTATTTCGTGATTTCCAAGCCATTCTGTTTATTTATCAGCTATAAAATGTAAAACAACATTGGTCTTTTATAAAGATTTTAAAAAAATAAACTATAATGAGATAAAAGATAAACTAGCCTAAATTGATATTCCACAAGTCGTTCAAAACCTTTACGCTCAGATTTGTCCCAAAAACTTGTAGATTAATGATAAAGATTCATCTCAGAATTCCAGATGATATTTATAGAAATGAATGTTAAATAATTTAATCTAATTACTAGATGATAGTTACCGAATCTACTTAGAGATAAGTTAATCTTTTAAATTGTTTAACCCTCAATTTCAGACTAGAAACAAAACATTTTATGGTATATAAAGAACATTTCAGTAAACTCATTAAAAAAGATCATTAATTTCAAATGATAATTACCAAGAACATCAATGGCTGCTCTGTTTACAGGGATCAGAATATGTCAACTGTAAAACCTCCTCACCCTACAAAAAAGATGTCCAGTATATGACCTGAAACTGTATCTGGTAGTGGGGCTCTTGGAAATATAGTTACCTCTTCATTGCCATTATTCCCAAGTTCACTGATCCAGATAGGTAGGTCAAATTGATTTGTTTAAAAATTGTTTGTATTTAATAAGAATACTTGAAACCATAGCTTAGCATAATGGTTATCGTCATAAGAAATGGAATTCAGTAACCTGAATTCAAATAGTTGACGAGATTGTGTTTTACTTTGTACTTATGCGCTTGGGGAAAAGCAAGATTTCATCAGCAATGGAGAAATAGTAAAACTCACTGAGTTCTTTAGTTTTGGTTAGGCAATCAATATGGGAAAAGGAAATACTTGAAACCATATAATTGTATACAATCAAATGATCATCCTTTTTAAAAATAGAATAGTTACTTGAAACCATATCATCATCATCATGTCATACTGCTAGCACGGATATCCTTGACCCTCTCTCGCCACTTCTCCCTGTCGTTCATCGCCTCTGGCAGGTCTTCAGGGCTACATCCCGTATCCTCACATAGCTGCTGTATGTATGTTCAAGCTGGTCGTCCTGCTTTTGCTTGGCCATATGCGGGGGTCCATAGGAGTACATCACTTATGAGCTTCTCCAGCAGTGTCCTACATGTCTGGTTTGTCTAGCTTGGATAGTTTTCGTGATGGGACGCAGGTGGCCGTATAGTTGGTGCCTTGTTGGGTGTTGCTGCCAGGACTTGTTCAATATTGCTCTCAACATTCTTGTTTAATTGCCGTCTAGCTTCTTCTCCAGCCATTTAGTTTGCGTCAAAGTAGTGCATCCATATAGCAGTATCGACACGACTGCTGCCCGGAAGAAACTGTGTTTCATTTTATCGGTCAGGTCTGATTTCCATGAGTCATTGGAAATTATTAGTGTTAAGACTAGTTACTACAATTATTTACAAATTATTTGTATTACTATTAGTTACTTAAAACCTTATAATTGTGTTTCTCGTGTAATGGTTATAGTCGTAGTAAATGAATACAGGGACCTGAGTTCAAGTCCTGGACAAAGCTGTTTGTATTTCATATAGTGCTAATACCCTTGGGAAAAGTATGCATCTAATTATTCCCCTTCAAGTTATGAGTAAATAGTAGGGTAAATTAGGCTCTTTTAACCTTTGTATGTCAATCAGTCTAGCAGAAGGAAAACTCTGAATTCAAAGATGTTAAAATTTGCTTACAAATTGACCTTGTGTCACATCCTGTTTGTGCGGAGGGGTTGGGTAAATATATATAATTCCTGAAAATAAAAAACACCAACTTTGGCATTAAATAATTTAAGAGTTGCCAAAAGTCATAAAACCAACTACAAACATTTATGGCATCATGTAAGGTTTGATATCATATCAACCATTTTGGTTATTTAATGCCAAATCCTGTTTTTACATATTTATTTGATATATATGATTTGTAAGCATTATTCAACAAAGTTAAATAATTTCAAGTATGTTTATGTATCACTAACATCATTCATTTGTTTTCACACAGTTAAATGATCAAACATTTCTATTTCAAGCAATTCAATTTAGCATAAATCAAAGTTAAATGATTCCAACTATTGCTATGTATCACAAACAATTCAATTAAACATCTGTCATTTATTTACATGCTGTTAAATGATCAAACTGTTCTAATTCTAACAATTCAATTTAGCATAAGTCATTTGTTTGTACTCATTTTAAATGTCAAACAATTCTAATTGACCTCCCCATAGATAGGACCCTATCAGGTGCTACCACTCCAGGTCAGAGTGGACCTGGGAGCAATGGTAATGAAGGAGTACTCCACATTCTCCAAAGCTCCTGCATTACTGCAACCTCACCATCAGATTGTTTAATGTCATATCTAGGACATTCATGGGAGAGTCTTACCTCTCTGCAAAGATCCAGTTGATGTATTCTACAGCCTCAACCGACTGAGAATTTAGAATAATTTTTGTGATATGTCATGACCATCACAGAGGAGTTGATGAACCATAATAGAACAATTGTTTATTTGAATAGAATCAGTTTTTAAAATTTTTCAACTACTCTCTATCTAGATATCTGGAAACTGAACTTGGCTATCATTATTGATTTGGTTTTGTTGGGTTTTATGGCATATCAACCATTGTAGGTTATTCAATGCCAAATCCATTTTTATGTATATAAACAGATCCATTTCAAACAATTCAGTTTAACATAAGCATAAGGTTTAGTTCTATTTGACCCATAGATAGGATCCTATCAGGTGCTACCACTCCTGACCAGAGTGGATCTGGGATCAATAGCAATGAAGGAGTACTCTGCATTCACAAAGACTCAGCATCGGATTGTTTTGTGTCATGTCCAGGACACTTGTTAGGGGAGTCTTACCCCTCTGGAGAGATGCAGTCAGTGTATTTTACTGGGCCAGCTATTATTATTACCAGATCACCAAAGTTAAGTTTGAAATGAGCTTGCTCTTTCCTTAAATGAGTGACCACTTGGTAACAGCATGGAATGTAAACAACTTGAGGCCTTCTATGCCTGACTAATCAAATCAAATAATAACCTGCCTGTTTTTCTTTATTTACAAACTTCAAATTAAGAGAAAAAGCACTGATATACCATCCTGTTGACTTGGGTTGTAGAATGTGCTGACTGCACCTCTGCAGAGGCGTAAGACCCCCAACCCACCTAATGAGTTTCCTGAGTATAACACTAAACTTCATCTGATTGTAAGGTTTTTATTGCTTTGAGCTGTGGTTCTCAATCTTTTTTTACCAATGGATCTTTTTGATTCTTATTTTACTCTTGTAGACCTCCATATCCATTCAGTGTTTAAAAAAAAATCCTGTTTATTTTTATAATTAGATATTAGGAATCGTATTAAAAAAATTGTTAAAATGTTTTGTGTATTGTAGAAGTATAACTAATTCATTTCATATAAACTTGAACTAACTATACCAGACATTGGCATAATGGTTAGAGTGTTCACCAATGGCCTTGGAGACCTGGGTTCAATCCAAAGACTCAAAAAATGGTTCTTGATCCTACCTTGCTTAACACTCAGCATTATAAGGTAAGTATCAAGGGTAAAGTGGAACAATCCAGGGTAAGAAGTTGCGCCCTCTCCTACAGCTTGGTGTTGTAGTTATCGAAAAGGGAGCCTTCAGGTCACCCTCGACTACAGTTACCAACTTTACTTCTGGACATTGGCATGATGGTTACTCAAAAAATGGTACATGATGCCTCCTTGCTTAACACTCAGCATTATAAGGTATGGATCAAGGGTAAAGTGGAACAATCCAGAGAAATGCGTAGCACCCTCCCCTACAGCTTGGTGTTGTAGCTATCAAAAAGAGAGCCTTATGGTCACCCTCAACTGCGGAACTTATGGAAAATGAATATTTACTCGTAAAATAATACTACTTAAATGTTACTTTATTCACTGAAGGCTTTGTGATTGATACTGCTCTGCTAGTTTTATAATATTCGGCTCCAAAGTTGTAAATGATAATCAAAAATCACCTGTTTATACAATGTCAAGTCAATTACAAGCCTTTGATATGGAATGAGAAAGACAGCTGAAACCAGATTCAATAAACTAAAATGAAGAAAAAGCAGTAAAATACAACTATAAATTCATCTAAAGCAAAATTTTCTCATTGACCACTAAGGTAATATCATTGACTTTCAATTTATTTTGTTTGTGTGGACCTTGATTGAGAAGCACCGGTTTAGAGTATCAAACAATACAATTAAAGTGTTTACATTATCAATTTTACACTTTAGTTCTGATGCAACAATTTGATAATGAATGAAATAAGCTGCTATAGTGGTTCCATCTATTAGTAAGTTAAGTTGGCTGACAATAGTCAAGGGCTGCCTAGAGGCTCCCTTTTCAATAGCTACGACCTGAGGTGGGGCAAGGTTCATTAGTATAATGGTTAGAGTGTTCATCTGGGTTCAATCTCAGGTCAAGTCATACCAAAGACTCAAAAAATTGTACTTGATTCTTCTTTGATTAACACTCAGCATTAAAAGGTACGGATCTAGGGTAAAGGAGTAGTGCCTTCCCTTACACCTTGGTGTTATAACTATTGGAAAGAGAGCCTTTGGGTCACCCTCAACTATACTCAGTGAACTTATCTATTAGTAGCAGCAGTTGGCAACCATAGACGAGGGCAACCAGAAGGCTCCCTTTTCAATAGCTACTAAACCAAGGTGTAGGAGAGGGTGCTACTCATTTCCCTAGATTGCTCCACTTTACCCTTGATATGTACCTTATATTGCTGAGTGTTAAGCAAGGAGGTATCAAGTACCATTTTTAAAGTCTTTGGTATGACACGACCTGGGATTGAACCCAGGTCTCCCAGACCATTGACGAACACTCTACCCACTAGCCCAATGACTAATTCTTCGATGTACACACTAATCTATGGGTAAGAGATTTAATTACATGGTTTCTTTATTTAATGGCATGTCAGCCTTCATGAGCTATTTAATGACAAAATTATCCTTATTACCAAAACATTTACCAAATGAATCATCAATCTATAGTGCAGAAGCCACAGCTATCGACCTGTCCATACTCACCACAAATCCTCCAAATTTTTCACTGACTCAGACTCCAAATCAGTGCTCTTAGCACTACAGAACAAAGATACATCAACTCTTCTCATCACAAGACTCCTAAACAAAATGAGCACTCTTTCCAGAAATAATAACATCATTCTCACTTGGATACCAAACCACATTGGTATACATAGAAATTAAAGGGAAGACTAAGTTGCTAAAAAAACACTCCTGATTGACATATCCAATACAAAAACCCCATACTGATCTAAAAAGAACCATTTACAAATTTATACATGACAAACGACAAAAATCATGGAATGATCTAATGCACAAAAA
Organism: Sepioteuthis lessoniana; assembly: GCA_963585895.1. Taxonomy (NCBI): domain Eukaryota; kingdom Metazoa; phylum Mollusca; class Cephalopoda; order Myopsida; family Loliginidae; genus Sepioteuthis; species Sepioteuthis lessoniana. The sequence continues at coordinate 102,228,153 of OY757917.1, read as the reverse complement.
GCTCCACCCTATACAACATACTATTAGTGAGTGACTAGCAGTTTACAGAAGAAACATATGTTGTATTCTGTGATGAGGGATGAACCACAACATTTAGTTAAAAAAAAATAGATATGTAGTGTGAGAGAGACAGATGGCGGGAGGGAGACAAAGACAGATTGCTGTATTGACCCATAACTTCTCTTGACCACACTGTTATCTTCAAGACCCCATGGCACGCCTTCTGCTTCTTGGCCGGAGGCACTCAACCAGAGGCCGCTGTGGGCACTCACAGTGACGGCCAGCTAGGTCTGACTCAAGACTCTCACTGACCCCAACTGCTTCAAACACTCATGCAGCATCTGCATATATCATTTCATAATGCCCATGATGTCTGATCAACTACGTGACAGCTTCCACTTATTTACACAGCTGCTTCCTGTTCAGAGAATCTCTGATTGACAGCTCAATCAAGGATCAATATGCAACACAGAAAGGAGGAGGTGATACTTTCCAGATTTGCACTGGCCTCGCCGACTCAAACCTTGTAGAAAAGGAAGACACCTCAATATGCTTAATGTACAACAAAGTAAATCTCATAAATTCTCTTAAACTGTGACAGTTTCAGACAAACTTGCCCAAAATTCTATCAGAAAAGCAGCTTAAAGGAATTTTTCAAAAACACAACACTAGAAGACAAGAAAACCCTTTTTACTAAAATCTTATCAAACATCGCAAAAACCATACTCTAAACTTTAAAACCCACATAGAAGACAAAACCAATCTAACCTTTTTTTTGGCATTAAATTACCCACAGAGGTTGATATGCTGTTAAACAAAACTCAAACTCAAAATCATCCTTGTTGAAGAACAGTTGTGCTATTTAACTTATTGTTTGGGCCTTTTATATGGAAACTGATTAACAGTTGATTTAAATCTTCCTAATCACCTGAAATTTTCTTTCAATAAAAAGTCCCCGAGTTTTTACTAGAATTTGAGCAGCTTTTATTATGTGTATAAAGTTAGTAATTAATTTTGAAGGCAGGCAGTAACATCCTCCCTCCAACACTCTTGTTTTTCCTTTCTTAGCAAGAATAACTTTCAATGATTTGATTAAGAACCTTCTCCTATTGAATAAAATGAGAGAATAAATATAATTCTATAAAATAGTGTGGAGAAGTGTCAAAAAGTATTACAAAAGTCATTCAATAAATAAGGGAAAAAAAAAAAAAAAAAAAAAAGCAAAGATTTTTTTATCCATAAATTAAAACTATTACTTTGAATTGATTTATAGCAAAAAATTATTTTTAATCTTACAAAAGCATTTGTTTTGAGGCTAATTAAAAAAACAGTGAGCTTGACTTGAATAGAAGTCAGTTGTGAAATATTTGGTGGGTAAGATGTGCAAACAATATGAAATTTAGAGAAGAATGTGTGATGGGTACTGAAAAGCATGTTTATAAATCAGCTAAATGTGGGTTTGGCATGACAAGCCTGAATCAAAAAGAGAGTCCATGGATTGGAAACACATTGACTCTCTGATAAAGAAAAAGTTCCGGGTGCAGAGGTGAATAAAGAAGTTATGTTGACAGTCTTTTAGGACATGAAAGGATCCATCTCAATTGATTTCCTTAAAAAAGGTGCAACTCTAAACAGTTTCTATTACCAACTCTTTAAATAATATTCATTTTATTTATTAAATGACTCGTATTTACCCAATCCTTTTGCCACTGAGAGGATGTAACATAAGGTTAATTTAGTTAAAGCTAGTTTTCCTTCTCTTTGATTGGTTGCCTAACCAAAGTTAAATTACCCAGCCTACCCTACTATTTACAGGGTGGGGAAGTAAAATTAGGGATATTTTAGTATAATAGTAAACGAGTCTATTATAAAACAAGATTAGTTTTGATTTAAAAAATAAACAACAAAATAAGAAGGTAGACACAACACAGTAAATTTACTCAATATAGCCACCATTTTTTCTGTTATTGTATCAACACATCTTCGAAACGATTTGCATGCCTTCAAAATAAATTCTTCAGACATTTCATTCCATTCCTCCTTAACAGCAGTCTTAAGTAAACCAATATTTCGATGGGAAATTGCATTTGTTTTGTTTTCTAAAATACCCCATATAGCATAATCAAGAGGGTTAAAGTCTGGGCTTGATGGAGACCATAAAGAAATTACAATTATTTCGGAAAATTTTTTAACTTGGTTTCGGTGTTAGGCAAATCATAGATTCTTTCTTATTTCTTTTCTTGCTCACTCATATTGGGCTGAATTTTAATGAAAAAAAGGCTTGAATATTAAAGCTAATCATAAAAATTTAGATTTATTGCGTCTTTTTCAAAAATTGGATTAGTTAGACATTAAAAAACATTTAAAAAATTATAACATATTTCGTTTCCATACCCTGTACTCATAGCTGGAGGATTTGAAATGTCATAAAGATTTATGTCCAATGTGAATTGCCAAAACCCCATAAGAAAATGATAGCTATTCCCTTGGAGCAAAAAAGAAAAAAGATACTTGTACAAAATGAAGAGTGGAAGTCATAGAAATATGAAGAAAGGAACTTCTACTTATTGGAATTTGTTGAGATTAAATTTGGAAAAGACCCAATTACAAATTTAATTATGCAAATAAATTCATTATGTCAGTTTTAGACCCTAAACCTATATCTCTCCACCCCCTACAACTACTGCACTTATTTAAGCAAGTTTTCTCCATCGTTAGTTTTTGTTGATAATAAACATCAGTGCCATACATGTTTTAAAATTAAATTGGCTTAAACATTTGATGGTGGTCAACCTAAAAGTACTTTTTTTTTCTAAATAAAAAGAAAGTGTCACTTGATAGTAAAAATTAATTTTTAACTAAGTCTTACATCATATTTTAGTGCTTTTTATCACTGTTAAAGAGCTAAAGAATTTATATATATATATACATAACTACCTAAAATTCAGTAGTAAATAAAAGTCAAAACGAAGAAGAAGCATTTGAACTCAGGAGCCAACTGGAAGAAATATATCAATATTGGTCAGTATGTCTTTAAGTCCTATCAATTTAAAATGCTGAATTTTACAAAATGTTATGCTGTATTTTGTTCGTGAAATAATGCTTAAACTATGCGTTTTAAATGTAAAGACACGCTTACTCTACTATAAAGCCAAATTGATGTTAGTCTTTCCAAATGTCAGCGAACAAGGCAGAATGTTTTTGAATCTCTTCTATAATATAATTTAAAAATTCGTAAAGAAAGCCCTAACAGTAGTTTAGAAGAAAAAGAAAAAGCCTAAAACACCTAATGCTACCACAGCCCCCCCCCCCTAAGAGAAAGGAAAAAAAAAATTTTTTTTTTTTAAGCTCTATAATTCCTGAAGCCTGCTAGGTACCCAACTGTAGTAAAAAAAATAAAAATAAATAAAAAGCCTAGGAAAAGTCCCCATACAGCAAAAAAAAAAAAAAAAAAAAAAAAAAAAAAAAAGCAAAAGTCAGTACCAGTGAAAGTCTGACGAAAGTACCTTAATCTTGGACTTTAACTAAGTTAAAACTTAAGAAACCTTAAACCAAAATTACCCCCCAGTTTTTTTTTTTTTTTTTTTTTGGCGTACACATGGGAAGCAGCATGATGTACGTAAAGGTATTTGAATAAACCCATGGACGACCAAACTCAATACCTAAACGGGTCCTGGACGTGAGTTTGACGACTTTACGCTCAGGTTCGCTAGTTCGATCGGGGAACGACTTCTGCTCCTCTATAAGAGTGGCTTCTATAGAAGAGAATAAAACAGCCATCGAAAGATAACCATGACCCACACTCAAACCACATACACAAACCGCATCGCTCTTCGCGCGGGTAAAAAAAGGGGCGCGTCCTGCTGAGGTTGGAGCCCTGGCCTCAGTGTTCGAAAAATCAGCTACAGAGCTCAAACAATCAAAACTACTAAAATGCAAGCAAACAATACAAATAGCCACATTTAACGTAAGAACCTTAAATAGAATAGGACAACTCCCAGAGCTAATTGCATCGGCCGAAGAACATAAGATTGACATAATATGCATACAAGAACACAGATACACGCACACCGAAGATATCAAATATCACGAAACTGGCAATGGCTGGTCGCTCGCCACTGTATCCGCATGGAAAAACTCTGTCAACGCCGCAGTAGGAGGGGTAGGATTACTTATAGGACCTAGAGCATTAAAAACGCTTAATAGCGTTGAGAAAATACAACCTAGAATGATGGCAGCTACATTTAACGGAAACCCCAGAGCAACAATCATCTCATGCTACAGCCCCACCAATGTTAGTGAAGAAACTGAACTAGTCACCTTCTACGATGAGTTATCCTCATTAGTGCGTAGCACCCCGAAACACAACATGTTAGTCATTGGTGGAGACATGAATGCCCAAATCGGGAAAAACGGAAACAACAAATACAGGCTCCACAGCACGTCAAATAGGAATGGGCAACATCTAACAGATTTCATGATAGAAAATAGATTAGCATGCCTCAATACAAACTACCAAAAAAGAGAGGGCAAACTATGGACATACACGTACGCAAACAATACTAAAGCTCAGATAGACTACGTCCTTATAAACAAGAAATGGAAAAATAGTGCATTGAATTGCGAGGCATACTCCTCTTTTGAGGAGTGTGTCCATCGATCACCGAATAGTCACGGCGAAAATACGGTTAAGCCTACGAAAAAACGCCAAACGAACAGCGACCACCAAACACTATGACTGGGCCCTATTGAACAACAAAGATATAAGAGATAAATACGTATTAGAATTAAGAAACAGATTCGAAACACTACAAGAAAAGACGGAAAAAAGTACACCAAACGACCAATATGAAAATTTCGTCAATGCACACCTCGAGACAGCAGCAAAATACATTCCAACAAAACTTAAAACTAAATATAGAGTCCCATGGGAAACTTTAGCGGTGAGAGAAAAACGTACACTAGTGAAAACAGCCTCCAAAAACTATCGAAAAAACCCAACAAACACAAATGCCTTAAAACTAAAAACGGCACAATATCAATTAGCAGGCATATATATAAAGGAACAGACAGAATACATTCAAAATCAGATAGATAAGATTAGAGACTCGGTAGAAGATAGACAATCTAGAATAGCCTGGCAAACAATAAACGAAGTGAGCAGAAGAAAGAACATAGCCAAAGCAAAACTTAAAGCAGCAAACCAACAAGAAAGAATAAAACTGTGGAAACAGCACTTCGAAAACTTACTTGGAAACCCACCAAAAATAACGCATGAACCAATCACCAGAATAATTAGCAAACAATTAGACATTAAACTAGGACCGTTCACACAAGAAGAACTCGACTCGGTTCTCAGAAAAATTAAAAATAGGAAAGCTGCAGGGCTGGACGAAATTCCCCCGGAAGTATGGAAGACCAGACAATTCGACGACATACTGCTCCGCCACTGCAACGCAGTATACAATCAAAATCCGATAGATAGATGGATGAAGGGATGCATACTCCCCTTCCCTAAAAAGGGGGACCTCGGATTAGCCAAAAACTACCGAGGCATAACACTTACATCCATAGCTGCCAAAATCTACAATGCCCTACTACGAAACCGAATAGAACCCAAAATCGACAACATACTTAGAAAAAACCAAAATGGCTTCCGAAGAAATAGATCCACGACCTCACAAATATTAACCATCCGCAGAATCCTTGAAAGTGTACGGGCAAAGAACCTACAAGTGACATTAATATTTGTCGACTTTACCAAGGCTTTCGACTCCATTCACAGAGGAAAGATGGAACAAATCCTACTAGCGTACGGCATACCTAAAGAAACCGTAGCGGCAATAACGATTCTCTATAGAAACACTAAAGTAAAAGTACGATCACCGGATGGAGACACAGAATACTTCGACATTGTAGCAGGAGTACTACAAGGGGACACGCTGGCCCCGTACCTCTTTATCATTTGTCTAGACTACGTACTTAGAACATCGATTGACAAAATCAAAGAGAATGGCTTCGAACTGACGAAGAAAAGAAGCAGAAGGTACCCCGCAACAACAATTACCGACGCCGACTACGCCGACGACATAGTGATACTGGCAAATACACCTGACCAAACCGAAACACTTCTGCATAGTTTGGAACGAGCAGCAGCAAGCATAGGCCTCTATGTTAATGCACACAAAACGGAATATATGTGCTATAACCAAACGGGGGACATCTCCACTCTAGAAGGAACCCCTCTTAAACTAGTAGACAAATTCACGTACCTAGGAAGCAGCGTCGAATCAACCGAAAAGGACATCGAAACGAGGTTAACGAAAGCATGAACAGCTATCAATAGGCTATCGATTATATGGAAATGAGACCTAACCGATAAAATGAAACGCAGTTTCTTCCAGGCAGCGGTCACATCGATACTGCTATATGGATGCACTACATTGTCGCTAACAAAACGGCTGGAGAAGAAGCTAGATGGCAATTACACAAGAATGCTGCGTGCAATCCTGAACAAGTCCTGGCAGCAACACCCCACAAGACACCAACTGTACGGCCACCTGCCCCCTATCACGAAAACTATTCAAGTTAGACGAACCAGACATGCAGGACACTGCTGGAGAAGCAGAGATGAACTCATAAGAGATGTACTCTTATGGATCCCCACACATGGCCGCGCAAAAGCAGGACGACCAGCACGAACGTACATTCAGCAGCTATGTGAGGATACGGGATGTTGTCCTGAAGACCTACTTAGGGTGATGAACGATAGGGAGGAGTGACGAGAGAGGGTCAGGGATATCCGTGCTACCAGCGCGATATGATGATGATGATGATATATAACAATGTGATGTGCATAAGGTACAGATTTTAACTTATTTGGAGATGAGTTGGGGTAACTTAATGTTTGTTTTCCGAAGGTAATTCATTAAATGTTTAATACATTTATCAACTGGTATACTAGTAAATAAGGATTTGATGTCAAGACTAGTCAAGGATTTGTTCTTTACATTAATATTAATTATTTTGTTGAGTGAGCCAGAATTATTGATGTGTGCATCGCTGATCATACCTAATACAAGGAATTGTGATTAAACTAAGAATTTTGTGATGTTATGAGGTGGGGGAGGGATTAGACCCTATGCCATGAATTACTCAAAGGAATCTCAAGTTTATTTGCAAAAGAGGACAAATTTTGGTCTTCATTAATTACCATCCCAACATCCCAGAAGTTTAAGGTCTCCCTAAAACCCGTAAATCTGATATCCCTGGGACTGTAGAATACACTGGCTGCATCTCTGCTGAGGGGTAAACTTCCCCCCACCAACGAGTGTCCTGGATATGATACTAAACAATCTGATGGTGAGGCTGTGGGGAATATGGAGTACCCCATTCATTGCTATCACTCCTTGGTCTACTTTGGCCCTGTGTGGTTGCACCTAATAAGGTCCTATTTATGGATCAAATAGAACTGTTTGACCATATACAAATGAATGAGTAATGTTGAATATAATAATTGGTGTTATATAGGAATACTTGAAATCATTTAACTGTGTGCAAAAAAAGTGCTCTGGTTTGTTTAAAAATGTTATCAACAAAATGTGTTTACAAATCCTATATATTTAATATTTATGTATAAACAGGATATGGCATTAAATAACCTACAAAGGTTGATATACCATAAAACCCAACCAAACCACATCATATATGTTAAATATATATGTATAAAGAGGATTTGGCATTAAATAACCTACAATGGTTGATATGCCAAAAAACCCAACCAAACCAAGCCCTATGTATTTAATATATATGTATAAAGAGGATTTGGCATTAAATAAGTGGGTAGAGTGTTAGCCAGTGGTCCGGGTGACCTGGGTTCAATCCCAGGTCGCGTCATACCAAAGACTTTAAAAATGGTACTTGATATCACCTTGCTTAACACTCAGCAATATAAGGTATGTATCAAGGATAATGTGGAGAAATCCAGGGAAAGGAGTAGCACCCTCCCCTACACCTCGGTGTAGTAGCTATTGAAAAGGGAGCCTTCTAGTCAACCGTGGTTGCCAACATTACTTAATGGACAAACAGTTCGATTTCAAACAATTCAATTTAGCATAAGTCATTTGTTTTCACTCAGTTTAAATGTGAAACAGTTCTATTTGACCCATAGACTGGACCCTATCAGGTGCTACCACTCTGGGTCAGAGTGAACCTGGGAGGAATGGCAATAAAGGGATACTCCACATTCTCCAAGTCTCCAAGACTGGAGCCTTACTATCAGATTGTTTAATGTCATATCCAGGACGCTCATTGGTGGATCTTACCCCTCTGCAGAGATGTAGTAAATGAAACAAAGATAAGGATGTTAGTCAAAAATTTATTGAATAATGACTAGAATGTTGGTTGATTTTATTGCATGTCAACCCTTGTTGAAGAAGATTTGACTGATTTAGATTTTAGAAGTAAAGAGTTGTGCATTGTGGGTGTGTAGGTAGGATGAAGTTGATTTTAAAGGGAAGTGTTGATCGAGAGTGTGTTATTTTGATGAGAAAGAATTTGTCGAAACGTATTATTTGATATGACAGGAAAGAAGATATGTTCTTAATTTTGGTTTGTCTGTGTTGGGTTGGATTTTATGGCATATTAATCATTGTAGGTTATTTAATGCCAAGTCCTCTTTATACATATTGTTGTGGCCTAGTTAGGGGCCAGAAATAATGACGCAAGAAAGGAATTGAGTTAAATATATTAACAAAAAACAATAATACAACATATACAAATACCAGCAAGACTATTCAGTCCGACTGCCAAGGCCTTCCTCCTAAGAGAAGAACTTGCAGCTATTTAGAGCTGGAAGAGTTCATGCAGGCATTGGTAAATTACTATAACACATACATATGATTTGTAAACAAACACATTTTGTGGATAACATTCTTAAAAGAGCCTAAGCTCTTTTTTGCACACAGTTAAATGGTTTTAAGTGTTGCTATATAACATTCACAAACATCAGTCGTTTGTTTGCACACAGTTTGTTCTATTTGACGCATATTTGCACCATATCAGGTGCTACTACTCTGGGCAGAGTGGAGCTGGGAGTAATGGCAATAAAGGGTTACTCTGTATTCCCCAAGGCTGGAGCCTCGTCATCAGATTGTTTAGTGTCATATCTAGGACACTCATGGAGGGGTCTTACCCCTCTGCAGAGATGCAGTTGGTTTATTCTACAGCCCCAGCCGACTAGGCTGGTTTTTAATTTTGACAAATTTACAAAAACAGTGGGAGCAAAAAATTGAAAAAGTGAGTTTAGATCAAAGGACAGCCTGTCAATACACCCCAGGTGGCTGCATACACTTGTCAGTTGAAACCCTGGATTTGAAATAACATTTTTTTTAATTTGAATGTGGAAAATTTTCTTTAGAACATTTCTCATGCAATATCACACCAACATAAAATTAGTAGTAATTCCAAATTTGGGGAAGGTGAGGGTGGGAGTGAATTGAATATTGAAGGCACAGCAAACCAGGCAAGCGGAACAATTACTGAAATGCAAATTAGGAAAAAAACTGACATTGTCAATAACTTCACTACCTCACCCCTCAGATGATATATATATATATAAGCAAAAGATTTCGTCCCTTGTTAGAGAGTCCTGTGGAAGGCCAGCAGAAGGCAGCTACTAGATTCCACATTGCTCTGGACTCTGGGCTTGCGCCAGACTACTCAAGAGTGAAGAAGCAGAGAAAAGCCATATTACAAGTTGTTTGGACGTGATGATGTCTTACTGATTGATAATCTTATAAAGAAGCGAAGAAAGACTGAGATAATACACTACTTTGAGCGGACCTTGTGCCAGACTGCCTTGGCTATAGAAAGTGAAGGAAGCCTAACGTAATATGTCACTTGTGAAATATCACTAAGAATTGAGAAAAGCAAATATAACCGCCATTTGAGACTGCCTTTTACCAGACTATAGAAAGCGAGAATAGAAAAACCGAAAACTTATACGCTAAATTGAGAGACCTGGTGCCTGATTTTAAATGCCAAGAAATTGACTGTTAATTCGTGAACTGGGTCTCTGACTAAAACTTCCCACCTCTGGGTTGGGTGAATACATGTACCATTTTTAATGTCATTTTTCTTTTTTTTTTATTAGATATTATTGTTACAAGCCGTGTTTTATGTTTCTTGGTGTTGACATTTTTTGTTTTTTTGCTTTCTTCATGGTGTGGTCTTAGCTGTCTCCTCATCGACCAGCAACTCCAATTAGCAATTGATCAGCTGTCTGGATCAAAAACACAACGTGGGCTGATAGCGGATTAGTCGTGTCATCTGTAGACATAACTGATCAGATCATCGGATTGGAAGTGGAATCACCCCAATGTTTGGTGAGGGTGGGTGTATTGCCACAAATTCATACCAAAGTCAGTTTAACAATTGTAGTCTAGAATTATATAAGGTATAAAAAATATATCGTCACAATAAAACTGGTAAACACTTTGCAGTTACAAAATCAATGTTTTCACAGCCAACATAGTTAAAAAAATATTTTTAGACATTATCTCAAACAGTTCTATTTGAACCATAGATAGGACCCTAACAGGTACTACAGGGGCCCGACAATATTTTTCGGACACTTTGGTATTCGACTTTCCGAGTACCATAGAGTGGCGAAATTCCTTCAATAGAATAGCATAAACATATAAAGACAATACATGTAATAAAAATGGAAGAAAATCAATTAGGTAAGGGAAAATATTTAATTTTCATCATGTTTTACAAAACAGACGCGACATTATTTTTCGGACATCGTTGAAAAACTGTTAATAGTCTGTAATATCACCTTTCTTCTCAATAACTTTTATCAATCTCTCTTCATAATCATCAAACATATGCACAATAACATCTCTACGTGTTTCTATTAGTTGTTTTTTGACTCCTAGTATTCGTTCCCATAGTTAAGCCTCTTTCGTTATTTCAGGTCCATCATAGACAAGTTGCGCAAGCATTTCCCAAAAATTTTCTATTAAATTTAGATCTGGGCTTCTTGCAGGCCATTCCAAAGTAGTCATATTCATTTTAGCCATCCATTCTTTCATGAGTTTTGACACATCGATGCTGCAATTGTCTTGCTGTAGAATGAAATCATTCCCCATCTCTCTTCTTATCCTTGGTAGGGCTTTCTCGTCCAGCAACTATTTGTAGCTTTCGCTGTTCTGTCGTCCTTTCAGCCACTCCAACCATATATTTCCATTAGCAAAGATCATACCCAAACCATAACTCCTCCTCCTCCTATCTGTCGTTTGTTCAGTACAACAGGCTCACCCCTTCTCGACCATGTACACCATCCATCGGGCCTATCAAACTTGAAACGCTTTCATCAGTAAATATAACCTTCTTAAAGTCAACATGCTTTGTTAACCACCTTTTAGCACTCTCCAGTCTTGCTCCTTTGTGTTTCTTTGTTAGTGTAATTTTTTTCTTAGCCTTTGCATACTTCAAACCAATCCTATGCAGCGTTCTTTGTACTCTTCGGACGTTTACATCCAATTCACATTTCTCCTTCACTTTTCTTGCTGTAACTTTTTCTCCAGATGTCAAAAGCCGTGTCACAGTCCTCTTCATTCTCCTTTCAGTCCTCTTGCCAATTGATCTTTTCCGCCTTTTCTTCTTTTTCCGCTCGGAGTTTGTCTTCAGCATGTATTCGACGGTTGATTTCGACAGCTTCAAATCCATGGCGATCCTTCTGATGCTGAGGCCATCTTCCCGCTTCTTCCGTGCCAAACAAACGACTTCTTTTGAATGCATTTACCTCATTAAACTTAATTGTTTTGCCAAGAAATGTCCGGACTATTTATGCTGTTAGATTATCCTATGTTAACATAGTAGTAGGGGCGCAAGTGCCCCAGAACAGTGTACAAGCAGAAATTTTGCATACAGCAACATATACATGAACATAGCTCTTAATAAAATAGGATTTTTTTCTCATGTCCGAAAAATAGTGTCGCGCAAGTTATCACAAAAAACTAAAATTATCAAAGCCAAACTAAAAAAAAAATGATTACACTAATAGTGGATTTTCACTCCTCAACTCCGTACTTACAATCTCAAAAGTTTTTGGCACGAGTGACCACCTTGAAATACTTTTTTCAAAGTATCCGAAAAATATTGTCGGGCCCCTGTACTATTTCTGGTCAGAGTGGACCTAGGAGTAATGGAAATAAAGGGATACTCCACATTCTCCAAATCTCCAAGACTGGAGCCTTACTATCAGATTGTTTAATGTCATATCTAGGCCGCTCATTGGTGGGTCTTACCCCTCCGCAGAGATGCAGTTAGTATAAGTAATCTAATTTGAAAATCTTTGTCCAACTATCGAACACTCACCCAGTGATGTGTCTTGTGTATTTAAACTTAACTATATCCGACGATGAGGTTCAAGTTCTGAAGCCATCAGGAGTGCCCCTTCATTACCATTACTCCCAGGTCCACTCTGACCCAAAGTGGTAGTAGATGTAAGGGCCCCATTAATAGGTCAAATAGATCTGTTCAAAAATGATTTCTATCAGGAATATTTGATGTCATATAACTGAAAATTATTTGTATTAAGAATATAGTCACTTGAAGCTATAAAATCTCTGTCCAACTATCGAACACTCACCCAGTGATGTGTCTTGGGTATTTTACTTAACTATATCCATATTTACCAACCCCTCCGCTCGGGCAGGATATGACACGAGGTCAATTTTTAAGCAGAGTTTAACAGGTTTGAATTCAGAGTTTTCCTTCTCCTAGACTAATTGCTGCACCAAAGCTGAAGAACACAGTCTGTCCTACTATTTACCCATTGCGGGAGGGAGAATAATTGGATTCATACCTATCCCAAGGGTATTTGTGCTATGTGAAATGCAATTAGCCTGGTCCAGGATTTGAACTCGTGTCGCTGTGTCCATTTCCTACAATGATAACCATTACACCACGGGCACTTCCACATTTTACTTAACTATATCCGACGATGAGGTTCAAGTTCTGAAGCCATGAGGAGTACCCCTTCATTAACATTACTCCCGGGTCCACTAACCCGAAGTGGTAGTACATGTAAGGACCCTATTTATTGGTCAAATATGATTTGTATCAGGAATGTCATATAACTGAAAAGTATTTGTATCAAAAATATAGTCACTTGAAGCTATAATTGTTTACTAAAGATTATCATTATTATTATTACTTGGAACCATATAAATGCTTACAAATTATTAGTGTTAGATAGCAATACTTGAAAGCATATAACTGTGTGCAAACAAATATTAGACAAATTATAAAAATATCTGCAATTCAAAGAAAAATGCAAGAGAACACTGAAAATATAGTTATGATTTCAAGTAAAACTTTGGTTTGGTTGGGTTGGCTTTTATGGCATATCAACTCTTGTAGGGTACTTAATGCGAAATCCTCTTTATATATATATATATATATATATATGAGTTGTAAACACATTTTTTGATAACATTTTAAAAAGATCCTGAGTTCTTTTTTTGTTTTTGTACATAGTTAAATAGTTTCAAGTATTTCTATCTAATATGAATAATTCTATTTATTATTAATCATTTGTTTACACACAGATAAACAGTTCTAAATACTGCTATATAATACCAATAATTCAATTCAACCATTACTCATTTATTTTTTACTCCGTTAAATGGTTCCAAGTTTTGCTATGTGTCCCTAACAATTCAATTAAATATCAATTATTTGTTTACACATCATCATCATCATTATATCATGCTGGCAGCACGGATATCCCTGACCCTCTCTCGCCACTCCTCCCTATCGTTCATCGCCCTAGGTAGGTCTTCAGGACAACAACCTGTATCCTCACATAGCTGCTGAATGTACATTCGAGCAGGTCGTCCTGCTTTTGCGCGGCCATGTGTGGGGATCCATAAGAGTACATCTCTTATGAGTTCATCTCTGCTTCTCCAGCAGTGTCCTGCATGTCTGGTTCGTCTAACTTGGATAGTTTTCGTGATAGGGGGCAGGTGGCCGTACAGTTGGTGTCTTGTGGGGTGTTGCTGCCAGGACTTGTTCAGGATTGCACGCAGCATTCTTGTGTAATTGCCATCTAGTTTCTTCTCCAGCCGTTTTGTTAGCGTCCATGTAGTGCATCCATATAGCAGTATCGATGTGACTGCTGCCTGGAAGAAACTGCGTTTCATTTTATCGGTTAGGTCTGATTTCCATATAATCGATAGCCTATTGATAGCTGTCCATGCTTTCGTTAACCTCGTTTCGATGTCCTTTTCAGTTGATTCGACGCTGCTTCCTAGGTATGTGAATTTGTCTACTAGTTTAAGTGGGGTTCCTTCTAGAGTGGAGATGTCCCCCGTTTGGTTATAGCACATATATTCCGTTTTGTGTGCATTAACATGGAGGCCTATGCTTGCTGCTGCTCGTTCCAAACTATGCAGAAGTGTTTCGGCTTGGTCAGGTGTATTTGCCAGTATCGCTATGTCATCGGCGTAGTCGGCGTCGGTAATTGTTGTTGCGGGGTATCTTCTGCTTATTGTAGCAGGAGTACTACAACGGGACACGCTGGCCCCGTTCCTCTTTATCATTTGTCTTTGTTTACACATAGTTAAATGATTAAACAGTTCTATTTCTAACAATTTGATTTAAGGTAAGTTTGCACTCAGTTTAAATGTCAAGCAGTTCTATTTAACCCATAGATAGGATCCTATCAGGTGCTACCTCTCCAGATCAGAATGGACCTGGGAGTAATGGCTATGAAGGGATACTCCGCATCCTCCTGAGCTCCAGGACTGGAGCCTCACTATCAGACTGTTTAGTGTCATATCAAGAACACTCGTTGGTAGGTCTAACTCTTCTGTAGAGATGCAGTCGGTGTATTCTACTGCTCCAGCCGACTGGGCCATTTGAGGGAGTTTTACCTCACTGCAAAGATGCAGTCGGTGTATTCTACTGCTCCAGCCGACTGGGATCGAACATTTGGCAAATTATTGCTGAAACATCCTCCTCAGAATTAACACAGTGCCAAAATGTAGTTTTATGGGAAAAAAAGAACATAAAAAAAGTTTTATTGTGTTTAACAATAATGATGAACATTGGTGGGGATTGATAATTTTTTTTTTTTGGAAAAAATATGAACAAATAATAAAATACGAAAATAAAATAAAGATATCCCATAGTTCTACTTCCTCCAAAAATTGAATTTTCAACGTTTAAAAGAAGAACTCACCCTTTTTCAATGTCTGCCAGCCAACGCAACAAATGTGTATTTGCAGAGCATGAGCCCTGGTCCGAATAAAATAGAGGCTCTACAACAGATTTAACCACCTAAATACCTGACAGAAATGCGTTCCTACCTGCGAGAAAAGAATTGTGCATTCTATTGACAAAATTTTTCTTCGATACTACGAAGCTTAGCAAACACCATAAGGATGCCAAATCGACTTGGACCATTCAAAAGAATTCGATTTGCTAAGAAGTGCCTTAACAGAAGAAACAGGAATGGATTATTACTCTCTATCAACATATAAGATAATTTGGGATGCATCACCGACAGAACTGGGTGACATGATTGTGTAAAAACAAATAGACAAAACTTCTACAGTAATAGATGCCAATACTTGAACGTGAAGCTATGGCCTTGTTGGTTGGGTTCGGAGTGTTACAACATACAATGAGAAAAAGCTTCATTTAACACAAGGAACATCTAATAATTAAACAATTTTTATAAAAAAAAAACGTCAACTTGGATTTGAATGTTCAAAAGTTCTCCTTTGTGAGTAGTAAATTTTCGAAGTGGTGGAAAGTCAGATATCAAGAAACAGGGTAAAGGAGGAGAATGTTTTTAAAGAGTACTTATTCCTTTTTTCTTTTCTTTTCTTTTCTTTCTTTTATGGTCAGGTAGTAGAACTAGCAGAGAGGTAGTTTCAGCTCTTAACTCGAGGGCGGACGTTACTTCTCTCCTGGTTATCGTGTCTACGTTCTTTCTTGTGTCTCCTTTTGTCCTCACTGATTTGGTTCACAGAAAACCTGAGTATTTATCTCTCTCCACCGGCTCCAAATTCGCCACTCCAAAATCCTTCCAATTTTGGCGCGACCGCTTCCCATTGGATACTTTACTTTTTATTATTTTTCTTTTTTCTGATTTTAAACCGAATGGATGCGTGGAGCCTTATGCGTGGCGACGCGTTTTATACATTTTGTATGTGGCAGCTGACGAGTCAACATCCGGTTGGGAGTTTTATTGTTAATTCCTAAATCCCCACACTACATCGCCACCCGAAATAGCGGATCTATTGCTAGAATCTCTTTTGAGTGTGTTGGTAATTCGTGGAGTGTGTTTAGGTTTTTTACTATTGTTATGACCTATGTAGGAAGGCGAGTTATTTTGTTATTACCTTTTTTATGTGTAGTAAATATGGTCATTGTGCTTCGCAAAGCGAACACGTCTGCCTGAGCGTGTGACAGTAGGTTCTTCGGGTGTGTCCTGTGTTTGAGATGCCGTGTCTCCTGATGTATTGTCGTTTGCTGTCCACCGTTTGGTGTTTTTGCTGCCAGTGTTACCATTGTTGTTAGCACCACGGATCTTAACTGGTTTCAGCCTTTCTATCGAGACTGTTTGCTTCTCTCCGGATGGTGTTTCTATTTGGAAGTATTTGTTTTGTTTTTGGACAACCCTATGTGGGCTTGGGTATGGAAATTTACTAAGCTTTTTGCTTAGATGTGGCACAAGGCCATATGAAAGGGGCACCCAATGAGACTCGAACTCACTCGTGTAGGTTTGCTAGTATGTGGGCTTGGGTATGGAGCTTCCAGCGGTTTTCGAATTCTATCTGTTCGGAGCCACACATAGGTTGCTGATTTCAAATCTTCCGGTATGAATGCTTTCTGTGTTGTATGTAGCTGTTCTTCTGAGAGTAGAACCATGTCCAACTTTCGCATTTCTTTGGCAATTTTTCTTATGTCATCTCCATGTAGATCCGGATCTTCTTTGTCCATTATGAGTTTTGGCAGTAGTAGTTGGGTTCCTGTAACTGCAGCGGCTGGGGAAAAACCTTGGTCATTGGGCATATTCCTAATTCCAAGTAGTACGATTGGTAGTGTATCTAGCCAGCTCTGCTTTTGTGCCATGATTGCAGTCTTTAGGGTTCGGTGTACCCTTTCAATAATCCCGTTGGTTTGAGGGTGATATGCCGTTGTGCAGAGTCTGTGGAATCCAATAATAGTGGATAGGTCTTTGAATAGTTCGCTTTCAAACTGGCTTCCTCGATCTGTCACTACGTGTAATGGAACCCCAAAGTGGGAGATCCATGTGTTTAGGAAGGCTAATGCGATGGTGGAAGCGGATGTGTTCTGTAAAGGGGTGGCTTCCACCCATCTTGTTGCTCTGTCAATCCATGTGAGTACATATCTAGCTGGAGATGTGTATACACCATCGTATGTAGTGGTGGGTGGTAGAGGGCCAATGATGTCAATGTGGACTGTCTCAAATCTTGCAGATGGTAAGGAGAATGGTGTGGTTTCTGTTTTAGTGTGTCTGGAAATTTTGTGTTGTTGACATTGAAGACAGTCTTTTGCCCAAGTTCGTATACTCCTGTCCATATCTGGCCAAAAGTATCTCGATTTTATTATTTTGGTTGTTGGTGTAGGTCCTGGATGTGAGATGTTGTGGAACATGTCAAAGATCCTCTTGCGTAGTGGTTCGGGTATGTAGGGTCTGGGAGTGGATGTTGATAAGTCACACCAGATTGATGATCCTTGTATTTCATACGTTTTTAACTGGCTTTCGTATGTTTTAAGTTCCTCATCCGTTTTCTGTGATTCACTTATAGCTGGTAAATCACAGGGATCTATGGTTACTGCGCACACTGGTCGAGATAGACAGTCAGCAACAATGTTGTCTTCTCCTCTGATGTAAGACACATCTACAACATATTCAGTAATGATCGATAAATATCGCTGTTGTAAATCAGATTTCATTGGTGTCTTTTTTTTAAAAGCTAGGGACAGTGGTTTATGATCCGAGAACAGAGTAACATTTCTACCTTCTATTTGTGGTTTAAAATGCAACACTGCCTGGTATGCCGCTAATAGTTCTCTGTTAAAGGTGGAGTACTTCTTTTGGCTCTCCGATAGCTTTCGGGAGTAGAATCCGATAGGGATTGATTCACTATTTATCATTTGGTGTAGTGCTGCACCTACAGCATAGTTGGAGCTATCTATGACAAGGTGGTATTGTGTGGCATTTAGATCAGGGTGTGTCAATGCAGATACTTCGGCAAGGATGTCTTTTATTTTGACAAATGCTTCTTTTTCAGGTGGGCCTAATTCTAGTGTTTTAGCTGCAGGATTGTGTTTAATGGCTTCAGTCAAAGGCAGTAGCACATCTGCAGCCTGTGGGATTAATTTCCTGTAAAAATTTATCATTCCCAGGAATCGTCGGAGCGATTTGGAGTCCGTTGGTTCTGGGAAGTTTTTTATGTCTTTAACTTTTTGTGCCGTTGGCTTAAGTCCTTCAGCACTTGCATTATAGCCCGAAAATTCGATATTGCTTTTATAGAATTGGCATTTGTCGATGGAGATTTTAAGATTGTTTTCTTCCAGAAGTGAGAGGACCTTTTCGAGGTCACTGTGGTGTTGTTCTTCTGACTCGGAAAACACTAAAATATCATCAATATATACGAAAACGCAGCCAACATCCATGAATATGCTGTCCATAAATCTTTGGAAGGTTGAACTGCTATTTCGCAATCCAAATGGCATAAATAAATATTCAAAGAGGCCAAACGGCGTTATCACGGCAGATTTTTCAATATCAGCCTTTTGGATAGGAATTTGGTGATAGGCCTGTAGTAGGTCGATCTTTGAAAATATTTTCTTCTTAAAAAGCTTGGATCCGAGGCTGTTGATGTTTGGGGTCGGGTATCTGTCTGGTTTTGTCAGGTGGTTGAGGTGTCTGAAGTCACCACATACTCTCCATTTTCCTGTAGTTGGTTTTGGGACTAGATGGATTGGTGAAGACATGGAGATTTTGAAGGTCTTACTATGCCAGCTTTTAAAAGTTCTGCGAACTCCCGTTTTGCTGCTTCATATTTTTCTTCAGACAGTTGTCGAACTTTGGCATAGGTTGGGGCATTGTCTCCAGTGTCTATGACGTGAGTTACTCTCGTGTTAGATGCTAGAGGTTGTTCCGTGCGTGGTCTGGTAAGTTTGGGGAATTTTTGAAGAAGGGACTGTATTCTTTCAGGTAGATCACTATGGTTGTTCACCGTTATATTTTGAATGCGGGCTGTGACCCGTCCACCTTGCACATAACGGCGTGTTGTCTCATCTATCAGTCTGCCATCACTGCAGTTCAGAATGAGGCCATAGTGGCGAAGAAAGTCTGCACCTAAAAGGGGGTTGATGGTGTCCGCAATTACAACAGTCCAAGGGTATGAACGGCGTAAACCTGGAATAACAATGTCCAACTGTATTTCCCCAAAGCATTTTATGGTCTCTCCATTTGCTGCTGAGAGAAGCACAGGTGTGGAATTTATGGATAGACCGGGCGCCAGACTGTGTGGTAATATTGTTACAGAAGCACCTGTATCTATGATAAAGCTTATTTTCTTTTGTCCAATTTTAGTTGCAACCTCAAATAGTTGCGAGTTGCCGGTTGCTGCTCCAACTCGCATTATTAGTTTTCCGAAGCTTGTCTGGTGGGTGAGGATGATCTTGATGTGGGCATTATTTTGCAGTTCAATTTCTGCGGCCATTTGCACCATGGTTTGCAGGTCCTTGATTTATCGGCAAAGTATAGGTGTCCACGACATATTTGGGATTTTTGGTTCTCATAGAAAGGCCTTAAGTTGTAACTCGTCCTCGGGACAGCGATCGTGGAGACTGTGTGTCTATTGGACTTTGATGGTGGTGGTGCGGTAACGTTATGTACATATTTTTGATTTAAAAATGGTACTATTTCGTCTCTTCATATACAGAGGCGTTTTTAACCGCCGCTATAACTGGGGTTACCTCAGTAGGTAGCGCCTGGATAAATTTGTGCCGCACGAGTTCCTCTCCCACACCTATTTTACTGGCCGTCGCCATCAGTTCGTGTAGGTATGTTGAGGGTTTTCCTGTCATAGTTGTGGCACCAATGAGTCTGTTGAACAACTCGGGCTTCGATTGTTCATGCATGCTTATAACGCCCTCTCTCAGTTTTGTGTAGCTCTTTGAGGTAATGGTGGTGGTCGGCAGGTTTGAGATTAAGTCAGGAGGAAGGTTAGATAGGACATGATAAAATCTCGTGGTTTCGTTTGATATGTTCCTCAACTCGAACTGAGCCTCGCAAATAGTAAACCACCCGTCAACCGCGGCATGCATAAACTGTGGAATCTTGACTGAAACTGACGATACAGTATCCTCCATTTTGTGTGTGTGTGTGTGTGTGTGTGTGTGTTTTTAGAAGAAGAAGAAAGTGCAATTATTTTCAGGGAAAAAGGAAGTTCGTAGAGATAATGTTTTCTTTTTAGAAGAACAAGCATAAAAAAACAAAACAAAACACGGCTTCGTTATTAGCATTTTAGTTGCTCAAATTATTTGAAGTGAAATTAAATTTTTTTTTTTTTATGTTAGGCAAGGTAAAAAAGACGTCGGTGTGTCACCATTTATGGCCTTGTTGGTTGGGTTTGGAGTGTTACAACATACAATGAGAAAAAGCTTCATTTAACACAAGACAAACAAGGAACATCTAATAATTAAACAATTTTTATAAAACAAAAACGTCAACTTGGATTTGAATGTTCAAAAGTTCTTTGTGAGTAGTAAGTGGTGGAAAGTCAGATATCGAAGTGGTGGAAAGTCAGATATCAAGAAACAGGGTAAAGGAGGAGAATGTTTTTAAAGAGTACTTATTCCTTTTTTCTTTTCTTTTCTTTTCTTTCTTTTATGGTCAGGTAGTGGAACTAGCAGAGAGGTAGTTTCGGCTCTTAACTCGAGGGCGGACGTTACTTCTCTCCTGGTTATCGTGTCTACGTTCTTTCTTGTGTCTCCTTTTGTCCTCACTGATTTGGTTCACAGAAAACCTGAGTATTTATCTCTCTCCACCGGCTTCAAATTCGCCACTCCAAAATCCTTCCAATTTTGGCGCGACCGCTTCCCATTGGATACTTTACTTTTTATTATTTTTCTTTTTTCTGATTTTAAACCGAATGGATGCGTGTAGCCTTATGCGTGGCGACGCGTTTTATACATTTTGTATGTGGCAGCTGACGAGTCAACATCCGGTTGGGAGTTTTATTGTTAATTCCTAAATCCCCACAAAGCTCAAGGTTTGTTTTTTGGTTATATCTGTTATGGAAAAATTGGATCTGATAACCAAACATCAACCTTTTGTTTACCAGTTTAACGATCCTCAAAATAAGCACCATTTTAAGAAGAAAGGATGCGCTCGAAATTAGTACAAAATTAAAACAAATAATAAAATACAAAAATATTAAAAAAAAATCCAATTTAAAAAATATGAAAATGAAATAAAAAATATCACATAATTCCATTTACACCGAAGTTCAACTTTTAGCATCAAAAGAAGAACAGAGTCTCTTTTGGTGCCTTGCCAGCCCACTGGATATACGTGTGTTTAGCAGACCTCCAAAAACAAAGAGTCGATAACTTTTATAAGATTTTTTCATGGGATTAATAAGAAAACATATGAGAGAAGCCCATTCACGAAATTCTAATAAAACATCTCTCTCGAAAAAAAACTACAAAGTATGTATTTACCCAACCCCTCCGCCACGGGCAAGATAGGACACAAAATCAATTCTTAAGTGAAATAAAGCTAGTTTGAATTTATGTAAAATAATTAGGGTGATTAATTAATTATATTGATTATTTTATTTATTTGGTAAAGTTCTAAGTTAGCTTAAGACTTTGAATGTAAGTGTAGTTCCTCGCAAAGTTCAAACACGTGCACAGGTGGCGACCAGGTTTAACACCTCACGTCAGAATAATGTTGGGGAAGACAGGATATGGATGATAAACAAATCAAGGTTTGTCAACTGGCATGGGGAAGTAAGGGTTTGCAACAACAGATGATGATTCTAGGAAGTATGATGCAATGAGTAATTAAAATAGAGAATATATGAAAATGAGATAATTTGAAAATTTGGGAGTTGAGTTTTGAAATCCAAAGAGAGGATTTGATTTTTGGTTGGCGTGTGGGTGGTTTAGCAAGAGGCGAGATTCACTCAGACCCTTTGACATCTTCCTCTTTCCTCATGTTTGCATCGGACTGCCATGAAATTGTATCAGTCTGAATAAAGACTTTTCATTTTCCGAATAACAGAGTCACCAAGAATTTTTGAATTTTAATATTCAAGATGATACAAGTAACGTTACATCCTTCGATTTGGTGCCGTGAACATTACATTTAGAGTTTTACTTCTCCTAGACTGCTTTCCGAAGTAAGGTTAAAAAAAAACAGTTTCTCCTACAACTTATCCATAGCTAAGGGAACAAATTGACTCAAGCCTTTCCTAAGGGCATGAGGGCAAAGAGAAACACAGCCTGGTTCAGGATTCGAACTCAGTTGACCAATTCCATTTCCTATACAGAAAAACTGTTGCGCTAAGCAATAATTACTACAGTCATGAGTTTGGTCCACACTCGGTGCCCCATGCTAACAGCTTTGTGCAAAATCTAAGTTGCATTTAGTTTTTTAGAGCAACTCATTGTTGTAAGATCAGTTTTGAAGATTACTACTGAATAGCGAGTTCGATCCTCACTGAGTACTCACGGTCTTGTACTAAAACTAAACTACAAAGTAGTCTACACAGAATGTTACTTAAAATTAGAAGCAGAAAAAAATTATGCTATGACCTTGAGACTATTTTAAGTTTAAATTCTTTGTCGCAAAATTTTATGTCAACTCAAGTGCCCCCCACCAATAGATGACAAATTCTGTATACTTTGTTTTTCCAAGATATCGAGTGGAGAGGGTAACAGTAGCAATATCAGCTAGTGATAATATTACTACAACTACTAATATTGCTAATGACTATAGTATCGACCTAGCCCCCACCCGCTGTCCACCGTCTCTGCTGCTGCCACCACTTGGCTGACATCTAATACTTTGTTAATGGTAAATCCACATGGGACGAAGTCCTGACGAGAAGTATATTTTACTGGCAAATAATACCAGTTTGTGATAAAAGAGGCAGACTTCCACCCGCCTTTTTAAATGGCTGCTCCCCAACAGCTGGTATGAGAAGGAGGAGACTTACCAGCCAACCCCGTCTCACTTCTCACAAACCAACAGATAAAGCACTGGGAGGGTGCTAAGCTACCATTCTAGACCCTGATTAACCGTCAAGCAAAATGCAACAAAATATAAGCGTGGGAGGGGGTTCGAGAAAGAATTTCGCGAAATTTAGGTAATTGAGGATGATACTTAGCTTAGTCCCGAACAAGGAAACTTAGGAAGATCATGTTGCACCAATATACCATGTGGAAAGTGCCTGTTTTCAAATTTCTATTTTTTTTCTTCCTCCTACGTGGTACTCAACTCCAAATTTAACCACTGGTGCCAGTGAAAAATTATGCAATTGTTATAGCCATCAAAACGAGATGGTTAGTAGATTTATTTCAAGTCTGGTACAAGATCAAGGTGGAAGGGCGCGTGTCTTAACGGTTTCACTTCGCGCTAATTCCTTTGGGAAAGGCATAAATCCATTTCTTCTTTCTTTAGTTATGGATAAATAGTTGGGCAGATTCGGCTCTTTGGTCTTGGTAACGCTACCGGTCTGCGTGAAGGAAAATTCTGAATTGAAAAAACTGAGGAGTGCTGTTCGGAAAATTTCCTGCACAGTCGTGCACCAATCTTCGGTTATCATCTCATCCGAAAAATCTGGGGCTGGTTCAACACAAACCTTAACCTCTATAAACAAATCAACTGTTTCAATAATCGAGTGGTTCTCACCAGAACCACAGGTCATTCAAATGTTGTGCACGACGGAGAGCAACTATTAGGTCAAAGATTGTATTGCACCAATCTCCTAAGAGTGTGTGCTGTGGAGGAGAGGGGTTGCTCTACTTTGAAAATATGCACTTTAAACTCCTAATTAGATTAAAAAGATTCTCTTACATCCATCAAGTTGTAGCGCGTGTGAATTGTTTGTATTTTTGAAAAATTTCATGATATTGTTTTTACTCATTGCGAGTTTTTTTTATATACTAGTTCGAGCCGGTGTTTATTTTCACTGAAGTCCGAGTGACAGCAAATCTCCACAGTCTCTCCAGGTCTAAGTATTCCGGCTGATCTCAACTGTGATGAGGTCTGATTGGTTTCGATTCTTCCTCTGATCTCTTGTTTCGTCGATCTCCTTTCATGGCCTTTGGGGACCGTTTCAAGGGCACCAACTACAATCAGTTTGATGGTATTCACTTCCAATATTCCCAGGGACTTGTGATTTTTTTTTCTAACTGTTCTGATGCTTTCCTAATTTAGTAGTTCTTTTTCTTCCATTGTTACCGGCTCATTGGCCTCGTGGAGACCGGGGTTCAATCTTAGGTCGGGTCATACCAAAGACTAAAAAAATGGTACTTGATACCTCTTTGCTTAACCCTCAGCATTATAAGGTACGTATCGAGGGTAAAGTGGAGCAATTCAGGGGAAGGAGTAGTGCCCTCTCCTATACCTCGGTGTTGTAGCTATTGAAAAGGGAGCCTTCGGGTCGTCCTCAACTACGGTCGCCAACTTTACTTTACTTCCTTCCATTGTTTCTCTTCTCTTTTTTTTTCATTATCAGAATGGGATATTTTTCGATCCCAAATTTCATTCCTAAATCATAGCTGTATATTTTTATAGCTTGTATAAGGGCTTTTAGGTTTTCATTTTTGGCAAATACCTTAATATCATCTTATATGTATACACCCAACCCCTCCGCACGAGTTTAACAAGTGTAAATTCAGAGTTTTCCTTCTCCTAGATTAGTTGGAATCCTCGTGGTATTGTGGTTAACTTGCTGGACTGCGATATCATCGTAAGCAGGTTCGACCTCCAGTCGCACTATAACAGCCATTTTCAAACTATTACGTTTGAGAAAGGTATGAACACCCTTATCCTTCCCCAGATGTGGGTTAAATTGCACCATTACTATTCTTTTACAAGGATGGCTTTGGTATTAAATAACCCGTGAAGGTTGATATATCATTAAACAAAGAAACCAATCAAGTTGCTGTACCAAGGTTAAAGAGTCAGCCTACCCTACTATTTAATGAACAGAGAATAGCTGGATTCATACCTTTTCCATGGATATTAGCGTGATGTGAAATGCAGTCTTGTTCAGGTTTGTACTCATGTCGTTGTGTCCATTTCCTACGACGATAACCGTTACAAATCCATAAGGTGGTTAATCTTTTCTAGTGACTTTGTAAATTTGTACATTCATTATTATTATTATTATTATTATTCCTTGAGAGTTTTTCACACTAGCATTAGCTGGTGGTCTTTCACTGGAGTCTGAGCGACAGCAAATCTTTTCAAGTCTCCAGGACTCTTCTAAGTATTCTGGCCTGTCTCCACAGTGCTGTAGTTCGGATGATCTCCGCTCATTATTTCCAAATTCTCCAATTCCTGTACCAAACTAAACTTTGGCGACTGTCCCGAGAGTACCAATTACTACTGGTATCACTGTCACTTTTATTTTTTTAAGTTCTCTGACAAGGTTGAAGTAACTATCTCTGTTTTTATTTTTTGCGATTTTCACTCTGTAGTTTTCCAGGACAGCAAAGTCCACTATTCGACTGGTTCTCTTTTTTTTTCTTTTTCGTTGACAATTACTAGCTCTGGTCTTCTGACCGGGATTAAATGATCTGTTCGTATCTCAAAATCCCAGAGAATCGTGTGTCTCATTCTCTAACTCAGATTCTGGTTCTTACATATACCATTTGATAGTATGGTCAAATTTCAATTTCTTGCACAGTTCCCAGTGGATCACCGTCCCATCTCAGTCATACCTGTCTTATTCTCTTTTTTGCGTTACACTTCTGGCGAGTATTTCGTTAGCTGTTGCTCTTTTACTAGAGTCTGAGTGACAGGAAGTCACCTCAGTTCTTTAGAATTGTTCTGAGTATTCTAGCTGGTCTAAATTATGCTGTGGTCTGTAGGGTTTCGATCCTTCTACAGATCTTCAATTCCTCCAGTCGAATTTTAAAGTCTTCTGGAATTGTACCAAGGGTAGCCACTACAATTGCTATCACCGTCACCGACATGTTTTACGGCTTTTTCAGCTCCCTGGTACGATGCGAGTATTTGTCTATTTTCACTCTGTGGTCCACAGGAATGGTCAAATTCACTAGATGACAAGTTCTTTTTCTCTTGTTTATTAATGGTCTTTTGGATCAAGTCATTCGTTCTTAACTTAGAATCACAGAAAATTATGAGTCTCACTTTCTAAGACGGATTCTGGTCTGTGCAATTTTAGTTACAATTTTATTTTTCTAATTGTTATTGAGACAAAGTTTCGGTAAAGAAACTTACAGATCTCTACAAAAGGGAATTTATATCAAACCAATAGACGTGAAAATATGAACGTTTGTCTTCTTGGTGCATCTGCACCAGTTAAAGGTGTGTTTTCTAGAATACTGTGTTGTTAGAGGAGAAGGGCAATATGCTGGAACCTACAGGGCAAATGAAAGTACTGGTGATTAAACACAATGTTACTTGCGTCGATAAAAACATTTTTAGTTTAATTTATTTTTAAGCGTTGCTGTTGTACTTGAGTTTGATAATATTTTACATGGTTGCCCTGTCAGTCAAATCATAACAACTTTGTTCTCTCTCTCTTTCTCTCTCTCTCTCTCTCTCTTTCTTTCTCTCTCTCTCTCTCTCTCTCTACCTTCTAAGTGACAAAGACAATTCGTACATCTTGCCAACTCGCTCTATCAATTCTGTACATGTCAGTAACTGCCTTCTTTTAAGAAAATATGAAAGAATGTTACTAAATTTGCAGTGAAAATCTAATTACCCCCCCCACACCCAACTAGGGTGAAGTGGCTTGCTCTCCTCCACCCCAATACCCAACTCTCAAACTGCAACTCTTCAGACCTTGCGTAATAGTCCCATTATTCAGTTTTTGATCTTTGAAAATTATGGTAGACGTGCTTTGGCAGCGTGACAATTATATATGTAAGTATGTGTATGTGTGTGTGTTATTGAAAATAAGACAACGATTTGGTGTTTTTTTATTCATTGAGCTTTTCTTGTTGTCGAATCAGATATCACAACTGTGATTGAAGATGGCCGTAAGTAGCCATACTCGAACTACACTAATAGAAACTTTGGTCAATTTTTAAACTGCCTTCCATCACAATTGTGACATTTCGTTCACTAAGAAAAGGTGAATGAAAAGCTAAACACCAAATCATTGATTTGGTTTGGTTTCTTTGTTTAATGATATATCAACCTTTATGGGTTATTTAATGCCAAAGCCATCCAAGTAGAAGAACAGCTAGGGGAGTGAAACAAGGAGGTTCATACCTTTTCCAAAAGTGGACGTAATACCTTGATTGGAGTTCGAACTCATTTACTGAGATGTTGGAATCCAGCACATTAGCCACAAAGTTCCGAGGATTCCCTTCTGTAATTTTCAATAAAATTTGCTACCTATATATATATATATATATAAGAGAGAGAGGGAACATTTTCGGTATATTCTGTATGGTTTTACCAAACTCAGCTGCCACGAGAAAGATGTGACACAAGGTCAATTTTAAGTGGAATCAGGTGGTTTGAGTGTGGGTCATAGTAATCTTTCGATGGATGTTTTTATTCTCATCTATATAAACCACCCGTATAGATGAGCAGCAGTAGTTCCCCGATCGAACCATTTGATCCTGGCCGTTGAGCCGTAGGATTCATACGCCCAGGGCGTATTTAGGCATGGCGTTGAGCCGTCAGAGGGTTTGTCCGCTCGCCTTTACGTCCACCAAGCTGCTTCCCATGGCTTTCGATAAAATTCTTTTTCTTTCTTCTTTCTTCCCCCTTCTGCCTGTATTAAGTTTTAACTAAGTTAAAGTCCACAATTACTTTCTTTTTAAAATTTCATCGGAATCCTTGTTTATAGTTCTTTGCATCCTTATAGGCATTCTATTTTTATGCTAACTTAGGTTTTCAATTTCTTATAAAATCCAATAGTATTAGCTTCTCTTGACCAGGTTCAACTGGTACTTGGAATTACACTAGTTGTCTTTTTGCATTTAAAGCACAGATAATATACAGCAGGGATTTTACAAATAAAAAAATAAAACCATTCATGTATTGTAAAAGACAATATATCTGACCGTTACTTGAACTCCGCCAAAGGTGGAGTATATTTGTCTATTATTTTGGTAGTAGGTTTTACACAGTCCGTGTCGCCTAGGCAACTAATTTTTTTCTTTTAAGTGGAACACAGTTGGTTTAAATTCAGAATTTTCCTTTTCATAGACCGGTTGCCTAAACAAGGCTAAATAACTCATTCTATCCTACTGTTCTGACGTAGTATCCAGCCCTGGCCGATATGTCTCGCTTAGCCTGGGAATTTTCACCGAAATCAAATCCCTCGGATTTCCTTGTTAATCTGAGATAACTGTCACTATTCGCCACATTGTGAATTTTTGATCCGAACAGCGGTGTTTTAGTTACCTCAGATGGTTTTAACTGTGGGAGTCGATCTAATTTTGACTGGAATCTACGCCGAAGAAAAATCGCTGTTTATGGAGAAAATAGTTCCTGTCGCGATTCACAAGAACACTACAAAAAGGAAAGCAACACTTTCGATTTCTGTATAATACAATTTTCTCAAAGCTATTTTCTTTATCTCGCTATAGAAGAATTTACATAAATGAGTAGAATACAAAAGGAAAAGGTCGCACGAAACTTATCCGCTCGTTTGGAATGTGGCAGAGAGATCAAAGAGAAGATGTAACCTATGTTGACCCATAGCGGAGAGAAGAAAAGAGGGATTGATGCCTTTCCCAAGGGGAATTAGAACGAAGTAAAACGCAAACAACTTCGTCTACGTTTTGAATGCGGCTCATCGATTCCATTTTCTACGACGATAACCGTTATGCTAAGCCTACCAACCTACTTAGGTATATTTTATATGTGTTAAACAAGATGACCATTTTAAAAAGTGTGTTTTCGCGTACTTTTTGGAGGAATTTTGCAGCATGTGCTCCTATAACACTGTGGACCCTTGGTATGGTAGTATATAGAATTAGATACACGTGTGTGCTTATGTATGTGTATATACATATCACGGTAGATATATGAGTTGGTGTGGCTGTATGTTTGGATGTACATGCGTGTGTGTACAGATGTCTATGGTCGAAAGTCGACCATAGGTTTATATGTGTATTACCAAATAGGGGCCTGGATATATCTGCGTGGGTTTGCTGAGTATGTGTAACCGTATGTATTTTGTGTATGGACTACTCATCCACTTCTCCCAGTCTGAGTGGAGATGGTCAGATAAAGCTGAGCAGCTATTTAAAAGACTTCAATTTCATTAACACATTTTTAGGGTTTCCTGGAGACATACAGTCTGGCAATATTCTTATGTCCAGTTTATGAGTGGCTCGAGGCCCGGAAGTTGCAAATATTCAACCCTGCATATATACAAGCATAGTAAGAGTTTCAAAAAGTTGGTCAGAGGAATCTCCCGGAGTCGGAGATGCGCTTAGAGTCTGCTGATGCCCCTACAACAAAGGTGATCTGCTTGTATCTCGCCAAGTAGAATTCGTGCCAAACACATGGGGTGGAGATAGAGCTAAAGGAAGGTCGGAGGTAACTCAAACCCTTCCATCTGGGAGCGAATCCAATCTTTCAAACCTCTTCTTTGTCTTTTGTGACATCACCTAGGGCTCTGAGCAACAAACCAATGAGCAGATGCACTGCAGAGCTAAGGCGTTCCGTCACACTCCCCAAAGCAACGTGTACTAATGGAATGTAGTTCAAACATTTGACGCTGACACTCAGTTTTATAAGGTACGTATCAAGAGAAAAGTGGAGCAGTCTAGAGGAAGGAGTAGCGCCCTTCACTACACCTCGGTGTAGTTGCTATTGAAAAGGGAGCCTTAGGGTCACCCTCGACAACAGTCGCCAACTTTACTTTCTGTGCAAAATGTGCCCTTAAAATACCCACATATACATATATTTGTTTGTACGAAAATATATGCGTGTACATTTTTAGGGGTATTATTTTTATATAATGAATAGAGCGACATTTGCTGCTTCTCTCTTTGTTCGTCTGTCCGTAACTAGGATGAGAGTGTAGCATCTGTGTTCCCCGCCTAAAATTTAAGCGTTTCTGCTCAAAATTTCTGTCAGGGATTTGAGCTCCGTAATTTTATGGAAAATGATATAATGAATAAGCAAAATAAATTTATTCTAAAAAATAACAATTTACATTGTTTTCACGATTCATGCAATTCTCCTCATCTTGGTTGTTTTAGTTTGATTGATTGATTTTAATGGTATCTCAACCTGTCTGGGGTTATTTCATGCTGAGAAGTTAGAGATACTGCAATGGAATTAGCGACCATTCTATCGGATATGCTGGCCAAGGCAGGGTCACTGAGGATCGTGGAACGGAACATAAGCCCCGCAGAAGCATTTTAGATGGCCATTAGAGACCAATATAAAATATCCGGCATCTCAGACGTTGCAGGACTCCGGACTTCGGCATATCGCCGGCAGAGACGGGCCCAAGATGCAGCCTGTTCGAACGCTACCTGCAACCGTGGAGAAAACATGGTGGGAAAGCAACCCCAACGTAATGTGTGTTGAGGTTGTGGTAGCTACTGACATAGTGGAAGTGGAATAGGTGACCGAGCGCGGATGTGGTCTTGTGACATGGCAGTCTTATCATTATTCTAGAATTTGTTATCGTTTGAATGGTCGCAAATTCTATTGCAGCTCTCAGGGGAATAAGTTCTACGAACAATCATAATATTGATAATAATCTCGGCCAGACGACCAGACTTAGTGATGGTCAACAAAAAAAAAAAAAAGAAAAAGAGAACCAGCTGAATAGTGAACTCTGCCGTCCCGGCTGACCACTGAGTGAAAATAAAAGAAAGTGAAAAGAGAAATAAGTACCTAGATCTTGCTAGAGAACTAAAAAAAACTATGGAACATAATGGTGACGGTAATACCAATTGTGGTAAGTACACTAGGAACAATCTCGAAAAGAATGGGACTGAAAGACTTGGAAATAAGAGGACGAGTGGAGACCATCAAAACTACAGCATTATTAAGATCGGCTAGAATACCGAGAAGAGTCCTGGCGACTTGAGGAGACTTGCTGTCGCTTGAACTCCAATGAAAGACCATCATATAACACTGGTGTGAAAAACTCTCAGAGGAGTAAATAATAATAATAATAAACGATATTTTAGACTCGGTTAATTTTTATTTTCCTTGGCCATTTAAAGAATGACAAAGTTGGTGAAGGGAGACAATCACTGCCTGGTATAATTGAGGTCTGTTAATTGGACAACTCATGGTCATATTTGATTGACAATCTCAGAATTCCTCTCAGTCTCTTTTCGTTAAACAGTTATGATGCAGCATGGTTTTACCATATGATTTTTCTGCCATCTCATGTAAGACTTTCTGTTTCTGTAACCCTTTCATATACAGTTTATTTATTGAACGATGAATGGATATTTTATCTGTTAAGATACGTTTGTGTATAGTCGATACTTCTTGTATATATATTATGTATGTATCAAATATTTCTATATGTGTGTTGTAGCGTAATCACCTACTAATGGACTCAACCACTCTCCATAATACCGGAAGACGTAGCAATACGAAGTCAGTCTAGTTCCGGAAGCTAACCTCACCCCCACGCGGTTATGCGAACGAGCTTACCATCCTTTGTTCTTGTAAATATATACCTATACTATAACCGTGGTGTTCTGTTCTCTTTGTGACCCCTTCCAGAGCCATAACAATGTGTAAATGAGCTCATCTAGTCTTTCTTTCCGTTTATTTAAAGTTAATATGTCAATAGATGAACTAATATTGAACCTTGGGCAGTTGGGACTCGGCTAAATATCTCATCTACTTCGAAACACTCTAATACTAGCGTGGCAAATGAAGTATCAGTTGACATCTTGTATTGGTCGTGGTTCAAACGAGAATGATATCGGACAGTTGTGCCCGTTGTTGTCATGTGGCAGTTGAGATGGGGGGGGGGAGAATTGTGAAATGCATTTACAAAAAGCCAGTTCATACCATTCTTGTTTGTTGTTTAATGGCATATCAACCTTCTTTGGTTATTTAATGCCAAACCCAACCTTCAAGAAGATCAGTAGTCGTGCTATTTAACCCATTGCAGGGAGAATAAGGGGGTTCATCCCTTTCCAAAAGGTATTTATCCGAAAGTGAACATAATAGCGGGACTGGAGTTCGAACTCACTAACTACGATTCC
Source organism: Sepioteuthis lessoniana (assembly GCA_963585895.1). NCBI lineage: Eukaryota > Metazoa > Mollusca > Cephalopoda > Myopsida > Loliginidae > Sepioteuthis > Sepioteuthis lessoniana. The sequence goes on along the minus strand of OY757917.1, from coordinate 102,195,666 downwards.
GCAGTTCAGCGTTTTAACCATTAAACCACGGGGGACCGGAATTCAATCCCAGGTCGAGTCATACCAAATACTCAAAAAATGGTACTTGATGCCGCCTTGCTTACCACAGCACTATAAGAAGAGGATCAAGGGTAAAGTGGAGCAATCCTGGGAATGGAGTAGCGCCCTCTCCTACACCTCGGTGTAGTAGCTATTGAAAAAGGAGCCTTCGGGTCACCCACGACTAAGGGAGACAACTTTACTACTTATTTCAAGTTACTGCCTTATAGCGAACGGAAGTTGGTTTCGGATTCGTTGAAATATCAGATATACTCGAAAACCCCTAAAAATTAATTAGTACTCCGTATAGATATATAATATTTTCCAGACTTAAAGGAGAAGTATTAAGCTACATAAAAAAAGAATTTCTAAGTCTTTTTTAGGCTGGGCGATCATTGACTGGTTTGGTTTTATAGCATATCAACCATTTTAGGTTATTTAATACCAAATCCATTTTATACATATAAACAGTTCTATTTTAAACAGCACAGTTTAGCATAAGTACAGTTTTTGTTTACACTCAGTAAAATGTAAAAACAGTTCTATTTCAATCAATTTACTTAAACATAAGTACGCAATTCAAATGCCAAAAACAGTTCTTCATAAGTTGGTTTGGTTTTTATGTCATATGAAACATTGCAAATTGTTCAATGACAAATCTTGTCTTGATTCATATATTAAATACATACGGTTTGAGAACATTTTTCTAATAACATTTTTATACAAATCCGAGCTCATTTTCCTTAACAGTTAAATGAATTCAAGTATTTCTATCCAATACGAATCATTCCATTTACTTTTCCTCATTTGTTTACACACAGTTAAATGATTACTTGTGTTATTATGTGACAGTAACAATTTAACATCAGTCATTTGTTTGCACACAGTTAAATAGATGTATATGATATCAAGAGATTAACATTTAAAAAGATGAGTTAAATGGTTTCAAATTTTGTAGTTATTTATTATTTCTTCAAGATTAAGGCTGGCAAGTATGTTGTCTTTGTCACTATCCATACTTTTTATACTATAGGTTCTTTGTAGAGGTTTTGTTGATCCCTGAGCATTGTACCGTTTGATTCTTATCGGCGACTTTGTTCTTGGGGAATTTTGAATGTGCTTCCTGGTTTTTCCTTGTTCACTTTGGTGTTTATCTGTATTTTCCCAGCTTGGCTAATGGGAGCTTGTGATTTTCAAGTTGTTCAGGTTTTATGGGAGACAAGTTTTTTAGTCTGTCTTTAATGAATTTTGGTGGACAGATTGGTGACTTATGTAATGGCTGTTTTGTTGGAGATTTTATACTTTTAGTAATTTGTGTTGAAGTGGTAGATCCTACGTGTGTTTTTGTTTAGACTGTAGTATTGGAGCTCTCGCCATTCCCAACCTGTCACTGAGTTGGTGCTTGGTAAAATTCAGCCGAGAATAGTTTTTTTTTTCAGGTGCTCCAGAAACTTTGGCCAATCATTCACTTCCAACTAGATTAATTTCTCCATGAGTGCTCTATATTTGTTGCCTTGATTGGTTGTATCCGCCCTCCGTGCAACAGAGGCGTAGCTGTTTTCTTCCATGTAGGTCTCTATAATTTTCCTTGCTTCCAAGAAGGACACATACCTTTTGTTTTTCACCAAGTATTTCCTTTTCTTTTTGGTAAACATCACAAGATCTTGCTTAAGCCGGATGATCTTGTCTGCAGTTGGCACATATAATTTCCTTCAAGCAATCTTCCACATGGTAACGGTCCTTTTCACCGCATTTGGCACATGTCAGTTGTCCTCTATAGGCTTCCCTGTGGTGTCCATATTTTTGCCATTTGAAGCACCTTAGGGGTGCTGGGACGTACTGCTCGACTCTCTCAAGTCGCTCTCTACTTCCTTGAGATTCTTCTTATATTTTTAACTCCCTGTTTTCCAAGGGCTGATTGCTATCTCCTCACCTGTATCCGATTCCAACTCCCTACTCCTGATAACTCCCTTGGAAGTGTTGAGTTTCTCATGCAGGAAGGCTCTGCATTTCGTCGTATGAAAGGTTTTCATTTTTCTTCTGCCTGCCTCCGGCTGTCCAACTCGACTAGCAAGTTGTCATTCCTGGTTTTCTTAAAGGTTTTTGGAGTAGACCTTGAAGAAATAACTTTTTCTATGAGGAAAGGCGAGAATTTGGCTCGGCAGACCTCCCCCAAAGATTTAATAACAATGAATCTGGAGAACTCTGCTGTCTCATTCTCCGAGTCTGACTGTAACAGGTTTCATTTAGTTTTTTTTATTTGAAGACGCCATAGATGTATATTTTTCGCTGGCCCTGTGCTCCACCACCCACCACGGAGTCCAACTTGTGTTGGGAATGTACTAAGGGGAAAACCGATTCGCTTTGGATACACGACCAGTATACTCGAGCTGAGGGTAGGTTTTCGAGCCGTTGCTAATTTTAGTTTCTCAGCACTGTTCAAATTCCTATTCTCCCAACGCCTCAACGCCACCGCCTTCTAGCACCTAAAAGATAAGGGTTAAGAACTTACTGCAAGTGCAGATTTAAAAGTATTATCAGGATAAAACGTGTAAGTGCTAGGGCTTGACATGGTCAGCCGATTGATCGGATTGGACTAATCCGACTGCCCATCAGACCAAGTAAGGGCCAAAGTGGTTTGTTCCAAGTCATTGAACACTCTGTCGCCGGGTCAATGACTGCTCAACCACCAGGATTCTGTTCTAGCGCCTTACGGGTCGCCGCCCACTGCCAACAGGTGGCACCATTGGGAGGGGGGTCTTACCCCTCTGCAGAGGTGCAGTCGGCGTATTCGACAACCCCAGCCAACAGGGTGGGTGGCCGTTGAGTTGAAATGCATTCCTCCTAAGCAGCGTGACACTTGACCGCGACAGGGTTTAAGTGCATATAGAGAAAGAGAGAAAGAGCATATTTCTCCTGTAAACGATTACCTAGAGAGTGCGTAAGCTTTGTGAGATGACCACCCTTTTATAGCCGGTGGAAGACAAGAAGACCTAGAACAATGGTTCTCAACCTTTTTCTATTCATGGCCTTTTTTTATTTTTTATACCCCCTCCTTGCCGTTTACTTTGACAAAAGCTCATTCCACAATTTTCCAGAAAAAAGAATCAGTGATGTGTAAACTTCAAAACGACCACTCCTGTTCAGAGTGGACCTGGGAGTAATGGCAATTAAGGGGTACTTCACACTCCCCAGATCCCCGGAACTGGAGCCTCACCATAAGATACAGTTTAGTATCATATGCAGAACAACCTCTTTTTTTTAGAGGATAGATGGTGTTTTACCTTTCTGCAGCGGATAAATTTAGTGTATTGTAAATCCTGTCGACTCGTCCAAATATTACATGTTGAGTCTTATTTTTAATAGTTATGCCTCTTAAAAAGTACAAAAACAAACGATAAAATACGAAAATAAACAATAAAACAAATACTAAAATACGAAAATAGAATGAAATGATCGCATAATTTCACATGCGCCGAAAGTTAAAACCTTCGATGATAAAAAAGAAGGAACCGGGTTCTTTCAGAGTCTGTCATCCCACAGGGCAGACATGCGTTTGCAGATTGCACATACTATATAACTTTTATAATATTATTTCATAAAATAGCATTTCTAGAGAAGACTATACTCTCATAAGATTATTGCATAAGAACTAGTCATTACGAATAGGAATGAGTTCTGGGAAACATTGACTTTCTCAAAATTTATTATTAGCGAATTTGCCATCGGAATTTTTTTCCTTCAACAGAAAATCACAAACGACGTACGTAAACAAAAAAAAAAAAAAAAAAAAAAAGATAAAGAAAACACAAAAAAACAAATTTATAAGTCATACATGTGTTAAGTCCCTACTGGTCTACCTCTCTGTAGGTAGTGTCTTGTCGGTGGGTCTTAGGATATGCTGACTGTATCCCCTGAAAAGGGTTAGACCCCACCAAAAAGTAGTGTCCATGGTATGACAATAAACTGAATCTGATAATGAGAACCAGTTCTGGAGATCTGGGAAGTAAAGCCTACCTCTTCATTGCCATTACTCCCAGGTCCACTCTGAACCCAGGGTTGTAGTACTTGTTAGGGTCCCATTAATGGGTTAAATTGATCTGCTTAAAAAATATTCCTATTCGATTGGAATACCTGACGCCATATAACTGTACATTATTTGTATAAGGAAAATTTATTAGAAGCTTGATTGTTTACTAAGGATTGTTCCATTTTATGGCATATCAACCCTTATAGGCTATTTAATGCCAAATCCTATTATATATATATAATATGTAAACGAATAGATTGTAGGTAACAATTTAGACAAGCCAGAGTTCATTTGCAAACACTTCAGGTAAATGTTCTCAAGTATTATTATCTAACATCAATAATTCTATTTAATATTAATCATTTATTTGCTCACGATCAAATGGTTTCAAGTATTACTATATAACAATAATAATTCAATTTAACATCATCCATTTGTTTGCACACAGTTCTATTTGACCAATAGATTGTACCATAATGGGTAGAACCACTCCGGGTCAGAGTGAGCCTAGAAGTATTGGCAATGAAGGCTACTCCACAATCCCCAAAGCTCCATGACTGAAGCCTCGCTATCAGATGGTTGAGTTTCATATCTAGGACACTGTTTACTAAAAAATATTTGTTCTTTGAAACCAAATCACAGCACAAATAAATGCTTAGTTTTCTTTAAATCAAAATTGTTTGTTGGATTTTATGCCATATCAAACATTGTTGGTTATTTAAAGCCAAATCCTCTTTATACATATATATCAAAGGTATATCTGATTTGTAAACACATTTTGTTGATAACAGTCTTAAACAAGTCAGGTATCTTTTTTGCACACAGTTAAATGGTTTCAAGTATTGCTGTATAACAGTCACAATTTAACATAAGTCATTTGTTTGCACATAGTTTGATCTATTCAACTTATAGATAATACCCTGTCAGGTGCTACCACTCCAGGTCAGAGTGAACCTACCGCAACCTGCTCACAAACATAAACAGATTGGATTATTCGCTTGCCCCAGAAAAATTACATCCGGGTACGGCCGGAAATGACGAAGCCCTTTTTATGACCTTGACCTAAAAGATTAGAATTAACAACAATTACAGAACATTTCTGCCAGAAATAACTGTATAAAAATGGAATTAATTATCTTCGCTAGCCTATATCAGGCTAAAGTACTTTATTTCTACACCCATTTTTAATAGAACTTTCTATTTACGTGCCCGGCAGAAGTGGTATTGCGTTCCCTTCATATAAACAAGACTTCGGCAGCGAAAAAATTCGGAGGTCCTTGGACGCTCTCAGAGCGAGGCTCCGAAAGGCTGAATCCTACATCTAGTGGTTCCATTCACCTTTCCCATCACATTGATATGCACAAAAGGTCCTTTTAAGGACCATTAGAGGTCACCTTCTGTGGGTTGGAGCATCTCTGACGGTCTTTATTGACCCGTTGAAGTAGACGGCCCGGGGGCAAACACGAAGAGGACTCTAAGACCACTCGGTCTTAACCATTCAGTCATTTCCCCCTCGTCTGCTTAGTACCGCAGCGCTAAAAGCACGAGTTAGCCTTTAGCTACTGCTTCACTATCTGCGCAGTGCTAAGATAACGCCAATCTTAGCTGCAGTTTCCCGGCCTGTTCGCTCGACAGTCCAGAGCTTTGGCACGGCAAAGCTTTAGCTACCGTCCGATACGTCTGCACAGCTTTGGCGCGGAACAGCCATAGCTACCGTCCCGATACGTCCGCACAGCTTTGTCGCGGCACAGCCATAGCTACCGTCTCCAATACGCCCGCACAGCATTGGCGCAGAACAGCCATAGCTACCATCAACGATACGTCCGTACAGCTAGGGGCGCGACAAAGCCCTAGCCTCACCGATTTGTTCGCTCGACCTCGTATGTACTAAGGCCTGGCAAACCTTAGCCACGGTTCCCCGTCCGTTCACTTGATCCGCAGTACTAAGACACGTCTTAGTCACCATGCTCGCTTGACTCTACGCGACCAACCTGCCAACACCAACTTCGACCACGATACTCCAGCAATGCAGCAACCAGTCAACGTACGACGCACTGTAGGACAGCCCAAGCATTGCAACAACTAGCCGTCGTACGACTCGCTGTACAGGCTAGCAACCGGATCGCCCCCCCAGTTAACCCAACGTACTGTCAAAACTGGGATATCAATTTACCAACCTCGACCAACATCAGCTACCCGAAACACTCGTCTAGCTGCACCTATCTACAACTCGATCAAACCCGCCACAATCATCTAGCTGCACTTCAACGACTCGAGCGACCCCAGCTTCTCGCAACGATCGACCAGCTGCATTCAACGACTCGACCGACACCAGTTACCCGCAACGATCATCCAGCTACTTCCCTTCGACTCGACCATACCAGCTACCGACATCACCCTTCTAGCTGAAGACACAAATACTACTACCGCGAACTTTACACACGCACTTGTAAACACGACAATAAATTGTCATCTTTGTTATATTTGTTACCTCGCCTTTGTTTCCTTCATTGTCTTTGGCTGTCAATAACTCACACGCATTAAACTTAAAACATTTACGGGGTCGACGTGCTTATCGGCTCTGCAATAAACCTGGGAGCAATAGCAATGAGGGGGTACTCCACATTCTGTTATATAGTCACATATACAGATTCACATCTACATACATGCACATATATATGTAGAATAATTCACAGCGACACAACGATAAAGATGCAAGAAGGAAAACGCAGGAGGAAACGACGCAAGAAGACTTCTTTACAATTATATTTACCTCTCCCTTTATTGCAAGGGTTCGAAAGGGTTGTTCAAGGTTTGCAGTCGAGAGGGTGCTGGAGACCGAACATAAACTTCATATTTTGACCTCCACTACTTATGACCGTCACGTTGTGTCTTTCTTGTTCTCTTGATGTTCAACCGGAGGCCTAGGGCTCACTCTGCTGGATGCTGGCTTTCTTTATGGCATCTTATCAGCATCTTCTCTGGACCCCTAACTCCATCGGGGGTTTCTGAGGACCCCCTCGGTCGGGTGTGGCTTTCCCTACCACATCTGGTCTCTAACTCTCTGGAAGTCTGCTGGCAACTGCTTTGGCTCGTCGAACTCAACTGAGTTAAATAATAATTCAACGCCCACACGATCGCCCACTGGATCTTTGAAATCGAATGTTTAATCGTCATCAATCGGAAATAACTGTCATGCAGTTCAGAGGTTACTCTCTTCCGGTGCATCACTGTAGTGGCACCGTGGGACCTTCACCCTGTCCCATATTATAAGCCTTAATCCGCCCACGCGATCTCTTTCGATTACTGGCCATTGGAATGTGTCACTTCCTTCCGGTGTATCACCTTGGAATAGCATTTTTGGGCCGGGTCGAAGGGTCAAAACATAACAATTCCTCTAAGCTCTAGGGCTGGAGCCTTATCATCAGATGGTTTAATGTCATATCCAGGACATTCGATGGGGTCTTACCCCTCTGCTGAGATGCAGTTGGTGTATTCTACAGCCCCTGCCGACTGGGCTTCATAAAATTGTGTATAAATCATTATTAATATTACATAGAAATACTCGAAACTATACGGCTATGCGCAAATTATTTGTATCACTAATACATGATATACAATCTCATTGTCAACCCCCTCCCCGGGTTTACTCTGACCCGGAATGGTTGTGAGGTCCCATTTATGGGTCAAAGAAATCTGTTTAAAAATTATTCATATTTGATAGGACCGCGAACAAAAATGAAAACTCCTAAGAAAAAAGTTCATAATAAATGAAAATTTCTGTAGGTAGTTGTTTACTGATCTTTGTTCAGTCTGGCCCATAGGTTGCTAACTAGTCACCCATCTAAATACTGAATAAGGTGATCACTTCTTAACTTCGGTGATCAAACGGGAATCGGTACTTTCAACGTGACTAGACTGTAGATCACTTCTGCATAGTTAGTTGCCAGTTAGGAAAATAGAATATGAAAATGTCAGAAAAATATTACATACTAACGTATAACGCGTCTCTCAGGTATTTTTAAAATGGACCGGTTTTCACGCTCTGAATTCCCTTAGTATTTCCACTTCTTCAGCCAATCAACTTTGGTCAATTTGTATGCATTATTAATCTATCGTATCATTTACAACAATTAATAGACGTACGGTACATGTATTGAATCACACAAAGTTCATGTACTGTCTTATCAGCCTCCTCTCTCTCACTCACGCTCTCCTCTCTTCCCTTTTCTCAATCTCTCTCTCTTTCTCTCTCTGCTTCTTTCACTCCTCTTTCTCTCCTCTCTTCCCCTTTCTCAATCGCTCTTTCTCTCTCTCTCTCTCTCTCTCTCCTTTCTCCCTTCTCTGCTTCTTTCACTCTTCTTTCTCGCCTCTCTTCCCTTTTCTCAATCTCTCTCTCTCTCTCTTTCTCCCTTCTCTGCTTCTTTCATTCCTCTTTCTCTCCTCTCTTCCCCTTTCTCAATAGCTCTTTCTCTCTCTCTCTCTCTCTCCTTTCTCCCTTCTCTGCTTCTTTCACTCTTCTTTCTCGCCTCTCTTCCCTTTTCTCAATCTCTCTCTCTCTCTCTCTTTCTCCCTTCTCTGCTTCTTTCACTCCTCTTTCTCTCCTCTCTTCCCCTTTCTCAATAGCTCTTTCTCTCTCTCTCTCTCTCCTTTCTCCCTTCTCTGCTTCTTTCACTCTTCTTTCTCGCCTCTCTTCCCCTTTCTCAATCGCCCCCCCTCTCTCTCCCTTCTCTGCTTCTTTCACTCCTCTTTCTCTCCTCTCTTCCCCTTTCTTAATCGCTCTTTCTCTCTCTCTCTCTCTCTCCTTTCTCCCTTCTCTGCTTCTTTCACTCTTCTTTCTCGCCTCTCTTCCCCTTTCTCAATCGCCCCCACCTCTCTCCCTTCTCTGCTTCTTTCACTCCTCTTTCTCTCCTCTCTTCCCCTTTCTCAATCGCTCTTTCTCTCTCTCCTTTCTCCCTTCTCTGCTTCTTTCACTCTTCTTTCTCTCCTCTCTTCCCCTTTCTCAATCGCCCCCCCTCTCTCTCTCCCTTCTCTGCTTCTTTCACTCCTCTTTCTCTCCTCTGTTCCCCTTTCTCAATCGCTCTTTCTCTCTCTCTCTCTCTCTCTCCTTTCTCCCTTCTCTGCTTCTTTCACTCCTCTTTCTCTCCTCTCTCTCTCTCCTGTTAATACTTTACATTTTGTTCTAAGGAAAAAAGACAAAATGATCTCCTATAGGCAAACGTTTTTGCGGGGATTTTGGCTGGAAAGAAACTTCCTACACAGACACACAAAATATGGGCGAATAGTAGTGTATACTGGGTTCTTTATTTCTGATTGAGAAACCAATCGAGAAGAAAAACTGTGAATTTAACCTTATGCCATATCAGGCTCACGGCAGAGGAGTTGGATAAATACGTACACTTGTAAAGAAACAAATAATCATCTCCCTTAGCAAATGGGTATGTACGATGGTTGCCTCGTGGCCATGACAGTTCTATAACCCCATTCTTTACCTCTTTTTGCCTCTATTCTTTGAACAGGAGTGAACTGTCTTGGACTCTACCAGAAAATGATAAAACTAGATACCTATTTTATTTTTCCTTATCAAGTAACTTTTCCCCCATATTTGTACCTCTTCTACATACTGCTTGTTCATGAAACATTATCATATTTACCAACCCCTCTGGTCGGGCAGGATATGACACAAGGTCAATTTTTAAGCGGAGTTTAACAGGTTTGAATTCATGAATTGTTCATGAAACATTATGTGTGTAGCAGCCCCAGATCTATTTCCTTTTGTGAATCAATTCTCCCGCCAAGCGATTCGGCTATAACCGACCAATCGCCATGGCAGAGTGTATTGATTCCTTCTCCCTCCCTAGAACTATTTTTTCTAGTCCTTTTGGTAGTCAGCCGACAACGCAAATAGCACCTAGCTAGCAACCATGGCAGACCTCTCTCGCCTTCACTGAACACGCAGCTACTAGCTTCACACACGGAAGCATAAGCCTTGCAGGCAGTCAAATGAGCAACTCGCTACAGTGACACACACACATGGTCAGACGGCACCTAGCTAGCAGCTATGACAGACCTCTCCCGCCTTCACAGAAGAACACGCGGCTACTAGCTTCACGCACAGAAGAATCAGCCTTGCAGTCAGTCACACGAGCAACTCACTACAGTGACACCCACCCATGGTCAGAGAGCACCTAGCTCGTAGCCATAACAGACCTCTCTCGCCTTCACAGAAGAACACGCAGCTACTAGCTTCACACGCGGAAGCCTTGTGGTCAGTCACACGAGCAACTTGCTACAGTGACACCCACACCCACACACTTCCTACAAACTCAAGGACCAACATACTAACCGGCGATACCAAAAGGAACACTTTCTCACTCTTACTCTTTTACACCTGCTACTATAATAAACCTTTCGTTGTTGTGTTTTCAAAAGAAGTTCGTAATTCATTTGTGTTGTCAAATAATTTATAGTGTTATGGAAACAACCATCCAAAACACTAGATGTGTATATTTCTAGCTGGTGGGATACTTTCTTCTGAATATTTGGTGTGTAAATTATCTATGTAAAAGGTTAAATGTTCTTATATATACAAATGCGTTTAGCTTGTCTTTCTTTCCGTTGTGTTCGGTTTTAGTATACCACAGATATACCATTGCTAGTATTGGTGAGTGGGTGTAGCGAACGGTTTATCTCTAAACTAGAATTTTTTCTATAATAAATAGGGTTAGAGATATAGTCTCCGCTGATAGTTGTCTGAGTTTGAGTTTGAGTTTTGTTTAACGGCATATCAACCTCTGTGGGTAATTTAATGCCAGAAGGGTTAAATTGCTTTTGTCTTTTATGCATGTTTTAGGTTTTAAGGTATGAGTTTTAGTTATGTTTTATTATATTTGACTAGATTTTAATGAAGAGATTGATTTCTTTTAGAAAGCTTAAGATTTCCTCTGGTTTGGAGTTTTTGAAGGGGTTCTTTAAATTATTTGTTTGGTAATGTTTTGGGCGAATTCGTCTGAACCTGTCACAGTTTATGAGAACTGACAGTTGTCCTAATACCATAAACTAAGTATTAACGAAAGTAGAAAAAACGTGAAATAGAATAATACAAATTATTAAGCTTTTGACAGACATGCAAAACAACAAATTTAAACGCATAAAAAAAGAACAAACAACAATAACAATAATTGGTAGGTCTGTATACATATATGAGTTTTATGTGAAGCAAGAGGTTATGAATAGTACGTTTACGATGAAAATATTTTACGAACAGAGATAAATGGTTTTCCTTTTGGTCTCTTCTTGTAAGAAATTTTATATCTAAAAGAATATCTTAAAGGTTTTGAATCAAGTAAATATGGTTATTTACAAAGTCCTGTAATTGATTTATAATCTTGTGGATTTATGTCTTAATCGTTCAAGGTTATTTTCATTAAAGGTCCTTTGTTCTTTGTTTTATAGTTCCTTCCCAAATTTACTTGTCCGGAGTCCTGAGTTCAACTTTTTTTTAGGAAAGGGAAATCTCTAAGATTGAAACAGGAAGTGACAAGGCGTCATAAATCAGATTTTTTCAGACAATTGGTCTAGCACTAAGGGTGTTCTTTGGACTTACTGGTGCTAATTTTGTTACATTTACTATCATATATTTAATGCTGTTAAAAATTATTGGCTTTTTTAGAACAAGTGACAGCAAGTCTCATTGTTCAAACTTTATTATTATTATTAATATTATTATTCAATATATATCTATATTTATTTGAAAGGTTTTGAATTTGAGGTCTCATGGGGGCACTCAACTCTATATCGTCTTTCACATCATGTATATCAATATACATAAACACAAAAAGAGTTGACATGTTTTTATAGTATTAACACCGTGCATAAAATATTTTGCAACTGAAAATGTGGAAGACTACTGTTTCATGGTGATAAGAACAGCGTCCAAAATAAAATTGTGACGGAAATTGTCCGAATAAACCGAAAGAATAGAAGAGGAAACGCAACCAAGAAAATTTAAAAGTTGTCCTAACATTAGCATATATGTATTTACCCAACCCCTTCTCAACACATTTCTGCGGGAAAACCTACAACAGTCAATGAGGGATGCCCCACCCCCGTGACTCTTACTAAGTCTCCTCGACCGGAAGAGGAAGTAGAAAAGAGTTAACGACCCTGAAGGACATCACGTCGATATGAACTAAAGAAGAATATACAGTATTAAATGGTGGAAGCAGACACCGAACTAAACTTTTCAGACAAAAAAATCTTGACGAAGAGTTAGGACAAACCACTCAGTACACAATTTGCTCTGAAACTACTGCGCTATTCGACAAGAAAGCGACCAGTTGGCCAAAATGGAAACGCCTCCGATATAGAATTTGATCGGGTTGTGCAGACAAAACCCGAGCGGAACAGGTCAGTGTATCCCTATACTTTTGGTGGGGCGTAGCCGACGAAAAAATGGCTACTATTAACGTAGACAAAGATACGGCGAAACTAAAAGAGCTTGTAAGGACATTCGACCTTTATTTCGGCACACACAAATATCTCATTGTTGTAAGCATTTAAGCCAAGGGAACCTATCGAAATTTTCATACAAGACCTATTTATGTACTCGTCTTTAATTGGAATCATTTTGAGATGAGGCTTCTTAATCTGAGAATTAATTTTTATTTATTGCAGACTTTTTGTCCTCATCTTGGTAGTTTTTGTGTTGTTTCTTCTTTCACTACGTTTCGGCCAAATTTCATCTCTGGCCTTCTTCAGGTGATTTACCGCGACCTCGGATAGGAATGCTGAGTCTTGTAACCGTATCCCCAGTAATTACTGCCTTCCATAGTTGTTGTCTATCGCACCACGTTTTTTTAACCAAGTAAACCTCTGGGCGGGTTGGATAGGATTTGAAACCGCTATCTTCTGACAATGCTCACCTGGAACCGTAGAGACTCAACGCCTCTATCCGCTGCGCCACGGATGGATTTTTTTAGAATAACAATAACACATACCTCCGTAAAACGTCCAGCTGGCAGACAAAAATAAAGCAGGTCGTAGCTCAGTGCAGTCTTCCTTACAATGCTAAACTGAAGCTGGTTTATATAATAAAATACTTCCACTTACTTACAAGCAGCCAATGACGATCTATGCAATGGAATATCCCACGTGTGCACAATGGGATGCCGCAAGGCACCATAAATAGCTCCCGTTCCTCAATCGCTAGGAGAGTTTCCTGTCTTCACGACTGATTGCTCTTAGCTAACGCGATTAATTACTCTCGGCTATCGCTACTAATTGCCCTACGCAACTTGACAAATCCTACTGTACGAACTCCAAGCAAAAGCAAACCTGATGCTATCCCAAGCAGTACAAATAATCAGACAGACCGAAGAACGAAGAAAAAAATCGATGTTTCATTAGAGGAGACCAGGCAGTCAATTTCATTCGGGCACAAAAGGCGACGAAAGAACAAATCTCCAAAATGCATTATAGAAATTCCAGCGGATACGACGGCAAACAAACCCATCCTCGAGAAATATATCCTTTAAGATGCCACAAAAAAATAACATTACCAAGCTGTTTACAGACCTCTCTCGCTTTCACAGAAGAACACGCGGCTACAAGCTTCACACACGGAAGAACCAGCCTTGTGGTCAGTCACACGAGCAACTCGCTACAGTGACACCCACACATAGTCAGAGAGCATCTAGCTCGCAGCCATAACAGACCTCTCTCGCCTTCACAGAAGAACACGCAGCTACTAGCTTCACACGCAGAAGAACCAGCCTTGTGGTCAGTCACATGAGCAACTCGCTACAGTGACACCCACACCCACACACTTCCTACAAACTCAAAGACCAACATACTAACCGGTGACACCAAAAGGGACACCTTCTCACTCTTACTCTTTTACGACGGCAAACAAACCCAACCCCGGGAAATATATCCTTTAAGATGCCACAAAAAAAAAAATAACATTACCAAGCTGTTTACAGAAATGCTTCCCGTCACAGCTGTCCACGGGAATGAAAACCAGGTCACGAGTCGGAATAAGAATTGTTAAGGTACATATGCTAAATAAACGACTAAAACTGCTGGACGGAAATAATATAAACGAAAGTCTCTATATTTTCAAACTGGACACGGCTGCATCTGTTTCATTCATTAGTAGGAAATGGGTAAAAGGTGACAAACTAACCAATGCGAACAAACGACTGAAAGCACAACACACTCTTAGTGTGAGCAAAGCTTGGATACAAGATACAAAAAATGGTGGAGACGTTTTACGTCTTTAAAGGTAAGTCCTCTTCTCTCCTCAGCCGATCAGCTTGCGTAAATATAGGTCTTATTTCATGCGCATTAGATTTAAGTGGATTTTTCCTGAACTCTTCCAAAAGTAACTCAGCAAGCTCGTTGGAGCTTACAACACCACCCTCAGAATTGATACTAAACCGGGGTGCATCTTTACTTCTCACAAAATGGCACACCTACTCTTACCAAAAGTGAAAGTAAATGAACCGCATGCAAAAGGAAAAAGTGATCTCATCAATCACAGACCCCACAATCTGGTAGTCTGTCATTATAGTAGTCCCAAAACCAAACAATTCAATGCACTTCTGTGTGAACGTCTTACAACAACAAATCTATCGGAAGTGAGATCCCCTACCCCGAAAGTAGATGAAAGCCTGGCTAAACTGGCAAAATCTTCTCTAAGCTCGACGCAAGAAGTGGAATCTGGCAAATACCCTTTACAGAAAAATTCAAGCAATATACATTTTTTACTTCTGTTGGAAGATATTGCTGCAATCACCTCTCTTTCGGTATCAATTTCAGCCTGTGAAATTTTATAGTAAATGATGTCAAGAATCCTGGCTGACATCAAAGAAGTAATCTGCAAGACCACATCACCCATAACCGTTGCCTTCGCACGGTATTTAAACGACGGCAGGATGCCAGTCTCACATAATGAAAAATCTGAGTTTTACAAAAACTCTATACATTTCTGTAATCACATCATCGATAGCATCCTCCTTAATCGAGTGAAAATAGAGGCCATTAACAACTTTCCTCAACCGAGCAACATCACGGAGTTCCAAAGTTTCATGGGTATGACGAATAAAGTGGTGAAATTCATGCCTAAACCTGCCAACGTCATATCCCTTTTACGGTGCCTCCCACGCAAAATCGCTTAGCGAACAAGAAATATCATTCAATCAGATAAAATATCTTACTATATCACTACCTGCCCTCTCCATTATAAAGTGGAAACTTTCATAGCTGTAGGTGCTTCTAATTCTGGAATCGGGGCCATCTTGTACCAGATACAAGATGAGAAAAAGCGGCGCCCAATATGCTATATTCTACAGTCTCTTCCAGATGCAGACATAATTAAACCGTCATATAAAAAAAGCACTAGCAGTCATTTGAGCCGGTGACAGACTAAATGAGTATATCCTTGGTCTAAACTTGGAAAATGATCACAAACCCCTGCCCCCCCCCCATTTATAACTCACAAAACTTTCTAAAATGCCACCACGCATCCAACGATTCAAATTACGACTCTCTCCGAACTTCATACATATCGCGAGAAAGAATCAGACAACAGCAGATGCACTATCATGTGTATACTACAATCATCCAAACCAAGATGACTTTTCTCTCATAGAAGATCCTATTAACCCAACCCCTCCGCTCGGGCAGGATATGACACAAGGTCAATTTTTAAGCGGAGTTTAACAGGTTTGAATTCAGAGTTTTCCTTCTCCTAGACTAGTTGCCTCACCAAGGCTGAAGAAATCAGTCTGCCCTACTATTTACCCATAGCTGGAGAGAGAATGATTGGATTCATACCTTTATAGTGCTATTAGTGCTATGGGAAATGCAATCAGTATTGTCCAGGATTTGAACTCGTGTAACCGTGTCCATTTCCTACAACGATAACCATTACACCACGGGCTCCTCCAAAAAGATGCAACCCGACTCACCATATAAACCATCTGCTCTCTTCCATTTTACAGGTTACAATAGATCATAGAACTACAGAAACTGGACCATGAAACAACTAAAATTCATGAATACTTCTCAAATGTATAGCCAACCTTAATACGAGAATCTTTACTCATCAAGAGGTGTTATATCAACAGAGGACACCAAACAATCGTCGAAGATCTATAAATGTTCGATGACAAAATTGTGATTCCACAAGAATTGAGGATTAAAATACTCAACCACATTTACGAGACCTGGGAATCATAAAGTCCCGTGCTATTGATTCATCTTTTATCTGGTGACCCCACTTTCCCTCCGACATAGAAGATCTTATAAAGAAACCGCATTACTTGGCAAAATACTGACCCATACAAAAAGAACCCTTACGACCTTCATCTTTTCTTGAGCGTCCTTGGTCAAGTCTTGAATTTCGCCGAACATACACCCTGATGTAAGACATTTATTCTTAATGGGGATAGATACACCGCTTTGACAACCAAACCTGTAGCTATCTGGTCATCATATTGAAAAGTATCTTTGCTGTTCATGGCATTCTCGATATAGTCATGTCAGACTCTCACTTTCGTCATCCGTTTTATGAAGGTGTGTAATCTAACTCCTTGAACTAACAGCCTGATCCCCTGGTGACCTGATCGTGGTAAAAAGAAGTCAAACACAAAACACTTCCGTTGATTTTGCAGATGCGAAATTTATTTAGGTTGGACCGTTTATAATAATTCGCCGAAAAAAGAGATAAAGAAAAAGTGAGTCAGCAAGAAGAGGGAATAGGGGACAGACGACTTTATTATTTCTCCGCTCACCGGCCGTTCTGAGCGTGCGTGACTTCTACCGTCGTCCGTCCCACTTCGAGGTCTTCCCCGGCTCTCCAATCCGTATCTCCACACTGGAGTGTCCTTCTTCGACGAGACTCGCTTCCGTGTCTTCGAATCCATTCTTACATACACACCCTTAAAATTATCAATAACGTAATCGTAAAATGACACGTCACTGCAAGGTCTTCCATATCAGCTGATTCTACATGATTGTTTATCCTTGAATATTAAATATCAGCTGATTCTTAACAATTGTTCATCTTCGAATTCGCAAACAAACGCTTATTACTGCATGCTTGACATTCCCATTAATTAGCTAATAAACAAATGCCCACCCCAGCCTTGACCTAGACCACAAATGACATCCCGCAACTCGGCTTTAAATTCCAAGTTTAACTTAAAAAAAAAAAAAGAATTGACAACTAAAATAATTCATTGAAATCCCTAATTATTTAAAAAAAATTATTCCTCAATCCCCAAGGTTCTACAACTGAAACCTCACCATCAGGAGTAGATTAGTGTCATACCAAGGACACTTCTTTTTTGGGGGAGTGTCTTTACTTTGCAGGGCGCTTATCATATATAGAAAGGGTGGATGAATGTGAATAATGTTGCATGGGTTGATTTAGTTTGGTTGGATTTTATGGCACATTAACCCTTGTCGGTTATTTAATACCAAATCCTGTTTATACAAATATATTAAATATAATTTGTAGATAACATTTTTAAACGTACCTGTGCTCAGTTTTTGATTTTTTTTTTGCCCAGCGTTAAATGGTTTTAAGTATTTCTATCTAACACGAATAATTCTATTTACAATTAATCATTGATTTTCACACTGTTAAATGGTTCCACGTATTTCTATGTAACAGTAACAATTTAACATCAATCATTTGCAGACATTTAAATGGGTGATTTGTAAGGAAATAGTTTGGAAGTAATTTTATTTCTAAATGAATGAGAACTAATTTCTTTGCACACTAATATTGCTATTATTTCTATAGTTAAATGGTTTCAATTATTGCTATCAAACACTATTAATTCTATTCAACATCAATTAATTGTTTACAGACAGTGAAGTGGTTACAAGTATCTATCAACACTATTCATTCATTTTCACAGTCAAATGAGTCCATGTATTGTTATGTTGTACGAATATTTCAGTTTGGGCCCACAGTTTGAGTTTCATGTTTTGTTATTTAAAAACCAATATTTCTATTTAATACTCATTCTTTAACATACAAATAGTTCCAAGTATTGCCAAGTATCACTAACAATTCAATTAAACAGTCACTTGTTAACTCACAGTTAAGTGGTCAAACAGTTCTATTCCTAACTATTCAATTTAGCACAAGTCGTTTGTTTGCACTCAGTTTAAATTTCAAACAGTCCTATTTGAGCCATAGATAGGACCCTATCAGGTGGTACCGCTCCGGGTCAGAGTGGACCTGGGAGTAATTGCAATGAAGTGGTACTCCACATTCTCTCAAGCTCTAGGGCTGGAGTCTTACTGTCAGATTGTTTAATGTCATATCCAGGACACTCGTTGGGAGGAGGGGGTTACCCCTCTACAGAGATGCAGTCGGTGTATTTTATAACCCCAGCTAATTGGGCTGGTATGGGGTTGAGTCATAAATAATCCCAACTTTTTAAAAGCAAGTTGTAACTAAGCTTTTCAATCTTCTAATATCTTGAATGTAACCGAAAATTACATGATTAAAGATTGACTTCATTGATTATTCTTATTTCAGTCGTGAAAGAATGCACATCATAATTTAATCTATGATCTCACGCCCCTAGAATGAAGGAACTGAAAGTGAATATTCGATATGTAATGTTGTGCGAGTTTAACAATGACAAAAACTCGACAAAAACAGCTAAGAAAAGATGTCATTACTGACTGCAAAGTTCGAAACTGATTTTTCAAGTTTTGTTCTGGCGTTATTTCATTGAGAGATGAACCCACCAGACGAGGACGCTCATTAGAACTCGATCAAGATGCTTTAAGAGAATTGGTGGAATGCAATCCAAGCAAAAGTAGCGGAGAATTAGCACTTGACATCAACAAATCACACTTCAGAATCTGCCGCCATTTGGGAAAATACAGGAAAAGTGAGCAAGCTGGGTGTTTGGGTTCCTCATGCTCATAGTGAGAAGATTAAGGAAGCTCATATGGGGTTTCATGATATTTTGGTTGTATTTTCTGAGGACGAAGAAAGGAAGATGAAGGTGTAAAGGAATTACATGAAAAGAAGACAGTAAAAGAAAATAGGAGGCGAACTTATCTTTTATATTTTGACTTTATTTCTGGGTTCAACAACCATTTTGTGGGTGAGGAAATCATTCCAGAATCCAAATAAAATGGTGGCATCTCCTAGACAAGGTGCTAAAATGTGTTAGTCTCTTTTAGGCAGATACGTTCATTTTTCAGTCTTTTCAGTTGAAGTTCTTAAGTCCATTATATGGTGCCATTAATTGTCCATTATAAGTCCATTATTTGGTGTTTTCAGTCGTGGATCGTTGGTATAAGAGATTTCTGCTACTAGTGGAAAGGTTAACCAGCGTGCCGCCTAAAGACGGACATGTGAGACCTTCCAACAGCAGCAAGAAAGATTTTGGTGATGTCACTTCGCCGGTCACTGCTGAAAGAAAGCGGGTTTCTTTCTTTTACCACGACAGTTCCTTTTTCTTGCGCATGCGTCGCCCCTTTTCCAGTCAGGGGCTTCTGGGAGTTTCTGCATTTTTTATGTTTATTTTTAATCTTATTTCTAATTTTATATTATTTTTATTTTTCTATCCACTCCACTCACATATCCATAACGACAGGTCCTCTTTCAAAGCAGAGAAATGACCAATTTCTCCAGAATATCAAACAGTTGACGAAAAACGGATCTTTTATGACAAAGTTTAACGCAAAAAGCAGTGGATCGACAAGGGTGAATCAAGGTAGTCTATCCCCAAATCGGAGTTACATGGAAGGAAAGTTATGCTGTGTATATGGTGAGATCACTGCGGTATTATTTAGTTTGAGTTTTTAAACTACAATCGGAAACTCAATGCAGATTTATGAACAAAACAGTAGCAACGTGGGCATGAAAATCTTCAAAGAAAACACCCTGTACTCGTCAGTATGGGAAAAGTAGTGCTTCCTTATGATAACACACGATCACATTCAGCAAGAATCACGAATGAAAAAATGTTGGATTTAGCCTGGTCTATTCTACCCCATCAACCATATTCACCAGACGTTGCACCAAGTGATTTCCATCTTTTTCGCTGTCTACAAAATGCTCTTGTCATAAATAAGCGTGTGGTTGCAAGACACAATGGACGAGAAGATTGGATTTAATTGCGTTTGTTTTAAATAAATAAAATTTATTATGTCAGGAGAGATACGAGCCTCCTTCTTCCACCAAATAACGGGTCAGGATGAGAGTGGGTTTAAGTCGTTCTTGAGCGGCTGGTTTGATATTGTGGCAGGGCGGTAAGCTATAAGCCGTCAGTGGTAGTGTCGGAATGCGAGTTTGATTGGTAGGGCATCTGGAGGTGCCCGTGGTGTAATGGTTACCGTCGCAGGACATGGACACGGCGAAACGAGTTCAAATCCTGGAACTGACTGATTGCATTTACATCGCACTAATACCCTTGGGAAAGGTATGAATCCAATTATTCTCCCTCCAGCTATGGGTAAATAGTAGGGCAAACTAGGTTCTTCAGCTTTGGTGAGGCAACTAGTCTAGGAGAAGGAAAACTCTGAATTGAAACCTGATAAACTCCGCTTAAAAATTGACCCTGTGTCATATCCTGCCTGAGCGGAAGGGTTGGGTAAATATGGTAGGGCATCTGGATCCTTGTTCTTGTCCGAATGCGATGCGTAACGATCTTCTCCCGCGAAATCTCGGAACCGACTGCATTTTTTAAAAACTTTCGTTGACAATTTTATAGTCGCGTTTGGGTCGAATCAGTTCCAAAAAACATTGGAGGGGAAAGTTGCTGATTGGTCGAAAGAAAAAAAAAGATCTTTTTAATTGTAAATATAAAGTTACATTTCAACCGGATGGATGAGCGGAAACTACCTGCGCAGCGACGTGTTTTATTCATTTTGGTCTCGGACAACATCCGGCTTTTGAAATGTACGTTTGTGGTGTTTTATTTGTTCGTTTATTTATTGGTAATTCAGAAGGGATTTCTCTATATCATCAACATCATCATCATGTCGTGTCGCTAGCACAGATATCCCTGACCCTCTCTCGCCACTTCTCCCTATCGTTCATCGCCTCTGGCAGGTCTTCAGGGCTACATCCCGTATCTTCACAGAGCTGTTGTATGTATTTTCGAGCTGACCGTCCTACTTTTGCTCGGCCATATGTGTGCGTCAATAGGAGTACATCACTTATGAGCTCGTCCCTTCTTCTCCAGCAGTGTCCTGCATGTCTGGTTCGTCTAACTTGGATAGTTTTCGTGATGGAAGGTAGGTGACCGTATAGTTGGTGCCTTGTGGGGTGTTGCCTCCAGGACTTGTTCAATATTGCTCGCAGCATTCTTGCTTAATTGCCGTCCAGTTTTTTCTCCAGCCGTTTTGTTAGCGTCCAAGTAGTGCATCCATATAGCAGTATCGATACGATCGCTGCTTGGAAGAAACTGTGTTTCAACACACTGAATTACAAAACAATTTTCTTAAGAAAATCAAGGGAAAACGTTTGTAGAATTGAGCTCGAAAAGAGTTGAATTTTACTTGATAGGAATCAAGCTACTTGATAAATGGCAAGAGGTGATTCAAAATGACGGCCAATATTGTATTGATTGAAAATAATTCATTGTTAAATTATATTTTACTAAAAGAAAAATTATTTATGACCCAACCTCATTTATTTTATGCCTAATTTTGTCAAGAAACAGTTACTGTCTAACTTTTGCTCTGGAAAAAAAATCAATGAATCAGTTATAAAAATAACAAGTAAATCAGAGAGAGAAAGAGAGAGAGAGAGAGAGCAAGCAAGTGTAATAGACTAAACAGCTTAAATGTTCAATCAACTTCTGCTGAAAATTATATTTCCCTTCAAATCGGGTAAATTTGGCAAGATTGAAATCATCTCTTGCCAATTTCAGACCGTAGTCACCTTCTCTACGGCTATCCACCTCCACCAATGGGCTTAGCCACCTCTGTTCACCCATCACGCTACAAACACTTTTCCCCCTTCAACTATACCTTCTCCTCTTTCCAAACTTTCTCCACCCCATTCGTATACCCCGGCGACGGTTTCTCTAGGGATTTTGCCACTTGCCCACACATCTTCCCTGCAGGCTGACCTTCACTTCTAGACATCAACATTCTCTTCCGTATTGAAATAGAGTTGTGCTATATTTCTTTTATTCCATCAAGTAAGGACATTGCTGTTTCGTTTCTTTTTTCGGTGTGGGGGGATTTTTATTTATTTATTTATTTATTTTTAGTATATACACCACCGAAGCTGGCATTCATTGAAACTTATTTGACAAAATGAGTTTTTAGGGTATACGAAGAATGATGAATCAATAATAATAATAATAATAATGATGATGATCCACTGGAAGATGTGCAAGAAATTTAAATTTGACAATATGAACAAATGGTTTACGCACAACCCAGCATCTGTCTTAGAGAATGACACACAAAGTCGTATGGGAGTTTGACATACAAACAGATCAACAAATCTCGGTCGGAAGACCAGACCTTATAATAATCGACAAAAGAAAAAAAAAAAAAGAAGAGAACTTGCAAAATTGTGGACCTAGCTTTCCCGGCTGACCACTGAATAAAACTGAAGGAAAGTGAAAAGAAGGATAAGTACCACGACCTTGCAAGGGAATTGAAAAAAATTATGGAACATGAAGGTGACAATTATACCAATCGTGATTGGTGCTTTTGGTACAGTCACCAAAGGATTATTCAAGGGACTGGAGGACTTGGGGGTAGGAGGACGAGTGCAGACCATCCAAACTACAACATTATTGAGAACAGCAAGAATACTGAGAAGAGTCCTGGAGACTTGAGAAGATTTGCTGTCACTCAAACTCCAGTGAAAGACCATCAGCTAAAAGTGATGTGAAAAACTCTCGAGGAGTAAATAATAATAATAATAGACGGTTAAACGATTATATAGATATTATGATGGTTAGAGTGTGTGCCAATGGCCCGGGGGACTGGGTTCAATCCCAGGTCGAGTCATACCAAAGACTCAAAAAATGGTACTTGATGCCTCCGTGCTTAACACTCAGCAGTATAAGGTAGTGATCAAGGGTAAAGTGGAGCAATCCAGAGAAAAGAGTAGTGCCCTCCCCTACACTTCGGTGGAGTAGCTATTGAAAAGGGAGCCTTCTACTCACCTTCGATTAAGGTCGCCAACTTTACTTTTACAATAAATAATTATCTCCCTTAGAGAATGGATAAGTTCGTTTGGAGCACCATAGATTGTCACCATTCACAACTTCTTTTGCTTGTGGTCTTTGATCAATCGAGATGTTGTCTCTGACCCTGCCACATGACCATCTTACCTTCACATAACAAATAAAGTGGAAGGTGTATTTATCCAATTACCTCCCAGATTATAAACTGTCACAAGAATTCAAATTTTAATGATGCTAAAGGATTTTATTGAAAGGCAAATCTTGAAAATTGAATATAAGAATAATAATAATGATGACAGACAATGAGATGAAAAATAACGAGAGGCGGATAACTAGAGATGCAGGAAAGGATTCACAACTGAAACAATATGGGCATAGTAATACAGAAGAGATTGAAAAGTGAAATGAAAATTCTATTATTTAGCCGATATTTGTCACTGCATCCCACCAGACAGGACTTGACACAAGTCAAATGACCCGAAGGTCAGATTAATTTCCACCTTATTTGTCTCTGCCTCCCATCAGACAGGACAATTACCCGAAGGTCGATTATAGTGGGGATTTAGGGGAGGGGAAGTTTGGGCACAAGCTAAGGCTCGGGCCCTGCTAGACTATGCCAGTCATCGGCCCACAGTGCAATGCGGGTCTTATGAGCCTAGCTGGACATGGACCCAAATCTGGGTCCAGACACGGATGCCTAAATATATATTAAACAGGACAGCAAGGTCCAGTGCTATACAAATGTGACAAAGGTGTTAATTATGCAGCTCACACAACCGAAGGTGGCCCAGCTGAAGCCGGGGGGGGCCTTTCAGCCTCAAGTCTGCCATGGAACATTGACCGCCTAGCCAGACAGTCTGCTGAAAAGCCTCTGCACGAAGCAGCGGCTGATTGAGCTTCATTGCTAGGAGGAAAGGTGAATCGCCGAGCTCACACTTAATTTTGTTAATTGGCCATGAACAGTCATATTAGAGTAAGATTGATAGGATACAGCTGAATAGTAAATATTGATTGTGGAGTGAGAGAGAGAAATGAAATTGTTAATCCTTTTAAAAAGAAGTAATGCAGTACATTAACTTAGAAGGAGATTAAAAATGACTTGATAGGAATAGTAAGCCATTGGGAATTGTGCAAATAACAAGGATTTGTCCATGAAAATGAATTGTACGTGCACAAAAAAATAGCTGTCCAATAGAAGAATATATGTAAACTTTTATCATCATCAGTAGATGAGATATTACTACTGAAGTATATGAACAGGTAGAAATAATTCTATAGAAATTTTTGACAGATTACCTAATCAAGGCAAGGAGACCAGATCTAGTCACCAGAAACAATTTGTTGTTAAAAAAAAAGAGAGAAAGCTTCTGATTGGTTAGTGATTGGATTTTAGTCCATTGAACTTCTCTAACTCATTCAACCGGAAGATATGCGTTGATCCATAGTGCAGCAACCACATTTTACCAGTCTGGCCTCTGCTTTTGAAGGTTGCTGTTGAAACTATGCCGGCTACTCAGAGCATGTATCTACCCAGCCCCTCTGTCTCAGGCAGGTCATTTCTTCATCAGAGAAAACCTGATTTGAATTCAGTTTTCCTTCTCCTAGAATGGTTGCCTAACAAAGACTAACCCAGTCTGCCCTACTATTTATCCATAGCTTGGAATGGAGAGAACAGATGGATTTATGCTTTTCCCAAGGGCATTAGCACAAAGTGAAACATAAACAGCATCATCCAAGATTTGAAACAAGCACTGCTAGTGAAGCAAGGATGAACTCATAAGTGATGCTCTTCAATTACATCAAAATGATGCTGTTCCTGGTCCAAGCAGTTGTTTGGTTTGGTTTTATAGCACATCAACCATTGTAGATTATTTAATGCCAAATCCATTTTTATACACATAGATAATTCTATTTCAAACAATTCAGTTTAGTATCAGTACATAGTTTAAATATCAAAAAACATTTCATTTTCAAACTATACAGTTTAGACAACAAAGTTAAATGGTTGCAAGTATTGCTATGTATTACTAACAATTCAGTTAAACATGATTTATTCACACATAGTTAAATGTAAAAGCTGTTTGTATATTTGGGTCTTTTGGCATATCAAACTTTGCCAAATCCATTTTTATACAAATAAATAGTTCTATTTCAAACAATTCACTTTAGCATACAAAAACTGTTCTATTTCAAAGTATGCAGTTTAAATGTCAAAACAGTCTTATTTCAAGCAATTCAGAATAGCATAAGTACACAGTTTAGTTCTATTTGACCCATAGATAGGACTCTATCAGGTGCTACCACTCCAGGCCAGAGTGGACCTGGGAGCGATGGCAATGAAGGAATACTCTGTATTCCCTAAAGCTTATGTATGACTGGAACCTGACCATCAGATTGTTTAGTGTTATACCAGGACGCTTGTTGGAGGAGTCTTACCCATCTGCAGAAAAGCAGTTGGTGTATTCTGCCACCCCAGCCGACTGGGCAAGCCATGCTTATACTTGAAAAATGAATGGTAAGATATTAGCGAGATACAACTACTTTTGCTACTTGCCTAAATTCACTTGTGAAATAGAATAGGTGATAGTTTAAAATGTGGGCATTATTTTTGTCACACCCTGTATAATCACTACATGTATGTAATTTTAAAATATATGCTAATGGGATACCTTATTAATATTTTTCTTTGTGTATTTTTATAAGATAAATCATAATATGTAGAATAACAATAACGCATACCTCCGTAAAGCGTCCAGCTGGCAGACAAAAATAAGGCAGGTTGTAGCTCAGTGCAGTCCTCCTTACAATGCTAAGCTGAAGCTGGTTTATATAATAAAATACTTTCACTTACTTACAAGCAGCCAATGACGATCTATGAAATGGAATAGCCCACTTGTGCACAATGAGATGCCCCAAGGCACCATAAATAGCTCCCATTCCTCAATCAGGAATGGAGTTTCCTGACTTCACGACTGATTGCTCTTAGCTAATGCGATTATTTACTCTCGGTTATCGCAACTAATTGCCTTACGCAACCTGAAAAATCCTACAATGAAGGAATACTCTGCATTCCCCAAAGCTTGTGTATTACTGGAACCTGACCATCAGATTGTTTAGTGATATATCAGGATGCTTGTTGGAGGGGTCTTACCCATCTGCAGAAAAGCAGTTGGTGTATTCTACCGCCCCAGCCGACTGGGCAAGCCATGCTTATACTTGAAAAAGGAATGGTAAGATATTAGCTAGATAGAACTACCTTTGCTACTTGCCTATATTCACTTGCATTATACAGGTAATAGTTTAAAATGTGGGCATTATTTTTGTCACACCCTGTATAATCACTACATGTATATAATTTTAAAAGATATGCTAATGGTATACCTTACAAATATTTTTCTTTGAGTATTTTTAAAAGATAAATCATAATACTTTATAAATGCATATAGATTTAGATAAAACAGAGTTTAAGCATTTTGATCAAAAGGAATACAAAAATAGACATGACAGAGTAGGAACAATCATACACAAGGAATTGTGCAAATAACTTCAGATTAATTCATGTGAGCAAATGTCAGAACAAACAGGATGGTGTCCAGGAGAATAGAAAGAATAAGATAGTTTGGGAATTTGATATCGAGATTCTACTCTCCACCTCTATTCGAGCAAGAAGATCAAATCTAATAGTCATAAACAAAGAAAAGAAGATATGTCAGATTACAGATATAACTATGCAAGCAGAACACAGGTTGAAAATGAAAGAAAGTAAAAAATTGGAGGAATATCTGGATTTTAACTGGGAACTGGAAAAATTGTGAGGCCGAAAGATAAGGGTTGTGCTTATAATAATTTGAGTACTTGGAATAGTGCCAAAAATGTTAGCAACTGGATGAGTTTAAAATCTTAGGAAGGACTGGGGCTGCCCAGATGTAGCTGGCTTCTGGATAAACACTAAAAAAAAATGCTTGATACCTGAGAATATGTTGTCACTCGATCGCCAGTGATCCTATTTACCCAACCCCTCCGCTCGGGCAGGATATGAGACAAGGTCAATTTTTTTTAAGCGGAGTTTAAGAGGTTTGAATTCAGTTTTCCTTCTCCTAGACTAGTTGCTTCACCAAGGCTGAAGAACCTAGTCTGCCCTACTATTTACCCATAGCTGGAGGGAGAATAATTGGATTCATACCTTTCCCAAGGGTATTAGTGCTATGTGAAATGCAATCAGTCTCGTCCAGGATTTGAACTCGTTTCACCGTGTCCATTTCCTGCGACGATAACCATTACACCACAATCTCCAATGATAATTATCAGACATCTTGTGTAAATAAGCAAATAGATAAATGATAATAAAAGAAGAGAAAGAATTGTGAGTATTAGACGACTGAGAAAGATTTGATTTATTTAGCAGCATTTCAATCCCCCCCCCTTCGTTTATTAATGCTGAAATTTGATTAATTTGTAAATGTGCCTGTGGTGTAATGGTTATCGTTGTGCTAGTGAGTAGGTCAGGTCATACCGAAGACTTTAAAAATGGTACTTGATACCTCTTTTGCTTAAAACTCAGCATTGTCGACTTTACCAAGGCCTTCGATTGCATTCACAGAGGAAAGATGGAACAAATCCTACTAGCGTACGGCATACCAGAAGAAACTGTAGCAGCAATAACGATTCTCTATAGAAACACCAAAGTAAAAGTACGATCACCAGATGGAGACACAGAATACTTCGACATTGTAGCAGGAGTACTACAAGGGGACACGCTGGCCCCGTACCTCTTTATCATTTGTCTAGACTACGTAATTAGAACATCGATTGACAAAATCAGAGAGAATGGCTTCGAGCTGATGAAGAAAAGAAGCAGAAGGTACCCCGCAACAACAATTACCGACGCCGACTATGCCGATGACATAGCGATACTGGCAAATACACCCGACCAAGCCGAAACACTACTGCATAGTTTGGAACGAGCAGCCGCAGGCATAGGCCTCTATGTTAATGCACACAAAACGGAATATATGTGCTATAATCAAACGGGGGACATCTCCACTCTAGATGGAACCCCTCTTAAACTAGTAGACAGATTCACGTACCTAGGAAGCAGTGTCGCATCAACCAAAAAGGACATCGACACGAGGTTAACGAAAGCATGGACAGCTATCAATAGGCTATCGATTATATGGAAATCAGACCTAACCGATAAAATGAAACGCAGTTTCTTCCAGGCAGCGGTCACATCGATACTGCTATATGGATGCACTACATGGACTCTAACAAAACGGCTGGAGAAGAAGCTAGACGGCAATTACACAAGAATGCTGCGAGCAATCTTGAATAAGTCCTGGTGGCAACACCCCACAAGACACCAACGGCCACCTGCCTCCTATCACGAATACTATTCAAGTTAGATGAACCAGACATGCAGGACACTGCTGGAGAAGCAGGGACGAACTCATAAGAGATGTACTCTTATGGACCCCCACACATGGCTGTGTAAAAGCAGGACGACCAGCACGAACATACATTCAGCAGCTATGTTGTCCTGAAGACCTGCCTAGGGCGATGAACGATAGGGAGGAGTGGCGAGAGAGGGTCAGGGATATCCGTGCTACCAGTGTGACATGATGATGATGATGATCAAGGGTAAAGTAGAGCAATCTAGGGAAAGGAGAAGCGGTGTAGTAGCTATTGAAAAGGGAGCCTTTAGGTTGCCCTCGATTACGGTTACCAACAACAACAACTATATATAGTATAAAAGTGTATTTTCACAAACCATTTAAACAGATAGGAATATTAATAAAAAAGTAAAATTGGCAACCTTAGTTGAGGGTGACCCAAAGGCTCTCTTTTCAATAGCTACCATGCCAAGATGTAGGGGAGGATGCTACTTCATTCCCTAGATTGCCCCATTTACCCATGATCCATACATTAAGATGCTGAGTGTTAAGCAAGGCGGCATCAAGTACTTTGTTGAGACTTTGGTATAACTCAACCTGGGATTGAACCCTGGTCTCCCGGACCATTGACAAACACTCGACTCATTAGTCCAATGGCCCAGTTTGGAATATTAAGAGAGAAAAAATAGAGAGAACATATATAGAGAAGAGAGAGAAAAGAGAGAAAAAAAGGAAGCATAAAAAAAGAGAAGAGTATAAAACTGAATCTTCCCAATAATTCTAAACAGGTAAATTCTTTTTACTCAGTTGCAATATCAAAGTTTTAACAAGCAATGACTTGATGTAATTCACCATCATTTTAGATTCTCTAAAACTAATACTTTATACAATTATTATGTTATATAATTTATTATATAATTTAAACTTATAATTTATATGATTTTAAGTACTCCTCTCAAATACTTAATAATTTGTGGGCGACCAAATGTTTTAGTTGCAATATCAATGTTTTAAGAGTCATTGTATTAATAAAGTTCAATCATTTTAAACATTATTTCAGTCAGATCTATTTAACACATAGATGGGACCCTAGCAGGTACTGTCACTCCAAGTCAGAGAGGACTTGAAAGCAAAGGCAATGAAGAGGTTACTCCTTAATTGACATAGCTCCAGAACAGGAGCCTCACCACCAAATTTAGTTTAGTGTCATATCCAAGAGAACCAGGCAGTTGTTGCGAACAAGAAAAGGAATGAAATATGATAATGATTAAGAAATGAAACAAGTAGAGAATAAATAAATAAATAAATAAAAATATGGACACTTTGTGCCGGGAATATATTGAGTTAATTATAGGCAAACAGAGAGAAGAATATTTGAAATTACCCCAGTTTGGAAAAGGTAATTTATCTTTGCTGAAAAGTGAAGGCTCCCTGTGAGTCTGAAATCCAGAATGGAGGAAGTGAGTGATTATATGGAAAATGTTAAAAAGAAACATTGTGGGGTGGGGGGTGGGGGTTGAAAGTAGTCAGAAGAGTGTAAAGACACTGGCAAGTTGCCACAACCTTTAAACTTAACAGCAGAGGAGTGGGTAGGGGTTAGGGGTCTTAGAAAAAAATTCTCTGATTAGAATACAGATAAATTTGTATGAGGAAGGAAAAAGTAGGAGAAAGATTGGAAAATGAAGAGAAAATGTATATGGAAAAGGTTGGTGGGTTGATTTCTCTGTTTAATGGCATAGCAACCTTCCTGGTTTATTTCATGCCAAAGTCTTCCTTGTAGAAGAACAGCAGTGATACTATTTAACCCATAACTGGAGGGATAAGGGTGTTTGTAGAGAGAGGAGAGAGAAAAGATATGTGTGGAAGAGAACTATTGAGGGAGAGAGCAAATAGAGGGGAAATTGTAGAAGGTTAAAAAAGAGGAGGAATAGAAGATCAATTTTAATGGCATGTCAATCCATTGAGGGGTATTTTATACCGAGGGGTTAGGGAACTGCAAAAATATGATCATATTTACATTTCTTGTTTAGTTATTTCTTAAGAGTTTTTTCGAACAGATTTATAGGATCTTAAATATTCCTATCTAATACCAATAATTCAGATACAGTTGTATAGTTTCAAGTATTCCTATCTAATTCTAATAATTATTTCTATTTAATAATAACCATTTGTTTGCTGACAGTTATATAATTTTGAGTAACTTATAACATTCCCAAGTAAACAATTATTGCTTCAAGTAACTACTCTTAATACAAATGATTTATTGTTATATAGTTTCAAGTATTCCTATCCAATACAAATACTTTTCAAACAAATCTGTTTGACTTATAGATGAGACCCTAAAAGGTATTACTACTCTGGATCAGAATGGACTTGAGAATAATGGTAATGAAAGTACCCTTTACATTTCCTCGATCTCCAGAACTAGAGCCTCACCATCAGTTTAGTGTCATATCCAGGACACCCCTTCCTGAGCATGTCTTATTCCTCTTAGGAGATACAGTTAGCATATTCTAACCCTTGCTGACAACCTGGTAAGAGAGAGGGAAAAATAGAAAGGTGGGGACGAGAGAAGATCCAGTGAGCAGTGAGAGAGACTTTCAGATTAGAATAAGAGAAGGAAAAAGACAAGTAGATTGAGAGAGAAGTTTGGTTTGGTTTGGTTTTATGGCATATCAACTATTGTTGGTTATTTAATGCCAAATCCTGTTTTTACATATTCATTAAATATATGATTTGTAAATACATTTTGTAGATACACACAGTTAAATGATGAAACAGTTCTATTTCTAACAATCTAATTTAGCATAAGTCAACAAAGTTAAATGGTTCCATGTATTGCTACATATACATGTCATAACTAACAATTTAATTAAACATCAGTCATTTGTTTATACACAGCTAAATAATCAAACAGTTCTATTTTTAACTATTCAATTGAGCTTTAGTCATTTGTTTACACTCAGTTTAAATGTCAAACAGTTCTATCTGATCCATAGTTAGGGCCCTATCAGTTGCTACCACTCTGGGTCTGAGTGGACTTGAGAGTGATAGCAATGAAGAGGTACTCTGCATTCCCTAAAGTTCTCAGACTGGAGCCTTACAATCAGATTGTTTAATGTCATATCCAGAACACTTGTTGGAGAAGTCTTCAAAGATGCAGTCGGTGTATTCTATAGCCCCAGCTGACTGGGCTTGTACTAATTTAGTGAGGAGAAGGGAAATGTAGATGCCTGGCTGAACACATTCTATAAATCTTAATGATAAATTTGTTATGCCAGACAAGTTACTTAAGTCGACATTGTTTATGTGTTCATATGTGTTTATGTGTTTATCCAGTGACCTTAAGGATATTGTTTATTTGCAAATCTGTTCTTTACTTTAAGTTTCTGCAAAATGAACTTTTTATGCATTGTC
This sequence comes from Sepioteuthis lessoniana, assembly GCA_963585895.1. Taxonomy (NCBI): domain Eukaryota; kingdom Metazoa; phylum Mollusca; class Cephalopoda; order Myopsida; family Loliginidae; genus Sepioteuthis; species Sepioteuthis lessoniana. Next base: position 102,163,594 of record OY757917.1, on the reverse strand, counting down.
CCCAGGTTATTTTTCAAATTTCTTTTTCAACTTCAAAATTGAGAGAATTTGGGCCACATATTGATACAACAAATATAAAAAATCAAACAAAATATTTTTCTATATTTATTTAGTTTTCATATTAGTACAAGCTGTGCTAGTAATGGTTAAAATAATAAGGTAGACTGGGTTCTTTAGCCTTGGTATAACAACCTGTCTTGGAGAAGGAAAACTTTGAATTCAAGCCTATTAAACTCTATTAGAAAAATAGAACTTATGTCGCATCATGCTTGTTCAGAGGAGTCGGTATAACATGTCCATTTTCTATAATAGTTGACATTACACTGTAAACACTTGTCTTTGGTCTAGTAGGTAGAGTGTTCGCCAATGGTCCGGGAGAACTGAGTTCAATCCCAGGTCGCATCATACCAAAGACTTTAAAAATGGTACTTGATACCTCCTTGCTTAAAACTCAGCAATATAAGGTACGTAACAGGGGTAAAGTGGAGCAATCCAAGGAAAGGAGTTTTGCCCTCCCGTACACCTCAGTGTTGTAGCTATTGAAAAGGGAGCCTTCTGGTCACCCTCGACTAAGGTTGCCAACTTTACTTACTGATACATGAAATTATAAAAGGAATTAGAAATTGACAACACTTTATCTTAGAATGTTATATACAATAACAAAAAATAAAGAACACAAACAAACAAAAAATTACTTGGTTTCTTTTCAAAGTTCATTATTTCTTTCTTTCTTTTACTTCTTTTTTGAACACCAGTCAGCTGAGACTATAAAATACATCAACTGCATCTCTGAAGAGGGGTAAGAACCCCCCCCATGAGTGTCCTACATGTGACACTAAATAATTTGATGGTGAGACTCCAGTATGCTAAATTGAATGGTTTGAAATAGAACTGTTTGATCATTTAACCGTGTGTAAACAAATGACTTATGTTTAATTGAATTGTTAGTGATGCATAGCAATACTTGGAACTATTTAATTATACGCAAACAAATGAGTAATATGGAAGAGAATAATTAGTGTTAAACGGCAATACTTGTTACTACTGCACTGTGTGCAAACAATAATTTATAGTAAATAGAATTATTCATGTTTGATAGAAATACTTGAAATCATTTGACTGCGTGAAAAAAAATGAGTTCTGTCTCTTTCAAAAATGTTATGAAGAAATGTATTTACAAACCACATATGTAATATATATGTATAAAGAGAATTTGGTATTAGATAATCTACAAGGGTTGATATGCCATAAAACACAACCAACCCAACCCAAATTAATACTCAAGGAATGTAGGATACCACAAGATATAAAATAATTAAGTAAGGTCCAAAATTTGACCAATACCATGTGCTTATAAAAAATTTGACCAATACAATATGCTTATAAAAAAGGTAATACCTTATCTCTCTCTGTTTATATGTATAGATTTTGTTTTTGCAGAATCTATAGCTTCATTTTCATTAAACCAGTAAAACATTCAATTTTCCTCTAGTTTGGTTGATGTACAAGGATCGTTCAAAAAGTTCTATGTCTCACCGAGAAATAAGAACCTTAACTGAAATCTTTAACACAGATCTTGAGAATGGGCCATTTTTCTGTGAGATGGGTTCCAATGTGGGTATACGAACTGACCACAAAGAGAAGAACAAGTGAAAAAGCAAAGTTGAATAAATGTTTTAGAGAGGAAGAAGCTTGTGTGACCCTTCATAATAAAATCCCTTAACTAAAAACTTCTCAGCCTATCTGCATGTCTGTCAGTCTCTTTTCTCCATTCTCTGTTCCCCGTCCTATCACTTCTGTATCTATACTCTCAGCCCATCTCTATCTCTGAGGTTGGAGCTGTCTGTGCTCTAGTCATATACCCATCTGCATCTGTTCCTTTCTCTTCTCACTTTACTGTTTGTGTCTGTTCTTCCAGCTTTGTTCCCCTCCTATCACTTCTGTATCAGTTCTCTAAGCCCATCTATATATTTGTGGTCCCTCTATCTATCAATGTCTGACCTTCTGAGAATATATCTGTGAAGGTGAATGTTCCTATTTCTGGACTTTTAGTCACCCAGACTAGACATAAAAACAAATGGCAGACAAGTCTGCTGGGGACCCTTAAGGGTGATAATAAAATTTTTTTAAGTCATTGATTCCCTTTTATCAAGTATCTGCATTTTTGTCATATACCCTACCTATGAACATTAATGGGTATGTCCCTTTCCTCATAAATAAGTTAGACACTATTGTGAGGTGGGGTAATGTGCTGAGTAAATAGTAACCTCTAACAGTGGTTTACCGTCTTCATACTGCTGGCAAGTATTGCATTTTGTTTATATCATAAAGAGTTTCATTTCATTTCTGACATTTGTTTATATCATTTCCCATTCTAGTAGCTACTACACCGAGGTGTAGGGGAGGGCGCAAGTCCTTACGCTGAATAACTCCACTTAACCTTGGTCCCAACCTACAATACTGAGTGCTAAGTCAGGAAGGATCAAGTACCAATTTTTAGAGTCTTTGGTATGACTCGACTAGGGATTGAACCCCGATTTCCTGGACCATTGGTGAACACTCTCATTGGCCTTGTGGGTAGAGTGTTTGCCAATGGCCCGGGAGACCTGGGTTCAATCCCAGGTCGCATCATACCAAAGACTTGATACCTCCTTGCTTAACACTCAGCAATATAAGGTACGTATCAAGGGTAAAGTGGAGCAATCCAGGGAAAGGAGTAGTGCCCTCCCCTACGCCTCAGTGTTGTAACTATTGAAAAGGGAGCCTTCTGGTCACCCTTGACTACAGTCGCTAACTTTACTTTTACTTATTTCCCATTCAGTAACCTTTTGTTTGGTTTCAACAGGTTTATAATAGCAAGGCTGAATCAGTGATTCCCAAATAAACATGTCTCGGCCCCTATATGGACACACACATATATATATACTTATCCATGATCAACCCACAACCATACACATGTATGCACCCATATGCACAAACATACATAGAGCCAAGTCTGCATACCAGCATCAATAGTGTCACACCAAGAATGTTGATGCTACTGCACAAGCTGAAAAGGATTGATGTTCCAGGACATTTCTGATTCTTCAATTTTTTCTGGGTGAAGTGTGGAACTTTTTTAACCAGCTTTGAATGTGGTGTGGCTTATAGAAATTATTTTCTCAAGTTTATTAGTCTGTATTACTTTTAACATTACCGTGCATATAAAACATTTAAACTGATTTAAAAAAAAAAAAGTACCCACCAATACCAAGACTATTCAATAGATTTTGGCTTGATAAGTTCCTATATGGCCAACAAGATTTTCCAGAAGTTCCAATATGGCCAACAAGTTTTTCCAGAAGTTCCAATATGGCCAACAAGTTTTTCCAGAAGTTCCAATGTGGCCTACAAACAAAAAATTATTGCCTACCCTTGATTTAGAATCTGGTTTTTGATATTGTCTTCTTTTTATTTGTCTGAAATTTTGTAATGAGGCTTGATGTGTTTTATTTTGGCTGTAATTTTTCAAACTGTTGTCCTCATCTTTATTGTTGTTAGTTGAAACACAACATTTCGGCTGCTGTATCCTCTGACCTTCCTCAGGTGTTCCTTGTTTATCTGGGAATAGAAATGATTCAACCAGGGAAATCATTTTTAAAGTTTGACTGTTGATCAAACAAGGCATTGAAGAACTATGAAGATCTTACAGTTCTTGAACAAATCCTAGAAGCAGAAACCTACAAAACAGCAGCTGTATGACCACTTACCTCTAATCTCACAAACCATTGAAGTAAGATGAACAAGACATATTGGGTACTGCTGGAGAAGTAAGGACAAACTCATAAGTCCAATGAACTCCTACTCATGGATATACCAGTGTTAGCTCTCCAGCAAAAATATATTCTTTAGCTCTGTACTGACACTGGATACCGTCTTGAGGACTTACCAAGAGTGATGGCTAATATGGACAGATGGTGAGAGTGGATCAAAGGAATCTGTTCTGTTCGCATGCCTTGACGATGTGGATACAAATTTGATGTTTCGATTTGCTCGTGCTATATAGCATACCAACCCTTGCAGGTTATTTAATTCCAAATCTGATTTATATATATATATATATATATATGATTGAATAGTGAATAGTCTGTAGGTAAAATTATTCTAAAAATGAGCCGCACAAATTGTTCCATATATTGTTATCCAACATTAATAATTCAATTTGATATTAATCATTTGTTTGCTCACAAATACTTACAAGTATTTCTATCTAACACTAATAATTCTATTTGATATTAATCATTTGTTTGCACACAGTGAAATGGTTTCAAGTTTCTAACACTAATAGTTCTTGTAGAAGTCACTACCCTAACGTGCAGAATAAACAACAAGAACAACACATACCGGTTCAACAGCCCCAGTTAGCAGACAAAAAGTAAAATGGGCAGTAATCCAATGCTGAACCTGTAACATATTAAGCAAGCCAGTGTATACACACACTAATATACCCATTCACTGGACCAGCAACCAATAACTGTCCAGAGAATGGACTTTGCCACTTGAGAGTAATGGAATGCCCCAATGTCCATATAATCTCGCCTCAAGTCGTAGCATTGCTTTTTTATGCAAACAAGTATTTACTCACTGCTAACGAGCATTACAAACAAATTCCAATAGTTTTATTTGCACAGTTAAATGGTTTCAAGTATTTCTATTTAATATTTGTAATTCTTTTTTTTTCTTTTATCACGTATTCCTATCTAATAAAAACAACTTGCATATAGCTGTATGGCTTGAAATAACTAATAATAATAATCCCTCATAAAAAATTGAACCATTCTACTATGGAAATCAGACCTGACCGATAAAATGAAACACAGTTTCTTCCAAGCAGCAGTCATGTTGATACTGCTATATGGATGCACCTCTTGGATGCTAACAAAATGGCTGGAGAAGAAGCTAGACGGCAACTACAAAAGAATGTTGCGAACAATATTAAACAAGTCCTGGCGGCAACACCCCACAAAGCACCAACTATACGGCCACCTGCCTCCCATCACAAAAACTATCCAAGTTAGACGAACCAGGCATGCAGGACACTGCTGGAGGAGCAGGGACAAGCTCATAAGTGATGTACTCCTGTGGACCCCCACATATGGCTGAGCAAAAGCAGGACGAACAGGAAGAACATACATACAGCGGCGATGTGAAGATACAGGATGTAGCCCAGAAGACATGCCAGAGGCGATGAACGATAGGGAAAAGTGGTGAGAGAAGATCAGGGATATCCATGCTAGCGGCACAACATGACAATGATGACTTGACCTAGAGATGGGACTTTAACTCCAAGTCAAAATGAACCTGAGAGTTATAATAATGAAAGGGTACTCCACATTCCCTAAACTCCAAGACTAGGGCCATATCATCAAATGCAGTTTAATGTTATACCCAAGACACAAAATGGTTTCAAGTATTGCTATTTGGCACTAATAATTCTATTCAACATTATTCACTTGTTTGAACAGAGTTAAATACTTTTAAGTATTGTTATCTAATACTAATAGTTCTATTTAATATCACTCAATTGTTGCACTCAGTTAAACAGTTTCAAATATAGTAGATGATTGAATAGGTCTATTGTACCCATAGATGGGACCCTGACAGATACTACCACTTTGGGTCATAGTGGACCTGGGAGTAATAGCAATGACAGGGTACACCTCATTTTCCAAAGCTCCAGGACTGGAGCTTCACCATCAGATGCAGTTTAGTGTCATATCCAGGACACTCGTTATGGTGGTGGGGGTCTTACCCCTCTGCAGGGGTGAAGTTAGCATATTCAACAGCCCAAATCGGTAGGGGGTAATTTTAATGTGAAAACATTGACTCGTATGATAAAATCCGATATAGTGCAAATGAACTTGCTGCTTTTGTTATGAGAACAAGAATGAGACTAAAAATCTTGTTTGATTTTTGGCAACCATCACTCCATTATTGTATGATTGCTATCATTAACAACATCAACAACTTGAGACAATAGTTCAGACAACTCTTCACCTTTACCATTCAAGATCAGATCTTCTTGATATGTATCAAGGGTCTAACAGTAAAGAAAGAAAGGAATACACAGTATATTGAAAGTCTATGCATCATCTAATATCTTCTCTCTTTCTCCAACTCACCACTCTCTCTGCAAATTAATACAAATAAAGTGGGCCAGTAGCAGGATTGGAACATGTCCCAATGTTTATAAATCTCTTTGATCAGATAAATGTCAGGAACATAAGTTTTGAAACAGTCAGCGAATATTATTGGATGACCATAATCTGGAACCGTTCCATACAGGCAATCAAGTCAAAATTCTTAGTGGTAATTGTTAGTAAATATCAAAATAATAACTAATACTCACTTGATATGACAATAAAATCTGGCTTATTTCCATTTTTTGGAGGTGGCAAAACTATAAATTTTCTTTCATGAATTTTTCTTTTGTAATTGCTTAACTGGTGCCTTTAAAAAGTCTGTGCAGATAAGTGCATAAACTAATAATGTTACATTAAATTTATGATACGAGGTGTGTTTAAAATTTATCAAGACTGAAACTATTTACCAAGACAGAAATCAACAACTTGGCATTGAAATCTCTTATTCCAGTGAGTTTTTCCATTGGTCAAAGTGCCCTCTTTTGATATGGTGTGTAACTGAATTGTAATATTACTTTTAATGTCTTCTACTCTTAGTGAGCAGTGGCCAGTTTGAAAGAATAACAGCTGAGAATGGTAGTTAGCCTCATCACTGGATGTAGTTTAATAACATATACAGGACAGCCCATTTTCTTTTGTGGGGTGGGTCTTACCCCTCTGTTGAGGATCCAGTTTTCTGTCTTAGTATTGTGTTTACATTTGTAGTATGAGCAATCGCTATAAATGTTAACCTCTTTATAGTGTTTATTAACTTATTAGTTCTCATAAAATATAGTTCATTATGATATTTGTGTTCATTAGTTTTTTTCCAAAGTAGTATATCTGAGGTATGATGTGATAAAAAGATTTTTTATAATCCTTTATTCGTTCAGTTTATACTCTTTTATATGAACGTTAAAATACCACCAGTAAGGTAGGTTTTAAGTAAGCTTCAATAAATACACAGTGAAATTATAGAACAAAATTAAGTATTTGCCACAACTCAATCCCTAATTGTGAAAAGCAGCCAACTGTAAGGTGTAGCTATATAACTCTAATATGGAAAATTAATCACAGATAAAGATTCATTCTCTATCGATATTTGATGAACCATGTGACAAATTTGCAAAAAATAAAAAAAGTACCTTGGAGATTTTGTCAAATTCAGAAAATCAGCAAGTTTCATGATTGATCATTCTTTTTTTTAGGGCAATGGAGAGATGCTGATCAGGTTTTTTATGTTTTAAGGCTGAAAATTTAACAGAGGACAAGGGAGAAGTACATTAACACACATTCTAAAAAAGACCTCATTTTTTTGCTGTATTTGTAGAAGACCTGTGTGGTGTAACGACTAAACTTGTAGGAAATCAACTGAAGTTCAAATCCTGGACAATGCTGTTTGCATTTTTCTTTGAGCTGATGCCCTTGTGAAAGGCATGAATCCAACTCTTCTTTTCCCGGTTATGGGTAAATAGTAGAACAAATTGATTTCTTCAGTCTTTGTTGAGCAGTAAGTCAAGGAGGGAGAGAACTGTGAATTTAAACCAGCTTTTCTCTGTTTAAAAATAGATCTTGCATCACATCCTGCTAATGGTAGAGGAGTTGGGTCTTGGTAAGGCAACCAGTCTTGGAAAAGAAAAAATTCTAAATTCAAAACTTTTCAGAAAATCTGTGACAAACTAGTGCACCATTCTTCTTTTATCAGCTTATCCCTCACAATGAGGGTACAGATAATTTCGTTGTTGTTATCTGACTCCATTTTTGGTTTCTTCTTAACCCTATCTTAATTTGCTGGTGTTTTCTTGTGTGTGAAGGCTGTTAAAGGAATTACTGAAGAAAAGAAGAAAGGAGGCTAAGATATCTTTTAATTTCAACTTTATTTCATTTGTGATTTTCCTACAAACCCTGTAGTAAGGAAATGTCTTTCTGAACTATTTGAGAAGTGTTCTTTTTCCTAAATCAGGCGTTGAAATTTACTAATCGTTTTTGGGATTGATATTTCTAAATTCAGTGTTTTTTAGTCGTGGTTTAGTGAGGTACTTTTAATATTGGCTGCTGTTAACAGATACGACTGCTATTAAATTGGTGCTCCCAGTCGCTGGTTGCTGGTAACAGAGACGTCAGCTACTAGTGGAAAGGTTCATCAGTGTGCCACATAAAAATAGACATGTGGCACACCACCACCACCAGCAAGAAAGATATAGGTGTTTTTAATTCACCAGTCACTGCTAAAAGAGAAAGGGTTTCTTTCTTTCACTGGTATGGTTCCTTTTCTTTGCCCATATGTCAGGGGCTCCTCGGAGTTTCTGCATTTTTCAAAATTTATCTTTATTTTATTTTTATGTTCACTACACCCCATAAGACAACAGCTGTACAACCGTTTACCTACCATCTCAAAAACCATCCAAGTATGACAAACAAGACATGTGGGACACTGCGGGAGAAGCAAAGATGAACTCATAAGTGATGTACCTCTAGTTCCTCCTAGACATGGAAATGCCAGTATTGGCCGACCAGCAAGAACTTTATTATATTAGCTCTATGTGGATTGTTGAAATTCACTTTAGTCAGAAATAAAAGTCCAGCCAGAGGTTATCTGCCTGAAACCATTTTTTGTAGGGGTGAGTTACCTGCCCTTAAAATTTTTTTTTTTTTTTAGTTGTTATAAAATAAATGAAACACCTCGTGTGTTGATAGATGTCCTAATATGTTGCTTCGATATTTGACTGGAAGTTATCTCATGTCTAAATAAACTGCGCTTGCCTGAAAGAAAAAGGTATGTCTCCTTTAATTTTAAGGGTATAAGTCAACAAATCCCCCACATGGATACAGGATTTTGTTTGGAAGACCTACTAAGAGTAATGGAGAAAGAGAGTCAAGAAAATCTGTCCAGGCGGTGCAATTTGATAAGGATGAGACAAAGTGTTCCTGGTTCTATATAAACGTTTATCACAATAAATAAAACATTTGTGTGATTAAATCTACTCAACATCAGCTTAGTAAATAGTCATCATTGAGTCAGTAGATGAATATATTTTTTTAATCATTTGTCAATTTGATTTTTTAATCATTTGTGCAATAAAAAAAAAAATCGGACATATCTACATACAGTATGATTTTGAATGTGACACTTTCTGCTACCAATGTTTCCTTTACCACTTCATAGGAACACAACAGAACACATACAACCTCTATAACAACTTTATTACCGTGCCCGTGGTGTAATGGTTATCGTCGTAGGAAATGGACACAGCGACACGAGTTCAAATCCTGGACGAGACTGATTGCATTTCACATAGCACTAATACCCTTGGGAAAGGTATGAATCCAATTATTCTCCCTCCAGATATGGGTAAATAGTAGGGAAGACTGGGTTCTTTAGCCTTGGTGAGACAACTAGTCTAGGAGAAGGAAAACTCGGAATTCAAACCTGTTAAACTCTGCTTGAAAACTGACCTTGTGTCATATCCTGCCCGAGCGGAGGGGTTGGGTATATATGATAACAACTTTATTACAACTCATGTTCACTACTACAAAACAAGGGACATCACTACATATCTTCGACTCACAGGTTAGATAACTCAGACTTCAACATTTGTGTGATCAACATCTGTGAATCAACAGATGAACATATTTTTTAAATGATTTGTCAAGTGTGTAATTAAAATTGCACATACCTACATTCACTATGACATCGAATGTTACACTTTCAAATGTAACAGTAAAACTGCACTTCTTAGTGCAACATAATCTTCATATTGTCATCGTTTTTCTGCACTAAAATCAATGCATCACGATAATAAGAATGTATTTGTCGCTGCCTCCCACCATACAGGACTTGACACAAGGTCAAAAGCCCGAAGGCCGATTAAAGTGGGGATAAAGGGGAGGGAAAGGTCGAACCCTGCTGGTATGTGCTGCTCATCGACCCACTAAGTGCAATGTGGGTCTAATGAGGCCAGCAGTTTCTCGAATCCAAATTTGTATCCGGGCACGTATGCCGGGTTATGGCTTAAACTAGACAGCAAGGTCTAGTGCCATACAAAGGGGACAGAGGATGCAGTTCGCCCACCCAAGAGTGGCCCAACCGAAGTTGGGGGCCTTTCGGCCTCGAATCTGCCATTGGTTTCGATACCCCATCCGACTCGAATGCCAGACGGCCCAGCCAAAAGGCCAGGGATGATAAGAATATAAAAAAAAAAAAAAGTCTATATGAATTCTTCTTATCACCTTCAAATATTTGATTTATTGATTTTTAATTGCATTTTAACTGATCAAGGGTTATTTTATGCTTAGAGGTTATGGAATTATATCTATTACTGGGCCATTGGCCTAATGAGTAGAGTGTTTGCCAATGGTCCAGGAGACCAGGGTTCAATCCCAGATCGAGTCATACCAAAGACTCAAAAATTGGTACTTGATGCCGCCTTGATTAACACTCAGCATTATAAGGTAAGGATCAAGGGTAAAGTGGATCAATTCAGGGAAAGGATTAGCACCCTCTCTTACACCTCAGTGATGTAGCTATTGAAAAAGGAGCCTTTGGGTCACCCTTGACGACTAAGGTATAATCATATTTACATTTTTGTGGAGTTGTTTCTTAAGAGTTTTTTTACACAGTTATATGATATTAAGTATTCCTATCTAATACAAATAATTTGCACACACTTGTATGGTTGCAAGAATTCCTATCAAATACTAATAATTATATGGTTTCAAGCAATTATTACTATTTAGTAATAGCCATTTGTTTGGAAACAGTGATATGGTTTCTTGTATTGACAGCAATTACACCAGAATACTGCGAGCCATATTGAACAAGTCCTTGAGGCAACACCTCACAAAGCAGCAGCTGAATGGCCACCTACCACCCATCATGAAAACTATCCAAGTTGAACCAGACATGTGGGACACTGCTGGAGAAGTCAGGACAAACTCATAAGCGATGTGCTCCTGTGGATCCTTTCACGTGGACGAGCAAAGGTAGGACGACCACCTAGAACCTATATACAACAGCTCTGTGCCAATACAGGATGTAGCTTGGAAGACTTATCAGTAGTGATGCACAATAGAGACGGATGGCAAGAGAGGGTCAGGGAGATCCTTGCTAGCAGCATGACATGATGATGATTCTTATCTAATTCTAAAAACAAATCTATTTAACCTATAGATGGGACCCTAACAGTTATTATTACTTTGAGCCAGAGATTGGTTATTTGGTTTAATAGCATATCAACCCTTGTGGTTTATTTCAAGCCAAATTCTGTTAATATATTATATATATATATATATATGATTTGTAAGTGAATAGTTTGAAGGTAACTTTATTTTCAAATGAGTTAGAACTTATTGGTTTGTTGTTAAATGATCTCCTGTATTTAACACAAATTATTCTATTTAATATAAATCATTTGTTCGCGCACAGCTAAATAGTTTCTCATTACAACTGACCCCTAAGCCACTGTTTTCAAGCACTTTTAAGTTAAAATATGGGTGGGCACTTGTTTGCCTCTTGAGCAATTTGAAGATTGTGGTTGGGACAATCATATAAGTGCTAAGGCTTGACATAATTAACCAATTGATTAGATAGGGCTTCTCTGACTACCTGTCTGCCTGTTAAGGGTCAAAGTGGAGTGTTGCAGGTTATATGACCCACTTTGGTTGCTGGGTCATGGTGTGCACAACCACCAGGATCCCATCCTGAAGCAATACAGGTCATCACTCATAGCCAACAGGTAGCCTCATTTGGTGAGGGGATCTGCTGTTGGGGTAATCTACAGCTTGAGCCAACAGAGGGTCTGAGACAGAGAGAGGATCCTAGAGTTTTGGCAATGAAGGGGAATTCCCCCCATCTTAATCGGCCCTCTATCCTTCAGTCATACTCTAAGACAAGTAGCAAAAAACAACAACTATGCTTTTGCATACTTTTTGATATTGTGCCTTGTTACGGCCACCAGCCACGGTAGGATTATAGTGCAAGAACTACTATGCGGACCGGAAGTGGGGGAAGGCGATTGGCGAGTCTTCGAGCCCTAGCAACAGGGGGAGAAGCAGCCGAGAAGAGACAGGGAGGGCGCTTTACCGCCAAAAAGAAACGAAACCCAAAAAGTCAGTTTCGAGCTTCGCCAAGAAAGAGAAAGGTTGCCTTTTCACGGGGTCCGGTGAAAGTGGAAATCCTAGTCCCAAAATGGCATATAGAAGCATTTAGCTCCGTTGGGTAAGAACCTGAGGCTCAACGTAAAAGAAAAGGAAAACAAAAAACTGGTGCCTTGCAACTCGTTAATAGGAGATTAACGAATATAAGAAAAAAAAGAAAAAATTAACAAAAGAGAGGAAAGATAAAAAAAAAGGTTAGTCAAAATTTTTATCAAGAATAATATACGTAACCTAAATAAAGGTCCGTATCAAGACTGTTCCAAAGAAACATTTTTGAGACTGTTCATCAGCAGCTAGTTTCGGCGGAAAACCTATTTGGTTAAAATTTGTACATCCATAAAGACGAAGAGGAGAGACTCTTGTTCTTCGGTGAAAGAAGAAAAAAAAATACTTTGTCTTATTGGAAGGACCTAGTCAGACACTATTGGGAGCGAATTGGCCTCCACATTTCGGTACATTTTTTGTTGTATTCGTTTTGTTCTTTGTTTGTCTGTTGTCACAGTTGTGCTTCTTTGAAATGAAAAAAATGTATGAATGATACATATATAAAGAAAAGGAAAAAAACCAACTCCACGTTATATTGTTTGTCCGGTTCAGAAATCCCCACGTATCCATTCATATCACGTTGACCTCTTTAACCTTCAAACCCTCATTCGTCCGTGGTCTTAGTAACCCACACATATGACTCCGTCCATATCTCGAAAAATTAAAAATTCGGGTGGAAACTCGTCACAGCCGACACACCTCTATTGTGTCAAAAATTTCTTAACTCATATGAAAAGAATTTTTCTTTGTATTTTAGATCTTATCCTGTTTTTCAAATACTTCACTTCATATTCTTTACTTTTAAATTTGGTTTAGTTTTTATCTGAAAATTTGGATAGAACTACTACTCCAGGCAAAAATTATAGAATTAATGAATATTCACTTAAGTTTTTTATTTAGCAGTAAATAAACAAATAACAGATACAATGCAAAACATTTTTTTCTTTAATAGCAGAATGAATTTCATAATCCTTTCTGTTGTTTCAATTGACAATTCTTTGGTTGGAGCCATGTTTTCATTTAAGCACATGTTGAAATTAGCAAGAAATGACTTAACTGTAGACAAATTTGCATATCTTGGTTTCTGGTGATATTTACTTTAGGAATGCAAGCAATAAGGTCATTCAATAATTTTTTCCTCAATATTGGATTATTCCATGATATTTTTCTGTGCATGGATTAGAAAAAAAATCTATACCATTGATTTAAATAAGTTAATCTAGTTTGCTTAAGGAATATATTATGAAGAGAGAATGTTCAGGTATTACATAAAAAATGTCGTGTATCTTATCTATTATTAGTTTATTTACTGCTAAAGTGAACATCCTCTAAGTGTGAAGATTCTATAATTTTTGCTTGGGGTAGTATGTATTTTTATTCCTACAATTTACATCGACTGTATAAATAGTAAGTAAAGTTAGCGACTGTAGTCAAGGGTGAGCAGAAGGCTTCCTTTTTGATAGCTACCACACCAAGGTGTGGGGGAGGGCGCGACTCCCTTCCCTGGATTGTCCCACTTTACCCTTGATCCCTACCTTAAAATGCTGAGTGTTAAGCCAGGCGACATCAAGTACCACTTTTTGAGTCGTTGGTATGACTCGACCTGAGATTGAACCCAGGTCTCCAGGGCCATTGACGAACACTCTAACCATTATGCCAATGTCCAGTATAAATAAATCTGGTTAAATTTAATGATAACTATAATTCTTTCTTTCTTTACAAAGAAACAATAAATATAAACAATCCTGGTTGGTTGGTTTGTAAAATCAAATAATGGATAATCAAATGCCAAAGTCAATTGTATTTCTTACAATAAATTATAAGGTTTCACATAATTGTTTCAATTTATTGATGATGGTAAGCTCAAAAAGGTACAAACCACTTTATCCCCACAGCAATGGATTAAATAGTACCACAACTGTTCTTCTACAAGGATAGCTTTGGCATTAGAAAATCCACAAAGGTTGATATGCCATCAAAAAAGAATACTAAACCATTCACTACACCAAGAACTGAACTGTGGATTTGTTACCAATCTTTCATCAAGCAAATGAGACAGGTAATCAGAGTTGCACCAATGGAGTAACCCTCAAAAGACATGCTGGTACCAACTTGAAATAAGCTTTTGAAGATTGCTATTAACCCTGCCAACTAAGGCTCTAGAGTATACTGATTGTACCTCTGCAGAGGGGTAAGACCCCCCCCACTTTCAATGAGTGTCCTGAATATAACACTAAACCTATTTGATACTGAAGCTCCAATCCTGTAGATCTGGGGAATGTGAAGTACCTCATCATTGTCATTACTCCTAGGTCCACTCTGACCCAGAGTGATAGTACCTATTCAGCTTCCATCTATGGGTCAAATAATACTGTTCGATTTTTTACAAGAGATTATTAGTGTTAAGTAGCAATACTTGAAATCATTTAAATGTATGCAAACAAATGAGTTCTGTCTTTGTTTAAAAATGTTACCAACAAATTATCAGCTAACAAATTATATATATATATATATATATATACAAAAACAGGATTTGGCATCAAATAACCAAGGGTTGATATACTATAAAATACAACAACCAAGCTGAACATTGAGTTGACTGAGATCCTCCTTCTAAATTATTCAATATTGTTTCCCATAGAATCTTTTTCAATAAATTAATTATTTTAATTAAAAAGCCCTCAAAAATGAAATTGTTTAGGGGATTTAATTTTCTTTCTGTAACAAAAATATATTCAGTGTAATCTTTTTACTGAGAAAAACTTACCTCACTCAGTGAGAACCAATAGTTGTATATTTCTTTCTAGCACCAATTGACAATGATATAGTTTTAGCGAAGTATATTATTATTACTATTTTTAGCGAAAAAATGTATTCTTGCACGTGTTTATATCCTCGCTAAATGTTGTTGGAAAATAAAGGTAGAGGAGAACAACAAAGAAGTAAGATGCTGTAAGGTTTTATATGAAGGTTTTAATGGCAGCATGGAATAAAGGGTTTACGTTTATGCTGCAAGTCTCATAGGAAGGAAAGAAGTAAGGAAACAAAATGGAGTTGTTATAGAGTTGAGAAAGCATTTTAGCACCTAAATGCCTGAGCGAAAAGTGCATCATTAGGTTAAGGCATTGTTGATTGTGTGAGAGGGAGATATTTTCGCCATAGTGTAGCAAAAGCCAGTTGCTGGTTAAGGACTGGAACATTATAGTCACCATGAGTTTGTGGTTCTGGTTGCTTCGGGGAGAAATGTGAATGTCTCCAGAAAATGTTGCCCAGAGATGAAGAAGCTAGGTGTCGGAGTGGAATTTTGCATTGCAGTCGACATAGCCAATACTGGAGGTGACTAAAAGTTGTTCCTGTGTGTGGCGTATTGAATTCATCTAATTCATATTCAACTGGGAACCCTTGGTCTAAGAGAATAGACACAAGGGGTCTATAAATTAGACGGCTTCTCGCATGGTGGTGGTGCTCCTGCTATTCAAGAGTGCGGACAGTCATTACGTCTGTTCCGAATGAGGAAGTCCTGAGAAAGAGAAAAGTGTTTGGCAGCTTCCCTAATTTCTGCTGCCTGGAAAGATGGTCTGGGATGAATAGGATAAGTCATCCTGATTGGGTGAAATTATGTGTCGACCCTAATGGTCAAATTAAATTATGCACCAAATAAAAATACAAAATTCTTTCTGCTACATAGTAAAATATACCCTCACCATACACATCCCAGAGAAAAAAAAAAAAGAAAACAGAGGATTTTTAAGGTTGATTTTTGAGGCAACCAGACTCTCCCACCTTGGAAGATAGACACAAGACAATTTCCCTATTCACATTCAGACTCCTGCTAGACCATGCTAAACTTAAACACCCATAACATTGTTCAATCGCAAGTATGGTTTCATGTAACTATTCCTATTCAATAATAAGGATAATAATAATAATAGGTTATGTGGTGACAGAGATGAAATAATTAATTACATAATAAGCAAATGCAGCAAACTGGCATAAAAGGAGTATGAGAGTAAGGATGACAGGTGGAGAAAGATGATCCACTGGGAATCGTGCAAGAAACTAAAAGTTACCCAAACAGACAAATGGTATATGCATAAACCAGAATCTGTTTTCGAAAATGGAATGCATTAAATTCTCAGGGACTTTGATTGATTGAATGATTTTAATAGTTTGTCAATCTATCTAGGTTTTTTTATACCTCAAGATTTGGAAATTGCATTTCTATCAAATACTTTAAAACAGATCTATTTGACCTGTAGATGGGACCCTAACAAGTTCTACCACTCTGAGTCAGAGTGGAGCTGGGAGTAATGGAAATGAAGGGATACTCCAGACTCTCCAGATCTCCATAACTGGAGCCTTACCATCAGATTCAGTTCAATATCATACCAACGACACCTATTATGGTGGGGATCTTACCTCTCTGGACAGGAGGGATGCAGACAGTGTATTATAATCATTACCAACAGAGCAGTCTTGGACTTTGAGAAACAAATAAACCACCAAATTCTTGTTGGAAGATCACACCAGGTATCAATAAATGTGAAGAAAAGATCTTGTCATTCCGACTGACCACAGAGTGAAAATAAAGCAAAAACTGGACAAATACCAAGACCTTACCAGAGAGCTAGAACGTAGTAGATTCTTACTTGAAAGCACTTAGCCCTCTCCCAATTAGAAAATTGGCGCAACACAATCTTCTTACTCTTATTTCTATATATTCAACCTTTTGTCAGTTCAGTAAATATTTCTTTTGATTTCTCTGCTGATAAATATGTCTTGAAGATATACAACCACCTTTGCTGAAAAGAAACACATGAAAGATATAAAAAAAATCTCCCTCACAAAATGAATAGAGATTTTGAAGTATAAAACCAGAATCCAATTCCATTTTATTGCCTTTAAGGAAGAAAAGAAGACTATCAAAATCAGCAAGAACACTAAACCTTAAGTATAATAGTGGGGAAAGAAAATCATTAGCTTTAAATAAGACTTTTTTGATATATTTTCCCTTCTGTTAATCATGTTAATGTGTTCTGATGTGTGTCTGGCCCAAGTCAAGGTTAAGATAGAATCTCATGGCTTTTTGTTGCAATTGCCAAAGTAGGTAAGCTATTTATGAGGGAGTGGTGAAACTATTCTATAAAAATAAATAGTACAAAGAGTAACTGCAAAGTTCTCAGTCTAACCAACAAGAAAATTACTTTTTTAATTGAATCTTTTAAAAGTCTTTCCACAGGACTTTTCTTCAAACTTTTTACTTGGTGCACGACCTCATTATCATCAACATCCCATAGATGGCACCCAGTGTCTGCGCAGAGCTGATGAATGTAAGTTTTTGCTGGTTGGCCAACATTGGTGTGTCAATGTGTAGGAGTTGATTGGAGTATGTCACTTATGTGTTCCTCCTTACTTCATTAGTGGAACCTAGCTATTGATAGGCTATCGGTCATATGAAAGTCAGACCTGACCGATAAAATAAAATGCAGTTTTTTCCAAACAGTAGTCTTATCAATACTGCTGAATAGATGCACTACATGGACGCTAACTAAATGTCTGGAGAAAAAACTTGACGGCAATTACACAAGAATACTGCGAGCAATATTAAACAAGTGAATGACGTCATGCCCGGAAGCGATGGGCTGAGGATTTGGGGTGATTTTTGAAAAAAAGCAGTTTGTTGAGATTTGAGACAGGACAAAGCGAGTTGGGATTCGAATCTGGGTGAGGCTAGTCCAGTTGTTTGCTGTGGGGTGCGTGTGCGTTTGTTGGGTCAGTAAGTTGAGAGCTGACGCTGGATGAACAGTCAGCATTGTAAAAATTGTGTCTCTCTCTCCTCGTGTCAAAAACCTAAAAGTCAAGAAGGTAAGTTTCGTACCTGAACAAAGAGAGTCATCAGTGTTTTGTGGGATTCCTATATGAATATTTTATGCATTATGAACATTTCACATATCCGTATATTTCACGTATTAATATATGGCTATGTTACAGATATACTTTCTCTCTCACAGAGTGACATAGTCACACAAAGATCTTACCTGGCGTTTGTGTCAGGGGAGTAAAAAAATTGAATGCTTGATCTCAGGGGGCCATCCATCCTCACCTCCAGCTATACCTACTTTGTAGGGTTGAGTATATTGATCAATGTCTGAGGTGCCCCAAAAAGAGAATGCTGACAGGGCCAAACATTTTGGGGATCAGCCACACATGAGCCATGATTTGTGCCTGGCTCCTCACTATAAAATGACCTTGTGTCTGACTTGGTGAAAAATCAGTTAAAAAACTACCTACCTATCTACACACACAAAATATATCAAAAAGATTTAGACAATGTAAAATGTAACATGAACTTTTCTTTCTTGTAATATTTATGCTCTAATTTACATGTCCATTATATTTTCTAACAAGAAAAGATTTTATAAATTCTGTTTTTCAGCAAAGTTTTCACTCAATTTAAAGAAATACAAATTAAAAAACTTGTAGATCAGTGTTTTATTCAATCATTCACGCATTTTTCCGTTACATGTATGTTCCTAATTGGGTCCCCTGCATTTGGTAAGGCTGGCCCTGTTGGGGACAATCACTAAATGTTTGAAAAATTTATTTCTGAGCAATCTGTTCTTTACTCAATATTCCTGGGAGCCCTTCATTGATGAACACAATTCTCAAATGCCTGGGAATTTGTCCTGTGTTTTCAAAGTGGTTTAGCTTTATCTCCATTAATACAATCAGCATTATCGATTTTCAACTGTTGGCTTCTGCAGTGCCAATGAGCCATGAACGGCCAATATCATACTATGTTTGGTTTCAATTTCTTTGTTTAAAGGTATATAAATATTCATGGGTTATTTAATGCCATCCCTCTAGAAAGAACAATAGCGGTATTGTTTAACCCATAGATGGGAGAATAAGAGAGTTCATGCCTTTTCCAAGGGTATTTGTCCAAAAGTGAATGTGATAATATGAGTGTAGTTTGAACTCGCTTACTAAGATGTCTAACTCCAGGACGTTAGCTACTACACCCCAGGTACTTCCCCAGCACGCTAAGCAGGAAGAGCAAATTTGGTAATTGATCTCCTTGTGGACGTATTCATTAAATGATCAAATTCCATTCTGTCTATTTCAAATTCTCTCATCTTTTCTCCATTTTTTTATTAACAATAGAGGAAGAAAGAGTAGAACTCTCCTCTTGCAACCTCCTGCAAACCCCTTCTCTCTAAATATACTTTTTCCTTTTTTTTTCTTTTTTCCTTTCTTTCTCTTTCATGTATTGTTTTTTTTCTCTTTTACTTCATCTGTTTCTCTTACAATTTGTTAAAACGTTTTCTCCTCATTTTTCTGCCCATTGGTCAGTTGGTTGAACTCAACCTTCTGCTCATTGGTCAGTTGGTTGAACCCACATGCTCAAGTAGCAGATTGAACTTTTATCTGAGAATGATTAGTTTTATGGCAGGTCATCCTTTGCTGGGTTATTTAATACCAAAGTCAGTCAATTTGCAGGCAATTATATGGTATCTAAGTAACAAATAATTTGTAAATAAATTTATTAATCCAATCCTTCTTCACAAGCAGGATGTAACACAAAATCAATTTTTTAAAGTGGAATTTAACAGGTTTTCCTTCTCCTAGATTGATTGCCATACCAAAGTTAAAGAGTCAAGTTTGCTTTACTATTTACCCAAAGCTGGAGGGAGAATATTTAGATTCAAATTTTTCCCAAGGGTATTAGCACCATGTAAAAAGTAAACAGCTTGTTCATTCATTTGCACACAGAAAAATGTTTCAAGTTTTGCTATGTATCACTAACAATTCAATTAAACATCACTCATTTGTTTACACACAGTCAAATGATCAAACAGATCTATGTCAAACAATTCAATTTAACATGTCATTTGTTTGCACACAGTTTGAATGTCAAACTATTCTATTTGACACATAGATAGGACCCTATCAAGTGCCACCAAACCAGGTCAGAGGAGACCTGGGAGCAATGGCAATGAAGTGGTACTCCACATTCCTTAAAGCTCCAGGACTAGAAACTCACCGTCAGATTGTTTAGTGTCCTATCCAAGACACTTGTTGGGAAAGTCTTACCCTGTTGCAGAGATGCAGTTCGTGCATTCTGCAACTCCAGCTGAATGGACTGCTCTTGATAGAAATGGTACTAATTTCGAGAGCGTAACACAAAGTCATGTTTCAAGCAGAGTAAAGTAGATTTAAATTCAGTTTCTCTTCTCTAAGACTGGTTGTCTAACCAAGGCTAAAGAACTCAGTCTACCCTACTATTTACTCATAGTTGGGGGTGTCTTGTGTATTGCATTAAACTGCATCTGATGGTAAGGCTCCAGCTTTGGAGTTTGAGGAATGTGTAGTTATGCCTTCATTACCATTACTCTCAGGTCCACTCTGACTCAGAGTGGTAGTGCCTGTTAGGGTCCCATCTAGGGGTCAAATAGAACTGTTCAGTCTTTTACAAAGGATTATTATTATTAATATTAAATAGAACTGGAAATATTAAATTGTAATACTTGAAACCATTTAACTGTGTTTAAAAAAATGAACTCGGGTTCATTTAAAAATAATGTTACTAACAAACTATTTGCTTATAAATTATATCTATGAAATATATTTGTATAAACAGGATATGGCATTAGATAAATCACAATGGTTGACATGCCATAAAACACAATCAACTAAACTAATCATAACTTTTTTTTCTTCTTTAAAACCTTTCCTTTTTCATTATTTACACTCCTCACAATTCATTTTTATTTTCTCTCTTTTTTTTTTCTTTGTTCATTTTACTCCCTCTTCTTCCCTTCTTTTTTTCTTCTTTTAATTTCTTTACTATTTTTTTCTTTCCTCTTTTGATTCCTTCGCTCATTTTCACCTCTTTACTTTTCTTCTACTTCTTCTTATCTTTCTCTCTGATCTTTATTTGCCCTTCATGACTGGTTCCATTTCCTCCTTAAAAAAATTTATATTTTATTCAACATCCATTTTGAAATTCCTAACGGAATTTATGAAACTACTTTTGTCCCCGACCCAAACCAAACTGAAATCTGACGACTGCCTAACCCCTTACTCATGCTGACAACTTTCCAAAATCTCTTTTCTTTACCACAAAAAGAAAACATATGTAAACAAATAACTACAGACAGATATATTCAATTCTAACATAAACACATGAGAAGCAAACATTTAAACACACACAAATACACACACACACTCACACATACAAAAAAATCCTGTTACTTCCCCAGGAATTATTTTACCGAATTCAAACCTTTTTTGGTTTTTGGCAAGAATGGAGTTGAATACTCAATAAATATAGCATATCAGTGAGCTATGAAATATATGCAAATTGGGGCATCAGTAAAACAGTAGACGAAAGTGTAGTCATTAAGTGAATTTGAATATTAAATTGTCATTATTCAATATTTGATCTGTGCGATTAATGGATTGAGTGCATTTGATCTGTGGACATTAAATTGTCATTATTCAATATTTAATCTGTGGGATTAATGGATTGAGTGCATTTGATCTGTGGATATTAAATTGTCATTATTCAATATTTGATCTGAGGGATTAATGGATTGAGTGCATTTGATCTGTGGATATTAAATTGTCATTATTCAATATTTGATCTGTGGGATTAATGGATTGAGTGCATTTGATCTGTGGATATTAAATTGTCATTATTCAATATTTGATCTGTGGGATTAATGGATTGAGTGCATTTGATCTATCGATATTAAATTGTCATTATTCAATATTTGATCTGTGGGATTAATGGATTGAGTGCATTTGATCTGTGGACATTAAATTGTCATTATTCAATATTTTATCTGTGGGATTAATGGATTGAGTGCATTTGATCTGTGGATATTAAATTGTCATTATTCAATATTTGATCTGTGGGATTGATGGATTGAGTGCATAGATAAGGAAAAAGATTATGTTGAAAAATAAATATTTGTTAAGTAATATTCATGCTTTTTATACTTAGGTAACTGACTTATTAGTGTACATAAATGTGTGCACATGTATTTTAATAGAGATATCCATGTGGGTGGATGTGTGTGTATATATATATATATATATATATATATATATATATATATATAAAATAGATAAATGTTTGTGTGCATATCTATGAACACATGTGTGTGTGTATATATATATATATATATATAGGGAGAGAGAGAGAGATGTGTGTTCATACATATATATATATCTACAACCTTGACAAAAACTAATAAGATGAATAAATACATTTATATATATATATATATATATATATATATATATATACACACATTTTTCTGATATCTTGTGTGTGTGTGTGTGTGTGTGTGTATACAAGATATCAGGAAAATGTGTGTGCATATATATATATTCATCTTAATGGGTCCTGCCAATATATATATATATATATATATATATACTTCAGGTTTTAATGCCACCTGGCATTTCTTACAAAAAAACACCTACAAATGAGATATTTTGTATTTTTCTATTAAGTAAAAAATAAAATTTCCATGACTACAGTATATTTGTTTTTATTTTTCAGTCTTTTGACAGGCTTCTCACATACACTCAAATTTGGACTTGTTTGTCCATAATCCCTCAAAGCAGCAGCTGTACAGCCACCTATCACCCATCTTGAAAAGCATCCAAGTTAGACAAACAAGACATGTGGAAGACTGCTGGAGAAGAAAGAACAAACTCATAAACAATGTATTTGTGTGGACCCCTTCACAGAGATGAGCAAGTGTTTTGTTGCTAGCTAGAACCTATCTACAACAGCTCTGTAGTGAAACAGGAAGACCTGCTGGGAGTAATGGACAATAGAGACAAATGGTGAGAGAGGGTCAGGGAAATCTGTACTAGTGGCATGTCATGATGATGATGACATTTTGCTAAATTATGAATATTATGAATGAAAAACATAATTTTTTTTTCATCAATAACCCCTCATTTGATGTCTTTAAGATTATTAAAATTTTCAACAATGTTAGATGTTAATACAGGTTCTTCTAGACTGGTTGTCATACCAAAATTAATGTACCTAGTCTGCTCTACTATTTACCCATATCTGGAGGAATAATAATTGGATTAGTCCTTTTCCCAATGGTATAAGCGCTATGTGAAATGTAAATAGTCTTGTACATGATTTGAATTGGCTATGATGCTAACCATTACATCATGAACAATCCGTTTTTAAATCAAGTCATCTGCTAGAGCTGGATGTAACACAAGGCCAAATCAAAACTCTGTTTAAAAAAAAAAAAGATTTTGAAGTAATTTACACCAAATAGCAAAATCAAAGCTGCGGTGAGAGCACAAATTGAAATTTTTTTTCAAAGAAGATAACTCTCAAAGATAAATTTACAAGAGGTTAAAGTTTTCTAGACATGGGGTGCAGTATTCATTAGAAAGTCAAGAACAGGCACCAAAATTGAGAGAAAAAGATCTGAAGCACCAAAATTGACAACTGCTGCTGAAGATAAACACTTAATTATTGAGAGCAACAGACAGAAGAAAAATTGCCCAAAAGATGACAGCTGAACTTAATTCCTTTTGTCAGCACCCAGCATCAGTCTTAACTGCAAGAAATCAACTTATATCATGGGGTTCATAGCCATCAAGAAATCTCTGTTATAGAAGGGGAATAAACAAAAAAAGACTTTTATGGGCAAGGAAGCATAAGAATTGGACATAGAAAGAGTAGCAAGATGTATTGTGGACAGATGAGTTGAAAATAAAAAGAGAGTGTATGTGAGAAGAAAGCCTAGAGAAATACTGAATGATGAATGTATGCTTTCAACAGTTAAGTATAGTGGTGTGTCTGTTATATGGAAGTGTTCTGGAGAAGAAAAGGCTGAAGATTTGATTCAGCCAAGGGAACCATGAAAAAAGAATAAAATCATTTGATTTTGCAAAGGCATACTGAATGATACTATACACGTAATTGGAAAAAAAAATTCACCTTTCAATAAAACAAAACACTTCTCTAAATTATGTCAAAATTACCTTTAGTCAAAAAAAAGAACAAAATTTCAGAAATTATGACTTGACCACCTCAGTCTCCTGACCTCTCTCCCCCATTGAAATAGTGAGAGAAATTGCATTGGAGAATTCAAAGAGAATACCCAAAGAGTGAGAGTGAGCTTTTTCAGCATTTGAAGAATGCTTGAGAAAGTCTACCATCAACTTTTTTTTTCAAAAACTGTTGGAAAGAATACTAAGGTAGAGGTTTTATTGATGAAAATAAAATATGATACCGCAGATTAAATTTTACTTTAAAAAATACAAAAATATCTCATTTCAAGGTAGTTTTAAAGAAATTCAGGGTGACCCTAAACTTTTTGCTTCTTTTTCAAATATTGTGTGTATCTATATATATATATGATATTTCAAATTTCAAGTTGATTATAGGGAAGAGTACAAAATTTAGTTTTTGATTTTTACTGATTAAATTATCTAATTCAATAATTAAAAAACAATCTATCAATAAAACTCTTCACAATGTGCAACTCTTCAGTTCTTCTTAAATCCTGCCATGTTTAAATATCACTCAGATTCCATCAGCAAAATTTGAATTTAATGCTATTTGAAAAATCACTGTTTTGTGATTTTGTAAAATACTGTTCTAGATGTGAAATTATTCTGTACGTAACACTAAGTGTGAGATCCCCCCCAAAAAAGCCCCCATGAAAATGTATTAAACATTTCAACAGTACAAGGTTACAAATTTTTCTAAATTATTTTAAATGTAACCTGAGAAAGAATTTTTAAAAAATTCATAAAATAAAAGAATTCTTTTCATTCAAATTAATTGGCAAAGTCTTTCAACCAAAAATAAGGACACTTTTTTAATTCTTAGCTTACTCCTCTCTTCTTTTCTGTCTCACGAATTGATTTTCCTAAAATCTGGTCATGGACAGGGTACCTCTGCTAATACATATATATATATATATATATATATATATATATATATATATATATATATGCATCTAATTGGCTCCTGTTAGGTTGATTGGTTTCGTTTGGTTGGGTTTTTTGGAATATCAACCACAGTAGGTGATTAAATGTCAAATTCTCTTTATACATATATATTAAATATGTATAATTTGGTTTGGCTCATCTTTTTTTGCTCACAGTTAACTTCAATTTGGTTTCACACAGTTAGTTTCATTGCAATCCTGAACAAGTCCTGGCAGCAGCACCCCACAAGACACCAACTGTACGGCCACCTGCCCCCTATCACGAAAACTATTCAAGTTAGATGAACCAGACATGCAGGACACTGCTGGAGAAGCAGAGACGAACTCATAAGAGATGTACTCTTATGGACCCCCACACATGGCCGCGCAAAAGCAGGACGACCAGCACGAACGTACATTCAGCAGCTATGTGGGGATACGGGCTGTTGTCCTGAAGACCTACCTGGGGCGATGAACGATAGGGAGGAGTGGCGAGAGAGGGTCAGGGATATCCGTGCTACCAGCGCGATGATGATGATGATGATGATTCTTATCTGACACTAATAATCATTTTTTTCACACATTTAATAGTTTTAAGGTTTACTATTCAACATTAGTAAATTCTATCTATTATACGTTCTCACGTAATATAAATAATTTGTACATTGACTGCATGGTTTCAAATGACTAATAACAATAATTTTTAGTAAATGATTGAACAGTTCAATTTGACCAATAAATGGGACCCTCCCAGGTACCACTAATCTGGATCAGAGTAGACCTAGGAGTAATGGTAATGAAGGGGTACTCCATATTACTCAAAGCTCCAAGGCTGAAGCTTCACCATCAAATGCAATTTAGTGTCATATCCAGGACACTCCTTGGGTTGAGGGGGGTCTTACTCCTCAGCAGTCGGTGTATTCTACCGCCCACCCCAGTCGACAGAGCAGGAAGAAGAAGCATTACTTTGAGAGCACACCTCATATTTATCATAATTCAAGAGATTAATAAGTTGATGTGCCAACAAAGCCAAATATATTTCTTAGATGTCCTGTAAATAGTACTAAACTGTATCTGATTGTGAGGCTCCAGCACTAGAGAGTGTGGGGTCTACTTCGATTTTGTCAGGTGTCCTTGTGGTGTAATGGTTAAAGCAATTGACTGCGAAATCATAGTAAGCGAGTTCGAACTCCAGTCGAGCTATTATGTTCTCTTTCGGACTAATACCCCTGGGATGGGCATAAACCCCCTTATCATCCCAGATATGAGTAAAATGGCAACACTGCTGTTCTTCTAAAAAGATGGCTTTGGCATTAAATAAACCACAAAGGTTGATATACCATTAAACAAAGAGACTTAACCTAATATTTTTGTAGTAGAACATGACTCATCTATAAGTCAAATACATCTCAGAGCAAATTATTGGTATTTGATAGCAATACTTGAAACCATATTTGAAAATTATTTGGTTGGTTGTATTTTATGGCATATCAACCATTACATGTGATTTAATGTTAAATAATGTTTATATATATAAAATATATATATGATTTGTAAATGAACAGTTTGTAGGTAACATTTTAAAATGGGCCACACTGTTTAATGTTTTTAAGTGCTGCAAACACTTCTAGTTCTATTTACACATTGTTAAATGGTTTCAAGTACTGCAAACACTTCTAGTTCTATTTACACATTGTTAAATGGTTTCAAGTACTGCAAACTCTTCTAGTTCTATTTCCACATTGTTAAATGGTTTCAAGTACTGCAAACACTTCTAGTTCTATTTCCACATTATTAAATGGTTTCAAGTACTGCAAACACTTCTAGTTCTATTTCCACATTGTTAAATGGTTTCAAGTACTGCAAACACTTCTAGTTCTATTTCCACATTGTTAAATGGTTTCAAGTACTGCAAACACTTCTAGTTCTATTTCCACATTGTTAAATGGTTTCAAGTACTGCAAACACTTCTAGTTCTATTTCCACATTGTTAAATGGTTTCAAGTACTGCAAACTCTTCTAGTTCTATTTACACATTGTT
Source organism: Sepioteuthis lessoniana (assembly GCA_963585895.1). Lineage (NCBI taxonomy): Eukaryota > Metazoa > Mollusca > Cephalopoda > Myopsida > Loliginidae > Sepioteuthis > Sepioteuthis lessoniana. The sequence continues at coordinate 102,136,202 of OY757917.1, read as the reverse complement.
AAATGGTTTCAAGTACTGCAAACACTTCTAGTTCTATTTCCACATTGTTAAATGGTTTCAAGTACTGCAAACACTTCTAGTTCTATTTCCACATTGTTAAATGGTTTCAAGTACTGCAAACACTTCTAGTTCTATTTACACATTGTTAAATGGTTTCAAGTACTGCAAACACTTCTAGTTCTATTTACACATTGTTAAATGGTTTCAAGTACTGCAAACTCTTCTAGTTCTATTTCCACATTGTTAAATGGTTTCAAGTACTGCAAACACTTCTAGTTCTATTTACACATTGTTAAATGGTTTCAAGTACTGCAAACACTTCTAGTTCTATTTCCACATTGTTAAATGGTTTCAAGTACTGCAAACACTTCTAGTTCTATTTACACATTGTTAAATGGTTTCAAGTACTGCAAACTCTTCTAGTTCTATTTCCACATTGTTAAATGGTTTCAAGTATTGCAAACACTTCTAGTTCTATTTCCACATTGTTAAATGGTTTCAAGTACTGCAAATACTTCTAGTTCTATTTCCACATTGTTAAATGGTTTCAAGTATTGCAAACACTTCTAGTTCTATTTCCACATTGTTAAATGGTTTCAAGTATTGCAAACACTTCTAGTTCTATTTCCACATTGTTAAATGGTTTCAAGTACTGCAAACACTTCTAGTTCTATTTCCACATTGTTAAATGGTTTCAAGTACTGCAAACTCTTCTAGTTCTATTTCCACATTGTTAAATGGTTTCAAGTACTGCAAACACTTCTAGTTCTATTTCCACATTGTTAAATGGTTTCAAGTACTGCAAACACTTCTAGTTCTATTTCCACATTGTTAAATGGTTTCAAGTACTGCAAACACTTCTAGTTCTATTTTCGCATTGTTAAATGGTTTCAAGTACTGCAAACTCTTCTAGTTCTATTTCCACATTGTTAAATGGTTTCAAGTACTGCAAACACTTCTAGTTCTATTTCCACATTGTTAAATGGTTTCAAGTACTGCAAACACTTCTAGTTCTATTTACACATTGTTAAATGGTTTCAAGTACTGCAAACACTTCTAGTTCTATTTCCACATTGTTAAATGGTTTCAAGTACTGCAAACTCTTCTAGTTCTATTTCCACATTGTTAAATGGTTTCAAGTACTGCAAACACTTCTAGTTCTATTTCCACATTGTTAAATGGTTTCAAGTACTGCAAACACTTCTAGTTCTATTTCCACATTGTTAAATGGTTTCAAGTACTGCAAACTCTTCTAGTTCTATTTCCACATTGTTAAATGGTTTCAAGTACTGCAAACACTTCTAGTTCTATTTACACATTGTTAAATGGTTTCAAGTACTGCAAACTCTTCTAGTTCTATTTCCACATTGTTAAATGGTTTCAAGTACTGCAAACTCTTCTAGTTCTATTTACACATTGTTAAATGGTTTCAAGTACTGCAAACACTTCTAGTTCTATTTCCACATTGTTAAATGGTTTCAAGTACTGCAAACTCTTCTAGTTCTATTTCCACATTGTTAAATGGTTTCAAGTACTGCAAACTCTTCTAGTTCTATTTACACATTGTTAAATGGTTTCAAGTACTGCAAACACTTCTAGTTCTATTTTCGCATTGTTAAATGGTTTCAAGTACTGCAAACTCTTCTAGTTCTATTTCCACATTGTTAAATGGTTTCAAGTACTGCAAACTCTTCTAGTTCTATTTCCACATTGTTAAATGGTTTCAAGTATTGCAAACACTTCTAGTTCTATTTCCACATTGTTAAATGGTTTCAAGTATTGCAAATACTTCTAGTTCTATTTCCACATTGTTAAATGGTTTCAAGTACTGCAAACACTTCTAGTTCTATTTCCACATTGTTAAATGGTTTCAAGTACTGCAAACACTTCTAGTTCTATTTCCACATTGTTAAATGGTTTCAAGTACTGCAAACTCTTCTAGTTCTATTTCCACATTGTTAAATGGTTTCAAGTATTGCAAACACTTCTAGTTCTATTTCCACATTGTTAAATGGTTTCAAGTATTGCAAATACTTCTAGTTCTATTTCCACATTGTTAAATGGTTTCAAGTACTGCAAACACTTCTAGTTCTATTTCCACATTGTTAAATGGTTTCAAGTATTGCAAACACTTCTAGTTCTATTTCCACATTGTTAAATGGTTTCAAGTACTGCAAACACTTCTAGTTCTATTTACACATTGTTAAATGGTTTCAAGTACTGCAAACACTTCTTGTTCTATTTACACACTGTTAAATGGTTTCAAGTACTGCAAATACTTCTAGTTCTATTTCCACATTGTTAAATGGTTTCAAGTACTGCAAACTCTTCTAGTTCTATTTCCACATTGTTAAATGGTTTCAAGTACTGCAAACTCTTCTAGTTCTATTTCCACATTGTTAAATGGTTTCAAGTACTGCAAACACTTCTAGTTCTATTTCCACATTGTTAAATGGTTTCAAGTATTGCAAACACTTCTAGTTCTATTTCCACATTGTTAAATGGTTTCAAGTATTGCAAACACTTCTAGTTCTATTTCCACATTGTTAAATGGTTTCAAGTACTGCAAACTCTTCTAGTTCTATTTCCACATTGTTAAATGGTTTCAAGTACTGCAAACTCTTCTAGTTCTATTTCCACATTGTTAAATGGTTTCAAGTACTGCAAACACTTCTAGTTCTATTTCCACATTGTTAAATGGTTTCAAGTATTGCAAACACTTCTAGTTCTATTTCCACATTGTTAAATGGTTTCAAGTACTGCAAATACTTCTAGTTCTATTTCCACATTGTTAAATGGTTTCAAGTATTGCAAACACTTCTAGTTCTATTTCCACATTGTTAAATGGTTTCAAGTATTGCAAACACTTCTAGTTCTATTTCCACATTGTTAAATGGTTTCAAGTATTGCAAACACTTCTAGTTCTATTTCCACATTGTTAAATGGTTTCAAGTATTGCAAACACTTCTAGTTCTATTTCCACATTGTTAAATGGTTTCAAGTATTGCAAACACTTCTAGTTCTATTTCCACATTGTTAAATGGTTTCAAGTATTGCAAACACTTCTAGTTCTATTTCCACATTGTTAAATGGTTTCAAGTACTGCAAACACTTCTAGTTCTATTTCCACATTGTTAAATGGTTTCAAGTACTGCAAACACTTCTAGTTCTATTTCCACATTGTTAAATGGTTTCAAGTACTGCAAACACTTCTAGTTCTATTTCCACATTGTTAAATGGTTTCAAGTACTGCAAACACTTCTAGTTCTATTTCCACATTGTTAAATGGTTTCAAGTATTGCAAACACTTCTAGTTCTATTTCCACATTGTTAAATGGTTTCAAGTACTGCAAACACTTCTAGTTCTATTTCCACATTGTTAAATGGTTTCAAGTACTGCAAATACTTCTAGTTCTATTTCCACATTGTTAAATGGTTTCAAGTACTGCAAACACTTCTAGTTCTATTTCCACATTGTTAAATGGTTTCAAGTATTGCAAACACTTCTAGTTCTATTTCCACATTGTTAAATGGTTTCAAGTATTGCAAACACTTCTAGTTCTATTTCCACATTGTTAAATGGTTTCAAGTACTGCAAATACTTCTAGTTCTATTTCCACATTGTTAAATGGTTTCAAGTACTGCAAACACTTCTAGTTCTATTTCCACATTGTTAAATGGTTTCAAGTATTGCAAACACTTCTAGTTCTATTTCCACATTGTTAAATGGTTTCAAGTATTGCAAACACTTCTAGTTCTATTTCCACATTGTTAAATGGTTTCAAGTACTGCAAATACTTCTAGTTCTATTTCCACATTGTTAAATGGTTTCAAGTACTGCAAACACTTCTAGTTCTATTTCCACATTGTTAAATGGTTTCAAGTACTGCAAACTCTTCTAGTTCTATTTCCACATTGTTAAATGGTTTCAAGTACTGCAAACACTTCTAGTTCTATTTCCACATTATTAAATGGTTTCAAGTACTGCAAACACTTCTAGTTCTATTTCCACATTGTTAAATGGTTTCAAGTACTGCAAACACTTCTAGTTCTATTTCCACATTGTTAAATGGTTTCAAGTACTGCAAACTCTTCTAGTTCTATTTCCACATTGTTAAATGGTTTCAAGTACTGCAAACACTTCTAGTTCTATTTCCACATTGTTAAATGGTTTCAAGTATTGCAAACACTTCTAGTTCTATTTCCACATTGTTAAATGGTTTCAAGTACTGCAAACACTTCTAGTTCTATTTTCACATTGTTAAATGGTTTCAAGTACTGCAAATACTTCTAGTTCTATTTCCACATTGTTAAATGGTTTCAAGTATTGCAAACACTTCTAGTTCTATTTCCACATTGTTAAATGGTTTCAAGTATTGCAAACACTTCTAGTTCTATTTTCACATTGTTAAATGGTTTCAAGTACTGCAAATACTTCTAGTTCTATTTCCACATTGTTAAATGGTTTCAAGTACTGCAAACTCTTCTAGTTCTATTTCCACATTGTTAAATGGTTTCAAGTACTGCAAACACTTCTAGTTCTATTTCCACATTATTAAATGGTTTCAAGTACTGCAAACACTTCTAGTTCTATTTCCACATTGTTAAATGGTTTCAAGTACTGCAAACTCTTCTAGTTCTATTTCCACATTGTTAAATGGTTTCAAGTACTGCAAACACTTCTTGTTCTATTTACACACTGTTAAATGGTTTCAAGTATTTTTATTTAACACTATTTATTTGTTTGCACGCATTTGACTGGCTCCAACTATTGATTTGTAATTCTAATAATTCAATTTTAAATCAGTCATTTGTTTGCAGAAACAGTAATAATTCTTTCAACATTATTCATTTGTTTGCACATAGTTAAAAGGTTTCAATTATAGTAAATGACTAAATAGTTCTGTTTGACACAAATTGGACTCTAACAGGTACTACCACTCCAGAGTAGAGCTGACCAGGGTGTAATGGCACTGAAAGAGTACACCACATTCTCCAAAGTTCCAGGACTGGATCCTCACCATCAGATGCGGTTTTGTGTCCTATCCAGGACACCCATTGGGTGGATGGAGGTCTTATCCCTCTGCAGAGATGCAGTTTGACATATTCTACAGCCCCATCCAACTGGTCTTTGAAAATTATTTGTATGAAGGATAGTTACTTGAATCTATATTTGATTACAAAGGATTATTTTCTATATAATTGTTAGAATTATTGGTATTAAAGAAGAATACTTGAAACCACATATCAATGCACAAACAATTGGTTGATAAATAGGAATAACTACTTGAAACCATATCATCTCATCATTACGTCATGCTGATAGCATGGATTCCTTTGATTCACTCTTACCATCTGCCCCTATTGTCCATCATTCTTTGCAGGTCATCTAGTTGGCATCCAGTGTCTTTGCAAGTCAGCCAACACTGGTGTGTCAATGTGTAGGAGTCCACCGGAGAATGTCGCTTAAGAGTTCATCCCAACAGTGCTCCGCATTTCATGTTCATCTCATTTGATTTGTGAGATGGGAGGTAAGTGGCCGTACAATTGCTGTTTTGGAGGGTGTTATTTCAATGATTTGTTCAAGTCAGTTTGCAGCATCCTTGTTAGTTTCCATCCAGCATTTTTTCCAAATATGTAATTGTGTATAGATTATTGGTATTAGATTAGTATACTTAAAACTATAATTAAAAAAAAATTATCATTTGTTGCTTGAAAACGCATATAAAGACACAAACAGGAAATGGGATTGGCAGCCCAAGTTCAAATCCTAGATGAGGCCATTTCACTTTGCGCTAATGCCCTTGAGAAAGGCATAAATCCCTCTGTTTAGTTTTGGTTAAGCAACCAGACTAGAAAAAAAAATCTTGGTTCAAACCAGCTGTACTCAGCTTAAAGATGGACCTTGTATTAAATCCTGGTCATAGTTAGAGGGGTTGGGTAAATACAAACTTGAAAATAACTAATTGCAACATAGAAATGCTTCACACTACAATTGTGTATGAATGATTATCATTAATAACTTGAAAGGACATAATTGCTTGCAAAAAATTACTTTAGCTTTAAATAACCCAATAAAAATGAACATCCTGTAAAACCAATCAACCAACATTTCTTAGTGTGTTATAAAATAACATTTGAGAACCACTGATTTGAAGTGAGACAACAGCCTTAGTCAAGAAACAAATTGACCGAATTCCTGACAAACGTTTTTTCTTTTAAGTCTTACTAAAAAATCTCTTCACAGATGGAAACCTTGCTGCTCAGTTCTTTAGCCTTGTTGAACTTGGATTCTTTTTGAGAAGGTAAGACAGAAAAAAAGAAAGTATGAAATAACTTCAAAAGACAGTGAGATGCAGAACATGAGGAAGGCCAAAAAAATGTATAAGATATTGGAGATACTAATAAACAAAAAAAAGTGTGCAGATTGATAAAAATACTTCATCTGACATCTTCAGATAATATAAGAAGGCTGAAAAATCTATCAGCTGAAAATTTGTGTTTTTTCACTGAGGATGATACTGGCTCAAATGTAAATAATAAACTAAAGCAAACTATATGATAGATTGACTAGTTTTAAAAGAAAATCAACCCATCTGGGGTTATTTTAGGTTAGGGAATCATAGACATTCTATATTCATATTTATATTTTTGTGAAATTATTTTAGAGTTTTTGGTACATAGGTCAACCATAGTCGAGGGTGACTCAAAGGTTCCCTTTTCAATAGCTACGACACCAAGGTGTAAGGGAGGGTGCTACTCCTTACCCTGGATAACTCCACTTACCCTTGATCTATGCCTTATAATGCTGTGTTAAGCCAGAGGGCATCAAGTACCATTTTTTGAGTTTTTGGCATGACTTGACCTGGCATTGAACCCCAGTCTGCTGGACCATTGGCAAACATTCTAGCCATTATGCTAATATCTATATAAAATATTCCTGTTTAATATAAATAATTTGCACACAGTAGTGAGTACACCTATCTAATACTCATGTTTGTTTGTTCAACCTTTGTAGGTTATTTAATGCGAATCCATTTTTATACAAATAAACAGTTCTATTTTGAATAATTCAGTTTAGCATAAGTACACAATTTAATTGTAAAAACATTTCTATTTCAAGCCATTCAGTTTACTCAAACAGTTCTATTTCAAACAATTCAGTTTAGTGTAAGTACAATTTCAATGTCAAAAACAGTTACATTTCAAACAACTCAGTTTAGCATACAAAAATAGTTCCACTTCAAACAATTCAGTTTTATATAAGTATGCAGTTTTAATATCAAAGCAGGTCTATTTTGAGCTATTCAGTTTAGCATAAGTACTCAGTGTAAATATCAAAACAGTTCTGTTTCAAGAAATTCAGAAGAACATAAGTACACAGTTTAGTTCTATTTGACCTGTAGACAGGACATTATCAGGTGCTACCACTGCAGGCCACAGTGGACTGGGGAGCAATGACAGTGAAAGGGTACTCTGCATTCTTCAAAGCTCCAGCATTACTGGAACCTCAGCATCAGATTGTTTAGTGTCATATCCCGGACACTCGTGGGGAGGGGGGGTCTTAAATCTCTGCAGAGAAGCAGTCAGTGTATTTTATAGACCCAGCTGATTGGGCAACATATTTATATGGTTTCAAGTAAATATTTCTATTTAATAATAGTCACTTGTTTGCACACAATTATATCATTTCAAGGAACTATCACCATAATCCTTAGTGAATAACTATCATAATCTTGTTGTGCTATCAGCACAGATATCCCTGACACTCTCTCGCCACCCCTCCCTATCGTACATCACTTCCGGCAGGTCCTCAGGGTTACACCCTGTATCCTCACAGAGCTGGTGTATGTAGGTGCAAGCTGGTTGCCCTGCCTTTGCTTGGCAATGTGAAGGGGTCCATAGGAGTACACTTATGAGCTCATCCCTACTTCTCCAGCAGTGTCCTGCATGTCTGGTTCGTCTAACTTGGATAGTTTTTGTGATGGGTGGTAGGTGGCCGTATAGCTGCTGCTTTGTGGGGTGTTGCCTCCAGGATTTGTTCAATATTGCTTGTAGCATTCTTGTGTAGTTGCCATCAAGTTATTCTCCATCAGTTTAGTTAGCGTCCATGTAGTGCATCCATACAGTTGTAGCCTATTGATAGCTGTCCATGCCTTTGCTAGTCGTGTGTTGATTATAGCCTCAAGTAACTATTCTAAATAGAAATAATTTTCAGTTATATAACATCGGATATTCCTATCAAATACAGATCTATTTGATTTGTAGATGAAACTCAAACAAGTAGTTGGATTGCTTGGGAGAGGGGGATTTCTCTATGTGTCGACCGTCTACAAATTGTCTGCAAATATTCATAGATTTTTCCATCTGTAGATTAACCAATAAAAGGCAAATAAAGTAGAAGCAGTAGATTCGCCTTAGTCACATATAAATAAAGGCAAATTAAGAGAATAGAGACTTAATGCAGCCTTTTTACCAAGAAGGAGTATCTTGTATCGCTCAATCAGAAACATGATGGTTACTACTCTAGATCAGAGTGAACCTGGGAGTAAGGGCAATGAAGAGGAACTCTATCCTCCCAAGATCTCCAGTAAAGGATCTTCGCTATCAGATGCAGTTCAGTGTCATACTCAGGATACCCCGTTTGGGGGTGGTGTTACTCTTCTGCAAGAGATACAGTCAGCATCTTCTAAGCGCCATGGTGTTCGAACTATATGAGGTCTGATCAAGAAATACCTGAACTGAATAATTAATTTGATAAAATATAAATCAAGATATGTGAACTTCTAAGTGATATAATGATAGAGTGATAACATCTAAACTGTTGTATTGATTTCATTTAGATAAATCAGTGCCAATTCTCAATACTTTCTAATAAGTTTTAGGTGAAACACAGGATTGTGCAAGTGCAGCAGCCTCCATACTCATCAGACCTTCAGGGTATGGAAACTAAATATGGAATAATTTTTAAAACTTTTTTTTTAGTCCAATTTCTGGAAAAAATGCGATAAATCAAAATTTTCATTTGATTAGCTTTATTATTCAAGCACTTTTTCAAAATTAAAATTCAGCCCAATATGAGTGAGCAAGAAAAAAAAAAGACAAAGAATCTATGATTTACCTAATGCCAAAACCAAGCCAAAGTTTTTTTGCCTACTGTATACAAAGCCAAGAAAATTTTTTAACAGAAAAAGAGCTTTATAAGGAAGAGGGAGTGGAGGATTGAACAAAAAAAAAAAAAGAAGGCTTTTTAACTGCTCTCACTACGACAATCAAGAAGGACCCCACAACGTCAATAAGAAAGCACCCTAGGGAATTGAAAGCCCACAAGAAAACTGTGATGACAGCAATAAAACAAGATTTAAGCCCAAACCTTAATCCCCTTGATTACGCTATATGGGACATTTTAGAAAACAAAACAAATGTAAATTCCCATCAAAATATTGGTTCATTCAAGACTGTAATTGAGGAGGAATGGAATAAAATGTCTGAAGAATTTATTTTAAAAGCATACAAATTGTTCCAAAGAGGCGTTGACACAGTAATTGAAAAAAATGGTGGCCATATTGAGTAAATTTACTGTTTTTTGTCAATCTTCTTATTTTGTTGTTTATTTTTTTAAAACTAAAATTAATCTTGTTTTATAATAGAGTCGTTTATTATTATACTAGAATATTCCTAATTTTGCTTCCACACCCTGTAGCTGATGCAACTTTTCTTGTTTCCTATACTGAAAATTTATCTCTTAGGTAAAATTTGAAGATGTTGAGGACAGTGACATTACAGCAATTGCGGTGGGTGCTGGAAATACAGGGGCGCTGAGGAAATATTTCTTGTATTCTTCCTTACTACTGGTTGTCTCTTTTTGAATTCAGTGGATAAAAATTCTGACTTCGACCCTTGGGCAAGGAATTGCTTTACTCAGCTGGTTGGAATCTACTCTCTTCACTTTCCGGGATAGCACGGGTTTTTATGTCTATTGCTGGGCTGGTAGAATTCTCTAGAATTTTCCAGACAATTCCACACCATTTAAGAAACAGGAAGTGAACGGTCATTTCTCATTTGTTTCTCTTTTCCTTGGGTAGCCTCAATATTACATAGGGTCATGAGGTTGTTTCATTCAACATGACTTGATTATAATATATTGCACTCATTCCATCTATGCTCAGTGGAAATGGGGGGATCAAATTACAAAGGGATTCCATTTAGACACTACTAGAACTCACCAGAGCCCACAAGAAAAAAATGGCTTTCTTTTAAAACAAAGCACAACCTATGTATATATATACTTTTTTTTCCCCAAAGTCTCAATATGTCAAAGAACATTAAAAGAAATGAGTAACTTGATACCATTTCAAAATAGAAGTTTCAGAGGTGCTTCAAGCTATGGAAAACTTACTGGAATAAGTGTGCTGAATGTCAAAGAGACTATTTTTAGAGAAAATTAATGCTTTATGCATTGTGCATTTGTGCCTTGGTAAATACAGCTTCAGTCTCATTACTCAAAACAATAGAATTGTAAGACCATACAAACTTTATTACCAAGTTGCATTCATGGAATACCAAGTAAGGAACAGACTTACAGTTTGTGCAGTAGTATTCAAATTTATTAGTATTCATCATCATGTCATGTTATCAGCATGGATATTTCTAACCGTCTCTTGCCACACCTCCCTATCATCTATTGCTTTCAGCAGATCCTCAGGTCTACATCCTGTATCGGCACAGTGCTGCTGTATGTAGGTTTGAACAGGATGTCCTGCCTTTGCTCGTCCATGTGACGGAGTCCACAGGAATACATCACTCACAAGCTCATCCCTACTTCTCCAGCAGTGTCCTGCATGTCTGGTTTGTCTATTTTTGATAGTTTTCGTGATGAGTGGTTGGTAGCTGTATAGCTGCCGCTTTGTGGAGTGTTGTCTCCAAGACTTGTTCAATATTGCTCGCAGCATTCTTGTGTAATTGCCGTCAAGCTTTTTCTCCATTTGTTTAGTCAGCATCCATGTGGTCCATCAATATAGCAGTATTGACATGATCGTTGCTTGGAAGAAACTGCATTTCATTTTATCAGTCAGGTCTTACATCTGTATGACCAAAAGTCTATCGATAGCTGTCCATGCCTTTGCAAGTCATGTGTTGATGTCTGTCTTGGTTAATGAGACACTCCTACTAAGATCTTAATTACTTTCTAGGACAAGATTGTAATTCTATAATCATTAGTAATGAATAAGTCTTGGGCAAAATTTTGAACTTACATTTCTTATTCTCAGCAAATAAGTGATGTACTCCTATGGACCCCCACATATGGCCGTGCAAAAGCAGGACGACCAGCTCAAACATACATTCAGCAGCTATGTGAGGATACGGGATGTAGTCCTGAAGACCTGCCAGAGGCGATGAATGATAGGGAGAAGTGGCGAGAGAGAGTTAGGGATATCCGTGCTAGCGGCACGACATGATGATGATCATCATCATCATTAGTAAGTTGTATTTTTTAACCTCAGTAAATGCATTTCCAGGGCAGCTGTCTTACTGATAAGCTACAAATATCAATGAGAGGTCAAACAAATTTGGCCATGTTCAATATTTCTTTGATTGTCATGATACATTTTTGTTTGCATTCCACTTAATTCCTTGTAGTGAAGGATGTGATTTCAAGTTTTACAAGAAGTAAACAGCTGTAGATGGAAATCTTGATTTTGTAATGGACAGTAAAAGAAATTAGGAAGAAGGAACTACAATTAATATATTAATCATTGTTCTATGGTGGGTGCTTCCATCAATTTTAAGCCCACTTGGCTGGGTCTGTAGAATATACTGACTGCATCTTTGAAGAGGGTTAAGACTGCACCCCACCAGTGAATGTCCTGGCTAAGACACTAAACAATCTGATGGTGAGGCTCCAGTAATACTGGAGCTTTGGGGAAGGTGAACTACCCCTTCATTGCTTCTGCTCCCAGGTCCATTCTGATCTGGAGTGGATAGGGTTCTATCAATGTGTCAAATAGAACAAACTGTGAGCAAACAAATATCTGATGTTAAATTGTGACTGTTATATAGCTACACTTGAAACCATTTAACTGTGTGCAAAAAAGAGCTCAAGCTAATTTAAGAATGTTATCCACAAAATGTTGTTTCAAATCATATATATATTTAATATTGGCCAAGTGGCTAGAGTGATTGCCAATGGCCTGGGAGACCAAGGTTCAATCTCAGGTCAAGTCATACTAAAGACTAAAAAATAGTACTTGATGCCACCTTGCTTAACACTCAACATTATAAGATACAGATTAAGGGTAAAGTGAAGCAATCCAGGGAAAGGAGTAGCACCCACTCCTCCTCTTCTATACCTTGGTGTAGTAGCCAATGAAAAGGGAGCCTTCAGGTTATGCTATGACTATGGTCCCCAACTTAAAAAATGTATAAAGAAGATTTGGCATTAAATAACCTCTAATGGTGGATATATCATAAAAACCAACCAACCAACCAATCCATCAATTTTACTCAGGACACCTGTTTTTATTTTACAAGCAACATAAAAAGTAAACAAGGAATTCTGGAAGTTCCCGATATTCACCTTTACGTTGAGGTTGTTTGTCTGATTAGACGGAATGAAAATCAGAGAGATCTTTTACAAGGTTTTCCTTTTATTTACACTTAGAATTATTAGAACAATTTCAAATTACAAAGTTTAATGTTATAACATTTTTAAAAGGCTATGATTTTAAAGGATCTTTATAATCATTATCTCTTTCTCTCTCTCTCTCTCTATATATATATATGTATGTGTGTGTGTGTAAGTGTGATATTTGTCGCTGCCCCCCACCAGACAGTACTTGACACAAGGTCAATGACCCAAAGGCTGATTATAAGTGGGGATTTAGGGGAGGGGGAGGTCGGGAATGAGCTGAGACTCAAACCCTGCTGGTCTATGCTACTCATTGACTCACCAAGTCCAATGTGGGCCTAATGAGCCAAGCTGTATCACGAACCCGAATCTGGGTCCGGGCACGGATGCCAGGTTATAGCTTAAACTTGACACCAAGGTCTAGTGCTATACATAGGGAACAAAGGTGTCAATGTTGCAGCTCACCCACCTGAAGGTGGCCCACCCGAAGTTGGGGGGGGGGGCCTTTTGGCCTCAAATCTGCCACTGATTTTGATACCCCATCCGGCAATGAATTCTAGACGGCCCAGCTAAAGCCAGGTAAGTATTTGTGTGTAAGAGTGTTTTACTGCATTTTGCTGTTGTAGTAGTTTGAAACATTCTACAGAAGTATTCAGTCCTTCTTCATTTTAAGCCATTCTGTCCTTTTCTTTGCAAGAGTCCTAAGCTCTCTCAGCCACTTGCCAGGTATTAGGGCTACAAGTCCTGGATTTTGGAGGTTTGCCCACAGCTTATAAAGCAAGCTTGTAAAGTAGTAGCCCCTTTTTACTCAGTAGTTTTGGGACCTATTACAGCAGATTCCAGAGATTTTTTGTGCAGGTGTTTATTTGGGCATCTGTAACACATGACCAAAATATGGACTATCGTAGTAGCATCACCCTTGTTGATAGTGGAATGGTGTTGCATATCTTGTAGAGGTCTTTGTTGGAGATTAGGCTGTTTGGTCATCGGTGTCCAGTGATAGTTTTGATATTTGTGGTGGCAGACATCACGCTTATCCATATCTGCCCAGCTGCTGCAATTGTACATCATCAGACACACATGCTGCGATATAAGCACAGTCTCTTCATAGAAAAATCTTGGATCCATAAAAAATTCATGGATCCACATTTTCCAGGAACATTGGAAAGCAATACCTACCTGTAAAACAACATGCTGATATATCAGAGGAGCTGCAGAGCATAGATCCAAGAATCTTTCTTATCCTCCAATCATCATCTCTTTTAAGGGATATCTTGTAGACTTTGTATGTCTGTGAGATATACATTGGTGAACTCTTTTATCCTCATTCATGAACAGGTCACATCTCAGTGTTTCTGTAGAAACACTGGTATATATATATATAATATATATATATATGTGTGTGGGGGTGGGGTTCATAAGAGTACATCTCACACACACACATGGCCGTGCAAAAGCAGGACGACCAGCACGAACATACATTCAGCAGCTATGTGAGGATATGGGATGTTGTCCTGAAGACCTGCTGGGGCGATGAACAATAGAGAGGAGTTGCTGAGAGAGGGTCAGGGATATCCGTGCTACCAGTGCGACATGATGATGATGATGATATATATATATATATCCTTACTAAGCTACAAAGATCAACGAGAAGTAAAACAAATTCAGCTGTATTCCATATTTCTTTGATTGTCAGGATATATATATATATATATATACTGAACAATGTGAGTACAGAGTAATGAGAAAGTGACATGACTTGATCTACAATATGTGAATGCATATAAGTTTTATTTAGCTTTTTTTCTAAAAAATAAAAAAAACAAATCAGAAATTCAAATTTAGTAGTTTTTTTCATTGATAAAAACTAGGTGGACTACACTACTTGATATTTTTCATCATCATCTTTTTTTTGTCTCTCTCATTTCCTATACTTCAGTTTTCTCTTTTCTCTATATCACAGAGTTCTTTTTTCAGCCTTGTTGACAGTCTAGAATACGCCAACTGCTTCGTATGCAGAGAAGTAAGACACCTCCTCTCAACAGACACAAAAAAAAAAAAATTTTTTTTTGGATATGACACTAAACTGCATCTGATAGAGAAGATTCATTTCTAGAACCCAAGCAAGGATGGAGTCACATCTTCATTGTTGTTACTCTCAGATCCACATTGATCCAGAGTGCTGATACCAGTTAGGGTCTCATCTAGATGTCAAATAAACATGTTTGAGATAATGAGGTGTTTAACTGTTTAAAATGATTGTGAAAATACATTTTTGTATTGCCTTAAAATTATAGACCATAATTGTTAAACTAACTTCAGCATAAAATAACCCAGTAAGAGATGACATGCCGTAAAAGCAACCAACTCATTTAAAAAAAAATTTCTCTTTCCTTCCAAATTATATTAGAATTGTATTTAAAGTTAAAATAAAATTAGCTCTGCAACTTGTACTGTTTTGTCAAATTGTACAAGTTGATATAAAATAGAATTCTGAGTTTATAAAAGAAAAAAAAAAAAGAAAAAATGAATGAAACTTCTCTTTGTCCTATGTTTACAAAAGGGGATCTTTGTATTTCAAAAATTGCCAAAAAATAGACATTGTTCACTCATACAAAAATGAATGGCAAAAATAATCCTTATTCTTTCAAATCTCAAGTTCTTTCCTTGTCAAAATCCGGAAAAAGTGGATCAAATAAGCCTTTCTAAAAAAAAAAAATACACATCACACTCCAAACCTATGTAATAAATCTTTTTGACAAATAAAATTTGCATGAAAAGAAATTTTCAATCTGTTTGAGTAGCTTTTGGTGCCTACCTATTCACCTTAAGCAAAGTGATAGTGAGGGAGAAGAAGCAGACATCCATGAGCCATGTTGGTATCTTCAAAGGAAGCACCTGTTAATTAGAATTAACATTAACAGAAAGGTGACCTGTCTATTTATTGAAGGCTTACTGGATCACCTATCTGCCTAGAACCCAAGATTGTTGCTACCAGTTACTCCAACTGGTCAACCAATTCTCAATGACAGCTGAAGAAAGCTTTATCAACATTTTAAGAGGTTGGTTGGTTGGTTGGTTAGCAGTTTGGTTTACGGCGTATCAACCCTTTTCAGGGCATTTAACACCAAATTGAATTTTAAAAAATTCAGTTTAGTATAAGTATAGATTATAGTTTTTTGTTTACATAGTTAAATGTCAAAACAGTTCTATTTCAAGCAATTCAGTTTAGCATAAGTTTCAATGTTTGACATTGAAACTTATGCTAAACTGAATTGCTTGAAATAGGACTGTTTTGACATTTAGAAACTGGGTACTTATGCAAAACTGAATTGCTTGAAATGGAACTGCTTTTGTATGCTAAAGGGAATTTTTTGAAATAGAACTGTTTTTGACATTGAAACTCTACTTACTCTAAACTGAATTGTTCAAAGTGGAACTGTTTTGACATTTAACTGTGTGTAAACAAAAGTAAGTAAGTAAAGTTGGCAACCATAGTCGAGGGCGACCAGAAGGCTCCCTTTTCAATAGATACTACACCGAGGTGTAGGAGAAGGTGCTACTCCATTCCCTGGATGGCTCCACTTTACCCTTGATACATACCTTATATTGCTGAGTGTTAAGCAAGGAGGTATCAAGTACCACTTTTAAAGTCTTTAGTATGACGCAACCTGACCATTGGTAAACACTCTACTCATTAGGCCAGTCTAGAACTGTTTAACTAAACTGAATAGCTTGAAATAGAAATATTTTTAACAATTAAATTGTGTACTTATGCTGAACTGAATTATTTGAAATAGAACTGTTTATTTGTATAAAAATGGATTTGGCATTAAATAACCTACAAAGGTTGATATGCCATAAAACCCAAACAAACACAAACACATTCATAATTATCTTAGCTTTAATTTCTTTTGCTTTTTTTTGTATACTTGAATGATTTTAGAGGATTTCAGTGGACCAATGCAACTACATTCTTAACTTGACAACTGATGCTGCTGTCTTGAAACCATAAATAGGCAGAAGTACCACTTGTCTCATAAATGACAGGAACAATGCTCCCAATATTATAAATAATGTTTCAATCAGTGAATTATCAATTATCTTGTGATAGGATGTATGTTATTTTGTTTAACCTTTCAGTCGTTGGCCAAGCAGGAAATGGGGGCAAATTATGCCAGTACAGGAAAAAATCCCCAAAGGGTTGAAAAAGAGAGTTCACAAGGAGGTCAATAGGTCAGAAGTGCATCAGTACAAAATGTCTAAAGGATGAAGAGGCATCAAATGAATAGACAGGAACAGGAATTTTATTTTTTTAGATGAAATGTTAACAATCATTATTATTAATTCCAATAAGTATTTTCTTTCGTTTTTTTTTTTTTTTTGGAGTTTAGCTACTTCAAAAAAATTTTTTTTATTTGCAACTCACTCCAATCATTGTTGCAACAACAGCAAACAATAGTATTAATCAGAGATAATAATAAAGGATAAGCTCTCAGTGAGACTTGAATTCACTTCCCTTTTACCCCCAAATCATGGTTATCTTTCATCTTATCATTTAGCAAAGAGAGCTACTGATAAACTAGAAGGTATGACGCGACCTGGGATTGAACCCAGCTATCCCAGACCATTGGCAAACACTACTGTGTGCAAAAAAAATGAGCTCTGGTTTGTTTAAAAATAATGATACCAACAATCTATGTGTTTACAGATCATATATATGTATGTATTAATATATATATATGTATGTATTAATCATTGGTTTGCACTCACTTAAATGGTTTCAAACATTGTTATCTAACATAAATAGTTTTATTTGCTCACAATTAAATGGTTTCAAGCATTGCTATATAACACTAACAAGTCAATTTAGACATAGTCAAAGAGTTTCAAACATTGCTATTTAACACTAATAATTCTATTCTTCTTTTTCCATTCATTAGCACACAGTTGCAAGTATGTATCATTAACAATTCAATTAGACATCAGTCATTTGTTTACACACAATTCTATTTCAAACAATTCAACTTAACATAAACCATTTATTTGCACACAGTTTAAATGTCAAACAGTTCTATTTGATTCATAGATAGAACCCTATCAGGTGTTACCACTCTGGGTTAGAGTGGACCTGGGAGCAATGGCAATGAAGAGGTATGCTGCATTCTCCAAACTTCCACCATTACAGGAGCCTCACCATCAGATATTTTAGTGTCATACCTAAGACACTCGTTGGGAGGTCTTACTCCTCTGCAGAGGTGCAGTCAGTGTATTCTACAGCCCCAGCTGACTCGGCTATATTTCATTTATCTAAAATATAAAAATAAAGTACCCTATTAACATTATTAGTGTGTAAAAAATTTAAAAAATTGTCGTCACAAGACAAGAGACAAAGTACTGGATAGCTATAGGTGGGACTTAGTCTTCTGATACCAGTTGCCTTTGGAGGTGCCCGTGGTGTAATGGTTATTATCGTAGGAAATGGACATGGCAACACAAGTTCAAATCCTGGACGAGGCTGATTGCATTTCACATAGCACTAATACCTTTGGGAAAAGTATGAATCCAATTATTCTCCCTCCAGCTATGGGTAAATAGTAGGGCAGACTGGGTTTGTCAGCCTTGGTGAGGCAACTAGTCTAGGAGAAGGAAAACTCTGAATTCAAACCTGTTAAACTCTGCTTAAAAATTGACCTTGTGTCATATCCTGCCTGAGCAGAGGGGTTGGTAAATATGGATACCAGTTGCCTTTGTAATATACTTGTAAAATACACCAGTTAAGGATAACTATACTGCCCCAATTCAAATGAAGATATGAGTTTATGAGTCCTTTCAAGAGCTTATCCTTTATTATTGTCTTCAGTGTTCTTATCTTATCTTATCCAGAATGATAGGTGATAAAAAGCAATTAAAATTGAAAAGAAGAAAGAAAATATCAATCAAAATTAATAATGTTTCCAATACTTGATCTAAAAATCAAGATGAAAAAAAAATCCTATTGAAATCAATCATGTTTCCAATACTTGATCTAAAAATTAAGACGAAAAAAAAAATCCTACTGAAATCAATCATAATGTTTCCAATACTTAATTTAAAAATTAAGATGAAAGAAAATCCTATTGAAATCAATCATAATGTTTCCAATACATAATCTAAAAATTAAGATGAAAAAAAAATCCAATCCAAATCAATAATAAAGATGATTAACAGGAATCTAATGCCAGGCAAAATTGGTGAACCTTGCATTTTACAGAAAATTTAAAATGAAATGAACAATTATCTTAAAAGAAAGAAAATAGTGAATTACTTCTACTTGACATAAAAATTGGGTGGGGGGGATAAGTTCTGTCTAAAATCAGCAAATAATTTTAAATGGATCTGCAGGTAGAGGGGTGATCTGACAGGTTGAAAAGAATTGATGTCAGAAGGAAATAACGAAAATGCATAATTCAGATTTTAAATACCTCAAGATGAGATGCACTATATAAATTGCATTTTGAAGCAAAATGTGAGCACAGACATACACATAGTGATATAGATATCATATTTACCCAAGCCCTCCACTCAGGCAGGATATGACACAAGGTCAATTTTGAAGCAGAGTTTAACAGGTTTGAATTCAGAGTTTTCCTTCTCCTAGACTAGTTGCCTCACCAAGGCTGAAGAACCCAGTCTGCCCATAGTGATATAGATATACTAACCAAAATGAGAAACTAAATGTATGCAATCATGTACATATGTAAACATTCATATCATAAATATACGAGATCAAGGTGGGTAGTTTTACAACATTGAAGGATTATCTGATATTAAAGTTATTTTGTTTGCAAGCAATTTAATAACTATTACAATTAATAATCATCTTGTAAGTAAAGTTGGTGACTGTAGTCAAGGGTGACCAGAAGGCTCCCTTTTCAATAGCTACTATACCGAGGTGTAGGGGAGAGCGCTACTCCATTCCCTGGATTTCAATACATACCTTATATGGCTGAGTGTTAAGCAAGGGGGTATCAAGTACCATTTTTTGAGTCTTTGGTATAATGCGACCTGGGATTGAACCCAGGTCTCCTGCACCATTGGTGAACACTCTATGCAGTAGGCCAATGAGCCGACTAATAATAATCATCTTAATTAACTATAACTTCAAGTAACTGATCCTAGTAACTTGTTGAGTTATATGGTTTCAAGTATTCCTATCTAATTATAATAATTTGTAAATGAGTACATGGTTTCAAATGGTCCTATTTAATACTAATTTGCAATTAACTGTCGTTCACCATCATTTTAAACAATAGATCATACTTAGTTACAATATCAATGTTTTAAGAACCAGTGAATTCATGTAATACAAAATTACCAGAAACATTATCTCAGATCTATTTGACCCATAAATAGAACTCTAAAAGGTACTACTATACAGAGTCAGAGTGGACCTGAGAGTAATGGAAATGAAGCTGTGATTCCCCAGAGCTCCAATCTTACCATCAGATAATTTAATATCATACACATACACACACACACACACACACACACATATATATATATATAAGTGATGTACTCCTATGGACCCCCATATATGGCCGGGCCAAAGCAGGACGACCAGCTCGAACATACATACAGCAGCTATGTGAGGATATGGGATGTAGCACTGAAGATCTGCCAGAGGCAATGAACGATAGGGAAAAGTGGCGAGAGGGTCAGGGATATCCATGCTAGTGGCACGACATGATGATGATGACATATACATATACACACACACACACACACACACAATCAGTCAAAAGTATTTGGCCACCCTCAAAAATTTCTATTTCTCATCCTAAAAGTGTTATTTTTAATGAAACAAGTTTAGCATCACAATGGTTTTATTTATTATTTCCCTGACCCACATTAAATACTAATTAAAACAAAAAACTTTTTAAACTTTTGATTCATCAAAATGATCCCCCTTCCTTTAGCTGCCATCATTACTTCATAGATTTTTATCATTCTCTCCACCAAAGACTGGAGGTAGACTGAAAATAGTTCTGCCCAGCATTTTTGTAAGAGTTGCCAGAGGTGAGCTGTACTTGTGACTTGTTTAGCTTTGAGTTTTCAGTCAAGTCCATCCCACACCAGTTCAATGGGAATTAAATCTGCTGATTACACTGGCTAAGACATCAGTTGAAGGACGAGCTGTTCCTCTTTGCTTTTAATGTACTTCTGGCAGAGTTTGCTAGTATGCTTTTGGTGATTATCTCACATGAGTACAAATCCTTGACCTGCAAGCCACATTCCAGGTGAGATAGCTTGATACTGCAGTATGCTGTGATAGCCAGTCTGATTCAATTTGCCCTTCACCTGGTGCAAATCCCTGACTTTGCAATTTGTAAAAAAATTACACCATAATAGAGCCTCCGCCATGTTTTATGGTTGGTGTGATACAGGGGGTTGTAGTTCTATCACCAACTCATTGCTGCACATAGACCCTCCTATTTGTCCTAGAGATTTCAAACTTTGATTCGTCAGTCCAAAAGACTTTATTCCACAGCTCTATGGTCCAGTCTTTGGGTGCCTTGGCTCACTGGAGCCTTTGGACATTGTTTTGCTTTCTCAAAAGTGTTTTCTTGACAGCAATTCTGCCATGTAGGGTAGCTTTACAGAGACTTCTCCTCACCATGGATGTTGACTCTTTTTTTTTCACAACATTGGTTCAGATGTGCAGTGATGTTTCAAGCAGTCAGCCTTCTGTTACGCAAGCTGATGACTGATTAAATTGTCCTCTGCTCTTAGTCTATCAGACCTACTTTTCATCTTGTTTTGTCCTGTTTCCTAATGTCTACTAAAAAATAAAAATTCCCAGAACTACTGCGGATTATCCACTGTAGTTCTGGGAATTTTTATTTTGTTGTTGAGAAAAAAAGTTTTGATCCGGAAGAAATTTTCAAAATTTACATTTTAATTTAGACAAAATAAAATTAACAGATTTCACTACTGGGCAAGGTACATGGACAGCATAGGTAAAACAGGTAGTATCCAGTAAGGAGTAATTCAAAACAATAAAGTCTAATGTGAGTTTAAGTGGTGGTATAATATAAAATTTAGAAAGCAGAAAAAGCTAGATGGGAACTGCACCCGAATGCTAGGAGCTACATTGAACAAATCCTGGAAGCAACATCCCACAAAACAGCAGCTGTACAGCCACTTACCTCCCATCTCTAAAACCATCCAAATAAGACATATAGGACACTACTGAGAAGTAAGGACCCCTTCACACGGATGTGCAAGTGTTGGTTCTGTACGGACACAGGCTAGAAGACCTTCTGGAAGTGATAGATGATAGAGATGAATGGTGAGAGAGAGTCAGGGAAATCCGTGCTAGCTGCACACCTCAAGAAGAAAAACGCCTTCAAATATCTGGTTATATGAAGGTAAAAGTTACTGAAGAAAACTTATATTTAGTATAATAAATAAAAACATTGTGGTGCTTCATTAAAAATAACACTTTTAGGATGAGAAATAAAAATTTTTTAGGGTGGCCAAATACTGGTAGTGTGTTTATGTATATATACATACACACACACCTTTTACATAAAAAAAAGGCCTTGCATCACAACGTTCATTATTGGAGCTAACAAGTATGAGTGAAAGCGTGCTAAGTATTTATTGTAAAAATTCCTCTGAAGGAGAGAATTTGAGGATGTGTGTAGGACATTAAAAGAAATATGATGGCTTCACATCATATAAAATGAAGTTTCAGAGGTGCTTCAACTAATGAAAAACTTGCTGGAATAAGTGTGTTGGATGCCAAGAGGACTGTTTTGAAAAAAATTGACATTTTATTCATTGTGTTGGTAAATATAGCGTCAGATTCAATGTTGCAAGAAATTTGTTTTCAGAGAATATATATATATATAAAAATGAGGGTCATTCAATAAAAGAGGTGAATTTTGTTTATAGAGTTGCATTTAGGAAGCACTGTTTATAGTAATACTTTTTTTTTTCCAAGGGAAGCAATTGTGATAGATCCTTTCATGTCCCAGAAGACTGTCAGTGTGACCTTCTTTACTGACCATTGCATTCAAAACCTTTTCTTTACTGAAGAGTCAAACTCATTGTGACAAACCCATGTTTAATCCATTTGGAAAAATTTGTTTGACAAAAAACATGCTCTTTTGTACACATCACACTTTCTTCAGTAAATTTCACATGTTTTGTACTTCTCAGCTACCAAATATTTGATGACAGACCACTGTTCAAGCCTGGAGCTGTTGATTTGATTTACCACTATTTTGAATAACAGCAAAAGAAATATTTTTGGCAATAAATAACAGTTTATATTTATGGACAAAAATTCTGAAAAGAAAAATCTATTTTGCTTTTTTACCCCCCCCATTTATTGAATGACCCTTATATATATATATATATATATATATAATAACAGTGTTGGTTGTCACTAAATCACTTTGTGAGTTTGTGGCGAACAAAGTGCAATGCAGAGTGCTCAATATCTAGGATAGAGCTATTATATAATAATAATAAATAAATATATATTAGATTTATATATTTAATGCCATGGAATTTAGTCTGTGACCCCGGGTTTCATGGAGTTTTTTTACAAAACAACAATCATCAAATTTTGTTAACTGCCTGATGATAGTTGTTTTGTAAAAAAAACTCCATGAAACCCAGGAGTCGCAGTCTAAATTCCATGGCATGAAATATATAAATCTAAATATATTTATTTATTATTATCATATATGCATACACACATATATAGAGAGGGAAAGAGAGCTTGATTGGACCTTGTCAATATGGTTGACAAGAATTTTATTATTTTCTAGTTATCAAGTAGTGGTCTGTCAAAAATGTTTACACATTACAGTTTTTTCTGTCATCTGTTGCACCATGCCAGTAGCAATGATATGTAATGACAGGGAAAAGTGGATTCAGGCCTCAGTAAAGGCATAAACAGCCTCAAACATAATTCACAAATATTTCCATAAGAAACAGATGCATAGACACATTTTTAAGTAAAGCTTGTGTACTTTTTAAATTTAAATATTTTTAAGATTTAACTTTAATATATTGGGTAATGATGTTAATAAAATTCTGTAAAAAGTTGAAAGAAATGTTGATTCGAAACAAGAAAAAAACTGTAACTTTAATGTTACAACTTCCAGAAATATTAGCGATGTAAAGTTTTTTCGTGATTTTATCTCTACATCTTTAATAAACATTTAGTTTACTGCTGTAGATTCCTTGTGGAAACAAAGAAATACAACCATATCAGGCTAGAGGACTCAACACTCAGCAACTCTTTCCAGCTGGACCCATTTCAATCTTTATTTCACATTTCACTTATCTTTCCCAGATCCTCCTTTGGCCAACAGGATCTTATAACCATACCTTTTGATTTATATGAGATCTGTCCAATCCACTCTTTCTTCATATCCTGCTTAATGTGTTTCTAAAAACTCCTCTCACATAAGTTAGTGTCGGAAGTCATCTCAGATTAACTGCTGTTCAGAATGTGTCATAGGTATTTGTTTACAAAGCCCTGGAGCTTGGGTTTGGTTTTATGGCTTATCAACTCTTGTAGGTTATTTAATACCAAACCCGGTTTATTCATATATATTAAACATATGATTTATAAACAAAAGTCAACAAACTTAAATAGTTCCAAGTATTGCTATGTATCCCTAACATCAGTCAATTGTTTAGACACACTTCAATAATCAAACAGTTCTACTTCAAACAATTCAATTTAGCATAAGTCAAAGATAAATGGTGCCAAGTATTGCTATGTATCACTAGCAATTCAATTAAACATCATTTGTTTATACACAGTTAAATGAACAAACAGTTCTTTTTCAAGCAATTCAGTTTAGCAAAAGTCATTTGTTTGCACTCAGTTTAAGCGTCAAACAGTTCTATTTGGCCCATATATAGGACCCTATCAGGTGCTACCACTCTGGGTCAGAGTGGAACTGGGAGTGATGGCAATGAAGGAGTACTCTGCATTCCCTAAAGCTCCAGCATTATTGGAGCCTCAGCATCAGATAGTTTAGTTTCATATCCAAGACACTCATTAAGGGAGTCTTGCCACTTTGCAGGGATGCAGTTTGTGTATTCTACCGCCCGCACCCAGCCGACTGGAGCTTGTGGGTAATAGTGTTAGTTACTTTCCAAAATTCAACACTCATTGCATAATGGTTATTGTTGAATGAAATGAACTGGCAGACCAGAGTTCAAATCTTATACAAGGCTGTTTGCATTTTCCATAATACCCTACGGAAAGCTATGGATCCAACCATTCTCCTAACCTTGGTATGACAAATTCTTTTTTTGTACACAGTTATATCATGTCAAGTATTCCTATCTAATATAAATAATTTGCACAGTTGAATGGCTGTAAATATTCTGGGGGAAGGTCTCATGACATAATGGCTAAAGTACTGGACAGTCGCCATGAAGTAAGCAAGTGTGAAGTCCAGTTGCATTGTTATATTCACTTTCAGACAAATACCATTGGGAAAGATATGAACCCCCTTATTCCCCCAGCTGTGGGTTAAAGAGTATCCCTGCTATTCTTCTACAAGATGGCTTTGGCATCAAATAACCCATGAAAGTTGATATGCCATTTAACAAAGAAAACTAACCAAATATTTCTCATAATAGCAATTTATACTCAATTATATGGTTTCAAGTATTCCTATGTATTACTAATAATCTATACACAATTATACGGTTTCAAGTATTCCTATGTATTACTAATAATCTATATACAATTATATGGTTTCAAGTATTCCTATGTATTACTAATAATCTATACACAATTATACGGTTTCAAGTATTCCTATGTATTACTAATAATCTATATAGAATTATATGGTTTCAAGTATTCCTATGTATTACTAATAATCTATACACAATTATACAGTTTCAAGTATTCCTATGTATAACTAATAATCTATATAGAATTATATGGTTTCAAGTATTCCTATGTATTACTAATAATCTATATACAATTATATGGTTTCAAGTATTCCTATGTATTACTAATAATCTATATACAATTACATGGTTTCAAGTATTCCTATGTATTACTAATAATCTATATAGAATTATATGGTTTCAAGTATTCCTATGTATTACTAATAATCTATATAGAATTATATGGTTTCAAGTATTCCTATGTATTACTAATAATCTATATACAATTATATGGTTTTGAGTATTCCTATGTATTACTAATAATCTATATACAATTATACGGTTTCAAGTATTCCTATGTATAACTAATAATCTATACATAATTATATGGTTTCAAGTAACTTTTTTAATTAAATAATAATCATTTGTTTGTAGTTATATGGTTTCAAGTAACTAATAATAATAATAAAAATTCTCAGTAAACAATTATAGCATCAAGTAATGATTCTTAATACAAATAATTTGCACACAGTTATACACTATCAAGTATTCCTATCTAATACAAACATTTTTCAAATAGATCTATTTGACCCATAGATGAGATCCTAAAAGGTACAACCAATCCAGGTTAGAGTGGGCCTGGGAGTAATGGCAATGAAAAAGTATTCTATACTTCCCAGATGTCCATAACTGGAGCCTGACCACAAAATGCAGTTTAATGTTAACCACAGGACACCCTTTCATTTTTTGTGGGGTGGTGAGGTCTTACCTGTCTGCAGAGGACACAGTCAGTGTATTCTAAGCTCCACTCATAAGGGTACATGAATATTATTAGGTATTATTCATTACCAAACTCTACAGCATTGAAAGTCTATTACTAAAGATATATATAAAGTAAATTTGTTGGCGACCATAGGCGAGGGCGACCAGAAGGCTCCCTTTTCAATAGCTACTACACCGAGGTGTAGGGGAGGGCGCTACTCCATTCCCTGGATTGCTCCACTTGACCCTCGATATGTACCTTATATTGCTGAGTGTTAAGCAAGGAAGTATCAAGTACCATTTTTAAAGTCTTTGGTATGATGCAACCTGGGATTGAACCCAAGTCTCCCGGACCAGTGGTGAACACTTTCATATACATTTATGTAATTTCATTTTTGGTTACAAAGATACAGTAAATATTAGTAAAAAAAACAAATACAAGAAAAAAATATTAGTAAAAAAATGGTTCATGTAATAAAAATTAAAGATAATATTCTTTTTTTTTTAACCATATTTGAGATTATTTCTTTAATACTTTCGTCAGGATAGAAAAAGAAATTTAATAGCAATAAAAAGAGAATATGCAAAGAGGAGAATTTCCACATAACTCTAAGTGTGTATATGTGTGCACACGCAAGTCAGGATATGAACTCAGATTTTTAATTAGAATATGAAAAGAAATTGGGATTAATTTTTTATTCATGCAAGAATGATATTTCCAGGACGTGTTTGTATAAATTCTATTATTAATATCCTACAAAACAGCAGCTGTACAGCCACCTACTACCCATCTCGAAAACCATCCAAATCAGATGAACAAGACATGTGGGATACAGCTGAATGTTTTCCTATGGACCCCTTCACACAGACGTGCAAGAGTTGGATGACCAGCTATAACTTATCTACAACAGCTCTGTACGGACAAAGGATGTAGCCTGGAAGACCTGCCAGAAGTGATGGATGATAGAGATGGATGGCAAGAGAGAGTTAGGGAAATCTATGCTAACAGCACAACATGATGATAATGATAATGCTCTGTACTATATATATATATATATATATATATATATATATATATATATATACATATTAGGGTATTTAAAAGTAATTATGTTTTACCAGAGAGGACCTAAAAAACAAATGTAATGATCAAAATATTATCATCAAAAACATAATCATCTTTATTTTCAATGACTGAGAGTCATCATAAAGGTAAATTTTTGATTTCATGTTTAAAGAAATTTGGAGTTTTTCTGGGAAAAAAATTCCAAAGATCGATTCTTTTTTCTTTTCTTAGCCACTTATAAAATATTCTAGTGATTGAAACATATGAAAATCAGTAGGTGAATATGGAGGATGTGGAAGAGCTTCACATCTGAATAATCTTATCTTTTCTAAGATTCACTGGTTTGCAATTGCTGGAAGTGAAGGTGGTTACATTTTTTAAGCTAATATGAAAATATATTAAAGTTACATTTCTTTTGATATCCTCTCTGATAAAATGAAATTACTTTCTGAACACCCTAATATATAACTCACTGATCATATGACATAAAATTTAATTATTAAAGTTTCATGCAAATCAAAAAAGTATAAATTAGAAATTATTTATGAATCTTAGCCTAGTCAGGTACAAGGCCAGAACAGCAGAGCTTTCTCAGTACAACATTTGTGAATTATTTTATGAGATGCGCCTACTAGATATTTTGATATAGTAGGCACTGAATAAATTACCCATATTTACCAACCCCTTCGCTCGGGCAAGATATTACACAAGGTCAATTTTTAAGCGGAGTTTAACAGGTTTGAATTTAGAGTTTTCCTTCTTCTAGACTAGTTGCCTCACCAAGGCTGAAGAAATCAGTCTGCCCTACTATTTACCCATAGCTGGAGGGAGGATAATTGGATTCATACCTTTCCCAAGGGTATTAGTGCTATGTGAAATGCAATTAGTCTCATCCAAGATTTGAACTCATGTCGTCGTGTCCATTTCCAATGACAATATCCATTACACCACGGGCACCTCCACCTGAATAAATTATTCAGCGTAAATATTCTTTAATTAATTACTTTTCAACACAAAACAATGTTTGCATATACCTATACTGATGTAGTACATATGTAATTTTAAATAACGATATTGTATACAGACAGAAAATAAAATTACAATACGTTTAAGGATGTTGTTGATTTTGAGCTGGTTAGAGTATATGGATATTGTTATTCTAGAACCAAAACATGTATTGATTGGTATATATGATCATTTAATAAGGTTATATTACCTTTATGCTTAATTGAAAAATATATTCAGGGTTTTGTAAATATATATTTTCTATCAGTGTGTGTGTGTGAGTGTAGTGTATACATGTATAAATGCATGTAGAGTGAATATATATATATATATATATATATATATATATATATATGCATGTAATGTGAATGCTTGTGTGAATGTGTGTGTGCATGTATGTGTATATATGCATTTACCAACCCCTCCACTTGAGCAGGTTGCGACTCAAGGTCAATTTTTAAGTGGAGTTTAACAGATTTGAATTCAGAGTTTTCCTTCTCCTAGACTGGTTACCATATCAAGGTTACACCACCAAAGGGGTGTCCTCGTGGTGTAATGGTTAAAGCGATGAACTGCGGAATCGTAGTACGCGAGTTCGTACTCCAGTCGCGCTATTACGTTCCCTTTCGAGCAAATACCCTTGGGAAAGGTATGAACCCCCTTATTCTCCCTCCAGCTATGGGTAAATAGTAGGACAGACTAGGTTCTTCAGCCTTGGTGAGGCAACTAGTCTAGGAGAAGGAAAACTCTGAATTAAAACCTGTTAAACTCCGCTTAAAAATTGACCTAGAGTCATATCCTGCCCGAGCGGAGGGGTTGGTAAATAGTACCATATCAAGGTTACAGAGTCCAGTCTGCTCTACTATTTACCTGTAGCTGGAGGAAGAATCATTGGATGCATACTTTTCGCAAGAGTATTAGAGCTCTGTGAAATGCAAACAGCCTTGTCTAAGATTTGAACTCAGGTCGCTGTGTCTATTTCCTATGCTTATACCATAATTGCCTCCAAATATATATATATATATAAAGATGAACAAAAGTAAAGAGATAAATAGGAATATTTCTTTTGTGTTATTTATTTTTTTATTGTTCTCAAGTAATTTTGACCTTAGATCATCATCAGGAGGAAAGTTTTTGAGAAGAAAAACTTTTTGAAATAGTTTTTAAAAGAGTTGATATGTTGTAAGAGAATAGATCCAAAATAAAACGGTGATGTAACATATCCATTTGTGCAATGAAAAGTAGAAAGATTTCTATGTAATTAATATAACAAGAAGGGGAAAAATTAAGGTCATATATATTAATAGATACAATGAGTGTTATGTTTATAAACAATGTCAACCTATTTCTAATTTGAAAAT
Source organism: Sepioteuthis lessoniana (assembly GCA_963585895.1). Lineage (NCBI taxonomy): Eukaryota > Metazoa > Mollusca > Cephalopoda > Myopsida > Loliginidae > Sepioteuthis > Sepioteuthis lessoniana. Next base: position 102,106,465 of record OY757917.1, on the reverse strand, counting down.
TATTTTCTAAACCAAATTTTCATCATGAAACCAGCCCATTGGCTGAGTGGGTAGAGTGTTCGTCAATGGCCTGGGAGACTGGGGTTCAATCCTTGTTCGAGTTATACCAAAGACTCAAAAAAAATGGTACTTGATGCCTCCTTGCTAAACATTCAGTTTTATAAGGTATGGATCAAGGGTAGAGTGGAGCAATCCAGGGAAAGAAGTCGTGCTCTCTTCTATACCTCGGCTAATAAAAAAGGAGCCTTCAGGTTGCCCTCAATTACAGTCGCCAACTTTACTTCATGTCCTATAACTGTTGTTATATTAGCTTAAAAATTTCATATTACATACAACAACTATTATGGGATAGAAGTAGTAGAATTTTAATGGAAAATAATTTTAGCGAATAGCAGATAAATCTAGAATTAAGAAATTTTATTCATTGGTAAGAAGATGATTGCTGTAGATAAAAGTCGTTGGTTAGATACTTGTGCATAATTTGGAAATCTGTAGAAATTGTTTACCATAACATTTAATTAGTTATAATATATACAGACATTATCTAGGCAGGTATTTTGATAGGCAGTCATTGTTGAGATACAATAAGAAACGACACAAATTTTTTGAAAAACTCAGTTGCTTAAGTTTTTTAAAATTATTTTTGATCTGCAGATTTCAAAAATGGAAACAATTTTGTTCAGTATGTTCTAGTTTTCATGCAATTTGAGGAATTATATTTTATTTTTTTGTAGCTAAATAAATTTATGGTATTGATAGGGATATCTAATTTTGTTTATTTTTTCTGTCAGAATTGATAATGGCTACAAGGAGACATCAATGCGTGAAGAACACTGGCGATTTCTGCTATATTTATGGGTACTTTATACATGAAGCATATAAAAAAAATAGACATACGTGGGGCCTTCAATAAGTTTCCAGACATTTTTGTACAGGCATTTAAAATTATAGTAGACTCTTGAAAATTCATTATCTTATTGCTATACATCTTATGTTCAAAGGAACAGCTACAGCAGCAATTGGAATACACTCTACTAAAGTCTGATTGTCACAGCTGGTGAATTTCAAAAATGCAATCTGGACGTCAGGACAATTTAGAAGAACGATATGCAATAAAATTCTGTTTTAGACTTGGAAAAAATGCCATAGAAACGTACAGAATGCTTCAGACTGCTTTTCGATCATCTTGCATGAATCAAACATCAGTTTTTGAGTGGCATAAGAGATTCAAGGAAGGCAGAGAGTCTGTGAGGGATGATGAGAGGTGTAAGGAAGTCAATACACCAGGATTGGCCAAAGGGTTATGGTTAGGGTTACTATGTTGAGGTTTTAAGGGAGTTCAGGAAGAGATTCCTAGGGAAGAGGCCCGCACTCTTCAAATCGGGTCAGTGGCATTTCCAGCAAGACAATGCACCAGTCCACAACTCCATCCTTGTCACAGACTATTTGACCAAAATGGGCATCAAGACAGTTCCTCACCCTCCCTATAGTCCAGACCTTGCTCCCTGTGACTTTTGGTTATTCCCTAAGCTCAGAGGCTGTCGTTATGAGACAATTGAGGAGATGAAAGAGGCTGTGACGAAAGTCATTGACACGCTCACACAAGAGGACTTCCATGGGGCCTTCCAGAAGTTGTTGCAACAGTACAACAAGTGCATTGCAACTGGAGGAGATTACTTCAAAGGGGACTAGAGTTTCACGTGTGTACTATTAATAAAAGTGCCCATACAAAAAAAAGTCTGGAAACTTATTTAATGATCCTCATACACTAACATTCAAGGGTTCAATGCTCTCATAAGAGATATGTTATGGGAATATAAAATAATAAGATGAAGAAGAAAAAATGTGGTGGCATTATAAAATAAAAAACACTCGAATCCTAAGATTTAGGTGTTTACTATTTCATATTATAAAATAATAATAAGTGCCAACAGATATCAGTCAAAGAATATAGTAAGTAAATAAAAAGACATGGAAATAGAAATTGAAAAAAATGTGGCACCTTAAAACTACCAGTAATGCCAGTAATAGTGGGAGCCCTGGGTATGATCAAGAAAGTGACAGATGAACACATTAACAAGATACCTGGCAGTCCCAGCCAATATGAAATACAAAAAATTACTCTTTGCAGAACTGCTCATCTTCTTAATAGAGTACTATCAATGTGACAGAAAAATATCACCCAAAAGAGGCAGCAAAAAACAAATATGTAGAATATATATAATTGCTATCTTCCCTCATACTAGGTCTTGGGTAAAGACCCAGTGAAGGATTTAAAGAAACTGAAAGTAAACAAGAAAATTAAATAAGGATAATAAAAGGTGTTGTGGGAATATGAAATCATCATCATTTTAAGAAAGTCTTAGAGTATGTATTAAGTTAGTAATTTGTAAAGAGCCATAAATCAAAATAATATCAGGATTTTGAGAAGAGATGATGTATTGGTTGATGTATTTCTAAGATGTCCAAAGACACTTTCTGTAATTTTAAGAGGAATCATTTTCATTCCAAGAGTTCTTCACATTACTGAATTACTCAGTCTTTTAATGTTGCTTTTATTGATACCATGTTTCGGTGGATCCATTCTACAACTATTTTAGATGTACAGTCTATACGAATTGAGAAGTATTGCTTTTCTTCAGAAAATAATATTGAAAATAAAAAAAGTGACAAATATAATGGCTGGTTAAGCTTATTCCAAGCAATGCAAGCCATACAGATGGTTCTATCTATTTTTTTTTTTTTTGATACACAGGGATGCTATTGTTCTCTCCTGAACGTAGTACAATGAACCAGTCAAAGTAATATGATAATAACAAAAGCAACGCAAAAAAAGAATTCAAGTCTTGAAATTAAAACAATGTTGACAAAAAAGTTTTTCTTACAATGAACTCTATAGGAAATTTTTTTCTTTTTTGTCTTTCCCTCAAGTGTTATTTTTTTTTTTTTTTTGGTCCTGAAACAAAAGATGTTTAATATTTTATGCCTTAAACAGACATCAAATTTTTCTGTAAAGAAGAAATTAAACCCTTAATAGCAAATCATCTTAGTCTCTCTCTCTCTCTCTCTCTCTCTCTCTCTCTATATATATATATATATATATACACAATTAGTTAAAGGAATAAATTGTTATCAAAAAAGGTTTTTCTTTAATTATAAAAGTACTCAAATACTGGCCAGTAGATCAGGATAAAACTTTAAATGAATATTTTCTCAACTCCTCACATCTTTCTGATGACTAAAAGTTTCATTATTTGCAACAATACAGGGTGTCTCCAAAAATTTGACATCATTTCACAGGCCAATAATTTTGGCAATTCTTGTTGAAATGACCTCATAGAAAGTGAACATGAAAACTTCATTTTTCTACAGGATGGAGTTCTGGTGATCTCTGGTGATGGAAGAGGGTGATCTCAATGAAAATCTACCAATGAGAGGGATTGGGTCTGGTGGAGATGAAGACAGCTTCCTGATGAAACGGACACCAAGCTACCCCCACCCCATGTAATTTCTTTTTATGGGGATATGTGAAGGGACTGGTCTATGTCCCCCCACTCTTCCTGCTAGCATTGATGAACTCAAGCAGAGAATCACTTCCGTATGGGATAATGTTACTGGAGACATGCTACAGCATGTTTGGCAAGAGCTTAACTACTGACTTGATGTGTGTGTACCACAGGCAGTGCACATATTGAACACTTATGAAATTGGTTTAGGAATAAACTTATGATGTTCAACACTTAAATTGTTCAATTGAACTGGTCTAAGTAGTTTTCAAGATAATAGCTTTTAAAATGATGTCAAATTTTTTAAGACACCCTGTACATTAACAATTATGAAAATAAGGTAGGATAATAACTCATGACTCCGAGTTTCACATCTTCAATCATCAGGTGAGCTGGCAATCCACATCTGATGATCAAAGACATGAAACTCAGTCATGATATATTACCCTGTCTTATTATTAATATATTGGGATATTACATTTTTTGCATTAAGCACTGAAAAGATTTTTAGTAGTCTGAATTTTTGAGATGAAGCTTGATGATATTTATCATTAAGGGTTTTTGGATGATTGTCTTCATCTTTATTGTTATTTCCACAACGTTTTGGCTGATATGTCCTCCAGCTTTCTTCAGGTGTTTGTCGAACTAGGGAACCTACATGGAACTTCAAACTATGTCCTTTATTGAATCCACAGGGGTTGCTTGTTCTGATTCCGTTAGCCATAACTGGGTACAAGTGTTATGTATTCCTGTATTGTTACTCACCTGTAGTCAGGATTGAACTTGCAACCACTAATAGTCTCCCTAGAAGTTTAGTGAACCAACGCCTATAACCGTTACGCTATGTGTCCTGCTGGACATATAGCGTAACGGTTATAGGCATTGTTTCCTGAGTTTGACAAATACCTGAAGAAAGCTGGAGGACATATCGGTCGAAACAATAAAGATGAAGACAATAGTCCGAAAACCCTTAATGATGAAAAGATTTTGTACTTTGGAGGTGCTTGGCATTGAATTCTAACCATTATGTACATATATATATATACATATAAGAAAAAGTCTAAAATATTTGTTTTTACCTCTTGTATAATCAAAGAAAAAGAAAGAAAGATGTGGTTAACTAGATTATGGCTAGAGTTAAGAATATTGGCTAAAATAGAAGTTAATATTTCCAGTGGTAGTAATGGTTAATAATACTTGAGGCATGGTAAAATCTTTCACCAACCTGGTACCTTGGATATGACATTTCATATCTTTTGGGTCATCAATCTCCTGTTTTAATCAACATCAACTATTTTACAAGCTGATGGTAAAGAGGGAAAAAACAAAAAGAAAAAAAAAAGAGAATATATTTTACCAGAGAAGTTTTTACATATAAGATAGACTGATGGAAATAAGCATGGTGTATAAAAGGACATACTCTTTTCCTTAGAAGTTTTTTTTTAAAATCAAATACGAATTTTAGTGATTTATTTATTGAGTTTAGCTTGCTATGAGGTCACTATGAGGAGGCTACTTCAAAGCTCAAGCTAATGATAAGGGCAAATTATTTAGTCTGAGGGATGAATTTGTTAATTATGTGAGGTTAAGCCCACTCCCTCAAGCTTTGCATGGCACAAGGCCATAATAATACCCAACACAGTGAAATGATTGATTTTAATGGCATGTTAACCAGTATAGAGTTATTTTATACAAAGAAGTTAGGGAATGTGTACATTATGTTTATATTGACATTTTTTTTTTAGTAGTTACTTCTAAAAAGATGTTTTGCACAGTTATGATATCAATTATGGAGCCCTAACAGGTATAACAAATTTGGGTCAGAGTGGACCTGGGAGTAATGGCAATGAAAGGGTACTTCACACTACCTAAAACTCCAGAACTAGAGCCTCACTATCAGTTTAGTGTCATAACCAAGACACCCCTTTTTTTGGAGATAGGGTCTTATTATTCTGCACGGAAGAGCAGCCAGTGTATTCTAAACCACACTGTCAGGAGGTTTAACCCAGTGAGAGTCGAACTCACATGTCGTGAATTGGGCAGCTAGAGTAGCTTATTTTCATTTTTTTACGGTACTAAATCCCCGGCCAAATACAAATTTTGATATACGTTCAACAATAAATAAATAAATAAATAAATAAAATCTACATATTTTTCCTTATTCAATTTTTTTTTATTATTGAAAATGTATATGGCTAATTCAACAACAAAATAATAATAATAATAATTAATAAATAAAAATAAAATGAAATAAAACAATTATATTTTAAATTTGATTCCCGACATTCCTGGCATAAAAAAGATTGTTGGGCCGTTTTTATTTTTCATAAATAAATACAGCCTCACTATATCAAGATACTCCCGTTTGCATATTAGTTGTACACGGTCTTTTTGAAAAAAATTTAATTTAAATTTTTAAAAATTCAAGTTGGTGTACACAGCATACTATATGTATTACTTATAGTTTATTTTTTGAAACATTTAGACAGAAAATATTTCAAGGTTCATCACAGTCTTTGTATTTGAATTTGAAACTTACAGGAAGGCATTGCTGTTACCTCGGCGGTAACCACACAGTTTATACCCAGGTTGGAGAGGGCACCACGGATAATACCGCAGGATAAGGCCAAATATTTGGGAGCCTGTTCCAGGTATTGTTTTCCTGAAGACATCTGCACAAGCAGACGGAAACGGTTGTCTTGTAGAACGTACACCCCCATGTGATTTGTTCGTAGATTGTCCACTTGTTTTTTGTAGACAGCTGTCCAAAAATCTTTACAAATGAACTTCATAGTGTCCAATTCATCCTTATACCGTGGCCAGTCACGAGTGAATCGTTCCACTAAAGACTGACCGACACGAAATCCGAGTGATTCCAACTGTGAAATGCACATATCTTTCTCATCTTTTTTCGCGGTGTTATAAACATGGTTAACGATCTCCATATGGAGAAATTCGAAAATAGCCTCGTCCATGGCGGTTTAGTTTGTTTATATTGCTATTTTGCTCTTACGATAGTATATCCTTTGCTTATTTTTTAAAAGAAATATATTTTTCTTTTAAGGAATATTTGTATATGTATTAAAAAAATCACGAACTGTTTACTCTGTCTAGGTTAGATAAACTACCGGAAGTGCGAAGAGTTATCTGCTCTTGGTACATAGAAGGCCGTCCCCGGAAAGTAGTAGCAGTTGTCGGGAATTGAAAAAGTACGGATGACCAAATCGGTAATAATTAAGTTTCTAGATCTCGGCAATCATTTTTCGGCTGATTTACGAAGAGTTTCATTATTTGGAACAGGAAGAGGGAACGCGAAGGAGGAAGCTTAATCCATTTTACTAAGTTAGTAGTAATCTATGGGGACAGAAGTTCTCATTTGAAATGTCGGCAATTTTCTCTGCTTGCAGCTTGATACTCGTAAAATCTTTCTGACAAGGAACGACATCCATTATTTTTATTACTAAAAATTTAAAGATCACATGACTAAATCCTGACACAGTGATTTTGTCAGTGCTGCAGGCACTTTAGTTAAGTTCAAAGCATCTTGTTTGTTAAATTAAATTATCTCGGATATATGGACGAATTTGGCCAGAGAGATAGATGCTTTAAATGATACCTTGTCAGAAAAGATGGTCCCAAGACGAATGTTCTAGGAATATTTCTTTGAGTTGGAATGTAAAAGAGTTCTGAGTTTGAAGCTCACTGGAATATCATTATTATCTCTTATTTATTCTCTTTGTATTTTTGAATAGAATAATTTAATTTCTTGATTAAGATTTAAACATTAAATAATTACCTACATGATTATTTCAAGTGTAAAATTGGAGGAAAATTCCAATTGAGTATTCCTTGTCCAAAACGCAGAGCTCTTAAGTCAAAATACTCTTATTCCTGTCAATGGGGCTTAAAATACGCTGAATGTATCCCCTAAAGGAGAGTTGGGACCCACAAAAGGATTACCTTGGCATAACACTAAACTGCGTTTGATAGTCGTAGAGATTAAAAAGAAATAAAAAGACAATAGCATGAAAAAAAGTAAATGAAAAAGTAACAGTTTTCCGGGAGGCCTCCGATTGGAAGCGAAACCGGCGCATGTCTTAAAAACTGGATTTCTTTTGTTGCGGAGCCGATAAATATGTCGACCCCGCAAATGAATTATGTGAATGAGGAACAGCCAAAGCAATAGGAAGGAACAAAGGCGAGGTAACGATAATAACAAATGACAATTTATTTTGTCATATTTACAAGCGTGAATGTAAATGTCCGTGATGGTTGTATGTTGGTCGTCGAGTACAACTAGATGTTGGATGCTGGTAAGCTGAGGTCGGTCGAGGCGTAGAGTTCAGCTAGATGTTGGATGCTGGTAAGCTGAGGTCGGTCGAGTCGTAGAGTTCAGCTAGACGTTGGATGCTGGTAAGCTGAGATCGGTCGAGTCGTTGAGTTCAGCTAGATGTTGGATGCTGGTAAGCTGAGATCGGTCGAGTCGTTGAGTTCAGCTAGTCGTTGGATGCTGGTAAGCTGAGGTCGGTCGAGTCGTTGAGTTCAGCTAGTCGTTGGATGCTGGTAAGCTGAGGTCGGTCGAGGTTGGTAGATCGATATCCCTGGTTGTGACGGTATGTTGTGGTTAACCGGGGGTGTGTTGATCTGGTTTCTGGCTCGTACAGCGGGTCGTACGTGAGTCAGGTGTGGCAGTGGTAGAACAGTCCGTAACAGCGAGTCGTTACGTGGACTGCGTGGTACCTTGCAGGAGCGTCGAGTTCGGTAGATCGACTTCCTCGGTTATGACGATATGTTGGATTAACCGGGGGTGTGTCGGCCTGGTTTCTGGCTCGTACAGCGGGTCGTACGTGAGCCAGTTGTTGCAGTGGTAGGACAGTCCGTAACAGCGAGTCGTTACGTGGACTGCGTGATACCTTGCAAGAGCGTCGAGGTCGAGGAAAGGCTAGGGCCTTGCTGGGCCCCCTAGCCGTGCGGACGTATCTGACGGGAACGAAAGCTTTGCCGTGTCAAAGCCGTGCGGACAATGGCTATGGCTAGGTTCGCGCCAAAGCCGTGCGGACGAGCGGACGAGGGCGAAGGCTTTGTCGGGTAAAAGCCGTGCGGGCGAGCGGACAAGAGCGAAGGCCTTGCCGTGTCAAAGCCGTGCGAACGAGCGGACGAGAGCGAAGGCTTTGTCGGGTCAAAGCCGTGCGGACGAGCGGACGAGAACGGAGGCTTTGTCGGGTCAAAGCCGTGCGGGCGAGCGGACAAGAGCGAAGGCTTTGCCGTGTCAAAGCCGTGCGAACGAGCGGACAGGCCATGAGGCCGAGGCTAAGATGGGCGTTATCTTAGCGCTGCGCAGATAGTGAAGCCGTAGCTAAAGGCTGGACCGTGCCATTAGCGCTGCGCAGCTTATCGGACAATCGGAACCGAGGTTAAGACCGGTTGGTCTTAGAATCCGTCTTCGTGTTTGCCGCCTGGCCGTCTATTTCGACTGGTCATTACTGACCAGTCAGAGATGCTCTGACCCGCAGACAGAGACCTCTTGTGGTCCTAAAAAGGACCTTTGAGCATACCTGTGTAGGTGGAAGTAAGGCAGGTCTACCACGAGAAGTGGGGCCAACGCCGTAAGTTAAGGTGGATTCGACCGCACAGAATGCGGGATTCCTCCTTAATGACCTTCGCCGGGGGCGTGCCCAATATTTGTCGCTGCCTCCCACCAGACACGACTTGACACAAGGTCAAAAGCCCGAAGGCCAATTAAAGTGGGGATAAAGGGGAGGGGAAGGTCGGGAAGGAGCCGAGACTCGAACCCTGCTTGTCTGTGCTGCTCATCGGCTCACTTAGTGCAATGTGAGCCTGATGAGGCAAGCAGTTTCACGAACCCAAATGTGGGTCCGGGCACGTATGCCAGTTAACGGCTTAAACTAGACGCTTGGTCTAGTGCCGTACAAAGGGGACAAAAGTGCAGCTCGCCCACCCGAAGGTTGCCCAGCCGAAGCTGGGGGCCTATTCGGCCCCGAGTCTGCTCTTGGTTTCGAGCACCCATCCGGCACGAATGCCAGACGGCCCAGCTAAAAAGCCGGGGGCGTACCCAATATTTGTCGCTGCCTCCCACCAGACACGACTTGACACAAGGTCAAAAGCCCGAAGGCCAATTAAAGTGGGGATAAAGGGGAGGGGAAGGTCGGGAAGGAGCCGAGACTCGAACCCTGCTTGTCTGTGCTGCTCATCGGCTCACTTAGTGCAATGTGAGCCTGATGAGGCAAGCAGTTTCACGAACCCAAATGTGAGTCCGGGCACGTATGCCAGTTTACGGCTTAAACTAGACGCTTGGTCTAGTGCCGTACAAAGGGGACAAAAGTGCAGCTCGCCCACCCGAAGGTTGCCCAGCCGAAGCTGGGGGCCTATTCGGCCCCGAGTCTGTTCTTAGTTTCGAGCACCCATCCGGCACGAATGCCAGACGGCCCAGCTAAAAAGCCGGGGGCGTACCCAATATTTGTCGCTGCCTCCCACCAGACACGACTTGACACAAGGTCAAAAGCCCGAAGGCCAATTAAAGTGGGGATAAAGGGGAGGGGAAGGTCGGGAAGGAGCCGAGACTCGAACCCTGCTTGTCTGTGCTGCTCATCGGCTCACTTAGTGCAATGTGAGCCTGATGAGGCAAGCAGTTTCACGAACCCAAATGTGGGTCCGGGCACGTATGCCAGTTAACGGCTTAAACTAGACGCTTGGTCTAGTGCCGTACAAAGGGGACAAAAGTGCAGCTCGCCCACCCGAAGGTTGCCCAGCCGAAGCTGGGGGCCTATTCGGCCCCGAGTCTGTTCTTAGTTTCGAGCACCCATCCGGCACGAATGCCAGACGGCCCAGCTAAAAAGCCGGGGGCGTACCCTCGAGCGTTGAAAAGGGCCTGTTGATATCACGAAAGGGCTGTGACACACAGCCCAGCCGCGTGAATAAGAAATTCCCTCATAAAAATGAGTGTAGCCATAAAGTGTTTTTCTAACCCGTCATAGGCTAGCGACGACTATTAGTTCTAGTCTTATCTAGTTATTTTCGGCCAAAGTGCTTTGTAAATGTTATTAGTTTTTAATTCATCCTTTTCTTTAGCTATAACGAGGTGTCAAGGTCGTTAGAAAGAAAAAGGGCTAAGTCAGTTCCGGTCGTACCCGGATATAGTTGTTCTACAGCGGGCGTGTAGCTTGACATGTTTATGTTTATCGGCCGGTCGCGGCACTTTTACCACCTCGTCTTGAACAGATGCACCATTTTCTCTCGGCTGCCCGTGGGAACGCACGGACCGGTTTGTGTCTTCTGCTAGTCGCTGTCTCTACTGAATTACAAGTTTGAGGGTCAACCATATCTCTTTTCAGTGGGTATCACTGAACACAGAGATACATGGTTTATCCTGAAACTTGTAATTTGCCAAAGATGATTCCATGATGTTCTTCAAATGCCTTGTCTGGGGGAGCACGACTATTTCTACTGGTTCAGGAAAACATTCCATACCACAAAATAGTCGAAAATCCCAAAAATAAAATTTGAGGCTAAAGGTATCTTTGTTTTTTTCCTTCCGTTTTTAATTCTTTTACAGCTTCGACAAACAAAAAGATGACAAGTGAATGGGGTCAGAAGGAAAAGGAATCATATACAAACAGGCGGCCAGTTCAAAGGCTGGGGAGTGCCGACCGGGGAGTCTGAATTTTGACAGCTTATTTATATATTGACGTGGATACAACAGCGCTGAGTTTTGCTAAACTTCTGGTTTCGAAAAATAGTTAATAAAAATAACTTTAGGCTAGGACAGAAGATATTTAATCGAGTCTCCACTCACTAAAGACCAATGTAAGTATTATTTTATCCACGATATACTAACACTGAACACAACAGAAGGAAAGACAATATAAAGTCATTCACCCATCTCAAAGACATTTAACATTTAAGATATACAATATACAATGCAGTAGTTTTGATGTAAAAAAATATACGAACGTGTCGCAACAGCTAAAATGATACGCATGTTGTTCCATGAACAAGCAGTATGTAAAAGGGGTACAAAATTGAAAAAAATATACTGAACGAGTTTAGAAAATATGGCTATGTGGTTTTACCGTTTCTTGGCAGGTCCTCAGGCAAAATCTCTTCTGTTCAAAGACCTATCGTGGCCGTTCCAGCTACTCAAACCTAAAATCCCCTGTTTAGAAAAAAACGTTGCGTCACCCTTGACGTCGGACAACAACAAAACGTTGTAGATACGTCATGAGAGAACTTCCATCACTAACACACAAACTATTTTTCGAAAGGGATTAATTTTGCCAGACTTTCGGAGATAAATGCGAGATTACAAAATAAAATACATTATATTTCAAAGTTTGGTGTACATTTTCTTTTTTAAGTAGAAAGTGAATTGAATTACCACGACCAGAAAATCCGGCGAACACTTGCACGCGACATACGAAAACACTGGATACTGTTTCGAGCTTATTAGGTCTCATCAGCAGTGTATACTGTGATCTCCCCCACTGAAGATCGAACCAGCGACCACAGAATTCAGAGCTGAAACTCTATCACTGAGCCACCCGTTCACATCGCACACAAGTAATGCCAAATGAACTAGTTGTCACTTCTTCAAAGTATAATGAAGCATTTCATTGTTACTATTATTTAATAAAAGAACTTCCTGTGCACAGAAGCATTTCACTTGGCCTAGCAGAGTGGTGGTAGACAACCCCTATATAAACACAGTGGTCAAAGGCCCAAACACATTTCGTCCGAGTGTTAAAATGTCAATGCTCAATGGCAAACTTGAGGGCGAAATGCCCCCGGCTTCGACTGGGTCGGGCCACCTTCAAGTGGGCAAGCTGCATTATTGACACCTTTGACATCCTTGAATAGCACTGGACCTCGCTGTCCAGTTTAAGCTATAATCAGGCATCCGTGCCTAGACCCATGTCTGGGTCTATGTCCTGCTAGGCTCATCAGGCTCACATTGCACTAAATGGACCCATGACCAGCACAGTCCAAAATTCAAACCCCATTATAATTCGACCTTCAGGTCATTTGATCTTGTGTCATGTCCTGTATGGTGGGAAGCAGTGACAAATATCATATTCCGGCTGAGACAGCCGGTGGGCGAGGAAGGTATCTGTAGCTCTTCTGGTCATAGCACTAGACCTAGGCCTTATCAGCAACGGCTGCCAGAGACGCACAGCTTCAGGCCTACCCAACAGCCGATGTCTTGACTCCAGCCAGCAGACGACGTAGGAACCAATCACAGCCTCAGATCCAGCACAGCCAATCAAACCAATCACAGCTGCGATTTTATCCAACAGGTCTTCCAAGAGTTAACCCCAGAAAGTCTTTCGAGACCATTTTTGGTTTCACTACAGCTTCCCGGTTCCACCTTCACCAGCAGTTCCTGAACCGTCAAGCTACCAGCACCTGCAGACCAACTCTAGCTTATCTCAGCAGCGAGTCCTGCACAAACAAACAACAGCACTAACTGCAGACCAGCTCCAGCTTCGCCCAGCAGAGGACTTCTGCACTACCCTAGTCTACGAATAAACACTGCTAGGACTAACACAACACACTGAGGCCATATTGACATCCCCGGTTAACCAAAGTCCAGCACAATCAGGTCTCCGATCATTCAGCCTTTGTGACCAGTAACTGAATTTTCAGATCTGCGACAGGCCAGACTACATCCTGGTCCCTGAATGGACCAATTTTAATTGTTATTGATTCGCCGAATAAAACTTGGCCTTGTCTTTGCCATTTTTGCCTTGTTAGTTGGTCGCCAATCACTTATTTTTCAAAAGTGTGCGGGATCGACGTATTTATCGGTCCCTCAACAGACCAGAGACAAAAATTAGTCAAGAAGGGGTTTCCGTAACTTTTACGTAACCTTCAAAAGGGCCCTTATTGGATAAGTCATTTATGTAAGAGAAATAATCTTTTACTGTGTCCCTAAACTGCATTATTAAATTCAGCAAGAATACTGAAGAGAGCGCTTCCGTATTGAGAAGACTTGCTTTCACTTGATCCCCAGTAAAAACGATCTTATATTATTTGGGTTGGAACTGACGGAGTAAAAATACGACTTCTATTATTGCTACACTAACTACAACTACTACTACAACTAATAATAGCAAAATGGCACAAAAGAAGTATAAGACTAAGCACGACTGGGTAGGAAAGGTGATCCCTGAAGAACAGTGCAAGAGATTAAAATTTGACCATAGTAATAAATGGTATATGCATAAACCAAAAGCTGTCTTAGAAAATGAGATGCATAAAATTCTTTGAGATTTTGAGATCCAAACGGATCACCTATCCCGACCAGAAGGCCAGACCTAAAGTTAATCAATAAAGAAATAAAAAAAAGAGAAAAAAAACCCAACTTGTAATCTGGTAGATTTAGATGATCATGCAGATCACAAAGTGAAAATAAGAGAAAGCGAAAAGATAAACAAATATCTGGACTTTACCAGAGAACTGAAGACGCTGTGGAACACGAAGGTGGTGGTGATACCAATAGTAATTGGCGCACTTGGAACAGTTGTCTAAGGTTTGGAAAAGAGACTAGAGGAATTGTAGATTAGAAGAAGAATCGACTCTATCCAGACCATAGCCTTATTAAAATCGGTTTGAATACTGCGAAGAGTCCTGGAGACCTGAGAAGATTTGCTGTCACTCAGATTGCAGTGAAAGGCCACCAGTTAAAACTGGCGTGAAAAACTTGCGTGAAATAATCAAAATAACAACAATGGTGAACAGCAGGTGGAAGGGGCCCAGAATAAAATATCTAAATAGAAAAAAAATCCCAAATGCCACAAACGATGGTAGCTTATTTTATTTTATTTTATTTTATTTGCTTGTTTCTTTTGTTTTTTTGTTTTTTTGTTTTTGTTTTTGAAAATAATAGTTCGGGTGTGGTTGATTGGGAAAGACCGGTGGCTAAACGTTGTGTGAAGGGAAATGAGCACTAAGGTTCACAAACGAGACACGGAGAGTTTCTAAGCTGGGGGAAAGTTAGCCTGTCTGTTACTTGCGTCTTTTTTGCAGGAAAAAGAAGTTATTTTGCAGCCGACAGCAGTGAATGAGTTGTTGATTCGTAGCTGCAAGTCTGATGAACTTTTTTGTCTTTCTTTTTTTCATCTGTGTGTGTGTGTGTGTGTGTGTGCGTACGCGTGTGTGATGGTTGTAACAATGAAGCAGTAAAACTTTAAACCGAGCGCAGGAGTGTAGAGGAGAGAAATTCATTAGAGAAGAAACAACAGAAGAGATGCAGCTCGATGTTAGAAAGAGGGATAGATAAAACAATTTTGTTTTCGCAAAACAGTGACATGTTTTTATTTAATCGTCAATTTAACAGTACAGTAAGAATAGGGTAGTTTTGATTTGGTTCCTTTGTTTAATGGCGTATCAACCTTCGTGGGTTATCTAATGTTGAACAGTAGTGATACTCTCTAACCCTTTGCTGGTGAATGTGGTGTGTATTTATGAGAGGATAGGAATGCAAACTCTAACACCACTATGACTCGACACCAATAGTATACTTGTGGAGATTAAAAAAAAAAACGAAAATGAATACTTAAGAATAAAATAAATTCAAAAGGTATCAGTTTCCAGAAGCCTCTGACAGGAAGTAGGAACTGCACATGCCTGAAAGACACTTACCGGCACTAGAAAGAAACCCATTCTCATTTTAGCCTCCACCGTAGCAATGAACGGACCTTCTTTCACGCGGCAGTTAGCAGTGAACATATGTGCTCATTAGATCTTGTAGCCTGATATCTTAGCTATTTCTGCTGCTAGCAAGCCGACACCGCCGAAACAAACATTATAAAAAACATCCACTGGACATGACCACTGACTTTGGACTTATCAACCACCGAAAATGACTAATATCTTTCGACGCCTTGTTTGGGGACGTGACTGTTCTCTAATGGTCCAGGAAGATATTTCCTCGCTACAGAACAGCTGTATGGAACTCAAAAAATAAAGTTGAAACCATTCTTAAAACCAACTCAATTTCTTACTCTCCATAAACTCTTGGTTTGATTTGGTTTATTTGTTTAACGACACATCAACTTCTTTTGGGTTATTTAATGCCAAAATTTAATTCGTTAATAAATGTTTAATTGCAAAAACAATATTTTCAATGTGTCATTGTTTTTTTAATTGCACTATTTTGTCTGTTGTAATTTATCTACGTACATTGGAATGGTTTTAAGTATTCTAAGCTAATACTAATAATTTATACACAATTATATGGTTTTAAAGTAACTATGTCTATTTAATAATATTTGCTTGCAGTTATATGGTTTCAAGTATTCCTATCTAATACTGATAATTCGAAAGCAATTATATATTTTCAAGTAACTAATAATGATAATGCTTTGATTCAAGTAATTATACTTGATACAAATATTCGACATACAGTCAAATGGTTTCAATTGTAGCAGAGAGAATTTCGCATTTTTGTTAGGCGCGTAATTTAATTCGACCGTTAGGGCGGACGCGTAATTTCACCCAATGAAGATGACTTATCCTATTCATTCCGAACCATCTTTCTGGGCAGCACAAATTGGGGAAGCGGTCAAACACCCTCTCTGGCAGAACAACTTCATTCAGGACAGACGTCTTACTGTCTGCTCTTCAATAGCAGCAGCAGCAGCAGCATGAGGGAAGCTGTCAAATTTATGGATCCCTTGCGTCTATTTCTCTTAGACCAAGGGTTCCCAGTTGAATATGAATTAGATGAATTCAATACGCCACACACAGGAACAACTTTACGTCACCCCCAAAATTAGCTATGTCGACTGCGATGCAAAATTCCGCTCCGACACCTAGCGACTTCACCTCTGGGCAACATTTTCTGAAGACATTCATGCTTCTCCCCGAAACAACCAGAACCACAAACTCACGGTGACTTCAACGTTTTTCTCCTCAAACAGCAAACGTGACTTTTGCTACACTATTGTGAACATATCTCCCTCGCACGTCCAACAACACGCGCAGCTTTCTCCACTCCATAACAACTTCATTTCGTTTCCTAACTTCTTTCCTTCCTACGAGACTGGCAGCATAAACGTAAACCCTTTATTCCATGCTGTCATTAAAAACCTTCATATAAAATCTAACGGCATCTTCGTCTTCTTCATTCTCCTTTATTTTACAACAAAACTTAGCGAGGGAGTAACACCCACACGCAAGAACACATTTCTTCGCTAAAAATAATAAAAAACATTCCTATCGCTAAACAAGTATTCCTATCTAACGCTGATAATTCGAAAGCAATTATATGTTTTCAAGTAACTAATAATGATGATACTTTGATTCAAGTAATTATTCTTGATACAAATATTCGGCATACAGTTAAATGGTTTCAATTATTTTTTCCAACATTAAAAGGGCTTTTGTTTGCACACATTTATATAGTTTCACGAATTCCTATCCGGGACTAAAAAATCTTCAAACAAATCTATTTGACCCATACATGGGACCCTAACAGGTCATAGTGGACTTTGGAGTAGTGGAAATTAAGGGGCGCTCCACACCCCTTAGAGATCTAGAACTAGACCCTCACAACCAGAATCAGTTTAATGTCAGCAGTTGTTCACAGCAGGTGGAGTATCAAAAATCCGTCAGAGTTCAGAGAAGTTTCTTATGGCTGTAGTGTGTTCTTTCCTTCAACCCTCGATAGGCCAGTCTCCGCTTTTGAAGATTTTTGCTGCTTAAATAGCTACCCTTTGGATCAAGTCGGTTCTGGGAATTATATATATATATATAGAGAGAGAGAGTGTGTTCGCCAGTGGTTCGGGAGACCGAGGTTTAATCCCAGGTCGAGTCATACCAAAGACTTAAAAAATGGCACTTGATTCCGCCTTGCTTACCACTCAGCATTATAAGATAGGGAACCAAGGTAAAGTGGAGCAATCTAGGGAGAGGAGTATCGCCCAACACCTCGGTGTTGTAGCTATTGAAAAGGGATCCTTCGTCCCCTCCTCGACTACGGTCGCCAATATTACTTTACTTACAAATAACAAGCATAGAGGTTAGCTAACGATTAATTAATTTTATTCAATAAAACCACCACTAGCATCAATAACTGCTTTTATACGAGGTCGAAATCAGTTGTAAGCTCTGATTAAGTGCTCAGACATTACTCGAACTATGTCAGCTTTTAAAGAGTCTTTAGTATTATCGGGATATTCATTAACCTCCATTTCAACAACGCTCCACACATAATAGTCTAGTGGATTGAGACCTGGAGCGTTAGGAGGCCAAATGTTGGGAGTGATGTGGTCGTACAGTTAATCAACCATCCATACTTGCTTCTGCAGGATTTTTGAGTTTTTTTAAAAAGTCTTTTGGATCTGTTTTCTTTTGATTTTTCAGAAATAAATTGACCTCTCTTCATCACGTAGGATTTGTATCGAATGTCTTCATGAACACTCTTTCTGATTGTCTTTTCAGACACATGCAACTTTTTTTTTGTAATTGACTTCATTGATTGACTTCGGTTTTCATCAATTGTCTGCTTAACTTTAGGAAATAATTCGGGTGTTCTCATTGAATCGGAACGGGTGGAATGTTTTTTACGTTTTGATACAGACATGACGTAATCAATTTTCTTTTTCTAACTCTTTACATATCTTGTGGACAAACGATCTTGTAACTTTGAGAAAATGTGCAATTTCTAAATCCCCATGATCAGCCTTTAATGCCACAATCTCAGAATGCCTTTTCATTTCATTTGTTAGCATAAGGTCTGTCATTTATTTCTGAAAAATAAAAGCATTAAAAGTTAATAGAAAACAGTATTAATCTAAAATATGTCATCAAATAACAGCCACACCCTATAAATAGATTATCAATACTATTCACCAGTAACTTCTATTTCAGATATTATAATAACAGATACAAATGTTGAAATTTTGGCAGTTTTAATGCATTATCTAAAATTTGCCTTCAAATTTTTCCGGAGCTGCTCGCAGAATTTATGAAGTGTAATGTGATGACGTAAAGTGTAGACGTATATTTTTTCAGATGGTAGATGTTGCTGTTTCAAAAGATCATAGAGGGAAACTGAAAGTGACTTTGAAATTCAACTGAATCACCTGATCCAGACAAGGAAAGCAGATGTAGTTGATATAAGCAATAGGAAGATATCTTTTAAGATAGTGGATGTTGTGATTACAGGCGGCCACAAACTGTACAACCGAAAACTGTTTTAAGTATTTTAACCGCGGCGTCTTGACACTTGAAATAAAGTCCCAAGATTAGACGATCATCAGTTGTGTAGATTATGATGATTCAATACACAAGGCAAAGGAAAACCCGGTCACCAGTCCTTGAAATTTTTTGTAAGAGAACTATACCATATGTCGAGCATTATTTAAGCTTAACAAATATCATGACCCCACGAGATATGCTACATTAAAAAACGAAAATACTATCAAGATATGTTGCATTAGAATAAAAAAAAATTCAAAACATTTTACATTAAAAAAGAAGTACTTTAATAATATTTAACATTGAAAGAAAAATGCGTTGGTGACATTTTACATTAAAATGAAAATAATTTAAAGACATTTTAACTCAAAACGAAAATACCATCAAAACATTAAAACGATATTAAAACGAAAATACTGTCATAAAAGTTCATATTGAAACGAAAATACTTTCGAATCATTTTGCACTATAAAAAATACTTTTAGGATACTTTACATTAAAACGAAAATACCTTGAATATATATTTGACAATAAAATGAAAATACTTTTAAGATCTTATACATTTTTACAAAACATTTTACATTAAAACAAAAATGGGGTCAAGACATTTTTAGCATGAAAAATTTAAACGAAAATACTTTCAAGATATTTTTCATTAAAACAAAAATACTTTCCAGACATTTTACAATAAAATGAAAATGCTTTCAAGACATTTAAAAAATTCTGTCAATACATTTAATATTACAACGAAAATACTCTTAAAAGATTTTAAAATGAAAATATCTACAAATAATTTTGTTTTAAAATTTTATATTATAACAAAAATACTTCCAAAACATTTTATATTAAAACAAAACATTAAAGTGAAAATGCTCTCAAGATATTGAATATTTTCGTTTTAATACTTTTATATTTTACATTAAAACGGAAATATTTTCAAGATATTTCCCATTTAAACATTAAAACAAAAATACTTTCACATTTTAAATGTTCAGAAAATATTTTCTTTTTTATGTGAAAAATCTTGAAAGGATTTTTGCTTTGCAGTAAAATATCTGGAAAGTATTTTTGTAAATATTTTCGAGTCATTTTTCCTTTTAAAACGAAAGTATTTGCAAGAATGTATTTTTGATTTAATGAAAAATATCTTGAAAGAGTAATCGTTTTAATCTAAAATGTCTCGGGAATATTTTCGTTTTAATGAAAAATGTCTTGAAAATGTTCTTATTTTAATGTTTCGTAAAATGTCGCAAAGAATGTTCGTTTTTATATACAATATTTGACGACATTGATGGAAAATGTTGTCAAGGTATTTCACATTAAATCAAAACCGCTGTCAAAAGATTTTGCCTAAAATAAAAAGAAAATACGTATTTTCCTTTTTATCTTTGTGCATTGTCTTCTAAGTATTTTCGTTTGTATGCAAAATGTCTCAAAAGTATTTTCGTTTTAAGGTTTTAATATAAAATATTCCGAGAGAATTTTCGTTTTGATGTAAAATGTTTGAAAGTATTTTTAATGCTTTGTAAAATGTCTAAAAATAATTTAGTTTAAATGTATGATATCTGACAGCATTTATATTAAAACAAAGATGCTGTCAAGATATTTTTGATTAAAACGAAAATACTGTAAAGATATTTTTCAAGGCATAAAATGAAAATGCTTTAGTGACATTTTTGCATTAAAACGATAATACTTTCGTATGAAGTTTTTCGTTTTAATGCGAAATATTTATAACGAAAATACTTTAAAGATTATATGAAAATCATTAAAATATAAGTTTAAGACATTTTTCCTTAAAACACATTAAATCAAAATACCTTCATGTAAAATGGAAATACTTTCGAAATATTTCACATAAAACGAAAATAATTCCAAGTCATTTTACATTAAAAATTATATATACTTTTAGAAAATTTTATATTAAAACGAAAATACTGTGAAGATATTTTACAAAGCATGAAACGAAAATACTTCTGAATTCAGTATTTTTGTTTTAACACTTTTATATTTTACATTAAAACCAAAATTCTTTCAATATTATTTTGCATTCAAACGAAAATACCTTCCACACGCTGAGTATTCCAAATTTAGGTTTAAATGTAAGAAGTAAAAATTTTTACTTTAAAACAAAAATACTGTGAAGACATTTTAAAAAGCATACAAACGAAAATCCATCCGAGATATTTTACATTACATGATTTTAAAACAAAAATACTTTCCGGACATTTTTCATTAAAATGAAAATACTTCGACGCCTAAAATGTCCTGGAAGTAAAATGTACTGAGAGAATTTTCCGTCATTTCTTTTAAATATTTTACATTAAAGCAAAATACTTTTTGAAAATTTAAAATATTAAAATATTTTAATTAAAAATGTATAAAAAGTGTTTTTGTTTTAACATAGAATGATTCGAAAGTATTTTTGTTTTAGGTTTAAATGTAAAAATAGAATTTTCATTTTAATGTAAAAATAATACTTTCGAATTATTTTTCGTTTTAAGTCGAAAATGTCTTAAAGACATTTAAAATATAAAAGTATTTTCGTTTTAATATAGAATGTTTTAAATTTTAAAAAATGTTTTAAAATTATTTTCCTTTCAATATTTTTGTGTCGAAAGATTTGAAAGTATTCGCCGTCAATGCTGTCAAATATTTTACATTAAAGCGAAAATACTTTTCAGATATTTTACAAAACATTAAAACGAAAATATTTTCACGATATTTCACATCAAAACGAAAATAATTTCCCAACATTTTACCTTAATATGAAAGCATTTTAAGGACTTTTTACAGTTTGAATTAAAGAGAAAATATGTTCGATACATTTTACAAAACATTTAAACGAAAATACTATCCAGATATTTTACATGAAAACCTTAGAACGTAAATACTTTCGAGACATTTTACACTGAGTTAAAAAGAAATTTGTCACACGCACCGTCAAACGTGCGAGTATGGCACATGGCCCACACCCAGTTAAATAACAGCTGTACGAACTTTTGTATTAGTTAAGTCCCTTAAACCCAAAACTTATCTATCCCTGATTTTGTATGGACTTCCGGTAAATGCTACCTTAGAATAAACACCCTTCTTGAACACAAATTTTATCTTCGATTCCTTAATCCAAGCCATCCTGGCGAACAAACGCATGTAATATAACACGAACCATCTAAGACGAACAAAACATGCTGGGCACTGTTGGTAAAGGAACTCATAATCAAAGTTCCTTAAAGGAGTTCTACACATGGACACACCAATGTTGACCGACCAGCAAAAACTTATACAGATCAGCTGTGTACAGACACTAGATTCCCTTTAGAAGACTTACTAATGGCAAAAGCTGAGAGAATGATAGATAGATAGATACAGAGAGAGAGAGAGAGAGAGAGGGAGAGAGAGAGAGAGACACACACACACACACACACACACACACACACACACACACACACACACACACACATACACACAGAGTCAAGGGAATCTTTTTTATTAGTATAACTTGATAATTATGATGATCATTTTTTTCTTTTAACTTTTTACTATGAATGATCGGTGTAAATAGTTCCGTTGTCGAGTCTTAGAATGCGTCATCTGCATTCTCTGCTGAGGAGGAAGATCCCACTAAAAACAACAACCAAAAAAACAAAAACAAAAAACGAATGTCCTGGTGTATATCAAGAATTACTAATACAAATATTTTGCACATAGTTGTATGGTTTCAAGCATTCCTATATGATATTAATAATTTTTGCACATTTTTATGATTTCAAGAAACAATTTCTATTCAATAATAATAATTTGTTTGTACAGTTATTGGTTAAAAAAAAACGAATAATAATGCTTAGTAAACAGTGTCCTGTATATCACTCCAAATCATCGGATGGTGAGGCTTCGGTCGTTCATCCCAGGGACATGTTGAGTACACCTTCACTCTTATAAATTCCAGATCTACGATTTGGAGTGATAGTACCAGTTAGGGTCCCATCTATGTGTCAAATATATTTGTTTGAAAATTATTGATATAGGATAAGAATACTTTATACTGTACTTGAAGGTCGTTCAAAAAGTTCTAAGCTTCAGCCAGAAGGAGTCGGAAACAAGACAGTTTTCAGCATAGTCCACCCCCCATTACATCAATGCACTTGGTCCAGTGATGCACTAGGTCCTATGATGCACTAGGTCCAATGAAGCTCAAGCATTGCACTCCCCTCACGGAAGAAGGTGGCATTCTGGTCCTCAAAAAACTCCTCCACATCACATATGACCTCATTATTGTTTCTAAAATGAGGACCATGCCCCTGGGATTTGAGTTTAGGAAACAGAAAGAAGTCAGCTGGTGATAAGTCTGGTGAGTATGGGGGATAGGGTAACAATTCAAAGCCACAGTTGGCTGCTTCATCAACTGCAAACTGAGAAGTGTGAACGGGCGCTTTACTCTGGCGCCAAAGCACACCGACCTTCAGCTTCCGTCTGCGTTTCGACTTAATTGCTTTCTTCAGTTGTTTTTTTTATTTTAATGCATTACACAGCCCATTAATAGTTTTCCCTTTTCCCTAGTAGTCTATAGTGATTATTTCTTCAAAATCTCAAACAACAGAAGCCATCAGTTTCCAACAGATGCTACCAGCTAAAACTTCTGTGGTGGAGAACCCAAGTGTTTCCACTGTTTGCTTTGAATCTTTGATTCAGATTCGAAGTGGTCGTTCTGGAAATATTAACCCTATTCAGCTTGTTCTCTAGCACTGGCATTCTTGAGACCCTTCTCGCAGACAGCTCGCTCATTCTCAAAATCTCAGTTCATAGAATATAGATGGAAATAGAGCTAATGCCTTTGCTATCGGCTGGTTTGTAAGACGCCCGTCATCAAAAATCATACGGTGAATGGCATCAACTTGTTCATCAGTTGTTAAATATTATGGACGACCTGAATGAACGTCATTTTCTGTGCTGTTTCTGCCTTGCTTGAATTCAGCAGCCCACTTTCCACTTGCATAAGAATGGAAATCATTAGCAATTATGTGTACTATGTCTTTGGTGTCAGAGCTTTCTTTTGCAGATATTTTCTGACTGCTCGAGTCACTGTTTTGTTCATTTTAGATAGCTGGCATACCTCCTACTTTTGTATGAGCCTAATCTTCAAAGAAATTAAGACATAAATCTGAATTAGTTTTTCTAGTTTAAGAAGAGGCTGTGTGTTTTCGCAACCGAAATGCTCAGCAAAAGATCTTCCTTCCTGGTGAGGCTTAGAATTTTTTAAACAACCCTTGTAACAGTAAAATCAGGAAGTTATTGGAAACTATAATTAGTTACTTGAAACCATAAAATTGTTAGGAAGTTATTGGAAATTATAATTAGTTACTTGAAACCATAAAATTGTTAGGAAATTATTGGTATTAAATAGAAATACGTGAAATCATGTAACAATGTGCAAACAAAATATTATTTTTATATAAGAATTGTAACTTGAACTCAAATAATTATATATATATATACACACAAACAACACACACACACACACACACACACACACATATATATATATATATATATATATATATATATATATTAAGCATCATGCCGTGCCGCAAGCAAGGATTTTCCTGACTTTTTCACGCCTTTCGTTGGTCGTCTAACACTTGCACGTCCGAGTGAACAGGTCCATCAGGTAACATCGCTTATGAGTTCGTCCTTACAACTCCAGCAGTATCCCGCATGTCTTGTCTGTCTAATTTGGATAGTTTTAGAGATGGGAGGTAGGTAGCCGTACAGCTGCTGTTTTGTGGGGTGTTGCTTCCAGGATTTGTTCAATATCATCATTATCATCATCATGTCGTGCTGGTAGCACGGATATCCCTGACCCTCTCTCGCCACTTTTCCCTATCGTTCATCGCCTCTGGCAGGTCTTCTGGACTATATCTCGTATCCTCACAAAGTTGCTGAATGTATGTTCGTGCTGGTCGTCCTGCTTTTGCTCGGCCATATGTAGGGGTCCATAAGAGTACATCACTTATGAGTTCGTCCCTGCTTCTCCAGCAGTGTCCTGCATTTTAGATAGGAATACTTGAAACCCTATTACTGTGTGCGTATTACTTGTATTAAATAGTGTAGTAAGGGAGGATGTTTGCCATATAAGAAAGTTGGACTCGTCCAACGAAAGACTAAACGCTATTAACGCTATTCCATCTCGTCTCGCTTACACAGTAATTCATTAAAGTTGTTGAACAACTGAGCGTTTGATTCTATTATGTTCCCTTGTACAAAAATGTAATAAACCTATTTCTTAACTTTTTCCATATTCAATGTTGTTTATTGATAAACTCAGTTACAACAATACTTGATAATATATAACTGTACAAACAAATGATTATAAAAAACAAAAAAAAAAAACAAACAAAAAACAAAAACAAAAACAAACTATAATTAAAAGAATGTAATGAAATATTGACATGATTACAATATAAAGTTTACAAATTTACTAAGTTTTGGCATTAAAAAGCCCATAAGCAGTTACTCTACTGTAGTGGGTACATGTAATTGTTTAGTGGATATGTTACTCTCCGATTTGTAGTGAGTGAGTCCCCGTCCGTATTTTACGGTTATTACTTCCGGGTTTACTTCCACCACAAATACAACACAAATTGTTACAAGCACGTAAAACAAATGGAATATGACAACAACGAACTTTAAGAAACAAAAATTTTAATAATCATAATAAAACAGGAATAAAAATAATGAGGAATACAATGTTCATGTTATGTACGAGCGGCCTTTGTAGAAATACAGTTATGGCCGGTTGAATGAAAATAGGGTTGTTCGCCCGTGTGCGTGTGTTTACATTTTAGTAAAGTCTATTAAATAAATGGGTCCATAGTTGGCCGAAGTAAGGAGGATAAAAATTTTGGCTTTACTTGCATACATGGGTATGTGTGTGTGTGTATAAGTGATGGACCGTAAGTATGGGTCTTTGCTTTCATCAAGTCCGCACGTGTGTTTTCTTATGATCTTGGCGACAACGTGTTGCATTGGTAAAAGAAGGTTGCATGCCTTTTCCGTTTGAGTCTTATGGCGTGGCTCTCTGCTGTCCGTTCATGACCTCTCGTAGTTGAAAGTCTTTTTGGTAGAGGAAGGAATGAATGATCTTTTGGCAGTGGAATAGCCTTTGATAGTGGAAGGAATGAATGACCTGGTTCATTAAATTCTTCGTTATTTATACTTTTTGTGGTCACTTAAGTGGATTAAAAAATAGTTTTATTGCGGGTCCTAAAATTCAAGCACGCAGACATTTCTTGACCAATCAGATTCGTATATTTACTTATTTGTTTTAGAGCCTAAAAATTTTCCTGTTAATTAGTTTCTGATCCGGATTTTCTAGAATGTTCTTATTCTATGTTTTTAGCTGATTGGTTGAAAAATATAAAAATGTAACTTTAATGTTAATGCGATTTTGATCCGAAATTACTAGAATGTTCTTATGTATGTTTTTGGGGTTGATTATTTTAAGGCTAAAAAATGTGTATTCTATAATACCATTAAAACAAGTAAAGCAAATGAAACCAGACCAAATCAAGAAGTAAAACGTCCAAGAATATATTTTTCTGTTTCTATTATTTAATTAATTATTTATTTCATGTCTCGACTTACTATTCTCATCTTCTTTGTAATGTTTATAACAGTTTGACCGTTGTAATCTCCGGTCTGCTTAAGATGTCTTTTGTAATAGTTGGTTATTTTGAGGGAATTACTTTTTTTTCGGACTGCCACTTATTCCTATTTTTTGGAAAGACCCTGAAGCGTAGTGGCTAACGTACTGTACTGCGACAACATTGTAAACGAGTTCGAACTCCTTTTGCGGTATTATGTTCACTTTCGTACTGATACCTTTGAGAAAGATATGAATCCCTTTATTCCCTTCAGTTATGGATTAAATAGTACCACTACGGTTCTACAAGGATAGCTTTGGCAATAGATAACCCATGAAGGTTGATATGCCATTAAACAAAGAAACTAAACCGTATTCCAATTGAATTTTAGGACCCGCGATAAAACTTGAAAAAATCCTATTTTTGATCCACTTTAGTTCCTCCCAAAAGTATAAATAACATAAAATTTAATTAACTAAGGCATTCCACTACTAGACAGAGAAAGTCAAGGACGACAGAAAGAAAGCATCACACATAGGACGCAGAGCGAAGAAGCATGCGACGTTCTTTTGCCAACTACCGTAATGCGACACGTTGTCGCCAAAGATCATAAACCCTCAGGAGAACAAGAAAGACACAACGCTGACGGCCATAACAATGGGGTCAAAATATTGCAGTTTCTGTTCGGTCTTCAGCTCCCTCTCACACGCAAACTGTGAGTAACCCTTTCAAACGTTACAAATAAAGTGAGAGGTACATATATTTATAAAGAAGTCTTCCTGCGTCTTTATTATTGTGTCGTTATGATGCTGCATGTATGTAGAGATGAATCAGCAGATGACAATACAACACAAGCATATATTTCTAAGATCGAAACTTGTAAGCTGGTTGTTGGAGCTGAAAGTCTGCAATTACATAAACGTATTGTTTATATTAGAAATAACATACCCAAACTATATGCCTACTTTTTGCCATTCTATCAGTGATCCCAAATGGTCTGCCCTTCGTTCATTGGACGAAGCGGAACCACACGACCACCATATTTCACTGCTTACTTGTAAAGCTTTCACTCTTTTCTATTCACAGTATTAATCCAGTGAAATAGCAGACTTGGTTAACCTTTGTATCTAGCGTATATATGTCTTTTTGGCGTAGTGGCTAACGTGCTGGATTGTTACATCGTAGTAAGTGAGTTCGAACTCTATTTGTGCTAAGCAGTGTCTCATCAATCGAAAAAGACATCGACACACGGCTAACGAAGGCATGGATAGCTATCGATAGGCTATCGATCATATGGAAATCAGACCTGACCGATAAAATGAAATACAGTTTCTTCCAGGCAGCAATCGTATCGATACTGCTGTATGGATGCACTAATTGGACGCTAACTAAACGGTTGGAGAAAAAGCTAGACGGCAATTACACAAGACCGTTCCGAGCAATATTGAAAAAGTCCTGGAGGCAACACCCCACAAGGCACCAGCTATACGGCCACCTGCCTCCCATTACGAAAACTATCCAAGCTAGACGAACCAGACATGCAGGACACTGATGTACTCCTATGGACTCCCACATATGGCTGAGCAAAAGCGGGACGACCAGCTCGAACATACATACAGCAGCTATGTGAGGATATGGGATGTAGCCCTGAAGACCTGCTAGAGGCGATGAACGACAGGGAGAAGTGACGAGAGAGGGTCAGAGACATGATGATGATGATGATGATCCTTAGGAAAGATCTGAATCCCCTTGTCGCCCCCATCAAGGTTAAATAGTACCGCTACTGCTCTTCTATAAGGGTTACATTAGCATTAAATAACCCACATAGATTGAAGAAATGTTTGATTTTCTTTTGATTGAGAATTCGATCAGTGACTTCTTTCTTTCTTTCTTATCCTATTGTTTTTTCTCTTCTTTATGTTTTATTTCTTATTCTTGTTATTCATTGTAGACACCTCTTCTTCTTGCTTTGTCGATACTTGTTGCTGCTGTCCTTCTTCTTTTGCAGACTCTTCCTCTTCTTCTTGCTTTGTCAACTCCTGAGGTTGTTTTTGTTGTTGTTATTGTTGTTGTTGTTCTTCTTTTGTCAACTTTTCTTCTTCTTGCTTTGTCGACTCTTGTTGCTGTTTTTGTTTTCGTTGTTATTATTGTTTCTAATCTTCTTCTTCTTTAGTCTACTCTTCATCTTGCTTTGTCAACTCTTATTGTTATTGTTCTTCTTCTTTGTCGACTCTTCCTCTTCTTCTTGCTTTGTCCACTCTTGTTGTTGTTGTTGTGCTCTTCTTCTTCTTCTTCTTCTTCTTCTTCTTCTGTAGACCTTCTTCTTCTTCTTCTTCTTCTTCTTCTTCTTCTT
This sequence comes from Sepioteuthis lessoniana, assembly GCA_963585895.1. NCBI lineage: Eukaryota > Metazoa > Mollusca > Cephalopoda > Myopsida > Loliginidae > Sepioteuthis > Sepioteuthis lessoniana. Next base: position 102,077,744 of record OY757917.1, on the reverse strand, counting down.
CTTTAGTCTACTCTTCATCTTGCTTTGTCAACTCTTATTGTTATTGTTCTTCTTCTTTGTCGACTCTTCCTCTTCTTCTTGCTTTGTCCACTCTTGTTGTTGTTGTTGTGCTCTTCTTCTTCTTCTTCTTCTTCTTCTTCTTCTTCTTCTTCTTTTGAACAGATATTCATATGAGTTATAACATTCACTGAATATAAAAAGCACTGATCAAAAATTGTTACACAATTATACTCTAAATACTTTGAGTCATTTTCCTTTTGTTTTGGTTGTGATGTCTTCTCTGCTGATCATGTCGCACCCGCCTCCTACACACAACGTTGTTCCCTCAGCCCTAGACGAACTAATGAGTTAACCGATCAACAGTGATACATATTTATTCAAGTTGTGACGAAGCGTATAAAATTGTGGATTGTGTAAGAGTCATCAATGCGGAAAATTAAAATCAGCTGACCGAGTTCAAATTCCGACCGACGCTGTTTGCATATTTGTTGTACTGATATCCTTAGCAATACTTTGCGTTTACATCTACTGCCAACTGTGGACAAAATAGCAAGAGTGATTGGACTCTTTAAACCAGGCCTTCTCAAAGTGTTTCATATAGACCTCTCGGCAAGAATAAACGTTTGACACGGTAGATGAAAGCATAAAGGTCTACAGGGGTGAATTTACTAGTTTGCATTCATAAATTGGATATTACTGGACGTATAAAAAAACTGTAGCAAAGCATTCTGAGCTTTTTGTAAGTGTTGAGATCATTTTAGAAGCGTTTTCCAAATTTGCATGGTAAACTTTGCGTTTAAAACCATGTGCATTATTAGCTAAGCAAATATAGGGTGTTTCAAAATATATGGGACTGCTAATAACTCTACTAATAATAATGTTGTGTATTTTTTTGTTTCGGATTTGAAAATAGTATACTGTAACAACTATTATTCCTCGATCACAATGCTTTGGACAAGAGAGGAAAATATTTTGCGTCACTACTTATTTGGAGACAAACTCATTGAAAACTGTCTCAAAATAGATGCAACACATTAATATGATAATGATCTATTACTGAGACAAGATACTGAAAAAAAAAGATTGCATGTTCTGGAAGCTGATACAATAACATTAAAAAAATCAAAAATTTTTTATAGGATGTGTTCCAAATGACTGCCATCGCGCTTATCTCAGTAATACATCATTATCATATTAAAGGGGTTGTTTTCCTTCATTTGGACCGGTTACTGTACCAGGGAGCATTTAATATAACGGTTATCGTCGTGGGAAATGGAATCGGAGACCCGAGTTCAACTCCAGCACGAAGATGTTTATATTTCAATTTGCGCTAATGCCGTTGGGTAAATAGTAAGATAGACTTGGTTCTTCAGCCTTAGACAACCAGTCAAGGAAAAGGAAAACTCTGAATTCAAACCAGCTTTACTCTGCTTAAAAATTAATCTTGTATCACAACATGGCCGTAACAGAGTTAACTACAAACCACACCAAGGCCAGAGCCTTGTCTGCCCTACTGTTTACCCATAGCTGAAGGATTGGAAGGAGATGAGTTCATGCCTTTCACACAATAATCTTTACGCTACGTATATATAAAATGTGGGGAATCTCCGTGTCGTAAGGGTTAACGTGCTAGACTGCAACATAGTAGTAAGCGGGTTCGAGCTCCAGTCACACAATTACGTTCACTTTTGCGCTAATACCCTTGAGAAAGGTAGGAACAGTAGTAGTACTGTTTAACTCAGCTATGGGTAAAACAGTACCACTACTGTTCCACAAGGATAGCTTTGACATTAGATAACCCACAAAGATTGATATGCCATTAAACAAAAGAAACCCCAAACCTATATATAAATAAATGGGAATTTTAGTCCCATATTATATAATGATGGTAATGCAGAAGCTGCGCTTGTTGGAATTACTTAAGAAGATATATATATATAGGGTGTGGAAGCTAAATTAGGAATATTCTTGTATAATAATAAACGATTCTGTTATAAAACAAGATTAATTTTGATTCAAAAAATGAACAACAAAATAAGAAGAAAGATACAAAACAGTAAATTTATTCAATATGACCACCATTTTTTTTTCAATTATTGCATCAACACGCATTCAAAACGATTTGCATGCCCTCAAAAAAAATTCTTCACACATTTTATTCCATTCCTCCTCAATAGTAGTCTCAAGCGAACCAATAATTGTAGTTGCATTTGATTTGTTTTCTAAAACAACCCATAGAGCGTAATCAAGGGGGTCAAGGTCTGGGCTTAAATCTTGTTTAATTGCAGTTCTCACAGTTTTATCGTGGACTTTCAATTCATTAGCGTGCTTTCTGATTGACGTTGTGGGGTCCTTCTTAATCAGCGTAGCGAGAGCAGTTAAAAAGACTTCTTTTCATTTTTTTGTTCTATCCTCCACTTCCCCTTTCACTAAAAAAGCTCCTTTTCAGTTAAAATCTTTCTTTGCTTAACGCTGTAACCAAGCCAAAGTTTCTTTGTTTATCCTATATAGACAAAGAAACTTTGGCTTGGTTTCGGCGTTAAGCAAATCATAGATTCTTCGTTGTTTCTTTTCTTGCTCACTCATATTGGGTTGAATTTTAATTAAAAAAATCATTTAATCAAATAAAAAGTGCTTGAATAATAGGGATAATAATGAAAATTTAGATTTATCTGTTTTTTTTTAAAAATTGGACTAAAAAAAGTTTTAAAAATTATTCCATATTTTGCTTCCGTACCCTGTATATCTATTTTATATTTTTATTCTTTAATACTTACCCTGTATATCTATTTTATATTTTTATTCTTTAATACTTATTCACACACACACGCGCACGCGTATATATATATATATATATATATATATATATATATATATATATATATATCGGCACTAATATCTTATCGATTGAAGATGATGTCAACATACACATAAGGAATACCTATTGACAGGATTTCTTCCAAGCTGTGGCTGCATCAGTACTACTGTATAGATACACCTCCTGGACTCTAACGAAACGCAATGAGAAAAAGCTAGATGGGAACTACACAAAAATGTTATGAAACTATTTTGAAAAAATCCTGAAACCAGAACTCCATAAAACAGCAGATGTCCGGCCACTCACCTCCCATCCCACAAACCATTCAAGTAAGACAAAAAAGACATGCGGGACACCACTGAAGAAACATTAGCGAATTTTCTGATCGACTGCTATCCATGGATGTGCCAGTGTTGGCCGACCAGCAAGGACTTACGTTCATCAACTCTGTAGAGGATGGAGAGAGAGAGAGAGAGAGAGGGAGAGAGAGAGAGAGTGTGTGTGTGTGTGAGAGAGAGAGAGAGAGAGAGAGAGAGAGAGTGTGTGTGTGTGTGAGAGAGAGAGAGAAAGAGTCAGGAAATTCTATGCTTTCCGCACGATCTGATGATGATGATGATATATACATATATATAAATATAAGTTTTTTTCTTTATCGTAAACATTAATTTATTAATTTTTTTGAGAAAGGTCTCAGATTTCAAATAGCTTTGGGCCTCAGCAGGTGAAAGTCCGTCCTTAGAAGCTGGTTTGATGAATCGCACCAGCTGTTACTAGGGAGATAGAGTTATGAAAATCATAATCAAAGAAGAATGACCAATAAAAACGTATTGATTAATTTGGAAAAGAAAATGCTTGCTGGTGAATATGTCAAATCGTTTTAACGGATGGTTGGCCAATAAGTGAAAAGAAAACATATTCATGAGAGTTCCGGATGCTAATAATGATAACACTTGATTTGGCTATCGTTATTAGGCATTTACCTTTTATACTACTACAATGTCGCAGTTCAGGACGTTACCTACTACGCTACAGGGACCCCCATATACCAACTATAAAAATAGTGAGCGTAATGTTTGTTTCCTTTTCTTTAATGCCAGAACAACCTGTTTAATCTAACGAATTTAACAAATATTAAGTTCCAGCGATAAGGAGATTGTAATTGGAAGGTTATTTTAGGAATAAACCTACCGGCTCATTGCTCTAGTGGGTAGAGTGTTCTTTAAAGGTCCGGGAGACCTGGGTTCAATCCCAGGTCGCGTCATACCAAAGACTTTAAAAATCGTACTTGATACTTCCTTGCTTAACACTCAGCAATATAAGGTACCTATCAAAGGTAAGGTGGAGCAATCCAGGGAAAGGGATAGCGCCCTTCCCTACACCTCGGTGTAGTAGCTATTAAAAAAAGGGGCCTACTGGTCGCCCTCAACTACAGTCGCCAACTTTACATACTTATTCTAAGAATGATCATAAAATATCATCATTATCACCATGTCACGCCATCAGCGTGGATATCCCTGACCCTCTCTTGTCATCCCTCCCTATCGTTCATGGCTTCCAACAGGTCTTCAGGGCTACATCCTGTATCGGCACAGAGCTGCTGTTTGTAGGTTCGAGCGATATTCAATCCCTCGACCAGGCTACGAACCTGTATACCGATATACATAAAAAACGAGCAACCTTTGCCGGCAAGAAAAAAACAAAAAACAAACCCGAAAACAAAGAACAAAAAATAAAAAAACAAAAAAACAAACAAACTATAATCCTCTTCCCAGAACAAAACAAACTCCTAAATAGACGATCAGAGTTCAGATCCAAAGTTAGGCATGAAAGCAAATTCCTTGTAAGTAATCTGAAAACTAACGGCTCCAAAGACTAAAAACAAATAAATAAATGAATAAGAATGAAAATAAAAATAAAACAGATAAACAGATAGAAATAACAAAATAAGATAAATAAGAACGAAAATAAAACAAGAATTCAGCTTTAGATAAAATGGATAAAGTTGCACTTATACTAAGTCAAAACTTAGAAAGTTTATTCATTTTTTAATTTTTTGTGTCCCGCTGAAAGTTATTCTTTCTTGGAAGAATATCAGGTCACGATAATGATGGAAGCACAGATAATAATCAACCTCAGACTATAGTATAGCCACAATATTCATGAAAAAATTGAAAATACAAATACAAATCAACTTGTGACTCAGAAGACAGATCTGAGTGTCGTGATCGGCAGGTGCACCCTAAAAAACTAAGATGGGGTCAGAATCCTGTAAATGTGGGCTGGTCTTGTGTCAGGTGAACAAACAAAAATCAAAGAAACAATGCAGCTGAAAGACACACAAAAAACAACAAAAACGAATGTTGCTGAGAGACACCAAAAAGAAACAATTCAACTGAGAGACACCAAAAGAAACAATGAAGCTGAGAGACAACAAAAAGAAACAATGCAGCTGAGAGAAACAAAAAGGAACTATGAAGCTGAGAGACACCAAAAGATTCCTGTAAATGTTGGCTGCTCTGTTTCAGGTGAACAAACAAAATGAAAGAAATAATGCAGCTGAGACACCAAAAGAAAAAAAGCAGTTGAGAGACACAATAAAATGAAGCTGAGAGACAGCAAAGAAACAATGCAACTGAGAGACACGAAAAAGAATCAATGCAACTGAGGGACACCAAAAGAAACAATGCAGCTGAGAGAAACCGAAAGAAACAATGAAGCTGAGAAACACCAAAACAAACAATGCAACTGAGAGACTTCAAAAAGAAACAATGCTGCTAAGTGACACCGAAAAGAATCAATGCAACTGAGAGACATAAAAAAAATGCTGTTAAGAGACACCAAAAAGAATCAATGCCAACGAGAGACACCAAAAGAAACAATGCAGCTGAGAAAAACCCCAAAAGAATCAATGCAACTGAGACACACACACACACACACACACAAACAAAAACAATGCAACTGAGAGGCACCAAAAGAAACATTGCAGGTGAGACATACCAAAAGAAACAATGCAACTGAGAAACACCAAAAAGGAACAATGCAGCTGAGAGACACCAAAAGAAACAGTGCAGCTTAGAGCCAACAATGCATACAATGCAACTGAGAGACAAAAAAAGCAAAAACAAAAAACAATGCAGCTGAGAGACAACAAAAAGAAACAATGCAGCTGAGAGATACCAAAAGAAAAAATTCAGTTGAGAGACACCATAAAAACCAATGAAGCTGAGAGACAGCAAAAGAAACAATGCAACTGAGAGACACCAAAAAGGAGCAATGATGCTGAGAGACGCCAAAAGAATCCTGTAAATGTTGACTGCTCTTGTTCCAGATTAAAAAAACTAAAATGAAAGAAACAATGCAGTTGAGAGACAACAAAGGAAAAAATGCAGTTGAGAGATACCATAAGAAGCAATGCAGCTGAGAGAGTGCAAAAGAAACAATGCAATTAAGAGACACCAAAAAAGAAACAATGCAGCTGAGAGACACCAAAAAGAATCAATGCAACTGAGAAACACCAAAAGAAACAATGCATCTGAGAGACTCCAAAAAGAAACAATGCAGCTGATAGACACCAAAAAGGAACAATGCAGCTCAGAGACACCAAATAAATCCTGTAAATGTTGGCTGTTCTTGTTTCAGGTGAACAAACAAAAATGAAAGAAACAATGCAACTGATAGACACCAAAAGAAAAAAAATGCAGTTGAGATACACCATAAGAAGCAATGAAGCTGATAGACAGCAAAAGAAGCAGTGCAGCTGAGAGACATCGGAAAGAAAAATGCAGCTGACAGACACCAAAAAGAAACAATGCAACCGAGAGACACCAAAAGAAACAATGCAGTTGAGAGACCCCAAAAGAAACAATGTAACTGAGAGACTCCAAAAGGAAACAATGCAGCTGAGAGACACGAAAAAGAAACAATGCAGCTAAGAGACACCAAAAAGAATTAATGCAACTGAGACACACCAAAAGAAACAATGCAACTGAGAGACACCAAAAGAAACATTGCAGCTGAGAGACACTAAAAACAACAACAACAACAAAAAAACAACAAATAAAACAAACAAACAATGCAACTAAGAAACACGAAAAAGAAACTAGCAGCTTAGAGACACCAAAAGAAACAATGCAGCTGAGAGACACCAAAAAGAAACAATGCAGCTGAGAGTCAGCAAAAGAAACAATGCAGCTGATAGACAACAAAAAGAAAAAATGCAGGTGAGAGACACCAAAAAGGAACATTGCAGCTGAGAGACACCAAAACAATCCTGTAAATGATGGCTGCTCTTGTTTCAGGTGAACAAACAAAAATGAAAGAAACAATGCAGCTGAGCAAACAAAAGAAAACAAGGCAGTTGAGAGACACCATAAGAAGCAATGAAGCTGACAGACAGCAAAAGAAACAATGCAACTGAAAGACACCGAAAAGAAACAATGCTGCTGAGAGACACCAAAAAGAAACAATGCAACCGAGAGACACCAAAAGAAACAATGCAGTTGAGAGACCCCAAAAGAAACAATGCAACTGAGAGACACCAAAAAGGAACATTGCAGCTGAGAGACACCAAAACAATCCTGTAAATGATGGCTGCTCTTGTTTCAGGTGAACAAACAAAAATGAAAGAAACAATGCAGCTGAAAGACAACAAAAGAAACAATGCAGTTGAGAGACACCATAAGAAGCAATGAAGCTGACAGACAGCAAAAGAAACAATGCAACTGAAAGACACCGAAAAGAAACAATGCTGCTGAGAGACACCAAAAAGAAACAATGCAACCGAGAGACACCAAAAGAAACAATGCAGTTGAGAGACCCCAAAAGAAACAATGCAACTGAGAGACACCAAAAAGGAACATTGCAGCTGAGAGACACCAAAACAATCCTGTAAATGATGGCTGCTCTTGTTTCAGGTGAACAAACAAAAATGAAAGAAACAATGCAGCTGAAAGACAACAAAAGAAACAATGCAGTTGAGAGACACCATAAGAAGCAATGAAGCTGACAGACAGCAAAAGAAACAATGCAACTGAAAGACACCGAAAAGAAACAATGCTGCTGAGAGACACCAAAAAGAAACAATGCAACCGAGAGACACCAAAAGAAACAATGCAGTTGAGAGACCCCAAAAGAAACAATGCAACTGAGAGACACCAAAAAGGAACATTGCAGCTGAGAGACACCAAAACAATCCTGTAAATGATGGCTGCTCTTGTTTCAGGTGAACAAACAAAAATGAAAGAAACAATGCAGCTGAGAGACAACAAAAGAAAACAATGCAGTTGAGAGACACAAAACAATGCAGCTGAGAGACACCAAAAGAAACAATGCAGCTGAGAGACACCAAAAAGAAACAATGCAGCTGAGAGGCACAAAAAAGAAACAATGCAACTGAGAGGCACAAAAAAGAAACAATGCAACTGAGAGTCAACAAAGAAACAATTCAGCTGATATACAACAAAAAGAAACAATGCAACTGAGAGACACTAATAAACAAAAACAAAAAAACAATGCTGCTGAGAGACAACAAAAAGAAACAATGCAACTGAGAGACACAAAAAGCAAAAACAAAAAACAATGCAGCTGAGAGACACCAAAAAGAAACAATGCAGCTGAGAGACACCAAAAAGAATCAATGCAATTGAGAGACACCAAAAGAAACAATGTAGCCGAGAGACACCAAAAAGTAACAATGCAGCTGGAGACACCAAAAGAAAACAATAAACAAGAGAACACAACAAAAATGTAATCCACTGGTTTTTTAAAAGAAATCCTACAGAAAAAAAAGGTATAAGAAAATGACGATGAGAATTTGGTCAGAATCTGCTAAATTATATACCACAAGCTAAAGTCATTCTGACCAGGCGAGAATGATTTTATAGAAAGCTTGGTTTTTTGATCTCGAGATCCTGGAAATATGTAAAAAGCCGTGAAAATTAGCCGAAACAAAAATATTGAAACAAAAACATCACAGAATCCAGCGCTACAACGTTAATCTTACATTCGTTATCGCCTCTGGCAGGTCTTCAGGGCTACATCCAGTATCCTCACAGAGCTGCCGTTCGAGCTGGCCGTCCTGCTTTTGCTCGGTCATATGTGGGGGTCCATAGGAGTTCATCACTTATAAGCTCGTCCCTGCTTCTCCAGCAGTGTCCTGCATGTCTGGTTCGTCTAACTTGGATAGTTTTCGTGATGGGAGGTCGGTGGCCGTATAGTTGGTGCCTTGTGGGGTGTTGCCTCCATGACTTGTTCAATATTTCTCGCAGCATTCTTTTGTAATTGCCGTCTAGCTTTTTCTCCAGCTGTTTTGTTAGCGTCCAAGTAGTGCATCCATATAGCAGTATCGATACGACCGCTGCCTGGAAGAAACTGCGTTTCATTTTATCGGTCAGTTCTGACTTCCATATGATCGATAGTCTATCGATAGCTGTCCATGCCTTCGTTAGCCGTGTGTCGATGTCTTTTTCGGTTGATGAGACACTGCTTCCAAGGTAGGTGAACTTAGAAACAATCTAGAGTATTAACTCTGCGCGGATTTATCCCGTAGGCTTCAGTTCTGACACACACTGTTAAATAAGCTCACACTCTCACAGACACATACACGCACACTCACATACTCTCTCTTTCCCTCACACACACATGAATGATAGAATTGTCCGACCGTTAGAGTTCTATTGGAAATTATTTACGGAGTCACTTTTCACGTGCCCTGTGATTGGTTGAAAAACAGCTAATCACGGGCCGCTATCAGCACATCTGCCATACCACCACTCGTGCGTGCGTTCTTCAAATTAATATCCCTTTTTCCCTTTTGATACCAACGATATAACACGGAATCTTGACCGGGAACGAAACAAGCTACGAGTCCATGTGGTGCACTACATACGAGGACGGTCATCCCATGAGAGGCTCTACGCACGTGGGGACCCAAAGTTCTTCTTCAAGCCTTTGAATCTGAACGGACCAGCTACCAAAACTACATGAAACTGAAAGAACTGTTACCAAGATAGAAAACACCTCTTTTTTGCAATTATTCTTCTTTTCTTCTTTTCTTTATCTCTTTCACCTAATATAAACCCTTTTTTCAACCAAATTGTTGTCTCGTTCCTTTTCTCTCGTCACGTCTCGTACTACAGTGGGCCTTGTTTTTCCTGACACTGCAGATATTGATTTCGTTTTATTCTCAACAGGTAAAATCCTAACAGTTCTCCTCTAAGAAGAAGATCAACAGAAAGTCAGTTTGTTCTTTGTGCTCATGTGAACATTTTTTTAGAAAAAATATCGTGTCTAAAATGTAGGTAACGTTACCATCTCTAAGAAACTGAGAACGAAAAAAAATCAAGTTAGAAACTGAAAATGCAAATGAAATAATTAAAGGTAAATAAAGAATATCCAATAGACAACATCACCAAATTAAACGAACTAATTAATACCGGAGCAAAATTAGTCAATGATGAAATAGGAATCTTATAATGAAACCCGAAGAGTAAAAGGAAACCTGGAAGAATATGATGCTAGAAGAACACATAAAGAAACTGCGATGACAAGAGAAAGTTGTAAAGAAGAAAAAATACACAGGATACAATGAAATGAAAAGACCTAAGATATAACATAGTAGACAAGTTTGGCAATACAACTGGTTGTTTTGTTTTACGGCATATCAACCCTTTCCGGGTCATTTAATACAACTGGAAAAAATTAGATATCAAAAGGTATTGGCAAAAGAAGGGAGACTCAAAAGACACCATGACAAGGTCAAGTAATCTAAATAAAACAGGAACTTTCAAATTAAAGAAAGAAAATTCTTCAAGAAAGATGGTAAAAAATTACACGGGGACAAATGAACAATATATATATATATATATATATATACTAATCTAATATCTACCAGCATTCACGGTACCAGAAAAAAAAAATAGAAAACCCCCCCGCTAGGAACAAGAGATAAAAGTATCTCGAATCACCGCCCGGGGGAAAAAGAAAAAATTATTGGTCAAAAAGAAAGAAACGGCCAATCTCGTCCGACCCCTCGAAAAAAATCAAGGGATACGCAGTCAGTTGGTCAAAAGAAAACTAAAACCTTTTGCGAATCCTGCAATGCTACAATTACAAGAGTGCTCAACACAAGTGGAGCTAATTATAAAATTAACTTAAATCGCGAGTCGGAAATCTTCTAAAGTTTCACCTTATCGGATCACCAGGAAGATTTCCGACGCGCGATTTAAGTTAATTATATATATATATATATACGAGGTGCATATGATAAGTTTCCAGACTTTTTTCGTATGGGCACTTTTATTGATAGTACGCACATGAAACTCTAGTTCCCTTCGAAGTAATCTCCTCCGGCTGCAATGCACTTGTTGTACCATTCCAACAATTTCTGGAAGGCCCCATGGAAGTACTCCTTTGTGAGCGAGTCAATGACCTTCTTCACAGCCTCTTTCATCTCCTCAATTGTCTCATAACGACAGTCTCTGAGCTTGGGGAATAAGCAAAGGTCACAGGGAGCTAGGTCTGGACTATAGGGAGGCTGAGGAACTGTGTTGATGCTCATCTTGGTCAAATAGTCTGTGACAAGGATGGAGTTGTGGACTGGTGCATTGTCCTGGTGGAAATGCCACTGACCTGATTTGAAGAGTGCTCTTCCTGAACTCCCTTAAAACCTCAACATAGTAACTCTAACCCTAACCCTAACTGTTTGGCCAATCAGCCCTGGCGTATTGACTTCCTTACTCCTCCCACACCTCTCATCATCCCTCACAGACTCCCTGCCTTCCTTGAATCTCTTACGCCACTCAAAAACTGATGCTCGATTCATGCAAGATGGTCGAATAGTAGTCTGAAGTATTCCATACGTTGCTGGGGCATTTTTTCTAAGTTTAAAACACAATTTTATTACATATCATTCTTCTAAAGTGTCAGTTTGCATTTTTGAAAATCACCAGCTGTGACAATCAGGCTTTAGTAGGGTGTATTCCAATTGCTGCTGTAGCAGTTCATTTGAATGTGAAATCATAAAAATTGGTCAGTCATCTCATAAGATGTACAGCAAACACATAGTGAATTTTCAAGAGTCTACGACAATTTTAAATGCCCATACGAAAAATGTCTGGAAACTTATCGTATAAACCTTGTATATATACCTATCCGCACGAGTAGGATGTGATAGAAGGTCAATTCTTAAGTGGAGTTTTACAGGCTTGAATTTAGAGTTTTCCTTCTCCTAGTCTAGTTGTGATATCAAGGCTAAAGAGAACAGTCTGCCCAACGAATTGCTGATAGTTGGAGGAAGAATAGATGGACCCATACCTTTCCCAAGGTTATTAGCGCTATATGAAATACAAACAGCTTCCTCCAGGATTAGAACTTGTTTCCTCAATAACAAAAAATATAAACAACTACAAAAACAACAACAACAACAATAATAATAATAATAATAATAATAATAATAATAATATATGTGTGTGGGCGTTTGTGTGTTTGTGTTTTGCGTATATATGCATATATAAATTTGTACATGGATATATATATATATATATATATATATATACACACACACACACACACAAGCATAAACATACATGTGTGTTTGTGAGTATGTTTTTGCACATATATAAGTCGGTCCATGCATATATATATATGTAAATCAAAACCTAGAGTTGTGTTTGAATATGCTCATATAATAAAGAAGGAGACGTTATACAGGAAATAAAACAATTGTAACACCAATTTCAGGTTTTCAATTTCAATTTCTTAGTAGATATTTCATACATGAAAATATCCTGAGAGAATTCTATACTTACAAGAAGACATACACGTCTACAGATAATTCACCCTTACACATGAGATAAAGTTCATTGGTTAAAGTAATTGTCTCTTTACTTTTCAATTAATAGGCTACTTCATATCTTTTTTTACTCATAAATGTGAATGAAAGAGAAGAAAAAAGAAAACAACAACAACAACAACAACAACAACATCAGCAGCAACAACAACAACAACAGTTTTATCAGGAAAGAATAAAATTTAAATAATTGAATCTGTTTTTGTTGTATCCGTTTTTCTGATGAGCGTGATGTGATTCAGAACAATAAAAAAAAAAATCAATGTTACGATCACAAAGAAACTTGTAGTGGGGTTGATGTATCCCGCAGGCTTCAGTTGGGACACACTCAGGTAACTAGATAGACACACAGACACAAGATGATTGATAAAACTGTCTGGCTGTTAGAATCCACCTCCAAAGAAGTGGATAAACAGAAAGTCAGTTTGTTTTTTGTGCTTATCTGAAAAACACAGATCACAAATAACATTTACGACAGAAATGTTGTTTAGTGCTGACACCAGAATATGGCCGGCATCGACGTTTGGGAGGAAAAAAAGCCAATTTCTTCTATTCTTTAGCATTTCTCGGTTAAATCTTTTTTCAGAATTCCTACGCCCCAGGATTCTGCGAAAATGTGTAGTTCCACAGTTCTAGAGTCATCCCCTCACTGCCATAAGTTCCAAGTCCACTTTGACCCGGAGTCAGGATCCTATATACTGGTCAAATAAATCTATAAAAATCATTCGTATTTAATGGGACTGTGGAAAAAAAGCGTTTAAGAAACAACATAAAAAAATGTAAATATAAACATACAATGAACGCGATTCTCTGACCTCTGGAATAAAATAACACTGAACGGGTTGGCATACCATTAAAATCAATCAATCAATCAATTAATCAGTCCCTTTTGGTTGTGTCCTGATTTTTGGAGAGAGAGAGAGAGAGAGAGAGAGAGAGATTTTCGTGCTACACTATGTGGGGTTCGTAGTGGGAAAGAATGAGAACCCTTTTCCGGAAGTTGAAATAGAGGGAAGCTATATAAAGGAATTTCCGCTTTTTTAAGGATGGGAAAACAATTTAAAAAAATCATTCTTCCTTTATTTATGTTGAAGAGTATTACAAATATAATTTGAAAATAATGCTAACCTCCACAGCATATTTTAATAAGATATAATAAAAATTTATTTAACAAAAAGAAAAAAAAAAAGAAAAAAGGGGATTAACCATTTTCAGCATAAGAAAAAATTTGGCAACGTGAAAGTTTACCCTTTACTGAATGCATGTACCATAGTGGGTGTATAGTTTTACGCAACCATATTGGTACTTGGTAAGGTCAGGTGGTTGGTTTGTGGGGATTGAATAAGAAATTTAAAAAAAGAACAAATAATGACATAAAAAGTAAAAATAAAATAAGCAAATACAAAAAATACTAGTTTTCCAGGAGGTCCTTGAAAGGAAGCACGATCCGTGCATGCCTGAAAAAGTTGGGCTTCATGGTGCCAAAAAGAAATTCTTGGTCTGATCTCTTTACATCATCTTTCAGATTTTTCCTGATTTGAGAAGAACGTTCCTTACCACGAATTAGTTGTAGACCTGTGGAATAAAAAGATAAGTTTTACAGCATCTCTGTCTTTGTGTTGTTCCATCCTAAGTTCGTTTACAGCACCGACCAACAAAAAGAGGACAACGAGTGAATGGGGTAAGAAATGAGGCAGATACGAAACTCAGAATAATCCCAATTGAACCCAGCAATTAACCAGACAACACCACGAATAAAAACAAACCCTTCTTACATCCCGTAGGTTTTACAGCATGTGAATTGGTTAATTATGAAGTTCTTTAGTCGATAAAAGATAATGGTAAAAAGTTTTTCTGAATTGCTACAATGAATTGTTGAGCATGTAATTTGATCGGCATACAAAAAGTAAACATACAAAATATAAAGCTATGGCTCTGTGAAAGAATTCCAGATTTAGGGAAAGGGTGCCCCTAATATCTTTGGGGTGTACCGTTGAATCTTCTTGGAGACAAATTAAAACTTCGCGGAACTACAACAGATCATCAGTCAGAAAATTGTGTTACATAAAATAGATCTGTTATTGACATGGTGTGTTACATCTGAATTAAATCGTGAGCTGTTAAATCCGTGAAAAACACTGTTGGTTCAACCAAGATGATTGATAGCCACTGATCTCGAGGTTTGAGACCATGATTATAATTCGCTGCATTCAATCAGGTGCCCAAAACTGTCCTATAGTTAAAAATCCGTAAGTCAAGTGGAAAGAAACACTCGATGCGTTAGGTTGAATGCTCCATCTTGTTCTCTAACTTGCCGTTTAGGCCGCAGTGGGTGATGAAAGGAAAAGTCGCAAAAAAATTACAAAATATTATGTGTGCATGAAAAGGTGATGGCGTTGTTTTTTCTCATTCTAGCAGAGAAGAATTTGGGATAACTCTGGATGCCGTCATAAGAAAATTACTAAGAATCAAGATGGTGATACAAGAGCGTGACTGACACGACTGTGGTTGAAGGCAGTTTAAAAACTGTCCAAACTCTACACATGATGAATGCTACCGTTTAAAAGCCTCAATGAGCTCAGAAAGAATCCTTAACTCCTGAACACAATAGCACCTGGGACACTATTGATGGTGGTGTACAGACAACTCTGTACATGTGGGCGTGAGTGCTTGTATGTATGTATGTATGTATGTGCTTGTGTATATTTGTGTATGGTTGTCAGTTGAACATGGTTATGCATATGCGTATGTGTACAAATATGTGTGTCCATATAGGGGCCGAGACCTATTTGCGTGGGAATCACTAATTCTTCTCTGCTAGTATAAAACGCATAAAAAGGCTTCTACGACTTTAAAAAATTATTACTACAACTTTAAGAGCTCCTAGAGACTCATTGTCTGCCTTTCTATGTCCAGTCTGGTAGGCCGAAAGTCTGGAAATAGGAATGTCCCTAACTCACGGATATATAATAAGGAGAGTGAGTCTACTGCAAGAGAAGTTGATAAGAGACCGATGCAGGAGGATACAGACGCAGAGGGCCAAAGGAGAGAGGGCCAGAGATACAGAGAACCGAAGATCAAGCAGTTTTTAGTTTTTAGTTAAGGGAACTATATAGCAAAAAGGGAGGATGCCACAAACCGCTGATTTGTGTCACACCAACTTATACCTCTAAACATTTATTCTATCTTTTGTTTTCGAGTTGCTCTTTCCTGGTGGGACAGTCTGGGACAGATGCATTTTAACTCAACTTGGTGGGAAAGCAAACACAACGAGGAATCAGTCGATTATGAGGCCGAAGATTCTCATTCTGCGGAGAGCATGGCCCCTTTGGTGTTGTCACAGCATCAACGTTTTCGACAATGAGAGACTAGGAATAATTCCTAAACCGCCTTCGGCCGTAGATTCGACATCTCGTTCGCCAGCAAGAAAAGACGAATAAAAAGTTAAACACCAAATCGTTGGTGGTTATTTTCAACATTATTGAACGACTAATAATTTGTACACAATTATATGATTTCAAGAAACTATTCCGATGGAATATTGGATTTTGAAAAATGATATAAACACCAATTAGAAAAAATAATAGAAGCAAAAGGAGCCAATATTCTCTGGGACTTTGCTATCTAGACAGATAGAAAAATAAAGAGCAATTGACTACATAAAGTAGTAAGGAATATAAAGGAAAACATGCCTTATAATTGATACGTCATTGCTAACAGATAATAATATATCATTTAAAGAATATAATTAAATAAATATAAAGACCTGGAAATAGAAATTTAAAAAATGTGGCACCTTAAAATTACCACCGTGCCAGTAATAGTAGGAGCACTGGGTATGATCAAGAAAGGGACAGATAAACACATTAACAGAAACCTCGTAGTCCTAGCCGATATGAAATACAAAAAAAAATTATACTTTGCGGAACTGCTCAACTTCTTAATATAACTGAGAAATATCCCTCTCCCCACAAATAATAGGTGAGAAAAAAATATAAATACATAGAATGCATATAAACACTACCTTCCTTCACGCTAGGTCTTGGGTAAAAATCCGGTGAAGAAACCGAAAATAAAACTGAACATTAAATAATAATTATAATAATAATTGAAGAAACGATCAATCACAAGTGAATACAGCAAACTAGCACGGAAGGACTACAATGCACGGTTGGGGGGAAAAAGTGATCCATTAGGAATAGTACAAAAGATTGAATTTTGACCATACTATCAAATGGCTTATGCACGAACCCAAATCTGTCCAAGAAAATGAGACTCGTGAAATTCTTTAGAATTTTGAGATATCAACGGATTATCTAATTCCGACCAGAAGAATAGACCAAGTGTTGATTAACAAAAATAAATAAATCGATAAATAAAGATAAAAAAGAAAGTGAAAAATAGACAAAGACTTGGATCTTACTAAAGAACAAAAAAACAAAACAAAACAAAACAAAACAAAAACAAACTGTAGAATATACGTGTGATGGTGATACCAATTGTAGTTGGTGTACTTAGAAAGGGGAATGGAACAGTTGGAAATCGGAAGAAGAATCGAGACTATTCAGACTATAGGATTGTTGAGATCTTAGGAGACTCCAGAATCTGTCCTGGAGAATGAAAAACACAAACTCCTCTGGGATTTTGAGATACAAACGGATCACCTAATCTCGGCCAGACAACTAGACCTTATAATAATCAACTAAAAAGAGAGAGAGAGAGAGAGAACTTGCAGATTATGGACTTTACTCTCCCGGCTGACCATAGAGTAAAACTGAAAGACAGCAAAAAAGAAGGATAAGTACCTCGACCTTTATAGGAAATTGAAAAAACTGTGAACATGAAAGTGACGGTTATACCAATTGTAATTGGTGTTCTTGGTACAGTTAGCAAAAGATTGATGCAAGGACTGGAGGACTTGGAAAAAAGAAAAGGAGTGGAGACCATCCAAACTACAGCATTGTTGAGATCGGCCAGAAAACTGAGAAGAGTCCTGGAGATTTGAGTGGAATGGTTGTCACTCAAACTCCTGTGAAAGACCATTAACTAACGCTGATGGGAAAAACCCTCAAGGAGTGCAATAATAATAATAATAATAATAATAATTTGCCCATGATTGTATGGTTTTAAGTATTTTTAGGTCGTATTGTAATTTTGATACAAATCTATTTGACAGATAAATTGGTTTCTAACAGGTTCTACTATGTTAGGTCAAAGTAGATCTGTGAGTAATGGCAAAAAAGGGGTGACTTCGCCCTCCCTAGAGATCTAACACTTTGGTTCAAAGTGACTCTGTGAGTAATGGCAAAAGGGGATGTGTGACTCCACTCTTCCCAGAATTCCGTTATTGGAGTCTCACCACCAGATGCAGATTTGTATTATACCCAAGCTACATTAAATTCTTTCAGAAGTAATCTTTATTTAGTGTCTCATTAACATTAGATGGATTGGTTTGGTTTCTTTTAATGACATACGTTAAGTTTCCAGACTTTTTTCGTGTGGGCATTTAAAATTGTCGTAGACTCTTGAAAATTCAGTATCTTATTGCCATATATGTTATGAGATGACTGACCAATTTTTATGATTTCACGTTCAAATGAACAGCTACAGCAGCAATTGGAATACACCTTACCAAAGCCTGATTGTCACAGCTGGTGAATTTCAAAAATGCAATTTGACATTTTAGAAGAACGATATGCTATAAAATTCTGTTTAACTTGGAAAAAATGCCACAGAAACGTATGGAATGCTTCAAACTGCTTTTCGACCATCTTGCATGAATCAAGCGTCAGTTTTTAAGTGGCGTGGGAGATTCAAGGAAGGCAGGGAGTCTGTGAGGGATTATCAGAGGTGTGGGAGGAGTAAAGAAGTCAATACACCGGAGTTGATTGGCCAAAGGGTTAGGGTTATGGTTACTATGTTGAGGTTTTAAGGGAGTTCAGGAAGAGATTCTTTGGGAAGTGACCAGCACTCTTCAAATCGGGTCAGTGGCATTTCGACCTGGACAATGCACCAGTCCACAACTCCATCCTTGTCATAGACTATTTGACCAAAATTGGTATGAAGACAGTTCCTCAGCCTCACGATAGTCCAGACATTGCTCCCTGTGACCTTTGGTTATTCCCTAAGCTCAGAGGTTATCGTTATGAGACAATTGAGTAGATGAAAGAGGCTGTGACGACGGTCATTGACACACTCACACAAGAGGACTTCCATGGGGCCTTTCAGAAGTTATTGGATCGGTTCAACAAGTGCATTGCAGCCGGCGGAGATTACTTCGAAGGGGACAAGAGTTTCATGTGTGTACAATAAACAAAAGTGACCATACGAAAAAAGTCTGGAAACTTATCGTATGCACCTCGTATCAACCTTCTTGGGGAAAATTGTGTAAGTGTTCCTGGACAAAACATGTTAGGAAATGTTGTTCTAAACAGCGTTTCTCAGAAAAAAATTTTGACTAGGTTGTCGGAGAGGGATTTAGAATAAGCTGCAGATGGCTCCAAAAGGGGTGTTCTGGGTAAGACACAAAATTTCATTGGATGGTGAGGCCCCTGTACAGGAAGTCTGAGAGATATGCAATTCCCTAACTTCTTGGCATAAAATAACCCTAGACGGGTTGACATGCTATTAAAATCAGCTAATCAATTAATCATCTTAACCCGCATCTCTAGTCCATAAAGGTTTTCTCTCTCTTACCGTTCTCTCACACTCTCTCCCCCTCTCTCGTCGTATCCTAATCATTTTCTTTTTGCACCCTTTTAGCATGCTTTCACTGACATCTCTCCTCCGTAAAAACCTATCTCTCCACTATCTCCATTTCTCCCTTCAATAATCACATCTCTCATCTTATTTATAGCTCGTTTTTCTAAAAAATTTCGGTTTATCTTACCTTCGGTCAGTTTCATCGAGCATCTCTCATCGACAAAACCTCGACTCTCTTTCAATTATTCTCTTTTGCACTCAGTCTTAGTTACATGAAAACGTTTAACTATGTGCCAACAAATGATTATATTGCGGAAGTCTCTTAGTATCGTCCGATTGTCTTTCTGTAGTATGTTTGTCGGGACTGAGTACTAGAACTCACTGCTAACAATATTTGAGTGAGAGTTAATAACCCAGACACTTGTAGCAGAGGAAATATATTGTGGTTTAATATTTCCCTTCGAACAATGCAAGAACAATTTTCGACGAGCAACGTATTTTATAGCTCAAGCAAACTTGATAGAATGAATACAGAAAAGACATAAAATACATAATGAATAAATAAAGAGAATATATAAAGGGGATATATAAAGAGACTATATAAAGGAAATATATAAAGAACTTGTCCTATTGTCGTTCATAAGTTTTCAGTGTATGTACATATGAGAAATGGAAGTTGTAGGGTGAAGACTTATATTATTGAGACATGCTATCGTGCTCCATGCAACCCAAAGTCGTTGGGGGCACAAGTTCTCTCATTTTGTCCCAGAGAACAGGATCAGACGACTGCGCTCTGCTGGAGCCAAGAGCGAAAGAGACTTTGACTTTGCTTCGCTATTCTTTTATATATTGCTTTAATCACGCGACCAAGCGGCGATTAGTTATACTATTTGGCAGACACGGGATGTAATGACCTTTTGTGTCCTTTTGCACCAAACAGCAGAACTCATCGGCAGACAAAGTATGTCATATGATTATTATTAAATAGAAATCATTACTTGAAACCGTTATTACTATATGGGGTATGTAAAGGTTTTACTGTAGTTGTGGCTGGTTGTTGGTATTTTTAAGAGATTCTGAGGTTCATATCTGACTTCTTTTTCTTCCTCTTACCTCATTCACTTGTTGTCTACTGTTTATCCGTGGAAGCTGTTAGAGAATTAAAAACGGAAGGGAAGGGACATGAATACCTTTAGACTCAAGCTTTATTTTAGGGTTTTACGACTATTCAGTTTGTCCAGACGCCCGGTACGGTAGAATTCACCGACTGCACCTCTGCAGAGGGGTACGACCACTCCCCAACGAGTGTCCTGAATATGACACTAACCAATCTAATGGTGACCTTCCAGAAATGCTGGAGCTTTGGAGAAGTACCTATTCATTGCCATCGCTCCCACATCCACTCTGGCTCGGAGTAGTAGCACCTGATAGGGTCCTTTCTATGGGTCAAATACAACTAAACCGCGTCCTTATGCTAAACTCAATTGCTTGAAATAGAAATGTTTTGACATGTAAACTGCGTAGTCATGCTAAACTGATTTGTTTTAAATAGAACTGTTTTTGACATTGAAACTGTACTTACACTAAACTAAATTGTTCGAAATAGGACTATTTTGACATTAAACTGTGTGTAAATAAAAACTATACTTATACTAAACTAAATTGTTTGAATTAGAACAGATTGACTAAACTGAATAGCTTGAAAGAGAAATATTTTTGACAATTAAATTGTCAATTGCTTAACTGAATTGTTTAAAATATAACTGTTTATTTGTATAAAAATTGATTTGGTATTAAATAACCTACAAAGGTTGATATGCCATAAGACCCAACCAACCAACTAACAATTCAGTGGTGTGGAATGTTTTCCTGAACCAGTAGAATTACAAGTTTGAGGTTCGTCGTGTGTTTGGTGGGTATATTCAGCAAAGACCACCATCAGTAGTAGACACAACCAGCCGCTAAGCTCCGGAACTTAGCGAGCACCTGCGTTCCCTGCTGGCAGCCGAGAGAAAAAGGTCAGTCCAGTCGAAGTGATAAAAGCTTATTGAGAAAGAATTTCTCTCCGGCGCCAGAAGGCCTCTTTTTTTTTAGGCATGCACTGATTTCGCAGCCTCCTAGGAAACTGTTACGCATTTATTTATTCTATTTTACTTATTGCTTTTTAATCCCCAGAAGTATTAGATTGGTATACTTAAAACGATAAAACTGTGTACAAATTATTTGTATTAGATAAGAATACTTGATATGATATAACTGTGCAAAAACTCTTAAGAATCAACTAAGGAAAAAATATACTCTGAACACATTTCCCTACACTCCCGGCATAAGATAAACCTAAGCGGTTTGACATGTCTTTAATACTTTACTATCAAGTTAATTAAAAGCTAATCATATTTACCAACCCCTCCGCTCGGGCAGGATATGACACAAGGTCAATTTTTAAGCGGAGTTTAACAGGTTTCAATTCAGAGTTTTCCTTCTCCTAGATTAATTGCCTCACCAAGGCTGAAGAACCTAGTCTGCCTTACTATTTACCCATAGCTGGAGGGAGAATAATTGGATTAATACCTTTCCCAAGGGTATTAGAGCTATGTGAAATGAAATCAGTCTCGTCCAGGATTTGAACTCGTGTTGCCGTGTCCATTTCCTACGATAATAACCATTACATCACGGGCACCTCCACAGTCAATTAAAAGCTAATGATTACTTCATCATCAAAATCGTTTATTTCAACCTTTGTTTTAAAAAGTGTTTTCGATATATGATGGGAAACACACCATCTAAAACAACATATCGGCTACAAATCGGCTACAAATAGAAAATCATTATGAACAAATCAACAAATTACAAAATCAGTTATAAATTTTGAATCTGGTATCAAACCGTTGGTTGCAAAAAACAAAAACATATTCCCAAGAGTCGATTTTTAAATATCTACATGATTACTAATAATATGCATAAACGTCGTCGAAAACAGGTCACATGACAACTAAATCGATAAAAGATCTAATCAAAGTTAATCAGTGATTTCTTCCTTTTCGATCAAAGTCGAGCCGACCACCAGTAAATAAAATAAACAGAAATCTAGCAAAATGTTGAATGACAACATTGGGGAACCGAAAACAGATTCAAGGTGGACATGTCTGCACCATATTCTCACCGAAAAACAACCATTAATCACAACAATTCAATAAGTCAAAAACATCAAATACTCATATAAAGTGAAAATTACTGCTATGTTCGGTTACCACAGATACTAAACAATGAAAAACTGGAGAATTATAGAGGCGCCCTTAATGTAACAGTTAATCATCGTAGGAAAGGGAATCGGTGACTCGATTGGTTTGGCTTGGTTTTATGGCATATCAAACATTGTTGTTTATTTAATGCCAAATCCTCTTTATTCATATTCATGCCAATTTAATTGTACCTCAGTCATTTTTTTTTACATACAGTTAAATGATTAAACAGTTCTATTTCAAACGATTCAGTTGAGCATAAGAACATAGTTTATTGTTTACACACAGTTAAAACAGTTCTATCACAAGCAACTCAGTTTAGCATAAGTACACAGCTTAAATATCAAACAGTTCTATTTGATCGAGAGATAGGACTCTATCAGGTGTTACCACTCCGGGCCAGAGTAGACCAGGGAGCGATGGTAATGAAGAGGTTCTTTGTATTCCTTAATCTCCAAGACTAGAGCCTCGCCATCAGATTGTTTAGTGTCATATCTAGGACACTCATAAAGGGAGTTTTACCCCTCCTGCAGAGAAGCAGTCTGTGTATTCTGCAGTTACAGCTGACTGGGCCATCGGTGACTCGAGTTCAAATCCTAGGAGAAGCTGTTTGTGATTCACTTCGCTCTAATGTCCTTCCAAAAGGTATGAATCCATTTGTTTACCATTCAGCCATCGGTAAATAGTAGTGATTTTCTACGTATTTTGCTTAGATGTGGCTCAAAGCCGAATGAATGGGGCACCCAGTGGCATCCGAACTCAGGCACCCAATGAGGTAATTTACTAAGCTTTTTGCTTAGATGTGGCACAGGGCCATATGAAAGGGGCACCCAATGAGACATCGGTGAATAGTTAGGTAGGCTGGGTACTTTAGCTTTGGTTCGGCAACCAACCCAGAAACTAGCTTTACTCCGCTTAAAAATTGACCTTACGTCACATCTAACCCATGATGAAGGGACGGAGTAAATATATATATACGCACACATTTTCATCAACCAGATGATTTTTTATTAACCAGATGTCAAAATTATAATTATAAAGGGGGTGTCCTCGTGATGTAATGGTTAAAGCGATGGACTGCAGAATAGCAGTAAGCGGGTTCGTACTCCAGTCGCGCTATTACGTTCACTTTCGGGCAAATGCCCTTGGGAAAGGTATGAACCCCCTTATCCTCCCTGCTATGGGTTAAATAGCACCACTACTGTTCTAGGAAAATAGCTTCGGCATTAAATAACCTACAAAAGTTGATATGCCATTAAACAAAGAAACCAAACCAAACCTATAATTATTAAGGCGTACTGAGAGTACGGATTCCCTTGGCTCACTCGTGCCATTTGTACCTATCTGTCATCGCTCTTAGCTTATCCTCTAGACGGCATCCAATGTTCGCACAGACCTGATGAACATAGGTTTTTGCTGGTCAACCGAAAATAAAATGTCAGTAAAAGAACGTCGCTAGGGCATTCGTCCTTATTTTTTCAGCAGCGTCCCCGCATGTCTTATTAGTCTTAGCTAGATAGTTTGTGAGATGAGAGGTTAGTGGTCGTACAGCTGCTTGCAGGATTTTTTCAAACCAATACGTAGCATTTTTGAATAGTTTCAATGTAGCTTTTTCTCTATGCTTTTCAGTAGAATCCAGGTGGTACATCCATACAATAGTACTGACACAGCCACAACTTACAATAAATCCAGTTGTATTTTATCAGAGAGATCAGATTTCCATATGATCGACAACCTGTCGATAGCGGTCCATAGATTTACTGTGCATATATTGACATCGTTTTCTATATATACATAACAGACTATATAAGATATTATACTTTGGTTTCTTTGTTTAATGGTATATCAACCTTCGTGGGTTATTTAATGCCATCCTTCTTGAAGAACAGTAGTGATGCTATTTAACACATAGCTGGGAGGATAAGGTGGTTCATAACTTTCCCAAAATTGTCGGAAAGCGAAGGTAATAGCGCGACTGGAGTTCGATCTCGCTTACTACGATTCCACAGTCCATCGCTTCAACCATCTCACTACGACGATACCCCTAATATATTTGTATGATATATAATATTATATATTCTACTTATAATTCTGCCTACAAATATGCCACAAAATCTTTATATATATTTATATATCATTATCTTGTCATGCCATCAGCACGGATATCCCTGACCCTCTCTCGCCACCCTCCCTATCGCTTATCACTTCTGGTAGGTCTTTAGGGCTACACCGCGTATCTACACAGAGCTGCTGTATGTAGGTTCGAGCTGGTCGCCCTGCCTTTGCTCGGCTATGTGAAGGAGTCCACAGGAGTACATCACTTATGAGCTCACCTCTATTTCTCCAGGAGTGTCCTGCATGTCTGGTCCGTCTAATTTTGATGGGTTTTGTGATGGGTGGTAGGTGGCCGTATAGCTAGTGTCCTGCATGTCTGGTTCGTCTAATTTTGATGGGTTTTGTGATGGGTGGTAGGTGGCCGTATAGCTAGTGTTTTGTGGGGTGTTGCCTCCAGGACTCGTTCAATATTGCTCGCAGCAGTCTTGTATAGTTGCTGTCAAGCTTTTCCTTCATCCGTTTAATTAGCATCCATATAGTGCATCCATATAGCAGTATCGACACGACCGCTGCTTGGAAGAAACTTCTTCACAATAATTACAAATCAGTTCATTGCAAAAAAAAAAAAAAAAAAATCTTCCAAGCTTTTGCGTTAATTAATAATTATTAATTCTTACTGGACCTTCTTCTTCAGTAAGGTCTACCAACTAATTACAATGTTGAACTGTTGGTGATTTTCAGTGCTTGTAATGTGTAGGGAACGAATAAATAAATAAAAAAATTAAATTAAAAAAAAAAAAAAATAGATAAAAAGAAAACTATTAAATTTGAAGAAACTCCCAGAGGTCTCTAACGGAAAAGGAGATGATGCATGCGTAAAAGAAAAAAAGGATTTTTCCCCTTGAAAAAGGAAACGATATTATCATAGTCTTTCAGGCAGTGTCCGTCGAACCAACAACATCATCTTGCTGTCTGGTGTTTTGGGTACCACGCTGCGTCACAAGACGTAGCGTTAGTCAGTCCCTTCACCAAGTAAATAAAGGAAAGTATGGAAGAAATGTTTTCGTCTCTTATCTGTTTCAATCTTTTCTTTTTGTATATTTCTTTTGGGACTTTCTTTGGGCAAGGCATTGCGCCGGCTAGTCAACGTGGGGTGAAACAGTGTAACCAAAATATGGAGTCAGATATCTTACGGCAACACAGCCTTGCCCTTAGCCCCTGACCTTCAAAAAACTTCAAATTCCACAAATGTCCAAAAGCTTGTGTTTACAACATTTTCTTTTAAAACACTGATTTCGTTGAAACATTTCTTGATTTAGTTTTATTGACTTTACATTTTCATTCCTTTCGTTGGAAGAATATATCCCCCACCTCCTGCTCTCCACTGCTTTGCCCAGGACTTACAATGCTGTTAAGACGGCTGTGGCACCGCCATAACACTTGATTGATTGAGGACGGTGTTTTAAGATTAAAGCGACAATGACTTTAATGGCCGCAAGATAGGAGAAAATAAAACGGAAGTCAGGAGTTAAACATGGCGGGTCGGAAACAAATGCAGTCCATTAGAAGCGAACAAGATGTCAGCGGCATGCCTCGTCGCGTCGTGAGGGGGAGACGGGAGGAGAGTTAGAAGTCAGGAATGTATAAATCAAGGTGAAATGTTGCAAGAGAGAAAAAGAAGATGACTGAATTGGAAGTCAGGCGTTATACCCCAAGTCAAATTTCGTTACAATTGAAAACCTCTTCATCGCTGTCAAAGAATAGAACGGCTTGTAGGTCATTCGAGGTCACTCACTGACCGTCTGACTGACTGACTGACTAACTGATTGGTGGACATAGCTGTGAGCAATCACGTGACCAGGAATTAAGCCTTTTCTTTTAACCAATTATAAGGCACCATAGACTGAAGCCGTGGACGCTTTCTTGATCGTATCAAAAGCATATAACGATGTTCTCTTATAAACTCCTTCATATAGAAGGGCCAGTATTGGCCGAGCAGAAAGAACTTACATACATCAGCTCTGTGCGGACACTAGGTACAATCTAGAAGACCTGCAAGCATTAATATGCATAATATTGATTGTATTTTTATGTGGTTTGCTATATTTACATAAAAAAGAGCATAAAAATGTAGACGAAGACATTTAGTGACTGTCAGTTGGCTCTAAGTCTACGCTATGTCTGTCTGTCTGTCTGTCTCTCTCTCTCTATATATATATATATTGAGAGAGAGAGAGAGAGAGAGAGAGAGAGAGAGAGAGTTGACAACTGACTATTCTCTAAAAAAGAAACAAACAATATTTTTTCTATGTTGTAATTTTCAAAACAAATGTCCTTGATCTAAGTTAAAATCTTTTGTGTTAACCACTCAATGTCTTGGTCAACGAATCAGATCACAGAACTCCTCAACCCCACACGCAAGCATACATAGCACTTAGGCTCGATTTTTGGTTGGTTGTATTATCAAATTTCTCTCATTATATTCTAATAAACAGTAAAGAATTAGCTCTTAAGTTGAAACAAAAATATATTTGAAAGCTCAGGAATAAAATTCATTTGAGATTTGTAAATATTATTTTTATTATTTGAGTCAGAAATTTATTTCTCGTGTTATTAGAAGGGTTTCGTACGTTTTTTTAAAGGGCTGATTATGATAACCAACGACGTTGTTTCTTTTTCTTGGTGCAGCATTATCATGAACACTTTCAGCAAAATTTATCTAAATCAACATTTTAACACATGAAAATAAAACAGTTACTGAATTAAAAGGATTATTCTTGATAGTTCGAGTCAAGACGTTGAATCCAACTAAAGTCAAGGGCAACTGACTTGTTCTAAGAGAATTTATTTTGCCTCAAAATAGACTTGAGTGAATAACACTTCGGTCTGAAAACGAAAAAGCCAAAACCTGAATTAATTGATGGTATGTGAACCAGACGAGTGTTATTTTTTGCGAAGAAGTTTGGGAATTGCATTCATATATTTATATTTAGATACTTTGTGTAGTTTTTTCTTAGGATTTTTTTTGCACAGTTATATGATAAGTATTCCTATTTATTACAATTAATTATATAAAGTAAAAAAAAGTAAATTTGGAGGCTCTAGTTGTGGGCGACCCGAGGGCTCCCTTTTTCATAGCTACTACACCGAGGTGTAGGAGAGAGCGCTACTCCTTTCGCTGAATTACTCCACTTTACCCTTGATCAATATCTTATAATGCTGAGTGTTAATCAAGGAGATATCAAGTAACATTGAGTATTTTGTATGATTCGACCAGGGATTGAATCCTGTCTCCCGGACCATTGGCGAACAATCTATCCGCTGAGCCAGTGAGCCTGTACAATGTTTTTTTTTTATTCTAGTAATGATTTCTATTTGATAATAATCATTTGTTGGCACACAGTGATATGGTTTCAAGTAACAAATAATGATAAAGTGAAGTTGGCGACCGTTGTCGAGGGCGACCCGAAGGCTCCCTTTTCAATAGCTACTACACCGAGGTGTAGGAGAGGGCGCTACTCCCTCCCCGGATTGCTCTACTTTACCCTTGATACCTACTTTACATTGCTGAGTGTTAAGCAAGGAAGTATCAAGTAACATTTTTAAAGTCTTTGGTATGACGCGACCTGGGATTGAACTCAGGTCTCCCAGACTATTGGCGAACACTCTACCCACTAGACCAATGAGTCGGTATCACACTTATATAGCATCAAGTATTCCTATCGAGTCGAATAATTTTTTAAACAGATATATTTAAGCCATAAATGGCATTCTGATAATCTTAGCACTACGGTTCAAAGTGGGACTGGGAGTAATGGTACTGAAGAACGCGCCAGACGTCCAGAGGAAGCCCCGTCGGGTAGTGGAGAACGACATAGTAATAAGTGAGTTCAAATTCCAGTTGCCCTATTACTTTCACTTCCGAGTTTATATCCTTGGGAAAAGTACGAACTTTTTTTTATCCCCACCTACTATGGGCTAAATAGTATTCTTGCTGTTCTACTAAAAGGATAGCTTTGATATTAAATAACCCATAAAAGCTGATTTACCATTAAAACAAGGGAAACAAACCCGATCTCCTGAATTCGAGCATTACTATTGGATGCAATTTAGTGACATACCCAGGACACCTCACTTTTGGGCGTATTACCTCTCCACAGGGGATACAGTTAGTGTCTTCTAAGTTCCGTCGATAGGGGGGCCTACACTCGGAGTCGACAGATACACCCCCCCACACACATATATATATATATATATATATAAAATAAAGTTTATTTTCTATCACCCTATATATATATATATTGCATTTCACACAGCACTAATACCCTTGGGAAAGGTATGAATCCAATTATTCTCCCTTCAGCTATGGGGAAATAGTAGGACAGACTAGGTTCTTCAGCCTTGGTGAGGCAACTAGTCTAGGAGAAGGAAAACTCTTAATTGAAACCTGTTAAACTCCGCTTAAAAGATTGACCTTGTGTCATATCCTGCCCGAGCGGAGTTGTTGGTATATATATATATATATATATATATATATATATGGAGAAAAATTAAAAAAACAAAGTCATCCAGAAAGTAATGAATTTATTACGAAGGAAAGTCGACGTTAAAACGTTTCGGTTTTAAAGAACCTTCATCTGGACTTTAAAATGGTGAAACAAGCAATAATAGAACAACGCCCTGTTTTCATATTCTATCAAACCTCCATCGTTGTTATATCAACATTTGTTTCACCATTTTAAAGCCCCGATGAAGGTTCATTAAAACCGAAACGTTTTAACGTCGACATTACTTCGTAATAAATTCAACACTTTTTTGATTACATTGCTTTTCTGTTTTTCTCTGTTATATTTCTTTCCATTATTTACTTCCCGATATATATATATATATATATGTGTGTGTATGTGTGTGTGTGTGTGTGTCTGTTTGTGTGTGTGTGTAGGGTGATCAAAAAGGAACTTTATTTTTAAATAATTGTAATTTCTTTTGTAAAAATAATAGAATTTTAGATATATAGGGTGGTTCAAATTTAACTCGTTTTTAAAATTCTATCATTTTTACAAAAGAAATTACAATTATTTTGAAATAAAGTTACTTTTTGATCACCCCCCATATATATATATATATATGTGTGTGTGCGTGTGTGTGTGTGTGTGTGTGCCCAATCTTGAGCAATATACTCAGATTTAAAATATGTTATAAATTAATTGACACGGTAGCAAAAGATAAAATATGGCATTTTTCTGAAATGAAGTGTATCTTCTTCTTCAAGATGAAAATACATACGATTTCAGCAAAACAAGAAAATTTGCTTTCGGATAATACTATTTACCAAGCTTAACTTATTGCGACACAACACAACAGGTGTGGAACACGCTGAGAGGGTCAAATTCACTCCGGTAGAAAATTGTCTGCGATACATGCTTGTTGACTTGTTTCCCAACGTCATCGTGTCGTCCACTTGCCTTCTGGGTGCAAAGGAAGAAAACAAGTGATAATGAGAACGCGTGTCAGTCACGTGATTAGTGCATGACAGGCGCAGAGGGGAAAATGTGATGACACAGCTTTGTAACATGCAGCAGATAAAGTCAGTTCAATGTGCAGATAACACACACAATTTTCTTACGACAAAATGAGGACATGATAGTCTGGAGAGAAAGATCGTGCTACAATATTTGGCAAAATATTTAAACAGTCCAGTGTTTGGTTTGGTTTAGTCTGGTTTGGTTTCTTGGTTTAATGGCATATCAACATTCATGGGTTATTTAAAGCTGAAGTCACTCTTATTTTGCGAGCAATTATATTATTCCAAGTAACTGTTCATATTTATTTATAACCCTTTGTAAAGATTGATTGAATAATTTTAACAGCATGTCAACGCGATTCCCTAATCTTTAGACAAAGAATAACTTATGCCAAAAGGTTAGGGAATCGCATTCATAGTACGTTAATGTAAACATCTTTTGTGTAATTGCTTTTTTTGCACACGGTCTAATTGAATACTAATGATTTTAAACAGATCTATTTGACCTCTAGATACTATTTACCAAGCCCTCCACTCGGGCAGGATATGACACAAGGTCAATTTTTAAGCGGAGTTTATCAGGTTTGAATTCAGAGTTTTCCTTCTCCTAGACTAGTTGCCTAACCAAGGCTGAAGAACCTAGTCTGTCCTCCTATTTACCCTAGCAGGAGGGAGGATAATTGGATTCATACCTTTCCCAAGGGTATTAGTGCTATGTGAAATGCAATCAGTCTCGTCCAGGATTTGAACCCGTGTCGTCGTGTCCATTTCCTAAGACGATAACGACTACACCACGGGCACCTCTAGATGGGATTCTAACAGGTCCAAGTAGACTTGAGAGTAATGTCATTGTGAGGGTACTCGACACGCCACATATCTCAAGTTTAGCGTCATAACTAGGATATTCCCTTTTAGAGAAAAGTCTTACCCCTTTTCAACGTTTACAGTCAGCATATTTTAAACCTCACCGACAGTGTGACATTTGTAAAGAATTTTAGTTCTAAATAAACTATTTTTTTTTATATAAGTAACTTTCCTTTCTATGCATAATTTGCAAACCGTTAAATGATTTCAATCAACTTTCTATTTAGTAAAAAAAATGTCAGCAATTATTTATTTTCTGTCCGGCATGTCTGGTTCGTCTAGCTTGGATAGTTTTCGTGATAGGTGGTAGGTGACCGTATAGTTGGTGCCTTGTAGGGTGCCGGACACTGCTGGAGAAGCAAGGACGAGATCGTAAGTGATGTACTCCTGTGGACTTCCGCATATGGCCAATCAAAAGCAGGACGACCAGCTCGAACATACATACAGTAGCTATGTGATGATACGGGATGTAAACCTGAAGACCTGCCAGAGGCGATGAATGATAGGGAGACGTGGAGAGAGAGGGGCAGGGATATCCGAGCTAGCCCCACGACATCATGATGATGATGATGATGATTTATTTTTTATTAATTATTCCATGTACTACATGGACGCTAACTTAACGTCTGGAGAAAAAGCTTGTCGGCAATTACACAAGAATGCTGCAAGCAATATTGAATAAATCCTGGAGGCAGCACCCGACAAAGCAGCATCTGTACGGCCACCTACCACCCATCACAAAAACTATCCAAGTTAGACGAACCAGACATGCGGGACACTTCTAGATAAGTAGGGACGAACTCATAGGTGACATACTCCTGTGGAACCCTTCACATGGACGAGCAAAGGCAGGACGACCAATTAGGACCTACATACAACAGCTGTGTGCCGATACAGGATTAGCCTTGAAGACCTACCGGGAGCGATGGCCGATAGAGACGGGTGGCAGGAGAGGGTCAGGGAGATCCGTGCTGGCGGGGCATGATGATGATGATGAATACTAATACTTAACAAAATTTTAATAGGTTTTAGAAAATTATCTTAATCTAATCCAACTAATTTTAACACAATAATATGGTTTCAAGTATTCCAATCAAATGCAACTTAATATATTTCACAATCATTTTAAACAGGTTAACACTTTATGTTTAGTTTTCGGTATCAATGTAGTTTAAAGTAATTCTAAAAATTTTTTTGGATGGGATTTTAATAGGTACTAGCACTTTAGGTCAGAGTGGACTTAGGGGTAATGGCTACGATGAGGTGACTTTATACTCTCGAGAGCTACAAAACTGGGACCTCATGACCAGATACAGTTTACTTTCAGGATTATTCATCTTAATTGCTGTAGAATACACCGACTGCACTTCCGCAGAGGGGTAAGACCCCCCTACAACAAATGTCCCGGATATGACACTAAACAATCTGATGCTGAGGTTCCAGTGATGCTGGGGCTTTGAGGAATGCAGAGCACACCTTCATTGCCATCGTTCCCTGGTCCACTCTGGCTCGGAGTGGTAGTACATGACATAGCCCTATCTATGGGTTTGTTTAATATAGAACTGTTTTGACGTTTGACTGTGTAAACAGGATCTGTAATTGCACTAGGCTTGATTTGCTGAATTAGAATTGTTTGACGAAGCTGAATGGCTTGAAATAGAAATGTTTTTCACAATTAAACTGTGTACTCATGCTAAACAGAATTGTTTGAAATAAAACTATTTACATAAAAACGGATTTAGCGTTAAATGACCTACAAAGGTTGATATGCCATAAAACACAACCAACCAACCAACCAACCAACCAGTCATCTTAAGCGGCTTAATTTCAAATATATATATATATATATATATATATATATGTGTGTGTGTGTGTGTGTGTGGTGTAGATTTTTATGAAATGCAGTATGCAAGTTCTTCATTATTGCTGGCGAAAACTCATTGGTAATGGTAATTATATGGAAAATATTTGTCAGTATATTTAGTGACACGCAACAATATTGGACATACTGGATTTTTAAAGATTAAAAAATGTGATAGCTTCTATTATTGCTAGTCATTTCAAATTCACCTGAATATAGTAGATACTTAAGATATATTACGTATAAGGAAAAAAGAGAAAATATTCGTTTACACCTAAAATCGTTGACAAATTCAATATATAAGCAGCACGCACAAAATTTGGGCACAAATCGATAAAAGTGTTCAATATTTAATCATATTTACCCAACCCCTCCGCTCGGGCAGGATATGACACAAGGTCAATTTTTAAGCGGAGTTTATCAGGTTTGAATTCAGAGTTTTCCATCTCCTAGACTAGTTGCCTCACCAAGGCTGAAGAACCTAGTCTGCCCTACTATTTACCCATAGCTGGAGGGAGAATATTTGGATTCATACCTTTCCCAAGGGTATTAGTGCTATGTGAAATACAATCAGGCTCGTCCAGGATTTGAACTCATGTCGTCGTGTCCACATCCTGCGACGATAACTATTACACCACGGGCACAAATCGATAAAAGTGTTCAATATTTAATAGCATGTCGTTTATTTTGCTATGACGGCTGTTTAACGTTTCGAATAAGTTGAAAGTAAGTTTCTTGCAGAAATTAACGCCAGTTTTATTTCCCTCCTGCTAAGAAATCACCTTAAGATTGCTTAAATTTTGATTAACTCTTCGTTTAAACACTTTCCATTGATTTTTTAGGCAAGTCATTTAGCTACTCCAAAACTCTTTCTTTTTCGGTTTTAACCACTTTCGTTTTCCCTGCAGTTATGTTTCAAATCAAAATTTAACAACTCGGTAGTTGAAGATATTTTGCAAGTTTTTCTTCAGAATTACATGATACAAAGTGCTATCGATTGTTCCATCGATGATACCTTATTATCATTAAGTCCCGTAGCCAGCACGGATTTTCCTAACTCTCTTTATTTACCTGTCCCTATCAGCCATCGCTTCCGGCAGGTCCTCCAAACTACATCTAGTGTCTGCATAGAGCTGATGTAAATAATTTCCTGCTGGTCAGCCAACACTAGCACTTCCTTTTGAAGGGGTACATTACCTATGAATTCTCTGCTGCTTCACCAACAAGGATACATACTGCACCAATACCCGTAGAAGAAACGCAACTCCAATCCATTACAGTTCTACATCGTATTTAATTGTTAGGAGGGTATTTTGAGGATGATTAGAAGTGCAGACATTTCTCGAATTATTTCTACCGAAAAGTTCAATTTTTTATCTTGTCAGACTATCATATATTCTCAGAGAGTGAAGCAAGCTCTTTAAGATGATTATAAACAGATTAGATCAGACTTCATGTGACTGGGCTTTTGTAGAAGGCTTTTTCAATTAGTCCGATAGTAACGTTTTCACCGTGTTGTAAAAATTGACCTTGTATCATATCCTGCCCAAGCGGAGTGGTTGGTAAATATGGTTTTCACTGGGTAGTGTTTGACAAATAGTATCTTTGCTCATTTCTCTCCCAGCTGTCCGCAGTTCCTTCGCCTTGATTTTGAATAACTTTTCGACAAATCGCCAAGGCTCACCAAGCGTTTGTGACAGGAAGGTAATGTTTCCAGGAGCCCTTTCCGCCTTACAGTACCTGCTTAGCCGTGTTGAGTTTATCGCTTTGCGCCTGAGACACCCCCCTGAAATGGAATACCGAGGGGACCAACCACTTTTTGAGATGGTCATGCATGAATGTCGATTCGTGAGCGACCATCTATAATATGATATCATTACCAGTGTGACTTGGTTACGGGTCGGATAAATCTCTATGGGTCTGCAAAATATACTGTGACTGCATCTCTGCAAAGGAGTAAGACTTCCCCAACGCTTTTTAACCACATACAGAGTCCAGAGGACTCAGTAAAACAAGCGCGCTATCTGTTTGCACCCAGTTAGAAGAAAGTCCTTTCAGTCTGAAGTGTTCAACTGAAGTGAGAGAGCGAGTCTCTCTCTTACGCCGGAACGGTTCTTTTTTTGCGCATGCGTCGTCCCGCTTTCTGTCAGGGGCTTCTGAGAGTTTCAGCGTTTTTTAACATTTATTTTTATTTCATTAATTTTCTTTTTCTTTTTTTTCTATCCCCTACATTCTCATTCTCAACCCCAAAGAATTTTAATAATTCCTGGAATGACAATTAGGTTTCTCCAAATTATGGGCGGTATCTTTGTACATCTGAAGTATTATGGTAATAAAACTGACAGAGCTTAACAGTCCGAATGACCCTTGGAATCTCCTTACAATTATGGAATCATCAAATGAATGTTTTTAATTGAACTATAATGAATCCAGCGTTTAAAAACTGTGCAAAAAAAGAAGACATTCTGATTAACAAATACATAAAAGTCCTTTATTGTAACATTTGGGGCAGTTGACATTTAACTGAGTTAACTTACTTATTTGAGTCAAAGTGAAAAACAACAGCAGCAGCAGCAGCAATAGGAACAGCAATAACAAAAAAAATTTGGACGGGTCATTAAGGTCTTCTCGCAGCTCGTTCGAGTAAAAAAAGGTGCGAGAAAATAGCAAGAACGTTATTATCAATCTTTGGTTAAATTTAAGTTAAATTTGAATTTAAGTTTTGGATATGAGCTAGGACAAGAGACAGAGAAAGTGGGTAAAGAGAGAGAGAGAGAGAGAGAAAGAGAGAGAGAGAGAGAGAGATTTAGTTTTCGGCATGTCAAACTTAATTGTGTTATTTTTGCCGAGATCAGTCTTTTTTTTTGTAAATAATATGGTCTAAAGTAGCCATTCCTATTAGATAAAAATTTGTTTGCACACAGTTTTAAAATTCCTATCTAGCTTGCACTTATAGTTTATACTCAATCATATGATCCCAAGTTACTATTCCTATTTTGTTGGCTGGTTGGGTTTTATGGTATATCAACCATTGAAGGTTATTTAGTGCCAAACCCTCTTTATGCATATATATTAAATGCATACATATATATATTTAGATCTACATTTTTCCTTTTTTAAGTAGAGGAAATATATTGCAAATTGAATTACTATGACTAGAAAATCCGACGAACACCTTCGCATGACATACGGAAACAGCTTTTTCGACCTTATTAGTTCTCATCAGCAGTATATACCGTGATCTCAACCACTGGAGATCGAACCAGCGACTACAGATTGCAGAGTCGAAACTCTACAACTGAGCCAACAGTTCATATCATTCACAAGTGACACCAAATTAATTATCATGGCAATTGCGCGGACAATTAACCTGAATGTGTCTTGTAAGTTACATCCATACTCTTTACAGAGGACACGGTCACATCCAGGGCCACGTCTTCCAATGAGGATTCGAAATACCCATTGTGAATTGAATTACAATGACCGGAAAATCCAGCGAACACCTACGCACAACATACGGAAACACTGGACAGCAGTTTCGACCTTATTAGGTCTCATCAAGAGTGCATACAATTCACAATATATATGATTTGTTGATTCATTTTTAAACGAGCCTGACCTCATTTTTTTTGGCACACAGTAAAATGGTTTCAAGCATTTCTATCTAAAACGAATAATTCTAATTACTATTAATCATTTGTTTCGGCGTCTTATAGGGTAGGTGACTCAAAGTTTGATCATCTCTGAGGGGGTCGTTCTGGTGAGGGGAGTATGATGTTGCAAGACCCGAAACTCCCCAATGACCCAGAAGATTAAACATCACTGACGACACCTACTTGCGCCGTTTTAAGCGCGTATATTCAAGGTGTATGCATACATTTAAATGGATATGCATATGACTTCTAAGTCAATAGTTTGTGGGTAATTTCATTTTAAAATGTGTTAGAACGAGTATTGATATTATTTCTGTACAGTTGAATTGTTTCAATTATTGCTTTCTAACTCTAATTATTCTATTTCCACACAATCAAATCGTTCCAAAGTATTGCTATGTAATATCAATAATTCAATTTAAGCACACATTTGAAGAGTTTCAAGCATTGCTATTTATTGAACACGAATAGTTCTATTCAATATTAATCATTTGTTTGCACACAGTTAAATGGTCCTTTGTATCACTATTTCTAACAATTTAATTTAGCATAAGTCATTTATTTGCACAGAGTTTAAATGTCAAACAGTTCTATTTGACCTATAGATATGACCTTATCAAAAGCTACCACTCCAGGCCAGAGTGGACCTGGAAGCAATGGCAATGAAAGGGTACTCCACATTCTCCAAAGCTCCAAGACTGGAGTCTCACCATTAGATTGTTTTCTGTCATATCCAGGACACTCGTTGGGGTTTGGGTCTTATCCCTCTGCAGAGATGCAGTCGGTGTTCTACACCCACCTAGTCGACTGGGCTGTATTCCTGTTAAATAATAATCATTACTTTGTACTCCCTTATATAGTTTTTGAGTAATCCTATCTATTATTAATAATCCATACGCTATTATGTTTGAAAGTAACGAACCCTTAAGTGACGTTCATCTATGGACCCCTACACAAGGACGTGTCAGTGTTGGCCGACCAGCAAGAACTTATTTACATCTTCTCTATGTGGACACAGGATGTAGTTTGGAAGACCTGCCGGGAGTGATGGATGATAGAAATGGATAGAGAGATAGTCAGGGAAACCCGTGCAATTAGTGTGAAAAAGGGATAATGATATTTGCAAACAGTTATATGGTTTAAAGTGCTCCTATTTGATACTAATAATTTTCAAACAGATCGATTAGACCCATAGAGGGGTTTTGGTTTGGTTTGGTTTGGTTCTATGACATATCAACCATTGTAGGTCCTCAGATGCGAAATCCTTTTTAAACATATATATTAAATATGGTTTCTAAACACATTTTGTAGATAACATTTTTAATGAGCTTTAGCTCATTTATTAATGGTTTCACTTATTTCTTTCTAATACAAATTCACAGTTAAATTTAAAAACAGTTCTATTTACACGAGTTCAGTTGACCGTGTCAACAAAGTTAAATGGTTCAAAGTATTGCTATGTATTACTAACAATTCAATTAAACATGTCATTTATTCATACAAAGTTAAATGTAAAAACAGTTCTATTTCAAACCATTCAGTTCGCCATGTCAACAAAGTTAAGTGGTTCAAAGTATTGCTATGTATTACTAACAATTCAATTAAACATGTCATTTATTCATACACAGTTAAATTTAAAAACAGTTCTATTTACACCAGTTCAGTTGACCGTGTCAACAAAGTTAAATGGTTCAAAGTATTGCAATTTTTTACTAACAATTCAATTAATCATGTCATTTATTCACAAACAGTTAAATTTAAAAACAGTTCTATTTACACCAGTTCAGTTCACCATGTCAACAAAGTTAAATGCTTTAAAGTATTGCCCGGTATTACTAACAACTCAATTAAACAAGTCATTTATTCACACACAGTTAAATGTAAAAACAGTTCTATTTCAAATAATTCAGTTCACCGTGTCAACAGAGTTAAATGGTTCAAAGTATTGCTATGTATTACTAACAATTCAATTAAACATGTCATTTATTCATACACAGTTAAATTTAAAAACAGTTCTATTTACACCAGTTCAGTTCATCATGTCAACAAAGTTAAATGGTTCAAAGTATTGCTATGTATTACTAACAATACAATTAAACACGTCATTTATTCACACACAGTTAAATGTAAAAACAGTTCTATTTATACCAGTTCAGTTGACCGTGTCAACAAAGTTAAATGGTTCAAAGTATTGCTATGTATTACTAACAATTCAATTAAACATATCATTTATTCACTCACAGTCAAATGTAAAAACAGTTCTATTTACACCAGTTCAGTTCACCATGTCAAGAAATTTAAATGGTTCAACGTATTGCCCTGTATTACTAACAATTCAATTAAACATGTCATTTATTCATACACAGTTAAATGTAAAAACAGTTCTATTTACACCAGTTCAGTTCACCATGTCAACAAAGTTAAATGGTTCAAAGTATTGCTATGTATTACTAACAATTCAATTAAACGTGTTATTTATTCACACACAGTTAAATTTAAAAACAGTTCTATTTACTCCAGTTCTGTTGACCGTGTCAACAAAGTTAAATGGTTCAAAGTATTGCTATGTATTACTAACAATTCAATTAAACATATCATTTATTCATACACAGTTAAATTCAAAAACAGTTCTATTTACACCAGTTCAGTTCACCATGTCAACAAAGTTAAATGGTTCAAAGTATTGCTATGTATTACTAACAATTCAATTAAACATGTCATTTCTTCACAGACAGTTAAATGTAAAAACAGTTCTATTTATACCAGTTCAGTTGAACGTGTCAACAAAGTTAAATGGTTCAAAGTATTGCTATGTATTACTAACAATTCAGTTAAACATGTCATTCATTCACACAAATTTAAATGTAAAAACAGTTCTATTTACACCAGTTCAGTTGACCCTGTCAACAATGTTAAATGGTTCAAAGTATTGCTATGTATTACTAACAATTCAATTAAACATGTCATTTCTTCACACACAGTTAAATGTAAAAACAGTTCTATTTCAAACAATTCAGTTTCTTATAGGTACAGTTTTTTTTTTTGCTTACGGAAAGTTAAATGTAAAAACAGCTCTATCTCAAATGACTCACTTTAGCATAAGTCAAGTTTAAATGTCAAACAGTTCAATTCGACCCATAGATAGGACCCTATCAGGTGCTATCACGCCGGGCCAGAATTAACCTGCCAGCAATGACAATGAAGGGTTACTCCACGTACCCCACAGCTCCAGTATTACTGAAGCCTCATCATCAGATTGTTTGGTGTTATATTAGGTCACTTGTTAGTGGAGTCTTACCCCTCTGTAGAGATGCAGTCGGTGTATTTTACAGTTCCAACCGACTGGGCCATCCATAGATGGGATCTTAATAGGTACTGCCTCTCTGGGTCAGAGTAGAACTGGGAGTAATGTTAATGAGTGTATATATCCATACTTCCCAGAGTTCTAGAACTCAAGTTTCACATCAGATGCAGTTTAGTGTCTTATCCAGGATGCTCCTTTCTTTTGGGAGGGGTCTTTATCCTCACCAGAAGATGCAGTCAGCGTATACCAGGTCTCACCGACAGTATTTTCATCTTGTGCCTTTGGCAAAATTCTTTCAAATGCGAACAGTTCAATGTAAGAGGGTGCTATTTCGGAATTTGAGTCTCGAGGGACGAAATGCGTAGAAGAGATTATGTTCAAAACGTATGATGAGAAGCGCATGGCCATGCACACATACGCACGCACGCACATACAAGCACACACAAACATACACACGTACACAGACATGCACATACACTCTTATGCAAACACACTCACACACAAACACAAACACACTCATACACACAAACGAACACATGCACCAATACACACACATGCAGACGAACAGAAACGTACAAACACAAACACGCACATACACACAAATTCACACTCATATAAAAACACACAAGCATACACAAGCGCATACTCACACACACACACACACACACACACACGCAAATACACAGACGCGTACGCACAAGTATACAAATATACACACACGCTTGCATACACAAACAAACACACACACAAACCCACCAACATACACACATACACATACATAAACATACACGCACATACACACAAATACATGCATACAAACACACACACATACATATAAAACTATATTTGTACAAACACACAAACTCAAAAACATACAATATTGCACACACACACACACACACACACACACACACACACACACACACACACACACACACACACACACTTTCTCTCTCTCTCTCTACATTTTTTCATTATCTTTTCGTCTCTTTCTCTTTCACACTCTTTCTTTCTCCCGCATTCACATGTACATATTTCATCTCTCCCTCACCCTCTTTCTTGATCTCTCTATTCCCTCTCTCATATACTTAATTTGTCTCTAACTCTTTTTCTTCCTTCTCTCGCTCTCTCTCTCTTTCACACACATCTACCCCCAGCTCACAATATCTTTCAAAAATCCACACATCACTATTACCCCCGCCCAGATTATGGTTAAATAGTACTACTACTGTTCTATAAGGGTGGTTTTGGCATTAAATAACCCACGAAGTCATTAAACAAAGAAACC
Source organism: Sepioteuthis lessoniana (assembly GCA_963585895.1). Classification (NCBI taxonomy): domain Eukaryota; kingdom Metazoa; phylum Mollusca; class Cephalopoda; order Myopsida; family Loliginidae; genus Sepioteuthis; species Sepioteuthis lessoniana. The sequence continues at coordinate 102,036,586 of OY757917.1, read as the reverse complement.
AAACTAATCTCTTAATCTCGTTCATAGATTATAAAGTAGACGAAGCTTTGACCCTAGTCGGCATTGTCCAGCAAAGGCAGACTTGAGGCCGAAAAGCCCCCGGCCTCGGCTGGGCCATCTTCGGATGGGCGAGCTGCATCATTGACACCTTTGTCACCTTTGAATAGCACTGGACCTATAAGCTATAATCAGGCATCCATACCTGAACCCATGTTTGGGACCATGTCCAGCTAGTCTCATCAGGACCACAGTGCACTAAGTGGGTTGATGACCAGCACAGACTAGCAGGACGAGCGCCTCAGCTACGTGCCTAACCTTCTCCTCCCCCAATCCCCACTATAACCTGCCCTTTGGGTCATTTGACCTAGTGTCAAGTGCTATCTTGGTGGGAGGCAGAGACAAATAAGGTGGAAAGTAATCTGACCTTCGGGTCATTTGACCCTTGTTGTCAAGTTCTGTCTGGTGGGAGGCAGAAACAAATAAGGTGGAAAGTAATTTGACCTTTGGGTTATTTGACCTTGAGTCAAGTCCTGTCTACCAGGAAGCCGAGACCAATAAGGTGTAAATTAATCTGACCTTTGGGTCATTTGACCTTGTATAAAGTGCTATCTTGTTGGGACACAGAGACAAATAAGGTGGAAATTAATGTGACCTTTGGGTCAGTTGACCTTGTGTTAAGTCCAATCTTGGTGGGAGGCAGAGACAAATAAGGTGGAAAGTAATCTGACCTTTGGGTCATTTGACCGTTGTGTCAAGTTCTGTCTGGTGGGAGGCAGAGACAGATAAGGTGGAAATTAATCTGACCTTTGGGTCATTTGACCTTGAGTCAAGTTCTGTCTGGTGGGAGGCAGAAACAAATAAGGTGGAAAGTAATTTGACCTTTGGGTTATTTGACCTTGAGTCAAGTCCTGTCTGCCAGGAAGCCGAGACCAAAAAGGTGTAAATTAATCTGACCTTTGGGTCATTTGACCTTGTGTAAAGTGCTATCTTGTTGGGGCGCAGAGACAAATAAGGTGGAAATTAATGTGACCTTTGGGTCACTTGACCTTGTGTTAAGTCCAATCTTGGTGGGAGGCAGAGACCTTGAGTCAATTCGACCTTTGTCTGTCTGGTGGGAGGCAGAGACAAATAATGTGGAAAGTAATCTGACCTTTGGGTCATTTGACTTTGAGTCAATTCGACCTTTGTCTGTCTGGTGGGAGGCAGAGACAAATAATGTGGAAAGTAATCTGACCTTTGGGTCATTTGACCTTGTCAAGTCCTGTCTGCTAGGAACCGAGACAAATAAGGTGGAAATTAACCTGGTGGGAGGCAGGGAAAAATAAGGTGGAAAGTAATCTGACCTTCGGGTCATTTGACCTTGAGTCAAGTCCTGTCTGCTAGGAAGCCGAGACAAATAAGGTGAAAATTAATCTGACCTTTGGGTCATTTGACCTTGTGTCAAGTCCTATCTTGGTGGGAGCCAGAGACAAATAAGGGAGAAAGTAATCTGACCTTCGGGTCATTTGACCTTGAGTCAAGTCCTGTCTGCTAGGAAGCCGAGACAAATAAGGTGAAAATTAATCTGACCTTTGGGTCATTTGACCTTGTGTCAAGTCCTATCTTGGTGGGAGGCAGGGACAAATAAGGTGGAAAGTAATCTGACCTTCGAGTCATTTGACCTTGAGTCAATTCGACCTTTGTCTGTCAGGTGGGAGGCAGAGACAAATAATGTGGAAAGTAATCTGACCTTTGGGTCATTTGACCTTGTCAAGTCCTGTCTGCTAGGAACCGAGACAAATAAGGTGGAAATTAACCTGGCGGGAGGCAGGGAAAAATAAGGTGGAAAGTAATCTGACCTTCGGGTCATTTGACCTTGAGTCAAGTCCTTTCTGCTAGGAAGCCGAGACAAATAAGGTGGAAATTAATCTGACCTTTGGGTCAAGTTGACCTTGTGTCAAGTCCTATCTTGGTGAGAGGCAGGGACAAATAAGGTGGAAAGTAATCTGACCTTTGGGTCATTTGACCCTTGTGTCAAGTTCTTTCTGGTAGGAGGCAGAGACAGATAAGGTGGAAATTAATCTGACCTTTGGGTCATTTGACCTTGTCAAGCCCTGTCTGCTAGGAACCGAGACAAATAAGGTGGAAATTAACCTAGTGGGCGGCAGGGACAAATAAGGTGGAAAGTAATCTGACCTTCGGGTCATTTGACCTTGAGTCAAGTCCTGTCTGCTAGGAAGCCAAGACAAATAAAGTGAAAATTAATCTGACCTTTGGGTCACTTGACCTTGTGTCAAGTCCTATCTTGGTGGGAGGCAGGGACAAATAAGGTGGAAAGTAATCTGACCTTCGAGTCATTTGACCTTGAGTCAATTCGACCTTTGTCTGTCTGGTGGGAGGCAGAGACAAATAATGTGGAAAGTAATCTGACCTTTGGGTCATTTGACCTTGTCAAGTCCTGTCTGCTAGGAACCGAGACAAATAAGGTGGAAAGTAATCTGACCTTCGGGTCATTTGACCTTGTGTCAAGTCCTGTCTGCTAGGAAGCCGAGACAAATAAGGTGAAAATTAATCTGACCTTTGGGTCATTTGACCTTGTGTCAAGTCCTATGTTGGTGGGAACCAGAGACAAATAAGGGGGAAAGTAATCTGACCTTCGGGTCATTTGACCTTGAGTCAAGTCCTGTCTGCTAGGAAGCCGAGACAAATAAGGTGAAAATTAATCTGACCTTTGGGTCATTTGACCTTGTGTCAAGTCCTATCTTGGTGGGAGGCAGGGACAAATAAGGTGGAAAGTAATCTGACCTTCGAGTCATTTGACCTTGAGTCAATTCGACCGTTGTCTGTCTGGTGGGAGGCAGAGACAAATAATGTGGAAAGTAATCTGACCTTTGGGTCATTTGACCTTGTCAAGTCCTGTCTGCTAGGAACCGAGACAAATAAGGTGGAAAGTAATCTGACCTTCGGGTCATTTGACCTTGTGTCAAGTCCTGTCTGCTAGGAAGCCGAGACAAATAAGGTGAAAATTAATCTGACCTTTGGGTCATTTGACCTTGTGTCAAGTCCTATGTTGGTGGGAACCAGAGACAAATAAGGGGGAAAGTAATCTGACCTTCGGGTCATTTGACCTTGAGTCAAGTCCTGTCTGCTAGGAAGCCGAGACAAATAAGGTGAAAATTAATCTGACCTTTGGGTCATTTGACCTTGTGTCAAGTCCTATCTTGGTGGGAGGCAGGGACAAATAAGGTGGAAAGTAATCTGACCTTTGGGTCAAGTTGACCTTGTGTCAAGTCCTATCTTGGTGAGAGGCAGGGACAAATAAGGTGGAAAGTAATCTGACCTTTGGGTCATTTGACCCTTGTGTCAAGTTCTTTCTGGTAGGAGGCAGAGACAGATAAGGTGGAAATTAATCAGACCTTTGGGTCATTTGACCTTGTCAAGCCCTGTCTACTAGGAACCGAGACAAATAAGGTGGAAATTAACCTAGTGGGCAGCAGGGACAAATAAGGTGGAAAGTAATCTGACCTTCGGGTCATTTGACCTTGAGTCAAGTCCTGTCTGCTAGGAAGCCAAGACAAATAAGGTGAAAATTAATCTGACCTTTGGGTCATTTGACCTTGTGTCAAGTCCTATCTTGGTGGGAGGCAGGGACAAATAAGGTGGAAAGTAATCTGACCTTTGGGTCAAGTTGACCTTGTGTCAAGTCCTATCTTGGTGGGAGGCAGGGACAAATAAGGTGGAAAGTAATCTGACCTTTGGGTCAAGTTGACCTTGTGTCAAGTCCTATCTTGGTGAGAGGCAGGGACAAATAAGGTGGAAAGTAATCTGACCTTTGGGTCATTTGACCCTTGTGTCAAGTTCTTTCTGGTAGGAGGCAGAGACAGATAAGGTGGAAATTAATCAGACCTTTGGGTCATTTGACCTTGTCAAGCCCTGTCTACTAGGAACCGAGACAAATAAGGTGGAAATTAACCTAGTGGGCAGCAGGGACAAATAAGGTGGAAAGTAATCTGACCTTCGGGTCATTTGACCTTGAGTCAAGTCCTGTCTGCTAGGAAGCCAAGACAAATAAGGTGAAAATTAATCTGACCTTTTGGGTCACTTGACCTTGTGTCAAGTCCTATCTTGGTGGGAGGCAGGGACAAATAAGGTGGAAAGTAATCTGACCTTCGAGTCATTTGACCTTGAGTCAATTCGACCTTTCTCTGTCTGGTGGGAGGCAGAGACAAATAATGTGGAAAGTAATCTGACCTTTGGGTCATTTGACCTTGTCAAGTCCTGTCTGCTAGGAACCGAGACAAATAAGGTGGAAATTAACCTGGTGGGATGCAGGGAAAAATAAGGTTGAAAGTAATCTGACCTTCGGGTCATTTGACCTTGAGTCAAGTCCTGTCTGCTAGGAAGCCGAGACAAATAAGGTGAAAATTAATCTGACCTTTGGGTCATTTGACCTTGTGTCAAGTCCTATGTTGGTGGGAACCAGAGACAAATAAGGGGGAAAGTAATCTGACCTTCGGGTCATTTGACCTTGAGTCAAGTCCTGTCTGCTAGGAAGCCGAGACAAATAAGGTGAAAATTAATCTGACCTTTGGGTCATTTGACCTTGTGTCAAGTCCTATCTTGGTGGGAGGCAGGGACAAATAAGGTGGAAAGTAATCTGACCTTTGAGTCATTTGACCTTGAGTCAATTCGACCTTTGTCTGTCTGGTGGGAGGCAGAGACAAATAATGTGGAAAGTAATCTGACCTTTGGGTCATTTGACCTTGTCAAGTCCTGTCTGCTAGGAACCGAGACAAATAAGGTGGAAATTAACCTGGTGGGAGGCAGGGAAAAATAAGGTTGAAAGTAATCTGACCTTCGGGTCATTTGACCTTGAGTCAAGTCCTGTCTGCTAGGAAGCCGAGACAAATAAGGTGAAAATTAATCTGACCTTTGGGTCATTTGACCTTGTGTCAAGTCCTATGTTGGTGGGAACCAGAGACAAATAAGGGGGAAAGTAATCTGACCTTCGGGTCATTTGACCTTGAGTCAAGTCCTGTCTGCTAGGAAGCCGAGACAAATAAGGTGAAAATTAATCTGACCTTTGGGTCATTTGACCTTGTGTCAAGTCCTATCTTGGTGGGAGGCAGGGACAAATAAGGTGGAAAGTAATCTGACCTTTGAGTCATTTGACCTTGAGTCAATTTGACCTTTGTCTGTCTGGTGGGAGGCAGAGACAAATAATGTGGAAAGTAATCTGACCTTTGGGTCATTTGACCTTGTCAAGTCCTGTCTGCTAGGAACCGAGACAAATAAGGTGGAAATTAACCTGGTGGGAGGCAGGGAAAAATAAGGTGGAAAGTAATCTGACCTACGGGTAATTTGACCTTGAGTCAAGTCCTGTCTGCTAGGAAGCCGAGACAAATAAGGTGAAAATTAATCTGACCTTTAGGTCATTTGACCTTGTGTCAAGTCCTATCTTGGTGGGAGCCAGAGACAAAGAAGGGGGAAAGTAATCTGACCTTTGGGTCATTTGACCTTGTGTCAAGTCCTATCTTGGTGGGAGCCAGAGACAAATAAGGGGGAAAGTAATCTGACCTTCGGGTCATCTGACCTTGAGTAAAGTCCTGTCTGCTAGGAAGTCGAGGCAAAGGTGGAAATTAATCTGACGTTTGGATCATTTAACCTTGTGTCAAGTCCTATCTTGGTGGGAGCCAGAGACAAATACGGTGGAAATTTATCTGACCTTGATTTCATTTGACCTTGATTTCATTTGACCTTGAGTCAATTTGACCTTTGTGTCAAGTTCTGTCTGGTGGGAGGCAGAGATGGATAAGGTGGAAAGTAATTTGTCCCTTGTGTCAAGTTCTGTCTGGTGGGAGGCAGAGACGGATAAGGTGGAAATTAGTCTGAACTTTGGATCATTTGACCTTGAGTCAAGTCCTGTCTGCTAGGAAGCCGAGACAAACAAGATAGGACTTGACACAAGGTCAAATGATCCAACGGTCAGATTACTTTCCACCTTATTTGTCTCGGCTTCCTAGCAGACAGGACTTGACTCAAGGTCAAATGAACCAACGGTCACATTAATTTCCACCTTATTTGTCTCTGCCTCCCACCAAGATTACACTTGACACAAGGTCAAATGACCCAAAAGTCAGATTAATTTCCACCTTTGCCTCGACTTCCTTGTGTCAAGTTCTGTCTGGTGGGAGGCAGAGACAGATAAGGTTGAAATTAATCTGACCTTTGGGTCATTTGACCTTGAGTAAAGTCCTGTCTGCTAGGAAGCCGAGACAAATAAGGTGGAAATTAATCTGACCTTTGGGTCATTTGACCTTGTGTCAAGTGCTATCTTGGTGGGAGGCAGAGACACATAAGGTGGAAATTAATCTGACTTTTGGGTCATTTGACCTTGAGTCAAGTCCTGTCTGCTAGGAAGCCGAGACAAATAAGGTGGAAATTAATCTGACCTTTGGGTCATTTAACCTTGTGTCAAGTCCTATCTTGGTGGGAGGCAGAGATAAATAAGGTGGAAATTAGTCCAGAGACAAGTCCTGAGACAAGTCCTATCTTGGTGGGAGGCAGAGACAAATAAGGTGGTAATATGCTGATGGTGACATAAATTCCTCACCTACCTGCATGTGCAAAGTCGTGTAAAGGTTAATTCTGCCAGTTTCATACCCTATTTATTTTTTCAAAATTTTATCTTTATAAAACTTTTTGCCTGTTATGTTTTAACGAGTTTCATTTGACTTTTTTGATCCTTTCTTTAAACTTGGATGCATTTTTGATTAAACATTTTACCGGCGGCTTAGAAAAAAAAAAAGAATTTTTAACTTTAGGTGTTTCATTTTTTGTTTTTTAAATGGGGATGGAGGAAGAATTTTCGTTTCATTAGCTGGAAGCAATTTAAAGCATAATTGAAGAAATTGCATTTTCTCTTTATTCCGACTATCAAGAAGTGTTCAACCGAAGAAAAAGAAAAACGGGTACAAATCAGTCAAATGCAGTAAGGTGACTTCAAGCTGCCATTGTCATTAAAATTTCAGTGTTTGTCTGGAGTCTATGTTGATTAAGTTTGTTCACACTAAGTCTGTTTTAAAACTTGATTAATGTGGACCTTGATCCCGGGTAAAACATTCAGTTCATACTCACGCTTAGATTTCTTTTGGTTTATTGATTTCTTCCAAGTTGTTGCAGAGATAGTATTATTGTAAGGTAGCACCACTTGGACTTTAAAGAAACGCCTGTAGGAAAAGCGAGATAGGGAACACACAAGAATGCTTGATGTTTTGAATAAATCCTGGAAGCGACACATTATAAAACAGCAATTGTGTAGCCACTTACCCCCCACAAACCATCCAAGTAAAACGAGCATGACATGTTGGGCATAACTGACAAAGTAAGGACGAAATTCTGAGATATTTTCCCATGGACTCTTACACGTGGACATACCGACTAGCAAAAACTTAGGTTCATCAGCTCTGTGCGGACACTGAGAATCGTTTGGAGGACTTATCAAGATCGATAGCTAATCGGGACGAATGGTGAGAGAGAGAGAGAGAGAGAGAGAGAAATGAGTCTGTGTTGTCGGCTCACGTTGATGATTGATGGTCAACTTGTCCAGGGTTATTTAATGTCTAGAGGATAGGGGAACACGTTCATTGTTCGTTAATATTTATATATATATATATATATATATATATATATAAACTGTATCGCTCATAAACAAGTATGCGTTATACATTTTTAAGTAAAAGGTTTTCTCATTATTCAAACATACCAGGATATTATTTTTCGAGTGAAACTATATTATCAAAACGAATATCATTAGCAGTTATTCATTACCAAATTCTTCAGCAACGAAGCTCTCTGACTAAAAATACCAATATGTAGCAGTCCAAAAATAAGTAGACTCTGTATATTAATGGCTTTTCATTTTTAGTTAGAATTTCAATGCTGTAGAGTTTGGTAGCAAATAATACGTAATAATATCCATTTTGATAGTATAATGTTCCATTGGAAATAATGATATCGTGGTATCTTTGGTTTAGATAAGAATTAATTTTTTTCCCAAAAAATTGTTTTGGGTAGTATTTTTATGGGTGATAATAACACTGGTTTACAAAGAAATTGAGGCAAGCACAAAAATACCCGTTTTGAGGGTGCTGAATTCAAATTTGAAATCCGTTTTTAATCATCACCTCTAGTTTTTTTTAGATATGTATAGTGTGCATTTTGTGCATATACGGTACATAAAGGCGTATATGAATTCAGGGTTAATTCTAATATTGTGAGATTTATGGCTTATTTTTTTAGTTATTATGCACTAAATGTAAGTGACAGCATTACATTATATATATATATATATATATATATATATATATATATATATATATATATATATCAAGACGGATTTCGACAGTTAACCCAGCAGGTCTCAATCCACACTCTGGCAGTCATTGGAAGAGGTTGTCTCGCAGGCGGCGCAGGAGGTTGGTGTCCCTCAACTATCGTGTTACACATCTTTTGGGTTACTAAATATTAGTATTACATTTTCAAATGCACATGTAGTTTTACTTTGTTATATTTTCAGATTCTCCAATGGCTTTAAGCACGTCAAAATGTCGAGGATGCCTCAACAAGGCCAATTCTTTCTGCTACGTGTGTGGGGACTTCACAACAGTTGCATAGCGCCGAACCGTCACTTCCCTCCTCAGAGCCGCCTACTTTCGCTATTTTGACAGTAAAATTGGTGATCAGGACAAGTCTTGGGCTCCACACATCTGTTGTAAACCCAGCTATAATGGACTAACTGCATGATCTAATGGCAAGAAAGTGGCTTTCAACTTTGCAGTCCCGATGGTTTGGAGAGAGCCGCGAAAGCACGCAGATGATTGATATTTTTGTTTAACTAATATAACTGGTTTCAATGCATCTTCTAGGAAAAAGATCAAATATCCCAACCTTCGATCTGCTATGAGACCCGTTCCCCATTCAGATGATCTTTCTGTACCCACACCTCCAGTAAATAAGGATCTTCTTTCCTCATCAGATGAAGAAATGCTTTCAAGGGAGGATTCTGCCGAGTCAATATCTTTGGAAGATATTGAGTCTACATATTCGGGAACAAGTGGCAATGAGCCACACTGGATCACGCAAGAAGACCTGAATGATCTTGCTCGTGATTTGTATCTGTCAAAACAGCAGTCAGAGCTCTTGGCTTCTAGGCTTAAACAGTGGGACCTAGTCCAGGAAGATGTAAGGATCACAAGGTTCAGGAAGCGGAACAAATTAGGTCATAGGTCTTCTTATGGGTATACAAGCGGGCTTCATTTTCTCCATTCCCACCTCAACTTCTTCCCACCAAACCTTGGAGCAGTGAGTGATGAGCATAGAGAAAGATTCCACCAAGACATTACGAAGATGGAGAGCAACTATCAAGGCAAATGGAACTCCGGTATGATGGGAGACTTCTGCTGGATGCTCTTGCATGACATCCCGGAGGAAAAATACACCAGATCTTCTGAGAAAACACACTTTTCACTGTCTGTGGTACTATGAATTGTGTAATTGTGTCATCCAAGTATATTGATTCATTCAGTGTTCTTTATCTATCCTGTTTTATCTGTTATAAGCTGCTGCAACTCTTGAAATATGCACATATATTCTTTGTTTATACTAAAATGAGACTATTTAAAAGCCAGAAAACTAGAGATGATAGAGCAAAACTATTTATAAATTTGAATTCAGCACACCCAAATTAACAAAAAACACCTATCCCTATTCTTGCCTCAGACCAAAAATTTATTTTTGTACACCAGTGTTATGTGTGTAAGTATATATATATATATATATATATATATATATATATATATATATATATATATATGTATATTTTGGCTGCATTTCTTCATAGATACATATTTTATTGAACATGATAGACATTTTTTGTCAACATATTTTTTGTTAATCCTTTCGAATTACCGTATTGATCTTATGATATTCGATGGGAATTGGTTGATAAACCTTCCGTAATTAGTTACTTCCTAAGTACTTTCTGCCCAACTTTGGGCCATCATCAGGGGAGGATGAATTATAAAAGTGATGTAACTTTTGTATGTACATTACTACTTTGTAGGAATGAGCGTCTGTACTGTTGTATTGTGTAGCATTTACTCTTCGAATTTGTTTCTATTAATAGTATCAGTAGCTAAAGACATTTAAGTACCTTAGCACTGGTTTCAAAATTAATTCTATTAAGTTTGGGTTGTATGTTCCTAATATATAGTGCCACGAGAATCTGTACTTTTTGCTTGTTATTTTGATGTTCTAATATTGTGTTTTCGGTAAGGATTTTCCGTAATTCTGTTGTTGGGCATGAATGTTTTTTAAATGCTGTGCTATGGAACTTGTATCAGAAAGGTGCATTGTAAGTCTTCTCGATTGGGTTGTTGAGGTTAAACCGACATATATAGTGTTATTTTCAGAGATACAATCTACTAAAGGACATTTAAATTGATATGTAAGGTTGTTTTTTTTGCAAAACTCAAATCGAGGGAGAAGGAACTATTTTAAATCATTTTTAATGACTAAGTTCTAAATGACTATATATATATATATACTACCAGCATGAAAAAATCTCATTACTTTCTCTATACAAAAAATTTGATTCCTTTCAAGACACGCTGTGAACAAAAAATATTTCTGTGATATGTATTAATTTAAAACCTCCACTACGGGCAGGTTGTGACACAAGGTCAATTTTTAAGTAGATTCTGCTGGTTTGTATTCAGGGTCTTCCTTCTCCTCACCTGGTTGCCTAATCAAGGCTAAAGAACCCAATCTGTTCTACGATTTACCCGTAGCTGGCAATAGGGTGTGTGTGGAAAAGAGATGGATTTATGTATTTCCGAAGTGAAACGCAAACTGCCTCGTTCAGGATTTGAACTCAGATCACCGATTCCATTTTCAACGACAATTGATTGTTACGTTGAGCACGCTTTCTATGGTATTAATCCTTCACTTTTGGAGGCGCCCGTGATGTAATGGTTATCGTTGCAGGATATGGACACGGCGACACGAGTTCAAATCCTGGACGAGACTGATTGCATTTCACATAGCACTAATACCCTTGGGAAAGGTTTGAATCCAATTATTCTCCCTCCAGCTATGGGTAAATAGTTGGGCAGACTGGGTTCTTCAGCTTTGGTGAGGCAACTAGTCTAGGAGAAGGAAAACTCTGAATTCAAACCTGTTAAACTTCGCTTAAAAATTGACCTTGTGTCATATCCTACCCGAGCGGAGGGGTTGGGTAAATATGATTACGTTCACTTTCGAAGTGATACCTCTGGGAAAGGTATGAACCTCCTTATGTCCCAGCTATAGGTTAAATAGAGGGTTTGGTAAATATGATTACTCCTTCACTCACTGTCTTCATCTCAGAGTTTTCTTTTTTCTATTTAGACTTCACAATGATCAAAAAGCAGCTCCCGTGATCAGCTTTTGGGAACTAGTGATAACATGCAACTGATGATTGTTGTAAATTTCCAGCACTGTTTCCAGAAGTGGGAACAACGTCTGCATGCAGAGGTGTCTGACTTCTCTGGGGAACTGTTTTCAAGAAGATAAAATTGATATATAATTACGTTGAGAACATTTTTGACACAATCTGTTTGATCATCTGATAGGCCGACTTTGTATTTGACTTCTCTTTCTCCTATCCAACAAAATAATTTCCACATAAAATAACTATATGCAAAGAGTATGCAAATAGTTTTGAACGTATTGTAAGATATGATCGCATTAATTTCAATGCATTTAAAAGATTAAACAAATGGTGACATATTTGTATCTTTATTTCTTTTTCTACGCCGAGAAGTCGTAAAAGCGTATACTACAAACATAAAAAGCAAATAGTTATTTTATTGGTTATTGGTTGGTGTTTTACGGCATATCAACACTTTTGGGTTATTTAATGCCTTATCCTGTTTATATATATATATATATATACATACCTAAGGAGTCAGAAAAAATCTACCAAGGTTTCACCAAATCGTATCATTAGGATAATTCTGACTGAAGAAGGGTTGGTTGGCTGGCTGTTTGAGTTTTATGTCATATCAACTTTTGTAGGTTATTTAATCCTAAATCCATTTTTATGAAAAAAGTTCTATTTTAAACAATTCAGTTTAGGATAAGTACGCAGTTTAAATGTAAGTACAGTTTAATTGTGAAAAACATTTCTATTTCTAGCTATTTAGTTTAGTCAAGCAGTTCTAATTCAGCTAATTCTGTTTAGTATAAGTAAAGGTTTTGTTTACCCACAGTAAAATGTCAAAACAGTTCTATAGTAAACTATTCAGTTTAGCGTAAGTACAGTTTCAATGTCAAAAACAGTTCCATTTCAAATAATTCAATTTAGCATAAGCACGCAGTTTAAATGTAAGTACAGTTTAATTGTCAAAAACATTTCTATTTCAAGCTATTCAGTTTAGTCAAACAATTCAGTTTAGCATAAGTATGTCGTTAGTTCTATTTAAGCCATAGATAGGACCCTATCAGGTGCTATCACGCCGGGCCAGAGTGGACCTGGGAGCGAAGGCAATGAAGGTGTGCTCTGCATTCCCCAAAGCCCCAGCATCACTGGAACCACACCATCAGATTGTTTAGTTTCATATCAGGACACTCATTGATGGGGGTCTTACCCCTGTAGAGCTGCAGTCGGTGGATTCTACAGCCTCAGCCGACTGGGCAAGAAAGAGGGTTGGACCAAACCACATTTTATTGATTTATTTTAGCTAATTTTATTCTTTCTAGTGGTCTTTTAATCAACCAACCCTTTTTTAGTCAGACTTATCTTAACGATCCGTTTTGGTGAAACCTAGATAGATTTTTTTTCTGACTCTGCAAGCATTCATATTTCGTTCTACTTACATTTAGCTTAAGGAATTCAGGTAGTGTTTTTCTTTTGACTTGGCATTACGTTATTGTTTGATTATTTTCAAGTAGTACGTATATTTTTAGTCTTTACTTTTCATGGATTTGTTTTCTCCCTGATATCAGTTTGTAAAATGTTTTTTATTTGTAAATTGTATAATAATCTGGGGTTTTCACAACATCAGAATTATAGAATAGACATAAAAATTGAATTATATATATATATATATATATATGATTTGTAAGCGAATAGTTTGTAGGAAACTTTATTTAAAAACGAGTCGTTAGAGATTATTTGTTTGCTCACATTTAAATGGTTTCAAGTATTGTTATCTAACACAAATAATTCTACTGAAAATCAATCATATGTCTTCACTCAGTTTAATGGTTTCAAGTACTAATAATTATATTTAATATTAATCATTTGTTTGCACACAGCTATATGGTTTCAAGTATTCTAATCTAACACTAACATGGACTGTGGCCCCGAAATAAGCGAGTCCAAACTCCAGTCGCATTATTATGTTCACTTTCGGACTAATACCTTTGGGGCATGGTATGAACTCCCTCATCATTCCAGTTATCAGTAAAATAGAATCACTGCTATTTTTCTACAAGGATGCCTTTGCTATCATATAACCCACGAAGGTTGATATGCCATTAAACAAAGAAACCAAACCTAACGCGAATTGTTCTATTTAACATCATTTGTTTGCTCTCATCTAAAAGGTTTCAACTATTCCAATTTAACATTTGTAATTTTATCTAACAAGTATGACAATTTAACTTTCGTAATTCTATTTATCAAGTATTGCAAGTATTGCAATTTAACATTAGTAATTCTATTTATCAAGTATTGCAATTTAACATTAGTAATTCTATTTATCAAGTATTGCAATTTAACATTAGTAATTCTATTTATCAAGTATTGCAATTTAACATTAGTAATTCTATTTATCAAGTATTGCAATTTAACATTAGTAATTCTATTTATCAAGTATTGCAATTTAACATTAGTAATTCTATTTATCAAGTATTGCAATTTAACATTAGTAATTCTATTTATCAAGTATTGCAATTTAACATTAGTAATTCTATTTATCAAGTATTGCAATTTAACATTAGTAATTCTATTTATCAAGTATTGCAATTTAACATTAGTAATTCTATTTATCAAGTATTGCAATTTAACATTAGTAATTCTATTTATCAAGTATTCTAATTTAACATTAGTAATTCTATTTATCAAGTGTTACAATTTAACATTAGTAATTCTATTTATCAAGTATTGCAATTTAACGTTAGTAATTCTATTTATCAAGTATTACAATTTAACATTTGTAATTCTATTTATCAAGTATTGCAATTTAACGTTAGTAATTCTATTTATCAAGTATTGCAATGTAATATGAATAATTTGCCCACGGCTGTTTGGTTTGGTGAGGTTTCTTTGATTACATATCAACAAACGTGTGTTATTTAATGGTAAAGCCATCCTTTTAGAAGAACAGTAATGATACTATTTAATCAATTACTGGGTGCGGGGATAAGGAAGTTCATACCTTTACCAAGGGTATTTGTCCGAAGGTGAACATAATTGCGCAACTGAAAAAGTTGTATACTTTTAAATAACTGATAATGATAATCCTCAGTAAACGATTGAACAGTTCTATTTGATCAAGATGGAACTCTTACAGGTACGACCACTCTGAAGGGACTTTGAAGCTATAGGAATGAAAGGGTACTCCACATTTCCCAAAGTTACAGGACTGGAGCCTCACCATGAGATACAGTTTAGTATCATACAAAGGACATTCCTTGCGGAGTGGTTTTACTCTTCTCCAGTGATACAGTCGGCGTATTCTATAGCTTCAGCCAAGAGAGTAGTATTATCTATTGGTGTAAAGATTAATGACGACTGGTTGTACTATAAAATTTATTCACACTACGTTGAAACAAAATCATCTTAGTATTTTTTTTCATTGCTGATATTCAGTTTAGAAAATCTATTTTCTTTGATAATATTAATGCATTCCATTCTGTTTTCATGGAGTTTATTTTATCGTTTGGGTTGAGAATCTGGCTTTTTTTCATTTTTCTTTTTTTTTCTTTTTCTTTTTGGAAAGACACGTTATACTGTATCCTGGGGAACGGATTATTAGAGGCCTGATTATTCTACATCCAGTAGAAGAACAAACAGTTATTTAATATGTTAAACCAGTCCCTGTCAGCGTCTGACAATAAACAGCTGATAAATGAATATTTTATTCATTCTGTTTTTCACCTTCCGTCTTTACCACCATTTCTACACTTGATATATTCAGTCAGCCTGGGTATTCCATTTGAATAGATTTCGTAATAAAATATTCCTCTGTAGCACCCCCTACAAATAACAAGTAAAAACAAAAAAGCACAAAATAAAAGAAAGAACTGGACTTAAGTGAGGGTTACAATATAATTCCTGTCTCAAAAAGCGATTCCTAAATTGATCTGGTAGGATTCTTTGAATTATTCTTTTATCTGATATTCGATATCCTTTAAGAAGGGTTTTTTGGAAAAGGACAAGCCTGGAAAAAGGTCGTATATTTTAAGGAACAATTCTACCCTCAATAGATTGTGAGATCAGCACTCATACCAGTGTAAAAATAAAAGCGCTTGGTTTAACGTGAGTGGAATGTTTGGAAAAAAAATATTCAAGTAGGGTTGTTGAAAAGTTCGCGGCTTCATCAAAAGAAAATGACGTTTTTTCCTTTTGTAAATGTTTTTGTAAGAATCAGATAAACTTCAGAAATAATATGCATATATACAGAAGCAGGAAATGGACACGGCGACACGAGTTCAAACCTGGACGTGACTGATTACATTTCACATGGTACTAATACCCTTGGGAAAGGTATGAATCCGATTATTCTCCCTCCAGCTATGGGTAAATAGTAGGGCAGACTAAGTTCTTCAGCCTTGGTTAAGCAACTAGTCTAGGAGAAGGAAAACTCTGAATTCAAACTTTTAAAACTCCGTTTAAAAACTGACCTTGTGTCATATCCTGCCCAAGCGGAGGGGTTGGTAAATAAGTATTTGAGATATCTACTTCTGAAACTCCAAACCACAAAAAAAAAAAGAAAAAACTGATCCCGACACACTCATAGTTACATTTGACGTCACAAACCTGTATAGTAATATTCCCCATGATTTAGATAAACAAGCTATCACATTTTGGATAGAAAAATACCCAAAAATACTACACACAAGATTTGATGAACCTTTATCACAGATGTTATTGAATAAATATTAAATAAGAACTCTTTCCAGTTCAATAACGTAAATTACATTCTGACCCTAGGAAAAGCTATGGGAACTAAAATGGCACCAACATACGCCACTCTAACCTTAGCATATTTAGAGGAAAATCTCTATGAAATCATAGGGAAAAAAATGCAACAACAATATAATAACAGAATTTATCATGGAAAAGTTACTTAGATGATTTTTTCATATTCTGGACGTGACCATGGGGCAACATTTACGATTTAGATAACTTACTCCAAAACGTACACCCTAAAATAGAATTCACCATATAACACTGCCTTAAAGAACTACAGACATTCTCGTTAAAAACGAAAATGACTAAATTATCTCAGACATTTACCGCAAAACCAGAAACACCCAACAATACCTCCATTTCAAAAGTCACCACCCACAAAACAACATAAAATTCGCCCCTTACACTCTTGCACGTAGAACATGCACCACAGTCACAAATAAAAACCTTAGAAAAACTCGCCAAAAAGAATTATGCGTAACCCTCCACCAGAGTAGATACCCAACAACACTAATAAATAAGAGATTCGAATTAGCAGAGAAATATCAGTAAAACAACTACGATACCCGCAAAAACACAGCAACCAAGAACCCTTAGCATACGTCTCAACATACAACAAAAACAATCCAGAACTATTGACTGAAATAATAAAAAATCTCGAACAACTTAAAAAACGATGACAATTAAAAACACACACCAGATACAACCCAGAAATTTAAAACATATACTCTTCACTATTTGGAGAGTACACAATACATGGAGCCTCAAAATGCAAGAATATAAGATGTGGGGCATGTAATATAATCATAGAAAGAAAATCCTCTACATTCGAATTCCCTAAAACAATATTTCATAAAGAATAAAAATCTAAAGTGTAATAAAAAAAAATGTAGATTCTGTAATCGGATGTTGCAACTGTAAAAAAGTATATACTGGATCAACACAAGCTCTAAACAATAGAGTATCCTTACATAGGAGCAACATTAGATTATCAGAAAACAAAAAAAATCTGTTTCGAAACACCTTTACGAATGCAGTAATAGAATTGTAAAAATAATGCCAATATACCAAATTGACGACTACTCATGACGCTAAATAAAAGAAAAAAGCTTAATAGATAAATTTCAAACTTCTACTAAACGTAACCTTACTATACACATACATACACAGACACAAACACACAAACAGGATCACTCAAAGAAGAAGGTTCGTAAATTGTTGGTTGAATTTTATGGCATCATAAGTTATTTATGTGAAGAAGGGAAATAAAGGAAAAAACAAAAAATGATAAACTACAACATGACATTCCAAGACATAAATCCTGGAATCAGAGAACCACAATCCTATCAAAACAATCGCCATTATAATAGCCTAAGGGAGTACTTAAATCAAACATTAACTCCTGAAAACGACTTTAAAATCAGGAACACGTGCAGAAGATAAAAACAAAACAAAAAAACAAACAAACAAAAAACAAAAAACCTTGTAAACAAATTCACTATTAGTTTTAATATATATATATATATATATATATATATAGAACAAGAGAATAAAAATAAACTGGAGACGGTAGTACATACGCACAATCAGGCATATATCCATATATATGTAAGTATAAATATAAATATAAACAATTAGACAACTCAACCCTCTCCAACTTGTATGATTAAACTCAGCTGGATGATACATATGCGGCGTAATATATAAAGAGGTAGTGTAGCTGCGGCAATCATGGGACATGGAGAGGATTTAACACCGTTCTACGGATAAATGATTGCTGGAGCCAATACGATGAAGCCCTCCGAGACGGTAACAACTCGAGGTTTTTCTCGCAAGAATGGAGATGTGAGAGATTTTACGGGGTTTCGTAATTGTTGACAAAGGTTACTTGGCTGCTTAGTCAGTTTTACGGCATGGCAACCCTTACTGGGTCATTTCATGCTGAATTCAATCTTATTTTCTCAATGAATTATGTTTTCAAATAAATAATAATAATAATAATAACCCTTATTTAGTTTGAGTTAGATCTAAACTGGGTAGGTTGGTTGTTTGGTTTCTTTGTTTAATGGCATATCAACCTTTGTAGGTTATTTACTGCCAAAGCCATTCTCCTAGAAGAACAGTAGTGGTACTATTTAACCCATAGCTGGGAGTATAAGGGGGTTCATACTTTTCCCAAGGGTATTTGCCCGAAAGTGAACGTAATAGCGAGACTGGAGTACGAACTCGCTTACTACGATTCCGCAATCCATTGCTTAAACCATTACACCACTGGGACGATATAGAGTATAGTTTATAAACAAATACACCGCAAACAAAAAGTTAATTTTAATCTAAGCCAAAGCAAACCGGGATCTTACCATTTCTAGTGGAACATTACACAATCAAAACGAGTATTATTAGGTATTAATTATGAATAAACTCTACTGTATTTAAATTTTGTAACCAGAAACTGGAATATGCAATAACCGAAAAAAGAAAATTCCCTGAAAGTTACCTAGAATGACAAAAGTCATCTTAAGAAGACTGGAGACTGCAACGGTCGAAATGAAATAAATCTAACAATCAAGATGAGATCAGTGGTTTGAGAGGTCTAAATAAGGAAAATAGGTAACTTTTTACTTAAATGTTTTTACATCTTGGTTTTGTGAGGTTTATTTCTTTAACGGCAAATGAATTTCCTATGGGTTATTTTTGGCCGAAACTTATTTGTAAATGATTGTAATCATAACAATATTTTCAATGTTCCTTTCCATTTTTTTTATTTACACTTATTATTTGTCTATAAAATTTATTTGCACAGAATGGTTTAAAGTATTCCTATCTAACCCCAATAATTTACACACCGTTGAATGGTTTCAAATGTTTCTTAGACTAACGCGTGGTACCTTCAATATGTTTCTAGACTTTTTTTGTACAGGCATTTAAAATTGTCGTAGACTCTTGACAATTCAGTATGTTATTGCTATACATCTTATGAGATGACTGACCAATTTTTATGATTTCAGGTTCAAATCAACAGCTTCAGCAGCAATTGGAATACACCCTACTAAAGTCTGATTGTCACAGCTGGTGAATTTCAAAAATGCAATCTGGACAAGAGGACACTTTAGAAGAACGATATGCAATAAAATTCTGTTTTAAAAAATGCCACAGAAACGTATGGAATGCTTCAGACTGCTTTTGGAGAATCTTGCATGAATCGAGCATCAGTTTTTGAGTGGCATAAGAGATTCAAGGAAGGCAGAGAGTCTGTGAGGGATGATGAAAGGTGTGGGAGGAGTAAGAAAGTCAATACACCAGAGTTGATTGGCCAAACGGTTAGGGTTAGGGTTACTATGTCGAGGTTTTAAGGGAGTTCAGGAAGAGATTCCTAGGGAAGAGGCCAGCACTCTTCAAATCGGGTCAGTGGCATTTCCATCAGGACAATGCACCAGTCAACAACTCCATCCTTGTCACAGACTATTTGACCAAGATGGGCATCAAGACAGTTGCTCACCCTCCCTATAGTCCAGACCTTGCTCCCTGTAACTTTTGGTTATTCCCTAAACTCAGAGGCTGTCGTTATGAGACAATTGAGTAGATGAAAGAGGCTGTGACGAAGGTCATTGATACGCTCACACAAGAGGATTTCCATGGGACCTTCTAGAAGTTGTTGGAATGGTACAACAAGTGCATTGCAGCCGGAAGAGATTACTTCGAAGGGGACTAGAGTTTCATGTGTGTACTATCAATAAAAGTGCCCATACGAAAAAAATCTGGAAACTTATTTAATGATCCTCGTAATTTATCCACAATTATATGATTCTAACTAACTATTCCTGTTTGACTTTTCAGTCTTCACACTGTTATATGGTTTAAAGTATTCCTATCTAACACTGATAATTTTCCAACTGGTCAATTTGACCCATCCGGGGTTAACCTAGGGGTAATGGCAAAGAAGGAGTGATTTCATCCTCATCAAGTCATGCCGATAACACGTATTCCATTGACTGTGTCGCTACTAATTCCTATCGGCTATTGCTTTTGGCAAATCTTCTAGACTGTATCCGGTGTCCGTACAGAGCAGCAAGTCTTTGCTGATTGGCTGACACTGGTGTGTCCATTCGTAAAAGTTCATAGGAGAACGTCACTTATGAGTTGGTCTCTGCTTTTTCAGCAATGCTCAACATGTTTTGTTCGTCTTACTTGGATAGTTTGTGAGACGGGAGATAGGTGATCGCACAGCAGCTGTTTTGTAAGGTGCTGCTTCTCGGATTTGTTCCTCATAGCATACATTCCTGTGTTTTTCCCTCTAGATCTCTTCGAGCTTCGCTAAAATCCAGCTGGTGCAGCCATATAATACTGACACGGTAACAACTTAAAGGAATTCCTGTTTTATTTCAACAGATCGGATTTCTATATTGTCGATAAAATATCAATGGATTTTCTAAGTGTATTTTGATATTGCTTTCAGTAGATGAGATATTGCTACTGAGTTATGTGAAATGATCAACTGATTTCAGAGGCTTGCCATTTAATGTAAGGATGGGTGAGGCTCCAGAGGTCTGCAGGTTACTTACGGTTAAGTATCATATTAAGGATACTATTTTGTTTGGGTGTGGGATCTTACCTTTCTGGAGCCGGCATATTCTAAGCTCTATCCGTAGGACGTAGCCAATAAAAGTAAAAGTAAAGTTGGCGACTGTAGTCGAGGGCGCCCAGAAGGCTCCCTTTTCAAGAGCTACTACACCGAGGTGTAGGAGAGGGCAATACTCCTTTCCCTGGATTGCTCAACTTTACCTTCCATATGTATCTTATATTGCTGAGTGTTAAGCAAGGAGGTATCAAGTACCATTTTTAAAGTCTTTGGTATGACGCAACCTGGGATTGAACCCAGGTCTCCCAGACCATTGGCGAACACTCTACCCACTAGACCAATTAAAGGTACCATATTGCCACTGCATCGGTTACTGCACCTCAAATAAACTAGAAAACATCAGCGTTAGACAATAAAAGGCATGTGAGCAAATTATTGTGCAAATAAGTGCCTTTTCCGTAAAGGCATGAGAGGATAGGATGATGTCTAATTGGTATTTGCAAAGATTATTAGTGATACACACAGATCCTGTTACAGACCATTTGTTCCAGCAAGATAACGCCTCTCCAACAAAACTGGTTCCAAGAACACTTGATTGACTTCCAAGCACTTATTGAACCCATCCTCATCATTTTGTACGGAATATGTGGCAGACTTCGCTGAATTCCCTGCAGCCACACATGACAGATGCAACTAAGTTATATACACATATTCAACAGCTTCAACACCTCAGAGGTTCTATACAAGAGCCGTCGTTATTTAGGCCAAGGGAGGAGCTACAGCTGTCAATATTTTTTTGATTGATTTATTTATTGATTTTCAATTGCTTGAGAACTTGCTCCAGGCTATTTAAAGCTCAGATGTTAAAGAATCACGTTCATTGTGTGTTAAATTTTTGTGCTGTTATTTTTTAGTTTTTTGTATGCGGTTCTATCGAATTCAATAATTTTAAACAGATCTATTTCGCCTATAGACAGGTATTATCATTCCTGGTTAGAGTGGACTTGGGACCAGGAAGTAATGGCAATGAACAGACACTACCCAATTCCCATCGTTCCAGAACTTGAGCCTCACCATCAGATGTAGTTTAGTGTCATACCCAGGGCACTCTTTTATGACGAAGGGTCTTAATCCTCCAAAGATACAGTCAGCGTATTCAGCTGAGGGATCAAATAATTTGACCTATGTATCATCATTATCATCATGTGCTGCTCACACGGATTTCCCAAACTCTCTCTCTTTCTCGCCATTCGTCACTATCATCCATCGTTTCCAGCAGATATTCAAGACTACATCTTGTATCCACACAGAGCTGTTGTCGATAAGTTCTAGTTGGTCGTCCAGCACTTACACACCCATGTGAAGGGGTTCCTAGGAGAACGTCACTCATAAGTTCGTTCATACTTTTTTTCTGATATTATTGAGCTCTATTTACCAAGATGGAAATAGAAAATGAATGAAGAGTTAATTTTCTTCTCAATTGTCCTTTTAATTATTCAACACATTTATTACAGACAGTTTTTTGCTTCGTTGATGCAACTCTGAATCTTCCCTTTAGATACGGTTTAAAGGTTTTTTTATGTCTTCAAAATACGCAAATCTCGATGTAAATTTTCAGTTTAGAATACAATAAAAAATCACACAGAGCTAAGTCTGTTGAGTATAGAAGATAGAGTATGTTAAATATGTTGATTGGTTTGGTTTCTTTGTTTAATGGCATATCAACCTTCGTGGGTTATTTAATGCCAAAGCCATTCTCCAAGAAGAACAGTGGTGGTGCTATTTAACCCTTAGCTGGGAGGATAACGGGGGTTAATACCTTTCCCAAGGGTATTTGTCCGAATTAAATATGTTGAATATAGAAGTCTGTCAAGTAGGAACGGTAGAGTATATTTGTTGAGTATAGAAGTCTTTTGTATCGGAATGGTTGAGTAGGTTGAGTTTCTTAAGTATAGAGGGTAAAACATGTTGAGTATGTTGAATATGAATGGTAGAGTAAGTTGAGTATACTAAATATAGGAGTCTGTTCAGTATGAATGGTTTTGAGTATACTGGTATGCTGAGTATAAAAGGCAGAGTATGTTGAGTATGAATGGTTGAGTATGTTGGGTACAAAAATCTGTTGAGCATGAATTGTTTTAATGTTTTGAGTGAAAAAGGTTGAGTATGTTGAGTATAGATATCTGTTGAGTATGAATAGTAGCATATGCTGAGCATGTGGAGTAAGGAAAGTCAGTTGAGTATGAATATCAAAGTATGCTATGTTTAGTATAGAAACCTGATTATTAATGGTTTGAGCAACCGGCTCATTGGTCTAGTGGGTAGAGTGTTCACCAATGGTCCGGGAGACCTGGGTTCGATCCCAGGTTGCGTCATACCAAAGACTTTAAAAATGGTACTTGATACCTCCATGCTTAACACTCAGCAGTATGAGGTACGTATCTAGGGTAAAGTTGAGCAATCCAGGGAAACAATTGGCGCCCTCCCCTACACCTTGGTGTAGTAACTATTGAAAAGGGAGCCTTCTGGTCGCCCTCGACTACGGTCGCCAACTTTACTTACTTATAAGTATAGAAGGTAGAATATTTGAGTATCTTAAGAAAGGAAGTCTGTTAAATGTGAATGGTAAATTATATTGAGTATTTTGAGTATAGAAATATGCTGAGTAGAAATAATAGACTATGTTGAGTATGCTGAAAAATGAATGGTTTGAGTATGTTGAGTATATTGAGAATGATAGGTAAAGTATGCTGAATATTAAAAGAAGAGTATATTGAGCATATTGAGTATAGAAGTCAGTTGAGTATTGGAAGGCAGAATACGTTATGTTGAGCATGTAAGTCAGTTAAGTAAGTATATTGAGTATAGGAGTGGCTGTAAATGATTTGTTTTTTAAATTGGGATTTTTACTCATTTAGACAACGTCCAGACGTTTAGACTTCTAGATGTAATCGTTTTGAAAATAAAAGTTGCTCAGCTGGGCAAGCGTCTTCATTTAAATTTCAAAATTCTAAGAACTCTAAAGCTTCAGTTTCAACAATTTTTCATCGTTATGTCATGATAAAAATCTGATGCGCAGTTTTAATTCTGACTGGAATATTCATTTTGGCTTCGTCTTTTGAAATTCGAGTCCATTGTATGAAAAATCCTTTACGATACATCAATTCGTCGATTGTCTATTTATGAATAAAGTATTTCATACAATAATCATTTATTTTTCAAATTAATCTTCTTTATTGTCAATGCACCTAACTCAAGGCTTTTCCATTAATCACATCGATCGAACATTGTAAAGTAACAATTTCTGATTAAAATTCAGTTAATAACAGCAGTAGACTACATATTTATTGATCTACAAGTAATCACTTCCACAAAATTACCTCAATAATTAGGCAAATATATAAATCATATTAATTTATCCGAACAATTGTTCTCATCAAGGTTGTTATGGAATATTATTAAGCAACGTTTCGTCCGTGTATCCTCCAGCTGTTTTCAGTTATTCGTTTAGCTACTAGGAAATATTATAGCATTGATTAATTCTTGTGGTATTTTACCATTGTTATAATTTTTTTATTCGTCTCTACTACATTTGTATATGGATTTAAAAGCATCAGCAAAGGATTGAATTAAGTACTTTTAGATAATTTGTTAGACATTTTATACAACGCTTTCATCTAAAAGTCTATCCAGCGGGTGTGTTTTTGAAGCTTTTAAATCTTATTACAGATGTTCGGTATTAGGAATCCCGTCAGCTTCGTACCATTCTGATAATTTCTGTCTATAAATTTTTAGATGAGGGATTGATTTGTTTGAACTCTATTTCTTGTCATACCACACTTAGCAAAACATTATGGAATTGGTTCATTTATAGGATATTTACTTACGTTTTTTTTTAATTCTTTCTCGCTGTTCCAGTAACCAGGTTTGGTCGTGCGGGTGCTACTCAGGTAGCATGTTATGAGTAGAAATAGCTGTTGTATAGCAAATGAAGAAGCCATTACACTAGTTTATAAAGATATAAACCTCTTTATTCGAAATGTAATGGTTGTGCGTACGGAAGAGAGAAACGGTGGACTGCTATAATTGACACCACGTTGGGACATTCAGAGCCATGCTTCTTTCACGGGAAGTTTGATACAGAACCGATTCTTAACCCTGGGGCCGCCTGCCCCATCTCTAGCTGACCTGTCAACTTGCTGACTGCTCTCCGAATGATAGCACTGACTCTCTAGGTTCGAAAAACTTCCGCATTATATATTTTCTGGACACCCACACATTTCCCTTCTCGCTCAATTAACGTGATTCATTGCCGCTGTCCTTGGTTTACCCCTAGACAGAGGTGCAACATCCTGTTTACGAAACTCATAATAACCGGCTGTCAAAGGCCAATGAGTAACATAGCCAGGCAGAGTCCACGTCAACAACTGTTTTGAATTCAGAGGTCTCCTTCTCCAGGACCAGTTGCCATACCAAGATTAAAGATTCTATTCTGTCCTACTATAACAGGAAGGAAAATAGTTGGATTCATACCGCCCCCAAGGGTATTAATACTATGTAAGATGCAAACAGAATTTAAACTTGGATAGTTCACATACTACGACAATAACCGTTACGCTAAGAGTGTCTTTAGTTTGGAATAAATAAACTAATAGCAGATAAGACTCAAGACATTTTTCTTTAATAGCTGAAGATTATGGCTTTATAAAGTACACCTTAAACAAACGCGATTAAATTATCTAAATTGATGGTATGATTCATACAGAGGAACATATCGACTGATACTGCTTAAAAGAAGCAAAAACAAAACAAAACAAACAAACAAACAAACAAATCTTTCATTCACTGAATTTATCAGATCTTCTATCTTCTCTTCAGAAATATCTGACCAGCCCACATTGTTGTTTTATAGAAAGTTTCTGCGATATCATTGTAATTCTAAAATAAGTATCCTTTCATCATCATCTTATATTGCCATCAGCACGGATATCCCAGACCCTCTCTCGCCACCCTCCCTATCATTCATCGCTACGCCCTGTATCAACACAGAGCCGCTGTATGTAGGTTCGAGCTGGCCACCCTGCATTTGCACGGCCATGTGAAGAGATCCATAGGAGTACATCACTTATAAGCTCGTCCCTACTTCTCCAGCAGTGTCCTGCGTATCAGGTTCGTCAAACTTGGATAGTTTTCGTGATGGGTGGTAGGTGGCCGTACAGTTGCTTCTTTGTGGGATGTTGCTCGCAGCATTCTTGTGTAGTTGCCGTCAAGCTTTTTTTCCATCCGATTAGTTAGCGTCCATGTAGTGTATCCATATAGCAGTATTGACTCGATCGCTGCTATGTGGATGCACTACATGGACGCTAACTGAAGTATCCTTTAAATAAATATAATCTTTAAAATGGAAGTGTTCATGAAACTCGTCTGGTTCCCTGGAAGATGATGACTTCAGCTGGTCAGGCAGGCAAAAAACTCTTTAAGACGATATCTAATCGGCCGTGGAGAGAGATCTTCTAACTCTCGTTCTATAACTAAAATTTCCATTATCTTATGCATACAAATTATATATACCAGACCATTGGCATAATGGCAAGAGAGTTCGCCAATGGTTCAATCCTAGGTCGAGTTATACCAAAGACTCAAAAAATGGGACTTGATGCCCCCTCGCTTAACACTCAGCATTATAAAGTATGGATCAAGGGTAAAGTGGAGCAATCCAGGAAAAAGAGTAGCACCCTTTCCAACTACTTAGTGTAGTAGCTATTAAAAAAGAGCCTTTGGGTGACCCAGGACCAACGGTCGGCCAACTAACTTATAATTCTATATATTCAGTTTTATTTTTTATATTATGGATAAGGTTTGAGATAAAATCCAATGATATCAGAAAATGAAAATAATTCGCGGAATTGAATCGACAAGTTTTGTATTGTTTATATAATAGCATATTATGGCATATAAGCATGAAACCATAACCCATAATAAATGGCACATCAAAGAGAGATATTTATCAGAGCAATACACTTAAAATACAACAACGCAGAGACTGCCCTGTCGGTTGGGATAAGAATACGCTAACTGTATTCCCTGCAGAGGAGAAGGAACACAAAAAAGAATGGCTTGGATATGACATTAAACTCCATCTGATTGTGATTGTGGAGTACCCCTTTATTCACTCTGACCCGGAGTGGTAGTGCCTAGTAGGGTACCATTCATAGGTCAAATAGATCTGTTTGAAAATTATTCCTATCCGATATGACCGTGTGGAAAAAATCTTTTAAGAAACAACACAAAAAAGAAAACATGAACGTATAATGAACGCGATTCCATAGCCTCTCTTTCGTAACCTAGAAAGAAAGAAAGAAAGAAAGAAAGAAAGAAAAAAAGAAAGAACTATACCGGGGAAAAGGGAACATAAAGACAAAAGAAAAAATATACAAAATAAAAGAAAGAAAGAAAGAAAGAAAGAACTATACCGGGGAAAAGGGAACATAAAGACAAGAGAAAAAATATACAAAATAAAAGAAAGAAAGAAAGAAAGAAAGAAAGAAAGAAAGAACTATACCGGGAAAAAGGGAACATAAAGACAAGAGAAAAAATATACAAAATAAAAGAAAGAAAGAAAGAAAGGAAGAAAGGAAGAAAGAAAGAAAGAACTATACAGTAGTAAAATAAATAAAAAGACAAAAGTTTGGTTTGGTTGGGTTTTATGGCACATCAACTATTGTAGGTTATTTAATGCTGAATCCTGTCTATACATATATATTAAATATATATGATTTATAAACTCATTTTGTTGACAAGATTTAACTTTTTGCACATAGTTAAATTGTTTCAAGTATTCTTATGAGACAGTATCAATTTAACATCAGTTATTCGTTTACCCACATTTAAATGGATAGTGAAATGATTTGGCTTGGTTTGGTTTTATGGCATATAAATCATTGTTGTTTATTTAATGCCAAATTCTATTTTTACATTTATATCAAATATATGATTTGTAAACACATTTTTTCGATATACTCAAACAATTCTGTGTCTATCAATTCAATTTAGCATAAGTCAACTAAGCTAAATGGTTCCAAGTATTGCTATATATCACTTACAATTGAATTAAACATCAAGCATTCGTTTACACACAGTTCAACGATCAAACAGTTCTTATTTCAAACAATTCAATTTAGCATAAGTCATTCGTTTACACTCAGTTTAAATGTGAAACTGTTCTATTTGATTCATAGATAGGACCATTTCAAGTGCTACCACTTCGGACCAGAGAGGACCTGGGAACGATGGCAATGAAGAGGTACTCCCCATTCCCCAAAGCTTCAGTATCATTGAAGCGTCACCATCAGCTTTTTTACTGTTAAAACAGGACAGTCGTTGGGGAGGGTCTTACTCCTATGCAGAAATGTAGTCAGTGTATTCTACAGCCCCAGCAGACAAGCCTAAAAGACAAAAGAGAAAAAAGATACAAAATAAAAGAAAGAAAGAAAGAGAGAAAGAAAGAAAGAGAGAAAGAAAGATTGGCTGGTTGGTTCGGTTCCGTGGCATATCCACCCTTGTTGGTTATTTAATGCCAAATCCTGCTTATACATATATATATTCAATATATATGATTTGTAAACGAAATTGTTTGTAGGTAGCATTATTTTAAAACTAGTCAGAACTTATTTGTTCGTACGCAGTTAAATAATTTCAAGTATTGCTATCAAATGCTAATAATTCTATTCAATATTATTCATTCGTTTGCACACAGTAAGACAACCTCAAACATTGTTACGAAATGTAGCACTATGTGGGTAGGCTGCCAAAGCAGATGATTCCTTTGTCTGTTTTGGCGCGAAACCAGACAAAGGATTCTTGGACCTGAAATCTCGCCGTATCCGGAAGTGGGAAGGGGACGCGAAAGAGAGTTGACGACGCGACCCAGCAGAGAGGCAGTTGGCGGCTGGACAGCAGAGAGGCGAGCAGCAGAGAGTTGACGTGGAACCACGGACAAGGGCAGTCAACACCGGACTCCAGAGACAGTAGGAGACAAGATAGGGTCCAGTGAAGAAGATCGACTCAAGATGTCTGCATTCGAGGTGCTTGTGGAATTTTCGCTAGTAACCCACGCTAGCGATAGTCCGCACATGCATATAGTGTTGCAATACCTCTTTTCTGCCCTTGGTTAACCCCAAGCTTGTTCGTGTTTGTTCGTTTGTCCTTCTATTTTCTCCGTTCCCTCGATCGAATTCTTGTGTAGGTAAAGAAATGTGCGTTACCCCCTCGAACCACTAGTTGATCACCGGCCGGCGTAAGAAGTGACATGGTTAGAAGAAAGTTAACGTGTGTGGGGGTGAGAGGGTGGAACATTACAGAAACACCAACAACTCAATTTAACGTAAATCATTTGCCCAGTCGGCTGGGGGTGTAGAATACACCGACTGCACCTCTGCAAAGGTGGTAAGACCCCCTCCCAAACGAGTGTCCAAGATATGACACTAAACAATCTGATGGTGTGATTCCAGTGATGCTGGAACTTTGGTGAATGCGGAGTACACCTTTATTGCCATAGCTCCCAGGTCCATTCTGGCCCGGAGTGGTAGCACCTGATAGGGCCCTATCTATGGGTTAAATAGAAATAACGGCATAGTTATGCTAAACTGAACTATTTGACTAAACTGAATAGCTTGAAATAGAAATGTTTTTGACTATTAAACTGTACTTACATTTAAACTGCGTGCTTATGCTAAACTGAATTATTTGAAATTGAACCGTTTTTGACATTGAAACTGTACTTATACTGAACTGAACTGTTATACATAGAACTGTTTTGACATTTTACTGTGTAAACAAAATCTGTACTTACGCTAACCTGCATTAGCTGAATTAGAACTGTTTGAATACACTGAATAGTTTGAATTGGAAATGTTTTTGACAATTAAACTGTGTACTCATGCTAAACTGAATTGTTTTAAATAGTACTGATTATTTACATAAAAATGGATTTTGCGTTAAATAACCTACAAAGGTTGATATGCCATAAAACCCAACCAACCGAACCAAACTCATTTAAATAATTTCAATCATAGTTAATGATAAAATAGTTCTAGTTGACACATTGATAGGACCCTAACAGCTACTACCACTCCTGGTCAGAGTGAATCCGAGAGTAATGACAATAAAAGGGTATTCCATATCCCCTAAATCTACAGGACAAGAGCCTCACCATCAAATGCAGTCTTTCTCGCCTTTTCCATTTGCCTTTTGTCGTACTCGGGGATCTTCCACGAATTTAGAACTTAACCCTACAGGATTACTTGCTCTTGCTGTTAGCTGAATTATCGGCCCTTGCTTACTTGGAAGTCTGCTAGAAGGTGATACTATCTGTTACCATGGCGATACATCTGGGTATTTTAAAGGAAAAAGCGCAAAATTGTTTCTCTTTTCCAAATCAACGTACCATGAAGAAGTAGGCATATTTACATCTGTTTTGAAGACACGCAATCTCCCCCAGGAGGTAATTGTATCACAAGCACATAAGCATGTGTACAATTCCCATTTATGTGTTATGGACCCGTATAAACATATAGAAATAACCAATTTACTCATCATCCATGAAACATACCAAGTAGGTGATATGAACTTTGTTTTATTTCTTTTTACATACTCTTCATTCTTGTACTCACACAGAAATACACATTGAGCCTCACCGTTCTTTTTTTATTCCTTTCCATTTAGTATCCACTTTCCTGTTTGATTAGCATGGCAATAAAATTTATTTAGCTAGACGAGTTATTTCCGCATTTCTTCATTATCAACTTACACCATCATCTTCAAGTTGTGCTGATAGTACGGAGTTCTCTGATTCTCTTTAGCCATTTGTCCTTATCGTCCATCGCTCCTGGCAGATCCTCTAGGCTGCATTCAGTGTCCGCAGAGAGCTAATGTATTTAAGTTTTTGCTGGTCGACCAACTCTAACGTGTCCATGTGTAGGAGTCCATAAGAGATCGTCGTTTATGAGTACCTCCTTACTTTACCTGCGGTGTCCAGCATGTCTTGTTCGTGTTATTTAGGTGGTCTGTGAGATGGAAGGTAAGTGGTCGAGCAGTAATTGTTTCGTGGGATGTTGCAAGGCGAATTTTGCAAAATAACAAATTGAATTTCATCCCCCAAATTTTTTTTGCTTTATTTTTCAAGTCTTTATTGCACATTTTCCCCATCGAAAAACAAGCTTTTGTATCTGTTCAGCATAGAAATCTTTAGATTGAGGGTGTGGCCATTTGTTCACGGTGCTCTTCACTTCATTTTCACTTGAAAACTTTTAGGGGACAAAACAAGTGGGGCCAGACCTGGACTGTAAGGAGGATATGGCTGGTGTTCTCTAACAAAATGGCTGATAGTTTCCACTATTCTTACTGCGGTCTGAGGCCTTTAATTGTTCTAGTGAAACCCAACGTCAATTGTCCTTAGAAGAGGAAAAGTCATTATGCACAATTTGTGTGCTGTCAGCCAAAATGAGTTTATTAACTGAACAGACCATTTCAGGTGTTCTCGCTATTGTGAGCCTACCTAACCTATCCTAACTAGAACTAACTAGAACTACAGTAAAGGATTTTGCCGATTTGTAAAACAATTTTGATTAAAACAAGCTTCT
This sequence comes from Sepioteuthis lessoniana, assembly GCA_963585895.1. Lineage (NCBI taxonomy): Eukaryota > Metazoa > Mollusca > Cephalopoda > Myopsida > Loliginidae > Sepioteuthis > Sepioteuthis lessoniana. Next base: position 102,005,148 of record OY757917.1, on the reverse strand, counting down.
TCGAACACGTCACACAGTCTTTTGTAGATTTCTCATTGTTTGCTCTTCTTATTCACCAAAAAGTTTTTGACAGACCTCTGTTAAGTATGAAGCACTCCGTTTGATTTGCTGCCATTTTGAGCAGCTGCAAAACAAATGTTTATGTAAGATTAAAATAACTTTTGCAATAAACCAATTTTAAAGCATGCGGAATTTATATTTATGAAAAAAATGATGAAAACCACGTTTGCTTTTTCAAAAACCCCATTCATTTATCTCTCTCTCTCTCTCTCTCTCTCTCTCTCTATATATATATATATATATATATATATATTTGTGTGTGTCTGTGTGTCTGTGTGTCTGTGTGTGCGGGTGCGTTTTTTTCTTGATAATTATGCAGGATAACCCTGAGAAATCTCTGATTGACGGCTCTGTCAAACGTCAATGTGCTACATTTCTATTAATTAAAAATAATTTACTGTGATATATAAAATATAGATAGGCTTTCGATCATATGGAAATAAAACCTGACCGATAAAATGAAACGCAGTTTCTTCCAGGCTGCAGTCGTGTCAATACTGCGATATGGATGCACTATTTGGACGCTGACTAAACGACTGGAGAAGAAGCTAGACGGCAATTATACAAGAATGTTAAGAGCAATATTGAACAAGTCCTGGCAGCAACACCCCACAAGGCACCAACTATACGGTCACCTACCACCTATCACGAAAACTATCCAAGCTAGACGGAGCAGACATGCCGGACACGGCTGGAGAAGCAAGGATGAGCTCGTAAGTGATGTACTCCTGTGGACCTCCGCATATGGCCAATCAAAAGCAGGACGACCCGCTCGAACATACATACAGCAGCTATGTGATGATACGGGATGTAACCCTGAAGACCTGCCAGAGGTGATGAATGATAGGGAGAAGTGGAGAGAGAGGGTCAGGGATATCCGTGCTGGTCGCACGACATGATGATGATGATGATATAAAATATTCCAAATACGTTATTAAAGTTTTTAACACCGTTTAATTAAAAGCCATTCTTAAATGTCGCGAAACTGCTTTTCTTATGATCTCGAAACTAAAATAATGAATAAAAAATGAATTATATAAATTATTCAAGTGTCGCGTTGTCACACAACTCATCTTAAGTGTGGGGAGTCCTCGTGGCTAACATGTTGGACTGCGACATCGTAGTAAGCGAGTTCGAACTCCCGTCGCGCTATTACTTTCAGTTTCAGTCTAATACTTTTGTGAAAGATATGAAATTCCTATTTCCATCCAGCTATGGTTTAAATAGGACCATCAGTGTCCTTCAGGGATGATGTTAGCTTTGAATAACTCGCAAAAGTTGATATGCCATTAAGCAAAGAAACCATCATCTAAAGCGTTACGAGCTCGTTGCTTTATTCTCTCCGTTCCGTCTTTGAGGCAGGTACAAATGGAAATCTGCTGGACCAGTTTGTTAAGTATTAAACTACATGAAGTATCCATGGCCGACACAGAAGTAAATAAGAAATAAAAGTTTATTTTAAGAGATATTTAGTAGATTTATTAGTGTGCGGCCACCAAAGAAGGTTGCAAGCTATTCAATGATCCCACAGCAACAAAAGTAGTTTTTCATTTATTTAGATAACTGAATGCTATCAACATTAAACGAAACACAATACACATTTATGTTAGAGGAATAGAGAACAGAATATCCTGTATTAAAATAGACATAAATACGAGACTGAGTCAAAAGTTTTGCAGTGTTTTTGCATGTGCACGTTTACGGTGCGTATATCACATGACCGAAGCAGTTCAGTCCGTCGTTAGTACCCGCTGTGGTTGGTAGTATCGTGGTAGTTGGTGCGCTACCACGTCGTGCATTATTTGCATCCATGTGTGATTTGAATAGCCGCACAGATGAGCTCGAACTGGGTCATATCGCCACGGAAACAACCAAAAATATTTGTTGTGCGCAAGGTGAAGGGACAGTTGATCACAGTACAGTAACCAGAGGGTTCAAGAAATTTCGCTTGGGTTGCAAGAACTTCGACGATCAGGGAAAGTCAGGTTGGCCTAAAAGCATAGATTCCGAGGCTGTGCTCAAATCTGGCCAGTGACGTTCGGAGAGAATCAGGAGAGCTTGGCATCACAGAGTTCACTGTTGTTCAAGTCACTTTCACGACCTCAGCAAAAGGATTCAGAGCTGCCAAATTGTGCAAAAAATATTGCAAGAGTTTTATCAACCTTAGTGGAAAAATAGTTTATATCTCAGTGTAGAATAAGAGAGAGAGGCAATCTCTTTAAAACAAAGAATAATTAAAACAACAATATTCATTCGAGGAATACAATAAAGTCTAAGATTTCAAAAAACGAAACAGACATTCTCGTTCGTTGTTCGTTGTTTAGTGTTTTTAATGGTTAGTTTCCATAACACTATAAATTAATTGGCAATACAAATAAATAACGAAACTTCTTTTGAAAACACAACAACGAAAGGTTTATTATAGTCATCATCATCATCATGTCGGGCCGCTAGCACGGATATCCCTGGCCCTCTCTCGCCACTTTTCCCAATCGTTCATTGCCTCCGGCAGGTCTTCATGGCTACATTCCGTATTCTCATATAGCTGCTGTATGTAGGTTCGAGCTGGTCGTCCTGCTTTTGCTCGGCCATATGCGGGGGTCCATAGGAGTACATCACTTATGAGCTCGTCCCCGCTTCTCCAGCAGTGTCCTGCATGTCTGCTTCGTCTAATCTGGATAGTTTTCGTGATGGGAGGCAGGTGGCCGTATAGTTGGTTCCTTGTGGGGTGTTGCCGCTAGGACTTGTTCAATATTGCTCTCATCATTCTTGTGTAATTGCCGTCTAGCTTCTTCTCCAGCCGTTTTGTTAGCGTCCAAGTAGTGCATCCATACAGCAGTATCGATACGACTGTTGCCTGGAAGAAACTGTGTTTCATTTTATCGGTCAGGTCTGATTTCCATATGATCGATGGACTATCGATAGCTGTCCATGCCTTCGTTAGCCGCGTGTCGATGTCTTTTTCGGTTGATGAGACACTGCTTCCTTGGTAGGTGAATTTAAAAGGTTCTTTTTGGTGTCGTAGGATAGTATGTTGGTCCTTTAGTTTGTAGGAGACGTGTCACTGTAGCAAGTAGCTCGAGTGACTGACCTCCAGGCTGGTTCTTCTGTGTGTGTAGCTAGTAGCAGCGTGTTCTTTAGTGAAGTTCTTCAATGTGGAATGTCCGAAGGAGAGTACGGGAGAGAGATCTTTCTTCGCTGCTAGCTGGGTACTCTCTGCTTTGTCGTGACTTGCAAAAAGGGCTAGAAAAAATAGTTCAAGAGAAGAAGGAGGAATCAATGCGCTCTGCCTCTGATTGGTCAGTGGATGGCCGAATCGCTTGACGGGGGCATTGATTCGCGAGAGGAAATAGATCTGTGACTGCTATAGTTGTATCAACCGACCGTATCAGCTTTGACCTCTGGGGTGCAGCTTTTTTGTTTCTGTGGCTGTATTGGATATCATCTGGGGCAAAGCCACTGACATTCCCTTAGTCTAAAGCAGTCTTGAAATGATCACCACCATAGGGTGCCAACTGCATGGACTCCTTTAAATTTTTCTCGACATCCGTCCCTATCAGCTATCGTACTTATTAAGTCATCAATACGACATCCAGTGTTCACACAGAGCTGATAAGTTTTTGATGGTTGACCAACGCTGGTGCGTCGATGTGTAAGAGATCATAAAAAACGTCGCTTAAATTCATTCTTATTTCTGCAACTGTACCCTTCATGTCTTGTTCATCTAACTTGGATGGGAGTCAAGTGGCCGTATATGTATTTGTTCAAAATAACACACAGCATCCTTATATTTTGCTTTTCCTTTAAATGTCTCGATAGAGTCTGAGTGGTGCAACCATAGAGTAGTTCTTATACAGACACAGCTTAGATGGAAAAAAAAAATAAAGAAAATGAATTGCAATAATTTTGTAACGAGCCTCATTTCTTTCTCAAAATTTCTGATTTTTGTGAGTATTTAACAAAGGCTAAAGAACCCCACTATTTACTCATAGTTATGGGAAGAACAGATGGAGTCATGCCTTTTCCAAGGGCATTAGCGTGAAGAGAAAAGCAAACAGCTTCGTCCAAAATTTGAATTCGAGTCGCCGATTTCATTTCCCACAACGATGACCATTACGCTAAGTGCGGTTTCTAATATGCATTTCCATACCACAGTATTTGGATCAGGATCAATTTCACATAGGAATCCCAGTAAGCGAGCCGCCTGGGCAGCTGATGAAAATACTGTCCCTACTGCCGTCGACATTTCTTCATATGACCCCTTGGTATTGGATAATAAACCCAACCATAATCTCTTTTTGACAATGTGGGCAGACGCTGCCTTAGGAGGCTGCCTCTGAGACTGGAACAAAAGTCTAATGTGATTGCAAGGAAACTTCCATCCAGAACATTCTAAAAAGAGCAGAGAAATTGATATCTATTTGCCCAACCTCTCCATTATGAACAGAACGTGGCATAAGGCCAGCTGGTTTAAATTGAGTTTTTTCCTTGGCCGTTTGTTGTACCAAGGTGACAATTCTCAGTCTGCCTCATCCGTTTTACTCGTTGTTAGGAGGAAGTGAAGACAGTACAGGCTAATGCTTTTCCCGATGACATAAGATTTATCTAATCGTATATTACTACATTTGCTGGTATTATTTTCATATTTCATTAAGGTATTTAGAGGACTAATGACAACTCAAAAAGGATCAATATCTGTTTAATAACGAACTTTCGTAGACGGCCCTTTAGTTATAGTACTAGTATACTTGGGGGCTCTATACTATTTGCATATTTTTTTCCTTTATTTAAATGTGTACCTTATATTTCAAGTCAAAGGGGACGGGCTTTGTGAAACGATTTTTATCGAAGGAAATAGAATCAGCAGACCAAATTCAAATCCCGATCAAAGCTGTTTTCGTTTCACTTCGCACTAATGCTCTTGGTAGAAGTATATGTTAATCTGTTCAGGCGGCGTTCGTGGTGTAATGGTAACCGTCGTAGAAAATGAACACGGTGATCCGAGTTCAAACCCAGGACGAGGCTGTTTGCATTTCACATAGCGTTAATAACTTAGGGAAAAACATGAATCTAACTATTCTCTCTCCAGCTATTTGTAAAATAGCAGGGAAGACCAGGTTTTTTAGCCTTGGTATGATAACCAGTCTAGGAGAAGGAAAACTATGAATTTAAACCTGTTAAACTCCGCTTAAAAATTGACTTAGTTTTGCATCCTGCTCATGATGGAGGGCTTAGCAAATACATGTATATTAATCTGTTCTCCCTCCAATTATCGGTAGATAAGAAAAGGACACTCTGAAAGTAAACAACCTGTACTCCGCTTAAAACTGACTTTCCCATAATAGAAGGGTTGGTTAACAACTATTACATCTAGCGAGTTTTCTACTGATTGAAGCGCTTTTTTATATGGAGTGAATCTTCGCTATTGTAGTTCTTCTAATACTTTCCTCTCACTTTTAAGTTAATATATTTGCCGGTATTATTTACATTAGTTATAAAGGTATTGTTGGAAGGTTTGTCATCTTAAACAGTAATAGAGAAAAAACTCAAAAGCAGTTGGTATCAAGTCACGAGTTAATAAAGATTACTTAAATCTACTTTCAGCATTAAATCCAGGATCGGTAAAATGGGTTCTTCCTGGTAGGCAAACTTCAAATTAACTGGCTTACAAGGGTTATTCAAGAGTAATTAGAAAATTCGTTTTTTACCCAAAAAGCAATGTTCATTGCTACATATTTCAAACAGGAAGTTACTGGTGACTTATAACCAAGAGGGCATCTCTGATGGTGTAATGGTTAGCAAGCTAGACAAGCAAACCTGCAAGAGTGAGTTCGAGTCTCACTGGGTGCCCCATTCATTCGATCTTGTGCTACATCGAAGCAAAGAGCTTCGTAAATTACTATAACCAAGAGGGCACCTCTGGTGGTGCAATGGTTAGCAAGCTTGACTTGCAAACTTGCACAAGTGAGTTCGAGTCTCATTAGGTGCCCCATTCATTCAGCCTTGGGCCACATCGAAGCAAAGAGCTTTGTAAATTCCAATAACCTAGCGGGCGCCTTTAGTGGTATAATTGTTAGCAAGCTGGACTGGCAAACCTACACGAATGAGTTCGAGTCTCATTGGGTACCTTGTGCTTTGTAAATTACTTGAAGTTGATACAGCAGATATTTGGAGGACTAACGCCCACTAAAATTTATTCCAGATCTACGTCTGTTATTTTCGTACTTCGATTATCATAAAATCAGAGCACAATACGACTTGGATATTTTTTATTTATTTAAATGTGTGCCTTATAGACAAGTAAATGCGGTATTTATTTATTTTCCTTTAAGGGTACTTTATATTAATATCTTTATATCAATAGGAAGTCGTGTCAAAAGAAAGATATTTATATAACCTCAATTTTATACGCCTACTTGATATTTACGATGTTTAATTATGAGTAGAAAGATTACATTACGTTAACCTCCCAAGAAGGGAAGGTCTGCCTCGAGTATCAACATTCAAAATTATGGTTTTTAAAGGAATCGTCTACTTTGAGGAAAACTTTGTTGATTTCGGTGAAGCACAAGTTTCTTTTTACGTTTTTTTTTTCTCAAACAACGAAACCTTTTACTCTTCTTTATTCCCCTAATTAACCTCAAGTGTTCGGCTGTCAGTTTCAGTTGCACAGGTTGCAGGAGGAGGAATAGAGTGTTGATAGAACGACAAGAGAAGCGAAAAGATGCAATAAAAGAAGGAAAGGAGGGGAAAAGAAAAGAAAAGAAAAGAAAAGAAAAAAAGAAAAGAAAAGAAAAGAAAAAAAGAAAAGAAAAGAAAAGAAAAAAAGCCCGCGTATTTTGTGGCAGCAGGTGTGCAAGTTTTGTAGCAATTTGAAGGTTAGAATAACACATGCACAAAATGCAGCCAGAAACAAGAGAAGCAGGGTACCCCCCCCCCGCGAAAGCAACAAATAACAAAACGCACAAGCAAACAGGAGCACAATTTGTAGTTTATGACAAACAATTTATTTGGTTTAGTCGCAAAGAAAATAAGAAAATTGGCTGACGGAACGCACAGGTATCTTTTAATAGAATGTCACGAATGTTTATTTCTGTAAAAGATCACAGTGACCTAGATCTGTTTAATAGACGGAAAAGAAGTCACGTATCGGTCCGTCGTCTAGAACTATTCTAAAACCATTTCAGAGGAATTCACTAGATTTTATTCATGAATTTCCTTATTTCTAACCATTTTTATCTTATTCTCTGGGTTTATAATTATTTTTTTTATCACGAGAAAAATCATTTCCAAAATACTGGTATTCTCATTATGTGTGGGAAGAATATATATATATATATATATATATTGTCATCCACAGACAGACACTTTCGTTATATCACAACTTTTCAGTTGGGCTAGACGCATAGGATGCTTGAAGCTGGGATCAAAACACGCCCAACTTTACGTTAGACTTAGTATCAGACCGCACTGTCAACAAGCGTACTACGTTATATATATATATATATATATATATATATATATATATATATATATATAATGATTTCGAGTTTCATCGAGTGCCCCATTCATGTAGCCTTGTGCTACATCTAAGCAAAAAGCTTCGTAAATTACTACACTCGCATATATATTTGTGCAGTACACATACAGAAACATGCCCTCATGATGACCCGAAAGCGGGGAGGAGAATGAGAGCATCAAAATGAACACTTCTGTTAACGAATCTGGACCGTCCACGGACATACAATGCTGTTGCGGACGCAGCTTTGCAAGCATCAAGGGAATGCGGATCCACCGCACAAAAATGGGATGCCCAAGTCGACAACGACGTAAATCTCAATCCGAGATTAATAAATCGATTGAAGGGAACCAGAGTCAGGGGAACTACCACAGTACTCAGGATCACTTTGTTTGTCAATCTAATGCGCCCAGTATGAAAGGGAATGCAATTCGCATTAATTGGCCTAAAGCGAATGACGATAGATGGAAGGTCCTCGATGAAGTGTTGTCCTTTATTCTCCGAAACAGCTTGAGAGGATCTATTGGAGTGAAACTACATTCTTTCACTAAAACTATTCCTGCAGTTTGCCTTGAGCATATTGGAGCTGAAGACGTCCAAAAAGGAAAAAAAATATACGACCAGCCAATAGAAGACTGCGAGAAAAGAGCCGACTTAGAGTAGAGCAAAGGCTTCATAAGAAGCGGCTTAAAGAAATGCCAAATGAGCTTGAGTTTTTGAAGAAGCAATTGTCCGAAATTAAGGAAAAGATCCTTGCAATTGCAAAAGCAGAAAACGCAAGGAAGCGTCGACAAAAGAAACGAAAAGCTAGGCGCAATTTCGAAAAAAAACCCGTTTAAATTCACCAAGAAATTGTTTGAGGGAGAAAAAAACGGGGTCCTTAATATACTGAAAGAGGACTTAGAAGCACACCTTCGGAAAAAAATATACCGACACTCCGTTGAGGTGTGTAAATGAACTCAATCGCCCGCATCCACCGGAAGAAAAATTTGACGATTCACCTTTGAAACTAGGTGAAATTAAAGACTTCGTCAGAAAAGCTCGAGCTAAGAGCTCACCGGGGATTAACGGCATTTCATATAAGCTCTACAAAAGATGCCCTAAAATATTAACACTACTTTGGAAGCTTTTACGAGAAGCTGATACAAAGAAATTTATTGCGGATAATTGGGGTTTAGCAGATGGAATCCACATACCAAAAGAAAAAGACTCCAGAAAAATAGAACAGTTTCGACCAATTTCACTACTCAACGTAGAAGGTAAGATCTTTTTCGGTGTCATTGCGAAGAGGATGACAAAATTCGTGATAAACAACGGGTATGTCAATACATCAATCCAAAAGGCTGAAGTTACCGGCTTTCCAGGTTGTATTGAACATACCACTATGTTGTGGGATCGAATAAAAACGGCGAAAAATAATAAAACCGAACTCCACGTCATTTGGTTGGATCTAGAAAATGCATATGGCTCAGTAAGACACCAACTACTTGAGAAAGCAATGGAGTTCTTTTGGATTCCAGAGGATATTAAAACCCACATATCAACGTACTTCAAACGCACTTATGTGAGGTTTTCTTATAATAAATATTCAACTAACTGGTAAAAGTTTAATATTGGCATCATGATGGGTTGTGTTATCTCTCCGCTACTTTTCGTATTGGTAATGGAGATGATATTACGTAGTGCCGATGTCAACACCAATCAAATAACCGGTCCATCTATGAAGGCTTTTATGGATGATGTAACTCTAATTGCAGAATCCAAATCACACATGGAACAACTGGTGACCCGCCTCCAAGAGCTCTTCAAATGGGCTGCTATGAAAATAAAGCCTTCAAAGTGCCGAAGTTTATCGTTGCTGAAAGAAAACTGCAAAGAAATAAAGTTTTCTATCAGTGGAAACGAAATCCCTACGATCCGCGAAAAAAGCGTTAAGAGTCTCGGTCGCTGCTACTCCATACCACTTACTGATCAACATCGCTGGCAGGACCTAAGGAAACAGCTACAAAATGGATTACGCTCCATTGATAAATGTGACCCCATGAACAAAGATAAAATATGGTACATTTATTTTGGATTAATTCCTAAATTAGCATGGCCATTGCAAATATATGAGGTATCACTTACAAAAGTTGAAACAATGGAGCGGTTAATTAGTAAATCTATAAAAATGGTTGAGAGTACCTAACTCCTTAACAAACGTGGCACTATATAGTTCATCAACAAAACTAAAACTTCCAACGTTGTCACTTGTTGAGGAATATAAATTAGGAAGAGCGCGTCTCTTCCAGATGCTGCGTGACTCTCGCGACCCACTGGTGAAGAATGCCCAGCCTTCTATGATAACCGGTCGGAAATGGAAGGCAAAAATAGCTGTTGAGAATGCTGAATTGGCCCTTAAAATGAAAGAAATAATTGACACTGTGGTAAATGGAAAAGCAGGTCTATGCCAACATCCACAGCGTTGGTGGTCAAAAGAATCCACGGCAAACAGAAGAAAAATGGTGTCGGAAGAAATCCATCATCTTGAGGAAGTTACGCGTTTTGCTACAGCTGTAGGACAAAGGACACAGAGCGCATGGACAAAGTGGGAGAATGTAAAGGACAGAGCTGTCACATGGAGAGACCTCAAGCACATGGACCCAAAGAAATTAAGTTTCCTCATAAAAGCAGTCTACTGTGGTACTATAGCTTCACGACACCTAGTTGGCCGCTGGTTTCGTGATTACCACATGTGTCGACTGGTCTTTCTCTGTTTCTTTCCACGCCCACGTTGCTTTCAGATCCGAGGAAAGAGAAGATGGTTGAGGTCCAGTCGATGAAGGTTGGAATTCGTGTTGGAGAGATGAAAAAGTTGCCAAGCAAATTTAAAAAATGACGAAAATAAGGCGTTTGTTATAAACAGTAACAAACGTTTATTTACACAGTTGTTTAGATAATTTTTAGTCAAACACCACAAACTGGGAGTGAAAGTAGTTGACTGGCGGAGTTTTAACTGCAACTAGGCAGTGTCACAATGGCGAATGCAATGGCAACGGATTTGGTTCTTTAAGCGGCGAATTCCTGAACCAACTCAATTTTTCGCTTTGGGTGTCCTCTATTTATGGGCCCGAATCCCGAATAATCAGTTTCTGATTGGTCAGCCAATGGGGACTGCCGACCAATGGCTATCATCGTAACAATCCCCCCGGTTTGCCCCTGATTGGTTTAGACAATCGGCCAATCAGCCACAGTCATCGGGAGGGGCCACAAGGAGCAGTCCCGTGGTTGGCTGACCAATGATTTAGTGATTCAAGGCCTTGTGCCAAACTTGATGACACCAACCCAAATTGTCCGCTATTCTAAAAATACATCTTTTTGTTTAAAGTTTGAAATCCGATGGCTCTCTTGACAGCTCTTTGCAGTTGTGCGGATGTTTATTTCTTTGGTGACAGATTTATAGGTCAACAAGCCCTGATCGGATCTCCAACTTTTTCGTACTTAATCACTTGATATTTATTTTATACACTGTTCTCAAAAAATACTTGGACACCCAAAATGAATTTATTTTTAATAAAATACTTATTATCATGATTTAATAAAATTAATTAATTTCCTTTAATTAATTTCGCCAGCCAACTCCTTGACACTTAAATGAAAGTGTCATACTACGACGTCTTACCAACACCAGTCAACCTTCATGCTTGGGGGTTAACTACATCCGACCGATGCAGGGCATGTGGGAAAACTGCGAGCCTCAAACATATTCTCACTGGATGTGAGTACGCTCTAAGAAGCTATACTTGGAGACATAACGAAGTCCTGGAGATTTTTTCCGAGGTTTCAAAAACATGTGAGACTGCCAATAAAGCTCTAAATATTATCAACAACAGAGCAATTCAGTTCATTAAAGAATGAAATATTTTCGTGAAAATATGCGCAAACCATCATTGCTTGAGGGCTGTACGGACTGACACGTCTCAACTGATTTAAAACATAACTTCACATTTCCAACTGAAATAGCGTTAACAACAAAGCGTCCAGATATTGTCATTTGGTCCGTTAAAGCAAAAAAAGTTTTCGTTATTGAGTTAACGGTCTCTTCTGAAGAAAATTTCGACTGGGCGCATCAGCATAAGTTGGAAAAATATGAAGATCTGTGAGAAGAATGTGTCAGAAATGGCTGGATAACGAATGTATTTCCTATCGAAGTCGGATGTAGAGGTTTTATTGCCAACTCAACCTCCGTTTTCTTAACTAATCTCGGACTTCCTCCATCGGACAAGAGAAAATACATGGAAAAGATTCAAGACAAGGCTCTAACGGCATCAGCGTGGATCTGACAATCCCACAGAGCGACAACAATCTGACAAAGTCTGGTGGTGTCGTGAGATACTGCTGGGGCGCTCTGGGCTAGTGGTAATGATGCTTCGGCCCCGAAACCATGCCTGAACCCAGAGTCATCATCTAATGAAGGCTTTGTTAGAAGCAATGTTGTTGTATAAACATCAGTTATTATATGATACCTACACACGCCCGGGCACGCGCGTGCACACACACACACACACACACACATATATGCATAGAGAATACATATATATATATATATATATATAAATGAGTAATGTTGGTGACCGTAGTCGATTGCTCCACTTGATCAGTACCTTATAATGCTGAGTAAGGCGGCGTCAAGTACCATTTTTGAGTCTTTGATATGACACGACTTGGGATTGAACACCGGTCTCCCGGGCCATTAACGAACACTCTACCTACGAGATGAAAGGGCCGGTTACAATAGTAGGTCAGTCTTTTATCATCAGTCTTGATAGGATAACCAGTCTATGACGAACAACTCTGAAATTATAATCAGGAGCTGGAGTTTCTAAGGCAACTCGACGGTGTCTTCAGCTTCATTCTGACAAAATATTCGTGCAGTGTGCATAAACGCTTCATTCAAAAAGTTTTTAAAAATCAAATACAGCGTTCATACGCTCTATATAAATTGTTACGCTTCTTATCATGTGGTTATAAATTCATTTGAATTTTTGTGATGTTTGACATTTAATGAAATGTCAATTTAATTTTTCAAATTATGTTCACACACACACACACACACACACACACACACACACACACACACACACACACACACACACACACACACACATATACCCCCCTATATATATATATATATATATATACTACCGACAATGGGACTACATTGATTTTTGCAGATCTATCAACTTACATGCGTATGTATATACATACAGGTATATGAATATGTATTATACACACACACACACACACACACACACACACACACACACACACATATATATATATATATATATATATATATATATATATATTACAACAGTATAAGGTTGTCACAGTCTCACTTGGTGGGTTCTCTAACAGACCAAATGCAGTATAATTTGGAGAATGCTCAATATTTGTGATGGAGCTATTATATAATGTATCACTGAATAATGTATTAGTTTTTATATATATTTAATAGCATGGATACTCATCTGCGACCACTGGTTTCATACCATCTTTGCACGGCAATTATCAGTGTAAAGACGGCATGAAGTCAGTTGTCGCAGATAAACATCAATGCTATTAAATGTATGTAAAAACTAATATGAATTTATAACTCTCTTTCTCTCTCTATATATATATGTATATATGTATATATACAACTGAAAAAATTATGGGACAACTTAATTTTTTTATAAACTAAACAAATGAACAAAGTTTTATCTCTATGAAGAAATATATATATTTTTGCTTGCATGCAATCATGCAATAATATAAATTAAAATGAATATAAAATCTGTACAAGGGTAATACCCGTCTCCGAACGAGTGTCCTGATATGACACTAAACTGTATCCGATGGTGAGACTTCAGTCTTGGAACTTTGGGAAATGTGGAGTACCCTATCATTGCCATTGCTCTCAGGTTCACTCTGACCTGGATTTGGAGTTCTTGTAAGGGTTTTGTTTATGGATCAAATAGTTCTTGTTAGGGTCCTGTTTATGGATTAAATAGTTCTTGTTAGGGTCCTGTTTATGGATCAAATAGCCTTGCTAGGGTCCTGTTTATGGATCAAATAGTTCTTTTTCAATCATTTACTAATGCTAGTTTTTGAAACCATACAGTTGTGTGCAAATTATTTATATTAGATTAGAATACTTGAGAAATAGAAGTAACAAAGTTGAATGGTTTTGTTTTAGTATTGCTATTTAACTGTGTGCAAACAAATGATTAATATTGAATAGAATAATTAATGTCAGCAATTCTTTATATCATTTAACTGTGTGCAAACAAAATGAGCTCTAATAACTCGTTTAAAATAGTTACCCACAAATCCTTCGATTAAGAATCACACACACACACACACACACACACACACACACACACACACACACACACACACACACACACACACACACACACACACACACACACACCGGGATGAAAATATAAGACCTCCCTAAAAAATGATAAGAAAATATTGTTTACAATTTTTAAATTATGAAAATCAGATATATGAAAGATAAGGTTGAGCGACAATTAAATTTAAAATATGAAGAAATTTTAATTCATTTTCTATATGTATATTAGCATTTATACTTAATTTTAAAATTTTGTTTTGTCATAAATATAAAACCGATGAGCAGAACTATAGAATATAAAGGCAAATTTTTTATTTAATATTTTGTAGACCCGCCGTTAGCTTAGATAACTTAAAAAATTCGGTTAGGCATACTATCAACTAATTTCTAAAGTTGAACCAAAGGTATTTTCCCAGTGCATCTAAGATTGCATTTTTGAGTTCAGAAATTGCTTAGTGCTGTCGACCACCTTAATAAACTTTTGAATCAATCAATCCCACAAATTTTCTATAGGTCTGGAGAGCACGCTGGGTGGTCAAGAAGTCTTATTTCTACTTCTTAGTTATTGATGGAGAATGGATAGCAGTATTATCTTGCTGAAAAATCCATTCTTCTCTACACAGACAACGCTCTTCTTGTGCGAGAGATAAATCGTTTAGCATCTTCACATAATCTACTACTTTCTGTTGACACTGACAAAATGTAATTTATGTTTTCCTGAAGATAAACCCCACTCCCGACCAGATCATAAGAGCTTCTCCTCCGCTATGCCTTGTTGAGTAATTCTCTTCTGGAAAATTTTTTGTGTGCCAGTACTTCTGAAAGTCATCAGGAACGTCTAAATTGAATTTCTTTTCATACGAGAAAACAACTTTTCGTCATTCTTTAGCACTCATTGTTTGATATTCCAGTTGTTTCTCTTTGTGCTTCATAGTTAACCTTGGACGATGAATTCTTTTCTTATGCTTAATTTTTTTTCCTTATTCAAATGTCTTCTAATTGTTCATGTACTGCAAGAAGCATCCACTGGAGATTTTAATATTTTTGATGTTGACAAAGTTTTCTTTTTTACTTTGCAAACAATTCTTTTCTTGAATTGTGGTGATAATTTTTCTGGCCTACCAATCGGTTTTCTTGTTCCATACTTATTTGGACTTTTCAAGTAATTACAGATAATGGTTTTACTGCATCCTAAGGCCTTCGAAATTTCTCTTTGAGATTTTCCGATTCTTTTCAGAGCTGAAATCTTGCCTTACTCAATTTCAGATAATTTAGTTCCTTTAGTCATTTATATTTTTAGTACAGTGTGGAACGATAAAATTGTCGCCCTAGAAAAGACGACATGATTCCATTTCCGTTTAATGAAAACAGGTTTTCTTTTTTTGTTGCAGACCAGTTGTGTACAAATCCCAAGAGCGATAGGAGCCTTCTATTATGTCTGAAAGTGACACAATGTTCAACGAGCGAGATCGGAGATGCGCCGCTGTACAACTTATGCCCTCTACAGATCCAAGTTATGACAACAGGACCATTGCCAGCACCCTCAAAATGCAAACCCGGACGGTTCAACGCTTGAGGGCAGAGCTCAATGCATCGGACGACCCTTTGGAGGTGGTGGGGCGGAAGGCCACATCATGCCACCTCATATCTTCGAAGTCGGCTTGAAAGTCAACACCAAAGTGTACTGGATGTGCTGAAGAGTGCGGTGATCCCCTGCTGCAATCAAGTGGCCGGTGGCAGACCCTGGGTGTGGCTGCAGGACTCGGCGCTGGCCCACAAGTCCAGAGAGACCCAGGCTTGGCTTCAGAAGCAGTGCTACAATTTTGTACCCTTCTCTCACTGGCCCCCCTTCTCCCCCGACCTGCACCCGCTCGACTATTTTGTTTGGTCATACGTCGAGAACATCACCAACATGATCTCTCACCACACCAAAGCCAGCCTGATCACCGCCATCCGCCGGCGCTTGTGGAAAAGGCATGTTCCCAGTTCTGGCTCCGTATCGAGGCCGTGATTGAGGCTGAAGGCGGCTACATTGAATAGATGTCAGCTCTACTACATAACCAAGTTACCAGAATTGATTTTTTCAATAAAAGTTTTAAAATAAAGCTGTAGTGTTGTTTTCTTTAGGACGACAATTTTATCGTTCCACCCAGTATTTTAAGTATTTACAGTTTTAATAGCTTTTATATTACTTAGACTATATATGATAATTTTTCCAATTAAATTAAGTTCTTTTTTCTTTAGTGTTTTTATTGGTGGTCATATTTATGTCAAAAATAAATTTCAAAATCTAGAATAAATGCTAATATGCATCTAAAAATGAATTGAAATTTCTTCTTATCTTAAATTTAAATGTCTCTTAACCTTATCTTTCATATATATGATTTTTCATAATTTAAAAATTGTAAACAATATGTTTTTCTTTATTTTTGAGGGTGGTCTTATATTCTTGTCCAGGGGTATATATATATATATATATATAATTAAAAACGCTATGTGTACATTTGTATCTTTTCGTTGTATAAATTTTATTTGCCCCTGTCATTTCGACAAGCATCCATCGCTGTGTGAACAATTCTCCTGATATCAAAGTCCTGATGAAGATTATTGAAACTGAAACGTTTAACGTTGACTTTACATCCCAATAAATTCACCTATTTGGATTATTCTGTTTTTCTTCTTTCTTCATACTGTCGGATTTTAATCCATATTACGACTCTATTCACAGAAACATGACCCAGTAGCCCAATTGGGTTTAGATATGACCCCTGACAAAGTCAAAATTTCATACACTGACTTGAATCCACAAATCAATAAATGTTTCCATGCAAGATGGCAACAACATTGAAACAACAGCATATACAATAAAATCTCCCTGATAAAATTTACGCTTGGAGAATGGAAATTATTTTTCAAAAAGTCTAGTTGGGAACAGATCACAATATCTCGATTGCGCACTGGTCACACGACATGAGAACCCCTTTAAGCTCAAACAAGAGTGTAATGAAAACAGGATAAGAGATTCTGTCAAGTCATCTTTTATTCAATTAAGAATCTTACTACACGTCTACTTAACAAACGGAAATGTACAGCTTTTATAGCTTGGATTATTAAAGAGGAGATAATCCATATTCACAACAAAGAGGAACACCCACAGTGTATGGCATGTTAAAAACACCTACACTATTACAGATTTTCTCATTGAATGCAGAGATTTAGTTCTCATTATTCAACGTTTTTTCAAGGAAAATATTTGAAAATATCAACCTGGATGACATTTTCTCAGTGAAAAAATAAAATTACACCAAAAAATCATGAACATAAATATGATCAATGCTATATAAAGTGAATTATAAGAAAACAATCCCAGAGAATTATGATATATCGTTAAAGTGAAATAAAAGTTCTTAAAAAAAAAAACAAAAAAAAACGACTGCAAAAAATGTAAATATAAATCTACAATGTACACGATTTTTTCATCCCTGGGTATAAAATAACACGAGACTGATTGACATGCTGTTAAAATTAATCAGTCAATCGAAATATTTTCAGTTATTAAAGGTGTTCATTTTTGTTTGTTTTCATGCCTTTATTTTTTACATTGAAAAATTTCTTAGTGATAAGATAATATGTTTGAGTGTGAGGGGGTACAAATTGAAAATACGAAACGTTTTGACTTTTTAAAGAAAGTTTATTTGAACCCTACCGCCTGTTGGTCAGAGATTGAAAAAAAAAAAAGGTTTAATTTAAGTGCGTTACGAATTTTTCCTGTTAGTGACGTCATTCGTTGCCAGTAACAACTTGGTCAGCCATCTTGTAATCTATTTTTTTTGTTGAGATAAACAAGTGAGTAATTTAAATTTTTATTTAGATAATTCAGAAACAACGCATTTTCTAATTAAAATTCACCATCCAAAACCACGTTCTTACTTCGCGGCTAAAAACATTATTCCTGACAACGACCGAGGGCGAATTTTTTCATGAAATGGATAACCACTTTAACAAAGACCCATGTTTTAAAATAAAAAATAAAGAAAATAAAGTTATCTTACAAACTGTTATAGTAAAATAGATATAATTTCGTAATTTAATAATTTGACCAATACTCGTTCAAGTGATTTCAAATTAAAAAAAAATTAGAATTCAATTTTGTTTTTTAGGTATAAAAATACTTTTTCCTGGAAACGAAAATGCGTTTAAAAACATAGAATTATGAATTATTTCGACAATTGTTAAAATTTGAGCTGATTTGAACAAGAATTGGTCAAATTATTAGATAAGGAAATAAAGATTTTTCTGAAACAGCCCGTACATATCAAGTGATACCAAATTTTATAAGAAACCCAGTGCATGTCAAATGATATAAATTTTTATAAGAAATCCAGTGCATGTCAAATGATATAAATTTTTATAAGAAACCCTGTACATATCAAATGATATCAAATTTTATGAGACACTCTGTACATATCAAGTGATACCACATTTTATAAGAAACCCAGTACATTTCAAATGATATCAAATTTGATATCATTTGTGTGGAAATCTGGGTTGTGTACAGTTACCCTTTTTATTACCATTATTTCCAAGTAAAATTTGAAATGAATGGTAGTACCAATTAGATTTGTATCTACGAGTGAAATAGTTCTGTTTGAAAATCAGTAGGATTAGATAAGAATACTAGATACGATGTAACTGCAAATTATTTATATAAAGAATACGTAAAGCTAAAATGTTTTTACTAAGGATTGTTATAATCATTTACCTAAAACCATATAAATGTGTGCAAACAAGTAATTATTATCAATATTAAGAGAGAGATTACTGAAACTATATACCTGCTTCTAAATTACAAGAAATACTTGATATTATATAACTGTGGGCAAATTATTACTATGAAATTGGAATATTTGATATTATATAACTGTGTGCAAAACAGTCTTTAGAAACAGATACACAAAACTGTAAATATAAACATATAGTAAACATTATTACATAAACATCATTACGTAAACATTATTACAAGAACATACAATAAACATTATTACATAAACATTATTACATAAACATACAATAAACTTCATTACATAATCATTATTACGTAAACATTATTACATAAACATACAACATACATTATTACATAAACATTATTACGTGTTTAACATAAACATAGAATAAACATTATTACTTAACATCTAAGTATAAAATAGTAACACATTCAATATATATATATATATGCATTCTGTTTTATTTATCCATTGGATCTGAAGAAGACCTGTTATATTTTTCTTCGTGTTTTTGGTTCACACCAGAAACGAAAAACAGGATGGAAATTAATTTATAATCCTAAAATAACCGGTCTTTGTTTTTTTCTTTAAAGGAATATATATATATATATATATATATATATATATATATATATATATATATATATATATATATATATATATATATATATATATATATATATATATATATATATATATATATATATATATATATATATATATATATATATATATATATATTGGCCTAATGAGTCGAATGTTCGCCGATGGTCTTCGAGACTGGGGTTCAATCCTAGGTCGAGTCATACCAAGGACTCAAAAATGGTACTTGATGCCACCTTGCTTAACACTCAGCATTATTGGCTACAGATCAAGGAATCAATCAAGGGATTGGTGTAGGCCTCTCCCCTATACCTTTGTGTTGTAACTATTGAAAAAGGAGCCTTCAGGCCACCCTCGACCATGGTCGCCAACTTTACTTATATATATATATACATATATATGCGAGGATCATTAAATAAGTTTCCAGACTTTTTTCGCATGGGCACTTTTATTGATAGTACACTCATGAAACTCTAGTCCCCTTCGAAGTAATCTTCTCCGGCTGCAATGCACTTTGTGTACCGTTCCAACAACTTCTAGAAGGCCCCATAGAAGTCCTCTTGTGTGAGCGTGTCAATGACCTTCGTCACAGCCTCTTTCATCTCCTCAATTGTCTCATAACGACAGCCGCTAAGGTTTTCCTTGGCTTAGGGGATAACCAAAAGTCACAGGGAGTAAGGCCTGGGCTATAGGGAGGGTGAGGAACTGTCTTGATACCCATCTTGGTCAAATAGTCTGTGACAAGGATGGAGTTGTGGACTGGTGCATTGTCCTGGTAGAAATGCCACTGACCCGTTGTGAAGAGTGCTGGCCTCTTCCCTAGGAATTTCTTCCTGAACTTCTCTAAAACCTCAACATAGTAACCCTAATCCTAACCGTTTGGCCAATCAACTGTGATGTATTGACTTCCTTACTCCTCTCACACCTCTCATCATCCTTCACAGACTCCCTGCCTTCCTTGAATCTCTTATGCCCCTCGATTCATGCAAGATGCTCCAAAAGCAGTCTGAAGCATTCCATACGTTTCTGTGGCATTTTTTCCAAGTTTAAAACACAATTTTATGGCATATCGTTCTTCTAAAGTGTCCTCACGTCCAGATTGCATTTTTGAAATTCACCAGCTGTGACAATCAGGCTTTAGTAGGGTGTATTCCAATTGCTGCTGTAGCTGTTAATTTGAAGCTGAAATCATAAAAATTGGTCAGTCATCTCATAAGATGTATAGCAATAACATAGAGAATTTTTTACGACAATTTTAAATGCTTGTACATAAAAAGTCTGGAAACTTATTGAATGCACTACCTACACACACACACACACACACACACACACACACACACACATATATATATATAATGTGTTTAAAATTATCTGTAGCGACTGGGAGAGAGCATATATAAGAAATATGGTTTGGTTTCCCTTTTTTTGTTTAATGGCATATCAAACTTCTAGGGTTATTTAATGCCGAAGCAATCCTTGTAGAAAAACAGTAGTAGTACAATTGAACCCATAGCTAGGAGTTAAAGAGGTTCATACCTTTCCTAGTCCGAAAATTAACGTAAAAATGTGACTGAGGTTCGAACTCGCTTACTATGATATTGCAGTCTAACACGTTAGCAACGACGCCACGGGGACATACTCTATTGTAAATATAACATAGAAATTAAAACCATATATTGCAAGAAGACGTTTTACGCTTTCGCTATCAACTGATTGATTGATATCGACGGATTGACATCCCGTTAAAATCAATATGTCAATTGATCCTCAGACCGTAAAACTTTTAGTTGTAATATATGGTTTTAATTTCTGTCATACCTTATATATTTGTATGCTCTGTCTCAGATATCGAGAACTTCCTCTGTAAATACATATATTAAATATATTAATGATATATATATATATATATATGTGTGTGTGTGTGTGTGTGTGTGTGTGTGTGTGTGTGTTATCAACTGATTTCCATATTTAAAAAAAGTGTAAATTTTTTGCGCAAAAAATAGGTTCAAGAAGCTGTAATTTTTGTATATGTATCTTTGCATTTATTAACTAATCGACACTTACGATTTCTTTTTAAAATTTCTTTGAGATCTAGCGGACGACAATATTTGATGTGCTGCGCAAAGTTTGAAGGATCAAAACGGAAAATAATTTAGGAATTTTTTTTCCCTCCTAGATTTTTAAAAATACATTTTTAAACTATTTGAATTATAGATGAATCATGAACTTTTAAAAATACAATTTCGAGCCAAACTCAGTCTTATAAATAAGCAATGAAATAGAGAAATCTTCAGTAGATTTACAGATTCATTCTGTAAATCTACTCAAAACTTTCGACTTTATTTCTTTTGAGTGGAAATCTGACATTCTGTTTCTTCTAGTATACATTCAATTTTAACATCGTTTAATTATTTTAAATTGAGCGAAGTTATTTTCTTCACATAGATTTGCTGAAATTACCATTTCAGTCTTCGCTTACTGATGAATCTTTTTACTTATATCCCTTTACATATTAGCGCATAAGTATACTTTCCCCTCTACATAATGACATACCCAGATACAGATTTTTTTTACATATACAAAATATATCAAGTAGACTTAGACAATAAAAACTGCTCAATTGAATGCATGAATTTTTCTTTTTTGTAATGTAAATATTGGAAAATATTTTCGCTCTGATTAATATCTTTTTTTTACAAAAAAAAAATTTACTAAGTTTTGTTTTTCAACAAACTTTTCACTCAAGTTAAAGAAATAAAATTTATTAGATTTGCAGATCGGTGTTTTGTTTAATCATTTACAGTCTTTTCTGATTATATATATATATATATAGTGTATCACAAAAGTGACTACACCCCTCACATTTCTGCAGAAAATAAATTTACTCTGTTATATAAGCTGCACACAGACTACTTTTCATTTTGTCAAAGTGTCATTTTGTCAGTGTTGTTCCATGAAGAGATATACTTAAATATCTGCAGAAATGTGAGGGGTGTACTCACTTTTGTGATACACTGTATATATATACGTGAGTGTATATTATTGCCAGGGAACATGACGTATACCTCATCACCTAAGTTAATGGTTGTATATTAGTTCAGAGAATATCTGTTCAATATTGACTTTATGTTACTGTATAAAAAAAGCAAAGCGATAATCGCAAGTGAATATTGACTTCTCGCTGTTCATAATTCTACAAGAAAATGACCTGCGCGAATCAATGAATGATACTTTTATCAAGTTGTTCGGAAAGTAATATCATTTTTTCAAAAAAAAAGTTGATGCTCACATGATGTGTCAAATTTCTCCTAATTAATGACAATTATTGTTGGGTATCATCTACCTTCCCGACATAATGAGCTGTTCCATCTGCCATATATGGCAGTAGTACAAGATCAGTCCGATCAGAGATCAGCCGGGATCTGTCCAGACCAATCTACGTCTTCGAGTCTGAAGAGCGTTTCCTATTGTTGAAGTATATCCTTACTCTATCACTAATCCTATGTTCCTACTACTAACAGTCACTCTCTCTTGCAAATGTTATATGCTCGTCTTCAGCATCCTAATGACACAATAAAGACGCACGCAGGAAGACTTCTTTAACAAAATATTTACCTCTCATTTTATTGCAAGAGTTCGAAAAGGGTTACTCAAGGTTTGCGTGTGAGAGGGAGCTGGAGACCGAACAGAAACTGAAATATTTTTACCCTCACTCTTATGGCCGTCACGTTGTGTCTTTCTTGTTCTCCTGATGCTCAACCGGAGGTCCAGAGGCCCACTCTTCTGGGTGATAGCTTCCTTTACTGCATCTTATCAGCAACTTCTCTGGTCCCCAAACTCCATCGGGGTTCCCGAGGGCCCCCTCGGCCGGGTGTGGCTTTCCCTATCATATCTCGTACTCTCCGACTGGAACTCGAACTGGCTTGACTTCTGAGTTATATAACAGTTCAACACCCACTCGATCTTTGAAATCGCATATTTAATCGTCATCAAGCGGAAATAACTGTCATGCAGTTCAGAGGTCACTCTCTTTCGGTGCGTCAGTCTATGAGAGTATCATGGGATTTTTTAGCTTGTCCCATTTTCTTAGCCAATTTCCGCCCACGCGATTTCCTCTCCTAACTGCCATTGGAATGTGTCACTTCCTTCCGGTACATCACCTCGAATGGCATTTTGGGCCGGGTCGAGGGTCAAAACACAACAGCAAATACTCTTCCCTGTAAATATAACTATTTCCTTATATATCGTGGTTTGTCTATTATAACTACTTGCATTCACTAACCAGAACACAACAATTATATTTTCATTAACTTTTATAAAAGTCAAACATAAAAACCTGGCTAAACTATAAGGAGTTTTGATGAAGAGAAAGCTGAAAGACATTGATAGATCTCAGCTGTCCAGTGTTTCCGTGTATCGTGCGTAGGTGTTGCGCGGATTTTCTGGACATGGTAATTTAATTCACATTGATAGATCTGTTTGAATTAGTGAAATAATGAATTATGATTATAAACTTTTTTAATTGGAACAGCGTCTTCTCAGGATCACTGTAAAATGTTTACTTCCTGACAGGGTTGTTAGATCCAAAAAGTACAGCATTCGAAAACGTTGTTACTATAACAATAAAGAAAGGACATCATCCTCCCAAGTGTTATGGAATAGCCGAGGGATTTCGGTTCATGCCTTTGAGTTTAGTTAGGCTGAGAACCTTTCGGCTCAGCACATGGGTTAGTTAGGTGCAACATTGAGGCAGGTGTTAACGCGGGCGAATGGAGGTGTCACTCAGATGTCATAATAGTCCGAGACGAAACGCGGTGACAGGGTGCGGGTGACGTCACGCACCGGAAGCGCGCAGAGGTTTGTGTGAGAATTTGAAAAGAGGGTCGGGTACTAGACGCCAAACGAGAAGGATCGACTTTTGGAGCTCGCAGGCGCGAGGCGAACGTGCACCCTATGGGGGCCGCTCGAGTTGTGGGCCAAATGAATAAGACAGCATAGAAGATTGTGTCTTTCCTCCTTACGTCGAAACCTTTAACTCAAAGTTAATAAAAAGGTTTCGTATCTGAACAAGAAGTCGTTACGTGTTTTCGAATTTCGAGATTCCTATGTTCATTATATGTTCTATCGTAATGAACATTATCTGTCTATTTCCCAAATAGCCGTATCTGCTGATGGTACACCAAGTCCAATCTCACCCGGAATGATTGATAAGTTTTAATATAATGACAAAATGTCTCGGGTTAAGGAATCGCATTCATCGCATGTTCATATTTCGATCTTTTGTGTAGTAGTTTCTTACCAAACGAATTGTAATATAATTGCGGAGAGATTTCGTTTTGTATATCTTGCCTTTCGGTTTAGTTAGGATGAGAACCTTTCGGCTCAGTACATGGGTTAGTAAGATGCAACATTAACGCAGTTGTTCACGCGCGTGCGGAGAGGATGTGTCATTCAGAGATGTCAAAATAAAAATCCCAGATAGGAATTGTGACCAGGGGATGTGAATGACGTTATGTACCGGAAGTGTGGGCTGAGGATTTTTGGGATGTGAGAAAAAGTAGAGAGTTGAGTTCCTGCCTCTGAACGAGAGAGTCGAGATTCAGAGCTGGGCGAGGCCAGACGACTTTGTGCGCTAGAGGCGCCGCGCGTCGGTTGGCTTGAGAGCTGACGATGTAAAAGCAGCCAGCATAGGAAGATTGTGCCTCTCTCTCCTCATGTCGAAAAACCTTTAAACTCAAAAAGGTGAATAAAAGTTTCGTACCTGAACCAATTTCCGGTTTTCGGATTCCTATATATGTTTATGAACATTTTATGAACATTATGTCTATTTCACATATCCGTATCATGTGTATGTTACAGAATATGTATAGTTTTTCTACAGATCTATTTGACCTATAGCTAGGACCCTAAATGGTATTACCACTCCTGGTCAGAGTGGACCTCTGCATTTCCTAGATTTCCAGAATTAGAACCTCACCATCATATGTAGTTCAATGACTTATACAGGATATACCTCTTTAATTTTTTAGAGTGGTATTATCTCTTTTTAGGGAATAAAAAGTAAAATTGGTGACTGTAGTCGAGGGCGACCCGAAGGCTCCCTTTTCATTAGCTACTACACCTAAGTGTAGGGGAGGGTGCAGCTCCTATCCCTGGATTGCTCCACTTTACCCTTGACCCGTACCTTACAATGCTAAGGTGGCATAAAGTATCATTTTTGAGTTTTTGGTATGACTCGACCTGGGGTTGAACCATGGTCTTTCGGGCCATTGGCAAACACTCTACGCCACTTTTAGGGAATACAACGAGCATATTCTAAGCTCCGCCGACAGGGCTACGATCCGGAATGTTAAAGCTATAATATACATAAGTTAAAATGCGCGAAAGAGTTGTGACTCATGTAAGAAAGCTAAGGGTCTTATTTTGAATAAATCACTACATTGTGAATTAATTTTATTTCCAAATATTTCGGCATTTAAGTATTTTAATGACTAAAAAAACAAAAGTCCAAAGTTTTGTTTAGATCCAGGATGAAACTGTTTGCCCTTTACTCCACACTAACAGGTAATTAGTAGGGTAGACTAAGCTCTTGATCTTTCGAACAGCAACAAGACTACGAGAAAGACAACACTAAATTCGAACTGACTCCACTTAAAAATTGACATGGAGTCACATCCTTCGAGGAAGAAGTATTGAGTAAAATACAAACATTGGATATTTTTCATCTCTTTTAATCATAATGGGGGAGTCCCTGCAGTGTAGTGGCTAACGTGCTGCACTGTGACATCGTAGTAAGTGAGTTCAATTTCCAGTCGCATTATTATATTTACTTTCAAACTAATACTATTGTGAACAAAAGTGTAAACGATTGAATACAAACACCGATCTACAAATTAATTAATTTTAATCTTTTTAACTTGAGTGAAAAGTTTGTTGAAAAACAAAAGTTACAAAATCGTTTCTTGAAAGAGCGTAAATATTTTTAAGAGAGAAAGTGGAGATCCATGTATGAAATGTAGCAGTTTTTCCTAGCCTTATCTAAATGGATTCATTTTATGCGTGTAAAAGATCTGCATGTGAGTGTGTCACACGTTATGACGCTTATGGCAGTTAGTGTGCAAAATGAAACACTCAGCAAGCAAACATTTTTTGTAATAGCAGTACTAATAGATCTTTGTAAACAATAACATATTCGTTCAATTTAAGATAAGCGATGTTAAATCAAATTCATTTTTAAAGAAAAAGAATGTTGATTTCCACTCAAAAGAAATGTACAGAAAGTTGAGTAGGAACAGAATCAGTCCGTACCTACGAGAGAAATATTTATTTCTTCGCTAATTCTAAGACTGAGGACGGCTCGAAATTAGATAAAAATTAGTTGGTAATCTCTGTGATTCTAATTGGATAAAAAATTGCATTTTTTATAATCTAGACAGGAAATGATTTCTTAAATTATTTGGGTTTTGATCCTTCAAAGTCTTCGCGACAAGTCAACTACTGTCATCAGCAAAATCTCAAAGATTTTTCAAATAACACAAAAATACATAATTTACATACATTAGATATTTTCATCTCTTATAAAAAGTGAAAGAGAAGAGTCCACGTGATGTTGTTGCTAATTTGATGAACTGTGACATTGGAGTAAGCAAATTCAAACTCCAGTTACGCAATTACGTTCAATTCCCAATATAATTCCTCTACTTAAAAAAAATGTATATCTATATCCTTGCCCTTGGGAAGACGTCGCCCTGGAGGTGACCGTGTCCTCTGTTAAGAGTACGTATGTAAGTTGCAAGACAGATTCAGTTTAATTGGCTGCGCAATTACCACGACTTGTTAATTTGGGGTCACTTGTGTGTGATACGGACTGTTGGCTCTGTCGTAGAGTTTTGGCTCTGCAATCTGAGGCCACTGGTTCGATCTCCAGTGGTGGAGATCACGGTATACACTGCTGAGGAGACCTAATAAGGTCGAAACAGCTGTCCAGCGTTTCCGTATGTGGCGCGTAAGTGTTTGCTGAATTTTCTGGTCATGGTAATTCAATTCACAATATAATTCCTCTACTTAAAAAAAGAAAAAATGTACATCAATTACGTTCACTTTTGGACTAATGCCCTTGGAAAAAGTATGAACCCTTACCCACCAGTTATTAGTTAAATAGTAACACTACTGTCCTCCAAATATTGCTTTGGAATTAAATAAGCCACGAAGGTTGATATGCCATTAAGCAAAGAAACAAAATCTTATAACAAGCCGGAAAATAAAGGAAAGAGAAAAAGGGGCAGCATTCATCGCCAGCAAACATGCAAATATGTGAACATTTGGTTTGATTCTATTTGGAGAATTCGGGGGTATTCTATAGACTTCTTCGTCCTATAAGCGGGTCTAAGAATGCACCGGTTGCATACACTGCCGAGGGCATAAGACCCTCTCTGTCTCCCAAAAAGAAGTATCCTGGGTATGATACTAAACTGAATCTAGAAGTTAAGCTCCAGATCTGGGGTGTGCGATGTACCCATTCATACCAATCACTACAAAGTCTACTCGAACCTGAAGTGGAAGAGTGGGTTAGGATCCCATCAATGGATCAAATAGATCTATTCAAGAATTATTCGTATTAGATAGAAATACTTGATGCTATACAACAGTGTCCAAAAGTATTATCAAATAGGAATAGTTACTTGAAACTATAAAATTGTGCATAAAACTCTGATCAAACATAATTATCAGAGACAAATATAAAAGCTCGATTTAAAAAATGATTGCGAATTGAACGCTGAAAATATATAGAAGGGTTATTCAGTAAATAAGGGGAATCTATCTATCTGTAACGTAATGGCCAAGGGATTTCGGTTCATGCCTTTGAGTTTAGTTAGGCTGAGAACCTTTCGGCTCAGCACATGGGTTAGTTAGGTGCAACATTGAGGCAGGTGTTAACGCGGGCGAATGGAGGTGTCACTCAGATGTCATAATAGTCCGAGACGAAACGCGGTGAGAGGGTGCGGGTGACGTCACGCACCGGAAGCGCGCGGAGGTTTGTGGGAGATTTGAAGATAGTTAGAGGGTTGGAAACTAGACATCAAACGAGGAGGTTCGACTTTTGCAAGCTCGCAGGCGCGAGGCGAACGTGCACCCTATGGGGGCCGCACGAGATGGGAGCCAGATGAATAAGACAGCATAACAAGATTGTGTCTCTCCTCCTTACGTCGAAACCTTTAACTCAAAGTTAATAAAAAAGTTTCGTACCTGAACAAGAAGTCGTTACGTGTTTTCGAATTTCGAGATTCCTATGTTCTATTGTTATGTACATATGTGACCAACATTATATGTCCATTTCTCACATGGTCTTAATTGTGGCTATGGAACATATCTATCGATCTATCTATCTATCTATCTATCTTAGTTTGTTCATATCTACTTATCTATGTGGGTTATTCACTAAATAAGGGCAATTTTTAAAAAAAAGCAAAAAACATTTTTTCAGATTTTTCTACCTTAAATGTAAACTCAGCATCGTTTGGAATTGGTTTACCGCTAAAATTATTTAAATCTCACAAAAAAATAATTGTTTTGAAGCTATTCAAAATGGTGGAAAATCAGAGTGCTCTAGGCTTTAAAAGAGGTCTGTCATGAAATTTTGGGAGGTTGAGAAGTGCAAACAATGTGGAATTTACTAAAGAATGTGTGATAAGTATGGAGAAGCATGTTTTATAAAAAAAAGTTTACAAATGGGCTAAAACAAGAGTTTGTTACTAAGTACATGAATCAAAAAGACAGTCCATTGAGTGGAAACACACTGACTTTCAAGTAAAGAAAAAGTTGCCGGCCCAGCAGTCAGTAAAGAAGGTAATGCTGACAGTCTTATGGGAACTGAACGGAACCGTCACTATTGATTTCCTTAAAAAGTGCTTCCTATTGCCGAATCATTTGGCAAAAAAATTAGTTATAATTACAATCAAATATTTAGAAATTAATCAAGCTTTGGCATTAAATAGCTCAAAAGGGTTTGATATGCCGTTCGGTAATCCAAATCAAACCTATAGACTTCTTGTGGAACATAGGGTTGTAACCACACTAGGTCAGTGATAGTCCTGTAGCTTTAGTAAAAAATAGATTTTTATGGGGTCGAGTAGCTATTACTACGACCCCTAATTCTAAATTCAGACTGTTTCCTTCTTCTAGATCAAGGCTAGA
The DNA here is from genome assembly GCA_963585895.1 of Sepioteuthis lessoniana. Taxonomy (NCBI): domain Eukaryota; kingdom Metazoa; phylum Mollusca; class Cephalopoda; order Myopsida; family Loliginidae; genus Sepioteuthis; species Sepioteuthis lessoniana. The sequence continues at coordinate 101,975,609 of OY757917.1, read as the reverse complement.
GAGCTCAGTGTGTCTTTGTATTTATCCATAGCCGGGAAGGGACAGAACAGATGGATTCATGCCGTTTCCAAGGGCATTAGTGTGAAATGAAAGGACTAGGATTTCAAGTTCGATCATAGAGTTCATTTTCTTCGATGAAAACTTACAGTATTCATAGGGAAGAGTGCTTAGCGTAACAGTTATCATATTTACCAACCGCTCCGCTCGGGCAGGATATGACACAAGGTCATTTTTAAGCGGAGTTTAACAGGTTTGAATTCAGAGTTTTCCTTCTCCTTGACGAGTTGCCTTACCAAGGCTGAAGACCCCAGTCTGTCCTACTATTTACCCATGGCTGGAGGGAGGATAATTGGATTCATACCTTTCCCAAGGGTATTAGTGCTATGTGAAATGCAATCAGTCTCGTCCAGGATTTGAACTTGTGTCGCCGTGTCCATTTCCTATGACGATAACCATTACACCACGGGCACCTCCAGTTATAAGAAATGGAATCGACAACCTGAATTCAAACCCTACACTTGACTGCATTTCACTTTCCGCGAATGTCCTTCAGGGAGGCATAAATCAATTTCTTCTTATCTCAGCTACGGGTAAATAGTTAGGCAGAATGGGTACTTTAGCTTTGCTTCGGCATAAGTCATGGAGAAGGAAAACCCTGAATTCAAATTGGCTTTACTCCGCTTAAAAACTGACCTTGCGTCAAATTCTGCTCGTGGCGGAGAGTTTGGGTAAACATCTACTTGTTACTCAAAAGAAACTTAAGTTCTCATTTTAAATTTTTTTCCAATTTGGTGCATACGATAAGTTTCCAGACTTTTTTCGTATGGGCACTTTTATTGATAGTACACACATGTAACTCTAGTCCCCCTCGAAGTAATCTCCTCCGGCTGCAATGCACTTGTTGTACCGCTCATACAACTTCTGGAAGGTCCCATGGAGGTCTTCTTGTGTGAGCGTGTTCTTGTGTGATCTTTATCACAGCCTCTTTCATCTCCTCAATATTCCTCAGAGTGAGGAACTGTCTTGATGCCCATCTTGGTCAAATAGTCTGTGACAAGGATGGATTTGTGGATTGGTCCATGGTCCTGGTGGAAATGCCACTGAGTCGATTTGAAGAGTGCTGGCCTCTTCCCTAGGAATATCTTCCTGAAGTCCCCTAAAACCTCAACATAGTAACCCTAACCCTAACCCTTTGCCAATCAACTCTGGTATATTGACTTTCTTACTCCTCCCATACCTCTCATCATCCCTCACAGACTCCCTGGCTTCCTTGAATCTCTTATGCCACTCAAATGCTCGATTCATGCAGGATGATCGAAAAGCAGTCTGAAGCATTCCATAGGTTTCTGTGGCATTTTTTCCAAGTTTAAAACAGAATTTTACTGCATATCGTTCTTCTAAAGTGTCATATTGCATTTTTGAAATTCACCAGCTGTGACAATCAGACTTTAGTAGGGTATTTTCCAATTGCTGCTGAAGCTGTTGATTTGAACCTGAAATCATAAAAATTGGTTAGTCATCTCATAAGATGTATAGCAATAACACACTGAATTTTCAAAAGTCTACGACAATTCTAAATGCCTATACGAAAAAAGTCTGGAAACTTATCGTATGCACCTTGTATGTTTGGTTTCTTCGTTTAATGGTATATCAACCTTTATAGGTTATTTAATGCCAAAGCTATTCTCGTAGAAGAACAGTAGTGGTACTATTTAACCCATAGCTGGGAGGATAAGGGGGTTCATACCTTTCCCAAGGGTATTTGCTCGAAAGTGAACGTAAAAGCACCAGTGGAGTACGAACTCGCTTACTGCGATTCCGCAGTCCATCGCTTTAACCATTACACCACGAGGACACTTCCTTGTTTGTTATGTCAGCATATCATTATTACATTATCACTGAGTGTCACACATTTCTGGTCGCGTACCAAACTATTCTAAGCTGGGTAAACGACTACACTTTGTTATGCTGAGTTCAACATGACGCACTGTGCATTTGTGCTAAATTTATTGTTCTTTGACGGAGATCTGCTTATTCAAATAGATTTGTTCAGATGTTTTCAATAAGATTATTATCAAAAGTGGTTATTCTTGCAGAGAGAAGTTTATCTGAAAGATTACCGTCACCGTTTTTAAACTTGGCAAACACTCTCTGGTATTTATGCACAGTCACTGCACCTGGGTACACGGTACATATATTTTTCAATGTCTGGGTTTTATTACTGTCGTTCTGAAATATATCCAATATTCAGTGGCGAACGTAAAACTTTGTTTCTGATGAGGTTATATATTAGCACGTTTTTTTAAAATAGATACAGAGAAGGTTTATTTGAAAATAATAGCGCAATTTTTGAAGAAAAGCTGTAATTTTCGATCAAACATCTATTTCATATTAACTGAAATCATTTTCTGATAAAATCAACTGATATTTAAACATCATTATTTTCTACTAATTGCGTACTGCTAAATTCGTCCTGGTTGCTATACTAACATGAAGAAGGCCGGAGAGTACAGTGACCTAAATGTTGTGGGTATAGCAAGTTCAGTAGAGCAGTCAGCAATTTGTAGAGAACAATCATCATCATGTCGTGCTACTACCACGGATTTCCCGGATTCTCCCCCCCTCTCTCTCTCTTGCCATACGTCTCTCTCACCCATGTCTTCTAGCAGGTCTTCTAGACTACATCCTGTACTGTACAGAGCTGCTGATTGGTTGGTTGGTTAGTTGGTTGGTTGGATTTTATGGCTTATCAACCTTTGGAGGTTATTTAACGCTAAATCAATTTTTATACAAATAATCTGTTCTATTCCAAACAATTCAGTTTAGCGTGAGTACATAGTTTAATTGCCAAAAGCATTTCTATTTCAAGCTATTCAATTCATTCAAAGTGTCCTAATTCAGTTTAGTATAAGTATAGATTTTGTTTACACACAGTTCTATATTAAACAATTCAGTTTAGTGTAAGTTTCAATGTCAAAAACAGTTCCATTTAAAGCAATTCAGTTTAGCGTAAGTACACAGTTTAATTGTCAAAAACATTTCTATTTCAAGCTACTCAGTATTGTAAAACAGTTCTAATTCAAAAAATTCAGTTTCGCATAAGTATGCAGTTTAGTTCTATTTAACCCATAGATAGGGCCCTATCAGGTGCTACCATTTGGAGCCAGAGTGGACCAAGGAGAGATGATAATGAAGGCGTACTCCGCATTCCCCAACGCTCCCGCATTACTGGAACCTCATCATCAGATTGTTTAGTGTCATATCTAGGACACTCGTTGGGGGGGGGGTCTTACTCATCTACAGAGGTGCAGTCGGTGTATTCTACAGCCACAGCCTACTGGGCAATAGACAGAGTTAATGTCAACACAGTTTTATTTCAGATAATTCAGTTTATCATAAGTATACAGTTTAGATGCAAAACAGTTCTATTTCGCGCAATTCAGTTTAGATTAAGTACGCAGTTTGAATATCAAAACAGTTCTATTTTTAACAATTCAGTTTAGCATGAATACACAGTTTAAATGGCGAAAACAGTAAACTCAAGAAACCACGGTTTAGTTCTATTTAACCCATAGATTGGACCCTACCAGGGGCTATGACTCAGAGCCTGATTTGACCTGGGAGCAATAGCAATGAAGAGGTACTCCCCATTCCCCAAAGCTCACGATCAGATTGTTTAGTATCATATCCAGGACACTTGTTGGAGGCGGGGCTTACTCTTCTGCTGAGAAGCAGTCGGTGTACAGCCCCAGCCGACTGGGCAAGTACAGAGCTGTTGTAGATAAGTTCTTGTTGGTTGTCCAAAACTTGCACGTCCGTGTGAGGCGGGGGGTCCAAAAGAGAACATCGCTTATGAGTTGGTTTTTGCTTCTCCTGCAGTGTTCCGCATGTCTTGTCGGTCTAATTTGGATGATTTTAGAGATGGAAGGTAGGTGGACTTATAGTTGCTGTTTTGTGAGATGTTGCTTCCAGGATTTGTTCTTTATAGCTCGTAGCATTATTGTGCAATTCCCCTCTAGCTTTTTCTCCATACGCTTTGTCAGCGTCCATGTGGTTCTTCCATATAGTAGAATTGACACAACCGCTGCTTTTAATTACGAAAACTAAAAAAAAAAAAATTGTGAAACTATTATCCCTCCCCACCCTCTGACTCGAACAGTAGACCGTCTCCAAACATACCTAAAATTCAATTGTAAATAAACGCTAAAAGGAAGAAGAATGATTTGAACTCACGTGCCAACAGAGGAAAAATGTTTCAATATTGGTCAGTATGTCTTTAAGTCCTATTAATTTAAAATGCTGAATTTTACAAAATGTTATGCTGTATTTTTGTTTGTAAAATCTTGCTTAAACTGTGCGTTTTAAATGTAAAGACACGCTTACTATAAACCCAAATTGAATATATGACTCTGTCCAAATGTCAGCGAACACGGCAAAACGTTTTTGAATCTTTTATAAAAGTTTAAAATTCTTAGAGGCCTAACAGTAGTTTAGAAGATAAAGTAAGTCTAAAACTCCCAATGCTTCCACATAACACACACACACACACACACAAAAAGTCATTTGTAAAAGCTCTATAATTCCTAAAGCCTCCTCGGCTCCCAACGGTTGTATAGAATAAAAACTAAAAAGCCTAGGAAAATGTCCCAATACTGCCAAAAAAAAAATGTTCAGTACCAGTGAAAGTCTGACGAAAGTACCTTAATCTTGGACTTTAACTAAGTTAAAACTTAAATCAAAATTACCCCCCCACTTTTTTACGTACAAATGGGAAGCAACATGATGTACGTAAAGGTATTTGAATAAACCCATGGACGACCAAACTCAATACCAAAACACTAAACAGGTCCTGGACGTGAGTTTTACGACTTTACGCTCAGGATCGTTAGTTCGATCGGGGAACTACTGCTGCTCCTCTATAAGAGTGGCTTCTATAGAAGAGAATAAAACAGCCATCGAAAGATAACCATGACCCACACTCAAACCACATACACAAACCGCATCGCTCTTCGCGCGGGTAAAAAAGGGGCGCGTCCTGCTGAGGTTGGAGCCCTGGTCTCAGTGTTCGAAAAATCAGCTACAGAGCTCAAACGACAAAAACTACTAAAATGCAAGCAAACACTGCAAATAGCGACATCTAACGTAAGAACCTTAAATAGAATAGGACAACTACCAGAGCTAAGCGCATCGGCCGTAGAACATAAGATTGACATAATATGCATACAAGAACACAGATACACGCACACCGAAGATATCAAATATCACGAAACTGGCAATGGATGGTCGCTCGTCACTGTATCGGCATGGAAAAACTCTGTCAACGCTGCAGTAGGAGGGGTAGGATTGCTTATAGGACCTAGAGCATTAAAAACGCTAAATAGCATTGAGAAAATACAACCTAGAATGATGGCAGCTACTTTTAACGGCAATCCCAGAGCAACAACCATCTCCTGCTACATCCCTACCAATGTTAGCGAAGAAACTGAACTAGTCACCTTCTACGATGAGTTATCCTCATTAGTGCGTAGTATCCCGAAACACAACATGCCAGTCATTGGCGGAGACATGAATGCCCAAATCGGGAAAAACGGAAACAACAAATACAGCCTCCACAACACGTCAAATAGGAATGGGCAACATCAAACAGATTTCATGATAGAAAATAGATTAGCCTGCCTCAATACAAACTACTCAAAAAGGGAGGGCAAACTATGGACATACACGTACGCGAACAATACTAAAGCTCAGATAGACTACGTCCTTATAAACAAGAAATGGAAAAATAGTGCAATGAATTGCGAGGCACACTCCTCTTTCGAGGGTGTGTCCACCGATCACCGAATAGTCACGGCGAAAATACGGCTAAGCCTACGAAAAAACGCCAAACGAACAGCGACCACCAAACACTATGACTGGGCCCTTTTGAACAACAGAGATATAAAAGATAAATACGTATTAGAATTAAGAAACAGATTCGAAACACTACAAGAAAAGACGGAAAAAAGTACACCAAACGATGAATATGAAAATTTCGTCAATGCGCACCTCGAGGCAGCAGCGAAATGCATTCCAACCAAACTCAAAACTAAATATAGAGTCCCATGGGAAACTTTAGCGGTGAGAGAAAAACGTGCACTAGTGAAAACAGCCTCCAAAAACTATCGAAAAAACCCAACAAACACAAATGCCTTAAAACTAAAAACAGCACAATATCAATTAGCAGGCATATATATAAAGGAACAGATAGAATACATTCAAAATCAGATAGATAAGATTAGAGACTCGGTGGAAGATAGACAATCTAGGATAGCCTGGCAAACAGTAAACGAAGTGAGTAGAAGAAAGAACACAGCCAAAGCAAAACTGAAAGCTGCAAACCAACAAGAAAGAATAAAACAGTGGAAACAGCACTTCGAAAACCTACTAGGAAACCCACCGAAAATAACTCATGAACCAATCACCAGAATAATAAGTAAACAATTAGACATTAAACTAGGACCGTTCACACAAGAAGAACTCGACTCGGTTCTCAGAAAAATTAAAAATAGGAAAGCTGCAAGGCTGGACGTGATTCCCCCAGAAGTATGGAAGACCAGACAATTCGACGACATACTGCTCCGACACTGCAACGCAGTATACAATCAAAATCCGATAGATAGATGGATGAAGGCATGCATACTCCCCTTCCCTAAAAAAGGGGACCACGGATTAGCCAAAAACTACTGAGGCATAACACTTACATCCACAGCAGCCAAAATCTACAATGCCCTACTACGAAACTGCATTGAACCCAAAATCGACAACATACTTAGGAAAAACCAAAATGGCTTCCGAAGAAATAGATCCACGACCTCACAAATATTAACCATCCGTAGAATCCTTGAAGGTGTACGGGCAAAAAACCTACAAGCGACATTAATATTTGTCGACTTTACCAAGGCCTTCGATTCCATTCACAGAGGAAAGATGGAACAAATCCTATTAGCGTACGGCATACCTAAAGAAACAGTAGCAGCAATAACGATTCTCTATAGAAACACCAAAGTAAAAGTACGATCACCAGATGGAGACACGGAATACTTCGACATTGTAGCAGGAGTACTACAAGGAGATACGCTGGCTCCGTACCTCTTTATCATTTGTCTAGACTACGTACTTAGAACATCGATTGACAAAATCAGAGAGAATGGCTTCGAGCTGACGAAGAAAAGAAGCAGAAGGTACCCCGCAAAAACAATTACCGACGCCGACTACGCCGATGACATAGCGATACTGGCAAATACACCCGACCAAGCCGAAACACTACTGCATAGTTTGGAACGAGCAGCCGCAGGCATAGGCCTCGATGTTAATGCACACAAAACGGAATATATGTGCTATAATAAAAAGGGAGACATCTCCACTCTAGACGGAACCCCTCTTAAACTAGTAGACAAATTCACTTAACTTGGAAGCAGCGTCGAATCAACCGAAAAGGACATCGAAACGAGGTTAACAAAAGCATGGACAGCTATCAATAGGCTATCGATTATATAGAAATCAGACCTAACTGATAAAATGAAACGCAGTTTCTTCCAGGCAGCGGTCACTTCGATACTGCTATATGGGTGCACTACATGGACGCTAACAAAACGGCTCGAGAAGAAGCTAGACGGCAATTACACAACAATGCTGCGTGCAATCTTGAACAAGTCCTGGCGGCAACACCCCACAAGACACCAACTGTACGGCCACCTGCCTCCTATCACGAAAACTATTCAAGTTACACGAACCAGACATGCAGGACACTGCTGGAGAAGCAGAGACGAACTCTTAAGTGATGTACTCTTATGGACCCCCACACATGGCCGTGCAAAAGCAGGACGACCAGCACGAACATACATTCAGCAGCTATGTGAGGATACGGGATGTTGTCCTGAAGACCTGCCAGGGGCGATGAACGATAGGGAGGAGTGGCGAGAGAGGGTCAGGGATATCCGTGCTACCAGCGCGACATGATGATGATGATAATGCATCTATGTTACTGCAAAAAAGCCGAACTTTCCCGAGCGTTTCCGGAAATAATCGAAATATGCCTTGCTAATCAAATTTAAGATAAAATAATTCAACCAAACTGTTTACTAAGTTACAAACAAGTGTAAACATGAATTTATCGCAGCTAAGTGAAAATCTACAATGTGCAGAAATGGTGATCCAATTCTGCCAAGAAAAAAAAAACTTATTGGCAAAATTAAAAGTTGCGGGGCATGTGAGCATCCTTGCCACCTAAAAAAAAAAAAAATGAGGAAAAGTTATGCCTGAAGATGCTGTAACACCAAATGCAGGATATGGATTATTATTACATTGTTAGGTGAAAGTACAGAATAGTTACAAACCACTCCCCCTGATAGTTGATCGGAAATTACTGCATTTCTTCACAATATTACGTCATTTTAAAATAAACCTTCTTCATGTGAATATTGCAACCAAGATGAATATAGCAGTTTGCAATGCGCTGAGAATAATAAAAACAAGTCCTGTCTTAGAAATATAGAAAGATATTTAAATGCCATATTTAACGAATAAAGGAAATTGCCAACAGAGAACAAAAAAGCTACGGTTTGCAGTTTTAAAACCAATATGGCAGAGTAAAGAGTCTGTTCGATAGTCTACAACATCGGATGTTTCAACTTCAGTAGGTACGAAAAGAAATCTCTCCATACTTGCTCGCAAGTGTACAGTGTGAGCATAAAAACATTGTTCGATTTCATAGTAGTCGTAACATGAAAACTTATTGGAATATATTTATAGATATGGTGACAACACATATTTCTTTATGGGATCATAAAACTGTAATCATCAATGTGCAAGAATATTCCTGTAAAGTTACATTCTATTTGAAATCAAGGAATGTTTCTGTACTCAGCTTGTAAGTCGTCGACGATGAAGATTTCAAGGAATGATACATTTATTCCAAAAGTTCTCAACTACTATAAAGATATATACGCTTAGATAAGTTGATTTAGAGCACAGACCGACTCATGTTTAAGTAAGACAACAATGTTTCGTGTATTAGTCGATCCAATATATTCAGAATGATCGAACAAGTAATCATTGATAGTGAGTTAATCCTGCAAATCTTTTGTATATATTAACCTACAACAATTGGTATGAGATCGATGCGACACAAGGTCACCTTTTAAGCGGGTCATATCTCGTTCAAATTCATAATTTTCTTTCTTCTTGACTGGTATCTTACCAGAGCTGCAGAGACAATCTGTCCTACTATTTACCCATTGTAGGGAGAAGAGATAGATTCATGGCTTTCTCAAGGGCATGAGTGCGTAGTAAAACGCAGTCAGCTACGTACAGTATTTGAACTCGGATCGGGGGACTCACCGTGGGGTAGTAGCTTGCTTTATGGACTGCGACATCTTAGTAAGCGAGTTGGAACTCTTATCAAGCGATTACATTCACTTTCGGACTAATGCCCTTGGAGATCGTATGAACCCTCCATCCCTCCATTTATTGGTTAAATAGTACCACTACTGTTCTTTCACAAGGATGGATTTGGCATTAAATAACCCACGAAAGGTTAATATGCCATTAAACTGAAAAGAAACTGAAACCAAATCTGAATTAATCAAGTCGGCTAGGGCAGTAGAATACACCGAATACATCTCTGCATAGGGGTACCCCTCCACAACAAGTGTCCAAGATATGAGGCTAAATAATCTGATAGTGAGGCTTCAGTAATGCTGGAGCTTTGGGGGATGCGAAGTACCTCTTCAATGCTCCCAGGTCCACTCTGGCCCAGTGGGATAGCACCGGATAGGGTCCAATCTATGGGTCAAATAGAAATGTTTGATATTGAATCTGTGTGCAAACAGATGACTTGTGTTAAAATGAATCCTTTGAAATAGAACATTTATCTGTGTGTAAACAAATAATGGATGTTTAATTGAATTGTTAGTGATACATTGCAATACTTGGAACCATCTAAATGTGTGTAAATGAATGAGTAATGTTTAATAGAATAATTAGTGTTAAATAGCAATACTTGTAATCACTTCATTGTGTGCAAACAAATAATTAATATTGAATAGGATTATTAGTGTTAGTAATAATTGAAACCATTTAACTGTGTAGAAATAATAACAATATTCGTGTGCAAACAAATTAGTTCTAACTCATTTAAAAATAAAATTACCAATAAACTGTGTGCAAACAAATGAATGATGCTAAATTGTGACTATTATATAGCAATACTTGAAACATTTAAATGTGTGCAAACAAATGAATGATGCTAAATTGTGACTATTATATAGCAATACTTGAAACATTTAAATGTTTGCAAACAAATAATTTATAGTAAATAGAAATATTTGGAACAATTCAACTGTTTGCAAAAAAAATGAGCTTAGGTGTTAAAATCCTTGACATCATCGTAGTAGTTCCGTTGTTCACAGAATCCAGTGTTAGAACTTCTTGTCTATAGATTCCCTCTAGTGTTAAAATACAAAATATACGTCTTCCAGGCAGAAAGTTCAACTAGCAACTCAGTCTTTGAGGACAGTCGCAAACGATCTTGAATACTTTCAGTCCTCGTCTTTGATTGGTCAATTTTTACTGGAAGTGCCAAATTTTGGGACAATTCATAATTAGAAATGACGATTTTGCGTGTAGTTTATACCAGATAGAATCCAAGATCAGGCTCTTTTAAAAATGTTATCTACAAAATGTGTTTATAAATCATATGTCTAGTGTACATGTATAAACAGGGTTGGACATTTAATAACCAACAATGGTTGATATGTCATAAAACTCAAACCAACCAAACCAAACCGAATCTGAACTCAGGTCACCGATTCCATTTCTTGAGACGATAACCGATACGCTATGTGCGCAAACTAATCTGCTGTAGCAGGTTTTGGTTTTAACACTTATAGGTACTCGAAGACGTCACTTGGCCACAAAAAATACGAGATTACAAAATAACAAATGAAGAGTAAGAATGTAGTAAAAGTATCTGAGAAATAGGTAAAGCAAAACGAAGACACTAATAAAACCTGCTCTAAGCTATTTACAATAGGTCTTATAAAATAGACACTAATAAAACCTGCTCTAAGCTATTTACAATGGGTCTTATAGAATAGACACTAATAAAACCTGCTCTAAGCTATTTACAATGGGTCTTATAAAATAGACACTAATAAAACCTGCTCTAAGCTATTTACAATGGGTCTTATAAAATAGACACTAATAAAACCTGCTCTTAGCTATTTACAATGGGTCTTATAAAATAGACACTAATAAAACCTGCTCTAGGCTATTTACAATGGGTCTTATAAAATAGACACTAATAAAACCTGCTCTAGGCTATTTACAATGGGTCTTATAAAATAGACACTAATAAAACCTGCTCTAGGCTATTTACAATGGGTCTTATAAAATAGACACTAATAAAACCTGCTCTAAGCTATTTACAATGGGTCTTATAAAATAGACACTAATAAAACCTGCTCTAAGCTATTTACAATGGGTCTTATAAAATAGACACTAATAAAACCTGCTCTAAGCTATTTACAATGGGTCTTATAGAATAGACACTAATAAAACCTGCTCTTAGCTATTTACAATGGGTCTTATAAAATAGACACTAATAAAACCTGCTCTAAGCTATTTACAATGGGTCTTATAAAATAGACACTAATAAAACCTGCTCTAAGCTATTTACAATGTGTCTTATAAAATAGACACTAATAAAACCTGCTCTAAGCTATTTACAATGGGTCTTATAAAATAGACACTAATAAAACCTGTTCTAAGCTATTTACAATGGGTCTTATAAAATAGACACTAATAAAACCTGCTCTAAGCTATTTACAATGGGTCTTATAAAATAGACACTAATAAAACCTGCTCTAAGCTTTGTACAATGGATCTTATAGAATAGACATTAATAAAGCCTGCTCTAAGCTATTTACAATGTATCTTATAGAATAGACAATAGTAAATAACAGACACTTATAATAGACGCTTATAAAAACATTATAGATAATAGACACATATGTAATATGTATGCCACTTATAAAACCTGGTCCAAGACAGAGTAAGACATTTATAAACTATGGTCCAAGGTATTTACCATGTATTTTATAGAATTGACACTTATGAATAATAGACACTTATAAATAATAAACACTTATAACAGACATTTATAGTAGACATTTTTAAAGAAATATGTAAGACACTAATTCATGGTTGTAGCTGTGAGGAAACCATTCATGATGGAATTTCCTGGTTGAATGAATAGAAAATGTATTGTTTCGAAGAATGGCAAGGAAAATTCTCTAAAACAGACATTCCTTCTCATAGGTTTCATTCTTACGGTTTGCAGTCTTAGAACTGTAACGATTCCGAACTCAAGTACAGTGTACGTAAATGTTTTTAAAATTCTTTTTTTTTATTATTTGCTTACTTGCGTGTCAGTCTCGAAATCCTTTGAGGATGAAGCTTAGTTATCGACATAAAATTCAGGACTGATATTTTTGGTTAAGCAGCTGGATAATCTAAGGTCTAGATCTGTCCCTACTGATTACTGACTAGGACGTAAATAGATACCAGAGTTTTTCAAGAGAAACATTTCATATAAATTACTTATTTCGCTTCATCAGTTACAGGGTCAAATAAGGCGGTGGGAGGATTCTTTATATGACTTTTTTTAAACGGTGATGTTCTTTCTGCCTAGAAAATCAGCATCTGAGCTCAAGCTCTAACCAATTGCACCAGAACGAAATACATAACTATCTGTTCATATCTATATCCACTAATTCAACTTTCTCTGTCTCACCTCTCTCTCTGTCTTTACACACACACACACACACACACACACACACACACACACACACACACATATATATATATATATATATATTTATTTCTCATTTCTCATTTTCTTCTTTCATTCATTCTTTTTTTCCGGTCTCTTTTTTGAATTTTATTTATTTCCTTTCTTTCTTTCTTTCTTTCTATCTTTGTCATATTCATGGTTTTGTACTAAATTTGACTCAGTCTATTATCATTTGACGGCATCAGCTGTTATCATTTTTTTTGCTTATGTCATACAAGTGTCCAGTTTAGTAATAATTAGTGCATCAACTACGATGGTACATTTTGATCAACGCCCTGTTCCTTTGATGAAAAAAAAAACGAACACATTAAAACAATGAGAATAACATTCTAAGAAAAAGAAAAAAAAATTCTATAAAAAATACTGCACAAGGTTGTTTATGAGTAAGGAATCGGATAAGACATTGGTGAGAATTTGAGGGTGGAGAAAAAGTCTACAGTAACCCTGGAAGAATAGGAATTATACCAACCGCGTGATTAATGGGAGAGGGGTGACGGTTAAGTTTTGGTTTTAAGCAGATGAACACTCTCTGTGGATCTCCTTGACGGTGGAGAGAAAGAAAAGCAAAAACAAAAATGATAAGAAATTTACCAAGGCCAAAACGATAAAACGATGACGACGTCAACGAAGAAGAAGAAGAAGAAGAAGAAGAAGAAGAACTTAAGATCAAACACACACACACACACACACACAGAGAAAATCACCAAGGCCAAAACGATAATGACGATGTCAACTACGAAGGAGAAGAAAAATACAAAATTGTAAACACACACACACACACACACACATATATATATATATGTATATATTAAGTATCGCCCATAAATGATTATACGACAAACAATTTTTAAAGTAAAACATTAGTGTTCTTATAAATAACATGTATATGGATTTTATAATTTTTTGTGAAATATTATAAAATCAAAACGGATATTATTAGGTATTCTTTTATGACCAAACACATCAGAATTGAAACATCGTCACCAAAATGTAGTAATCGTTATCGTCGTTAGAAATGGACTCAGAGACACGAGTTTAAATCCAAGACGAAGCAGTCTGCATTTCACATAGCGCTTATTACCTTTGGGAAAGGTATGCATATAGTTATTATTCTTCCAGCGTAAATACTAGGGCAGACTGGGCTCTTTAATACAAATGATTTGTTAACAAAAAGTATATAATGGTTAATCTAATTTAACAGATGTAGCAGTCACAGATCTATTTTCTCTCGCGAATCAATGCCCCCGCCAAGCGATTCGGCCACACACTGACCAATCAAGGGCAGAGCACATTGATTCTTTCTTCCTCTCTAGAACTAATTTTTCTAGCCCTTTTTGGAAGTCACGACAAAGCAGAGAGCACCTAGCTAGCAGCGAAGAAAGGTCTCTCTCCCGTACTCTCCAACGGACATTGCCCATGGAAGATGTTCACTGAAGAGCACGCTGCTACTAGCTACACACACAGAAGAACCAGCCCTGCGGCCAGTCACACGAGCTACCTGCTACAGTGACACATCTGCTACAAACTCAAGGACCAACATATTAACCAGCGACACCAAAAAGAACCTTTTTCTCACTCTGACTCATTTACTTCTGCTATAATAATAAACCTTTCGTTGTTGTGTTTTCAAAGAAGTTTCGTTATTTATTTGTTTTGTCAATTAATTTATAGTGTTATGGAAAGTAACCATTAAACACTAAACAGTCATTTGCACACAGTAAAATGATATGCATATTTTTGGTTTGGTTTTATGGCATCTCAAACTTTGTAGGATATTTAATACCAAATCCTACTTATACGTATATATCAAATATATACGATCTGTAAACACATTTTGTCGATTGTATTTTTAAACGAACCGAAGCTTATTTTTTAGCACACAGTTAAATAGTTTCAAGCATTGCTATCTAATATGAATAATTTTATTTACTATTAATCATTAGTTTGCGTACAGTTAAATGGTTTCAAGTATTTCTATGTAACAGTAACAATTTAACATATGTGATTTGTTTGCACACGTCTCAGCAGATATACATGATATATAAGAGATTAGTTTGTCAGTAATTTCATTTTTGATTTTGTATTACTATTGTTTCTCTATAGTTAAATGGTTTCAATTGCAATTTAACACTAATTATTCTATTCAATATAAATCATTTGGTGCCCGTGGTGTAATGGCTATCGTCGTAGGAAATGGACACGGCGACATGAGTTCAAATCCTGGACGAGACTAATTGCATTTCACATAGCACTAATACCCTTGGGAAAGGTATGAATCCAATTATTCTCCCTCCAGCTATGGGTAAATAGTAGGGCAGACTGGGGTCTTCAGTCTTGGTAAGGCGACTAGTCTAGGAGAAGGAAAACTCTGAATTCAAACCTCTTAAACTCCGCTTAAAAATGACCTTGTGTCATCCTGCCCGAGCGGAGGGGTTGGGTAAATATGATAAATCACTTGTTTCTACACAGTGAAGTGGTTACAAGTATTGCTATTTAACACTAATTATTCTATTAAACATTACTCATTCGTTTGCACACGGTTCCAAGTATAGCTGTGTATCATTAACAATCCAATTAAGCATCACTTATTTGTTTACACACAGCTAAATGATCAAACAGTTTTATTTCAAGCAATTCAATTTAGCATAAGTCATTTGTTTGCAGTCAGTTTAAATGTCACCATTTCTATTTGACACATAGCTAGGATCCTAATAGGTACTACCACTCTGGGCAAGAGTGGACCTGGGAGCAATAGTAATGAAGGGTTACCCTACATTTCCCAAACTCCAGGACTGGAACCTCAACATCAGAAGGTTTAATGTCATATCCAGGACACTTGTTGGAGGGGGGATCTGACCCCACCTGCAGAGATGCAGTCGGTGTCTTCTATAGCCCCATTCGACTGGGCTGTTGTGCGGAGGTATATATTTGAATTCTGAGTACCCCGTCTCCTTGACCGGCTGTTGGATCAAAAGCCCAACCGGCCATAATATTAGTTGGGGAGGAGATTCATAATTTTCATAGGGGCAGTAGCGCAAACAGAAACACAAACAGCTTCGTTCTGAATTTGAATTTGGTTCACCGTGTCCATCACATAAGACGATAATTGTGACACCAAACGCCTCTTACACGTATGTATATGCATGTACATATATATAAAAATGTATGCATGTAAATGTATATATATATGTATGTATGTATGTATTTGTGTAGGTAGTTTGGTTTCTTTGTTTAATGACATATCAACCTTTGTAGGTTATTTAATGCCAATGCCATTCTCCGAGAAGAACAGTTGTGGTACTATTTAACCCATAGCTGGGAGGATAAGGGGGTTCATGCCTTTCCCAAGGGTATTTGCCCGAAAGTGAACGTAATAACGCGACTGGAGCACGAACTCGCGTACTACGCTTCCGCAGTCCATCGCTTTGACCATTACACCACAAGGACACCCCACCTTGTGTAGGTATGTAACAACAAAAATGTATGTATGTATGTAGTTGTATGTATGTATATGCATGAATGTATGTATGTATGTAACAACAAAAATGTATGTGTGTATCTATGCATGTGTGTGTATATATGGATTTATCATATTTACCCAACCCCTCCGCTCGGGCAGGATATGACACAAGGTCAATTTTTAAGCGGAGTTTAACAGGTTTGAATTCAGAGTTTTCCTTCTCCTAGACTAGTTGCCTAATCAAGGCTGAAGAACTATATATATATATATATATATATATATATATATATATATACCTCGTGTATATATGGATTTATATATGCATGTAACAACAAAAATGTATGTGTGTATGTATGTATATGTGCATATAACAACAAAAATGTATGGATACATCTATGTATCTATGTATTTGTGTATGTATGTAACAACATAAATGTATGTATGTATATATGCACTTGTGTATATATGGATTTATGTATATATATATATGTAAGTATGTATGTATGTATGTATGTATGTATGCATCTAACGACAAAAATGTATGTATGTATGTATGTGTGTATATATGGGTGTATGTATGCCTGTATGTATGTGTATGGATGTATGTAACAACAAAAATGTATGTACATATGTGTGTATATATGGATGTATGGATGGATGTAAGTATTTGTGTATGTATGTAACAATAAAAATGTATGTATGTATGTAAGTATTTATGTATGTATGTATGTATCTAACAGTAAAAAATATATGTATGTACGTATGTATGTAACAACAAAAATGTATGTATATAAGTGTATATATAAGAGACGTACTCTTATGGACCCCCACACATGGCCGTGCAAAAGCAGGACGACCAGCACGAACATACATTCAGCAGCTATGTGAGGATACGAGATGTTCTCCTGAAGACCTACCTAGGGCGATGAACGATAGGGAGGAGTGGCGAGAGAGGGTCAGGGATATCCGTGCTACCAGCGCGATATGATGATATATATATATATATATATATATATATATATATATATATATATATGTATGTGTCAAACAATAAAAATGTATGTATGTACAAGCATATAACACAGCAAAATCGGCACATAATAGCGCACATATTGGGACAATATGGTCCAAATGCAGTTAGATAGTATAGCAATTCCCAACCTAATTTCTGTTGAATGATGATTTAGTGTTGGTTTCGTTTGAGCTTAACATAAATAAATTAAATAATTCAATCACTTAATATACGGAGATAACTATGAAATGCTAATTAGAATCTCATTATTTCCTGTGTTTTAGCGGTAGTATCCCTACAGCTATTGTATTCAAAATTTGAGATATTTTTTTCATTTTTCTTTAAGATATGTTGATACAAAAATGACAGTTTCAGTTTTTAGGATCTGTGTGACGATACACAGAGATGATTGATAGTTCATGTTTTGTCCCCTGGGTAAATATTTAGGCAAAATATATGCCAATTAGTCTGGTGTATTCTGTTTGTTAATTCAAAATTTCTCTGAAATTACACAGACATACGCTCACGCTCGGAGAGAGAGAGAGAGAGAGAGAGAGAGAGAGAGAGAGAGAGAGAGAGAGAGAGAGAGAGAGAGAGAGATGTATACACAGACGCAGATACATAATTCAACCACGCACTAGCCCAGCGAGACACACGCTCACACATCCAGACACGCACACAGTCACACAAGAGCGCACACACTGACACACATATACGCTTGTACGTACGTAGACACATACAAACACATAGGCACACGTGCACACACGCACATGCATGCACACACAGATAGGCGTATACGCTCACACACAGATGCAGAAACACAATCACAGACATAGACAGACTCTCTCTCTCTCTCTCTCACACACACACACACACACGCGCGCACGATATACTTGTCATTTGTTTGTAAACTAATTTTAAAGTAAGTTTAAATAAAAATCTGAGGAACTTTAAAGTAATTAAGTATAACTGAAGAAGCATAATCAAAATGAGGATGTTAAGGAACTTCTTCGACCACAGAAAAAATGTATTGATTGGCTGTTGGGGTTTTATGCATATTTACCTTTGTAGGTTATTTTATGCCAAATCCATTTTTATACAAATAATCAGTTCTATTTCAAACAATTCAGTTTAGCATAAGTACGCAGTTTAATTGTCAAAAGCATTTCTATTTCAAGCAATTCAATTTCGTCAAAAAGTTCTAATTCAACCAATTCAGTTTAGTATAAGTATAGATTTTGTTTACACACAATTAAATGTTAAAGCAGTTCTATTTCGAACAATTAAATTTAGCGTAAGTACGCTGTCTAAATGTAGGTACACAGTTTAATTGTCAAAAACATTTCTATTTCAGGCTATTGAGTTTAATCAAACAGTTCCCATTCAAACAATTCAGTTTAGCATAAGTACTCAGTTTAGTTCTATTTAACCCATTAAAAGGGCCCTATCAGGTGCTATCGTTCCAGGCCAGAGTGGACCTGGGAGTGACGGCAATAAAGGGGTACACCGTATTCCCCAAAGCTCCAGCATTACAGGAACCTCACCATCAGATTGTTTAGTGTCATATCCAGAATACTCATTAGGCGGAGGGGTCTTACCCCTCTGCAGATGTTGGTTGTTGGCTGTTTGGTTGGGTTTTATGGCATATCAAACTTTGTAGGTTATTTAATACCA
The DNA here is from genome assembly GCA_963585895.1 of Sepioteuthis lessoniana. NCBI lineage: Eukaryota > Metazoa > Mollusca > Cephalopoda > Myopsida > Loliginidae > Sepioteuthis > Sepioteuthis lessoniana. The sequence goes on along the minus strand of OY757917.1, from coordinate 101,956,571 downwards.
AATCCATTTTTAGGCAAATAGTCAGTTCTATTTCAAACAATTCAGTTTAGCATGAGTACACTGTTTAATTGTCAAAAACATTTCTATTTCAAGCTATTCAGTTTAGCCAAACATTTCTGATTAAGCTAATTCAGTTTAATATATGTATAGACTTTGTTTACACGCAGTTGAATGTCAAAACAGTTCTATATTAATCAATTCGGTTTTGCATAAGTACAGTTTCAATGCCAAAAACAGTTCCATTTCAAACAATTCAGTTTATCGTAAGCACATATATTATTTCATGACCTTCACCTCTACTGAAACATGGATATGTTTATATAAATAATACATCCTTTAAATATTTTTCATATTTTGCAAGTGTATATCGTTTGATTTATCCGATTTCTCTCTAATATGTATATATGTATATTGCTTATTAAATATACAGGATGATTGAAAAATAATTTCCTAATTTACTTTTGTCTCAGATTTATATCTAGTAAAAATTATAGAATAAAGAAGTAAATAAGAATTAAAAAATAGGTACGTGCACCATTAGTGATTCGTTATTATATATATATATATATATATATATATATATATATATATGATAACGAATCACTAGGGGTGCACGTACCTATTTTTGAGATACATAGAGATATATACTCCCCTACCCCCGTAGGGTTGAGTTCTCTAGCGAATGAAGTAATCGTTTTGCCATTAGCGTTTATTGCAAGTCTCTTCATATATGAATTGAGGTCTCGGTAGCCGTTATACGGATGTAAGCAATAGTAATTGTGATTCATAACCGTTTAAAATTTACTTCGCTGCTACTGGCTCCTCGTGGCTGAGGGTTAGAAGCTTGGATTGGCGTTTGAGTCAACCGGGTTTCGATCCCTGCTACGGGAAGCTTATATGTCTAGCCACACTGATGAGTTCTGATAGAACGAAACAGATCTGTCTGTGGATGACTATATATGTATAGCTGGGAGGATAAGGGGGCTCATACCTTTCCCAAGGGTATTTGCCCGAAAGTGAACGTAATAGCGCGACTGGAGTACGAACTCGCGTACTACGATTCCGCAGTCCATCGCTTTAACCATTACACAACGAGGACACCCCCGTTAAATTAGGGAGTCACTTTACAATCATCATCAGTGATTCCTTATCATGTATGCATAAATATATTAATTACTTAGCTTACTGAATATATCGTGTGATTGCTTGTGAAATATCTATAGATATATATGTGTGTGTGTATATATGTATGTATGTATTACCCCCCCCCCGCAGACAAACAGAATGTGACCCACGGTCAATTTTTAAGCGGAATTTAAGAGGTTTGAATTCAGAGTTTTCCATCTCCTAGACTGGCTGCCTAACCAAGGCTAAAGAGCCCCATTTGCTCTACTAATTAGCCAAAACTGGAGGGAGAACAATTGGATTTGTGCCTTTCCAAGTGTTTTAGTGCTATCTGAAATGCAATCAGCCTCGTCCAAGATTAGGACTTGTGTCACCGTGTCCATTTCCTATGATGATAACCCTTACACCACGAACAACTTACACACACACACACAAACACACACACACACATATATATATATATATGTGTGTGTGTGTGTGTTTAAGAGAGTGAGAGGTAGGTGCTCGTTGAGTAAAAAATCCCCTCTTTAAAAACGCACCAGCTTCCTTGGGCGTTTTTACATTATACTGTATACTGATTCGACAGCTTTTTACATTATGCACTGAAGTCCCCATGGTATAATGTCTAATGTGCAAGTCTGTGACCCCGTAAGCGAGTTCAATCTCCAGTCACGCAATAACATTCAATTTGGGACTAATGCTTTTGATAAAATCATGAACCTCCTTATCCCTTTTGGCAATACATTAGACAGTAACATTACTAATCTTCGGCAAGACTGGCTTTAGCATTAAATAACTCATTAAGGTTGATGTGCCATTAAAGCAAAGAAACCCAACCATTACTTTTTATATGACATTATATATTGATTCCATTACATTATACACTGATAATGTTTTGTTTGCTATAGACACAGTTTCAGGTCATTGTATTCTCCGGTCTTCTCCAGAAAAATTAATGATATTTGCTAAAGAAGATATAGAGAGACGACCATTGATACCAAGATATTATTACAATGTCATTCTACAGCTTGACTCGTTGAAATCCTATAAACCTAATTAAGGTGCTTTATTTTTTTGTTTTATTTTCAGATTATAAAGAATATAATCAGTTTTGTTCCCAAAAGAATTAAATCAAATTATTTACTTAAGTTTTTGGAATTTCTGTAATCACTCTTCATTGATAGATTTTTCTCATTCCGTTGTTCATGTTAAAGGATATCTCCTGTTTTTCCATTACGCTATGCACGTGTGTTCGCTCATCACCGAGCGGTCGTACAAAAAGAAGTTCTTTATCGTGAAGAAGTAGCTAGTAAGCTTGTCATCATGGCGTAGTGACTAACGTGTTGGACTGCAATAACATACTAAGCGAGTTCGAACTCCAGTCGCCTCTTAACTTTCAATTTTGGACTAATATCATTGGGAAAGGTATGAACTCCATTAGCACCCCACTTCAGGTGGGGGTTAAATAGTACCACTTTTATTTTTCTACAAGGGTTATATTTGGCATTAAGTTACCCACGAAGGTTGATATGCCATTAATCCAATAAGCAAAACCAAACGATTTTTTATATATACTACTATATGTGTAATATAATGAACAATAGTAAGTAATAATATTAGTTAATTATTTTATTTGTAGCAATGAATTCAAAGTTAAGTAAAAACTTTAAATAGAAGTTTAAGTCGTATTCGAAAGGTCAAATAGTGCACGTATCGTAGGATATGTAATTGACAGGGTGTTTTGAAATTTGCTGCTGACAGGATGTTTAAAATATGCATTTCGAATTCAATGACAGATAATTTAGCTGACGGGTTTATCGAGAGTTTTTAATGACACGTATTCTTATCATTATTTGCCTATGAGATAATTAGAATATTATATTAGCAGGGAAATTTTTAGCGGTTAGACAGTTCAGAGAGTCAGAAGCAGAGGGTCGCAGTTAATCGAATACTCTTGGATCCAGAGACGATAGCCCTGTGGGAACGGAGGGCCTGGTTGGGGTAAAAGAGTAGAGGTCAGTGTTTTGATCGGTCGTCTCTCACCAATGAAATTATCTACATTTCTAATGAACACCAACCTATCTTTCTCTCTCGTTTCGCTGACGACAACTGTGTGAAATGTTGCAGTCAGAAAATAATTTTTTCGTATTCGAATCAACTAGATCCGTTTGGTACTTTGAGAAATTTAACACCTTAACTCATATTTTATACCCGAACGTTATATATAGACAAGTACTGTTGCTTTTTTTTATCATTCAGGGTTTTCGGATAGTTGTCTTCATCTTCCTTACTATATTCACAATGTTTTGGCTGATATGTCCTCAGCGCTTCTTCAGGTGTTTCAAGCAGGACATATAGCGTAACAGTTATAGGCTTTAGTTCCCTAAGCTTCTAAATAACAATAATCTGGAGGCCCTGACTGCAGACGAGTAACAATACGGGAATACTTAACACTTGTATCTGGTTATAGTTAATGGAATCAGGCGACTCCTCGTGGCTTAAATAAAGGACGTGGTTTAAAGTTCTGTGTAGGTTCCCGAATTCGAGAAAAAACACCTGAAGAATGCCGGAGGACACATCGGCCGAAACTTTGTGAATATTATAATAACGGTGAAGACAATAGTCCGAAAACCTTGAATGATAAAAATTATCAAGCTTCATCTCAGAAATTCAGATAGCTAAGTATTGTTGAGCTAAACTAAGCTAAGCTTACAAAATAATTAGCTTTTAGATAGAAACAGATCACCCAAGACTAAACTTAGTATTAATTAACAAGAAGAAAAAAAAGAACAAGCCATTTAATAGATTTTATCATTGCAGCGGACCAGAGAGAGAGAGAGAGAGGGGGGGAGAGAGAGAGAGCGAGAGAAAGAAAGAAAGCGAAAAGATAGACAAATACTTAGATCTTCCCAGAGACCTCATAAATGTAGAATTCGGTAAAGATCAGCTAGAATATTCAGAAGAGTCCAAAAGACCTCCTCTATCACTCAGACTTCAGTGAAAAAGCACCAGTTAAAACTGGTTAGAAAAACTCACTTGGAATAAAACTAATATCAGAACAACTGGATTGGTTTGGTTTTTATGGCATATCAACCATTGTAGGTTATTTAATGCCAAATCCGATTTATTCATATATATTCGATATATATGATTTGTAAATATAAGACAACAAAGTTAAACGGTTTCAAGTATTGCTATGTATCCCTAACAATTCGATTAAAGATTGTTCATTTGTTTATACACAGTTAAATGATCAAACAGTTCTATTTCTAACTATTGAATTTAGCATAATTCTTTTGTTTGCACTCAGTTTAAATGTCCAACAGCTCTATTTGACCCACTCTGCTACCACTCTGGGCTCGAGTGAACCAGGGAGCAATGGCAATAAAGGGGTACTTCGCTTTCCCCAGAGTTCCAGCATTACAGGAGCCTCACCGTCAGATTGTTTAGTGTCATATCTAAGACCATCCTTGGTGGGGTCTTACCCCTCTACAGATAGGCAGTCGGCATATTCTACAGCCCCAGCCGATTGGGCGGCAGAAAAATTGGAGAAAAAGAAAATTTTGAATACCTGGAAATATGAAAATCAGATATACATGAGATGTATATGGAAAGGAAAAAAGTAAGAAAAGTGTTGCTCTGAAGAAACTATCTTGAAACCGGAGTCTGTCGCAAAAATATCATCAAAGGAATTAATATTTGGGCAGTCTTCCATTTAAGATACTCTGGATTCTTTTTTAAATGGACGAGGGTGGAACTCAAATATACGAGCCAAAGAACTAGGAAATCTATGACGACGAATAAGGCTCTATATTCGAAGATGGTTTGTTTGGTTTTTATGGCATATCAACCTTTGTAGGTTATTGAACGCCAAATCCATTTTTATGTAAATAATCTGTTCTATTGAAAACAGTTCAGTTTAGCATAAGTACACAGTTTAATTGTCAAAAACATTTCCATTTCAAACTATTCAAGCAGTTATATGTAATAATTCAGTTAAGTGTAAATACAGTTTTAATGTCGAAAAACAGTTCTATTTGAAATAATTCAGTTAAGCATAAGCACGCAGTTTAAGTGTAAGTACGGTTTAATTGTGAAAAACATTTCTATTTCAAGCTATTCAGTTTACTCAATTCATTTTAGCATAAGTATGCTGTTAGTTCTATTTAACCCATAGATAGGGCCCTATCAGGTGCTACCACTCCGGGCCAGAGTGGACCTGGGAGCGATGGCAATGAAGGGGTACTCCGCATTCCCCAATGGTCCAGCACTGCTAGAATCTCACCATCAGATTGTTTAGTGTCATATCCAGGACCCTCGTTAGGTGGGGGGTCTTACCCCTCTGCAGAGTTGCAGTCAGTGTATTCTACAGCCCCAGCTGACTGGGCAAATCTATATTCGAAGGATGACATAGACTGACACTATGTGTTAAGAAAAGGAGGAACAGGACCCACCAGCATTGATAATTGCGTAGAGGCGACATTCCACAAAAAAAAAGAGTAAAGAAACACTGATTACAGCAACGAGTAACGACAATATCCACAGAAATGAATTAAAGACAAGCCAAAAAATCTATGATAAAAATCTAAAAGATGAAAATAGAAAGAAAATATAATTGTACGGATACTATAAACAACAAATTAATGAAATTTTACACGTGATGACCTGGACATGGCTAAGCAAAGTGATGTATAGCCATATAATAACCATGACCATGATTAACTATACAAATACATAATACATATACATATGCAGCAGAATCATTATGGCACAATGAATAACGACGAGCGAAGACTTCTTTAAAAAAAATATGTACCTCTCATTTTATTGTAACGTTTGTGTGTGAGAGCGAGTTGGAGACCGAACAAAGACTGCAATATATTGACCCCACTCTTATGGTCATCAGCGTTGTGTCTTTCTCGTTCTCCTGATGCTCAACTGGAGAGCCGGGGCCCACTCTGCTGGCTTTCTCTACTGCACCTTATCACCAACTGGCCTGGTCCCCAAACTCCATCTCGTCTCTATCACATCTGATCTCCAACTGTCTGACTTCCTGTCTTGACCGAGTTATATAATAGTTCAACGCCCACTCAATCGCCCACTCAATCTTTGGAATGGCATGTTTGATCGTCATCAAGCGGAAATAACTGTCATGCAGTTCAGAGGTCACTCTCTTCCGGTGCATCAGTCTATGCGTGTATCATGGGCTTTTACCACGTCCCATTTCATCAGCCAAATCCACCCACGTGATCTCTTTCGATTACTGGCCATTGGAATGTGTCACTTCCTTCCGGTGCATCACTTTGGAATGGCATGTTTGCCCGGGCCGAAGGTCAGTATATAACAAAAGGAAACCTGACGAGAGAAACTGAATCTCTTTTAATAGCAGCACAAAACAAAGCTAGAAAAATAGTGTTAAAGCAAAAATTGATAATACACCGAAGTGTTTTTATTCGGTGACAGAGTGAAACCGTTAATAAGCAAATGCTGCAATTTGGCAAAAAAATAATTTATTTGTAAGCATGATTGGGTGGGAAATGTAATTCTCTGGTAATTGTACAATCCATTAAAATTTGTCTATGATTACAAATGGTCTGAGCCCAAATCAAGATCTGTCCTAGAAAATGGGACGCATAAAATTCTCTTGGAATAATTCAAACGGATCAGTCAAACACAGCTAAAAAGGCCTGGCCTTCTATTAACAAAGAAGAAGAAAAGAACTTTTTATCTCGTGGATTTTGCCTTTTCCCCAATGCCTTTTCCACAAAATAAAAATAAACTAAAACGAAAAGACTAAGAAATACATAGATCTTGTCAAAGAACTGAAAAAGCCTTCAAAGAAAATAGTTTGCAGAAACTGGAGATTAGAGGAAGGACCGAAACCATCGAGACTACAATAGATCAGCAAGAATACTTAGAAGAGTCCTGGGGACCTGAAAAGACTTGTTATAACTCAGACTCCAGTGAGGCCCAGTCGGATGGGGCTAGAGATTACACCGACTGCATCTTTGAAGATGAGTAAGACTCCACCCCCCAAAAAAACGAGTGTCCTGATCTGACACTAAACAGTCTGATAGTAAGGTTCCAGTAATGCTGGAGCTTTGGGGAATACGGAGTACCTTTTCATTGCCATCACTTCCACAGCCACTCTGGCCCGGAGTGGTAACGCCTGATAGGGTCCTATCTATGGGTCAAATGAAATTAAAAAGTTTACTTTTGCTAAACTAAGTTGTCTCCCTTTAGTCGAGGGCGACCTAAAAGCTCCCTTTTCAATAGCTTCTACACGGAGGTGTAGAGGCGGGCACTACTCCTTTCCCTGGATTGTTCGACTTTACCCTTGATATGTACCTTTTATTGCTGAGTGTTAAGCAAGGAGCTATCAAGTACCATTTTTAAAGTCTTTGGTATGACTAGACCTGGGATTGAACCCAGGTCTCGCGGACCATTGACGAACACTCAACCCACTTGGCCAATGAGCCGGTAGTTGCTAAATTAAATTGTTTGAAATAGAACTGTTTATATGTATAAAAATGGATTTGGCAATAAATAACCTACAATGGTTGATACGCCATAAAGCCAAACCAAACCAATCCTGTATATTTAATATATATGTATAAAAAGGATTTGGCATTAAATCACCTACGATGGTTGATATGCCATAAAACCAAACCAAACCTAATCATATATATTTAAAATATACTTATAAAGAGGATTTGGCATTAAACAACCTAGAATGGTTGATATGCCATAAAACCAAACCAAACCAAACCAAACCAAATCCTGTATATTTAATATATTTGTATAAAGAGGAATTGGCATTAAATAACCTACAATGGTTGATATGCCATAAAACCAAACCAAACCAAATCAAATCATAGAACGAGTGTCCCGGATATGACACTAAGCAATCTGATGGTGAGGCTTCAGTAATGATGGAGCTCTGGGAAATGCGGGCAAAGTACCCCTATATTGCCAGGGCACCTCTAGTGGTGAAATAGTTAGCAAGCTAGATTAGCAAACCTACACGAGTGAGTTCGAGTCTCATTGGGTGCCCCATTCATTCGGCCTTGTGCCAAATCGAAGCAAAGAGCTTTGTAAATTACTAAATTATTACCCTTTTATTGCTATCGCTTCTAGGTCCACTCTGGTCCGGAGTGGTAGCACAAGATACGGTCCTATGTATAGATCAAATAGAACTAAACTTTGTAATCACGCTAAACTGAATTGTTTGAAATAGAACTGTTTTTACATTTAACTGTGTCTAAACAAAAAGGTGTGTACTTCTGCTCAACTGAATTTTTTTTAAATAGAACTGTTTGATAATTTAACTGCATGTAAACAAATGATGATTTCTAATTGAATAGTTAGTGATACATAGCAAGACGTGGAACCATTTACCTTTGTTGACATGCTAAACTGAATTGTTTGAAATAGAATTGTTTTTACATTTAACTGTGTGAAAACAAAAACTGTACTTATGCTAAACTGAATTGTTTGAAATTAGATGAAACCATTGAACTGTGTACAAAACAAACCAAAACAAAACAAAAAAACGAGCTCATGTTTGATTAAAAATGTTATTTTCAAAATGTATTTAAAAATCATACATTTAATATACGAGGAGCATACGATAAGTTTCCAGACCTTTTTCGTATGGGCACTTTTATTGATAGTACACACATGAAACTCTGGTCCCTTTCGAAGTAATCTCCTCCGGCTGCAATGCATTGTTGTACCGTTCCAACAACTTCTGGAACGCCCCATGGAAGTCCTCTTGTGTGAGCGTGTTAATGACCTTCGTCACAGCCTCTTTCATCTCCTTAATTGTCTCATAACGACAGCCTCCGAGCTTAGGGAATAACCAAAAGTCACAGGGAGCAAGGTCTGGACTGAAGGGAGTCTCTGAGGAACTGTGTTGATGCCCATCTTGGTCAAATAGTCTGTGACAAGGATGGACTAGTGGATTGGTGTATTGTCCTGGTGGAAATGACACTGACCCGATTTGAAGAGTGCTGGCCTCTTCCCTTGGAATATCTTCCTGAACTCCTTTAAAACCTCAACATAGTAACCCTACGCCTTTGGCCAATCAACTCTGGTGTATTGACTTCCTTACTTCTCCCACACCGTTCATCATCCCTCACAGACTCCGTGCTCTCCTTGAATCTCTTATGCCACTTATGCCAAAAACTGATGATTGATTCATACAAGATGGTCCAAAAGCAGCTGAAGTATTCCATACGTTTCTGTGGCATTTTTTCCAAGTTTAAAACAGAATTTTATTGCATATCGTTCTTCTAAAGTGTCAGATTGCATTTTTGATATTCGCCAGCTGTGAGAATCAGGCTTTAGTAGGGTGTATTCCAATTGCTGCTGTAGCTGTTCATTTGAAGCTGAAATCATAAAAATTGGTCAGTCATCTCATTAGATGTATAGCAATAACATAGTGAATTTTCAAGAGTCTATGATAATTTGAAATGCCCATACGAAAAAAGTCTGGAAACTTATCGTATGCACCTCGAACTTTTCCTTTTGAATAATGCCTTCAATTTAAACACAGTCTCCAGCAATCTCATCTCCAAAACATCTCCAAACTATTACAGCATCACCACTTGGATTAACAGCTGGCCTAATACAATTTCCATTCATTTGTTCTGGAGTTCATTTGACAAACAATCTTTGTTTATTTACAAAAAGAGCAAATTTGGACTCATCAGTTTGTAATAGTTTTACCCCCCCAAAATCTTTTCTTAAAATATTGTATCAATAAAAAAAAAACAGATTTTATAAATTTAAAAATAGACCTAAGTCAAACTAATCGTCGCCAGACCCCGATTAAAAAATTCCACAGTTAACGGACACACCACCTGAATCCTTAGGGATAGGAATTACCCAATAAAATTTGAGAAAACAAAATTTTAGTTTAGCAACAAGTTAGATTACTAAGGATATAAAAAGGACCGATAGTCAGAAGAAAGTGACAAAATTATTGCACGGGCAGATAGGAGAGAGAGAGAGAGAGAGAGAGAGAGAGAGAGAGAGAGAGAGAGAGAGAGAGAGAGAGAGAGCACAAGACGAAGAAAAAGACTAGATCTCAAGAAACAAAAGAAACCTGTTCCACCAAAAGAAAGATCAAATATTCTTGTGAATAATTTCCTTTTTTTCACGTCTAAGCACCCATACCCTCAATGAACTGTCGCGGAAAGTTGCTTTTTACACCAAACTAATTGCAAATTCTCTCTCCACACGTTACAAAAAAAAAAAAAAAAAAAATTAAAAAATAAAAATCACTGTTATGTTTCAACGTTTCTTTTATTTCTTGTTTGTCGAAGATCTTTCGTCTATTTCATTCCCGAGGGTAAGTTACAACTACCGACCTCCCACCAGCAACAAATCCATAATACCCTTTTTCAATCTTCTAAAGTCCAATTATTGTGCTGTTGAGCCCATTGTAGTCTTTTAAAACTTTTTTTAATAGAGGCTTCTTAACTGACAATCCTCCTTCAAGCCCAACAGAAAGAAGTCTTCCCATAACAGATATTACATGTTGACATGAAGAATTAAATTCAGCATTTAATTCGCGAGCTGTTTTCTTCTTTTCCTTTTGCTAGACACAATCAAGTGTCTATTATTCGCAAAACATGTAACTCTTGGTTCACCTGTTCTTTTTCTGTCAACATTTACGTCGGTTTCTACATGTCGCTGCAGGCAATAATACACCCCATTTTTTGATATTTGTAATATTCTAGCAATCCGACGCTCGGAATATCCTACTATAGAAAGAATTTTCTCTTGGGCTATTTTTTCAATACTAATCTGTTTAGTTCTTGGCAGTTTAACGGTTTCTGAAAATTGATTTTAATCACACATTAATCTAGACTGAATTGAACCTCTACCAAGTAGTGAAGTGGAAATATTTGTAAATTTCTTCTATACAGTTCAGAAAAAGGTATCAGTCTGTTAGAAAATTTCCAAAGTTTTGCCGTGACCTGCTCACAAACATAAACAGATCGGATTACTCGTTCGCCCTAAAAAATTACATCCGGGTACGGCCGGAAATGACGAAGCTCTTTTCGACCCTAACCTGCCGTTACAGCTAAGAAAAGGGAATAAATAACATTTAACAGCATTTACAAAACACTTCTGTCAGAAATAACTAAGAAAATAACTGTCAGAAATTGATTATCTTCGCTAGCCTATATCAGGCTAAAGAAGGACTTATTTTCTACGTCCATTTTTTATAGAACTTTTTATTTACGTGGTGCGGCAGAGTGGAATTCGTTCACTTTATATAAAAAAGGCTTCGGCGGCGAGAAATTCGACGCTCTCAGGAGCCGCTCTCAGCGGGCGCCGAAAGGCTCGAATCCTACATCATGTGGTTGCATTCGCCTTTCCCATCACATAGTTATGCACAAACGGTCCTTTTAAGGGCCATAAGAGGTCTTTTTCTGCGGGTTGGAGTATTTCTGACGGTCCTTAACGACTAGTCGAAGTAGACTGCCCGGAGGCAAACACGAAAAGGACTCTAAGACCATCCAGTCTTAACAATTCGATCGGTCCCGCTCGTCCGTTTGGCTGCGCAGCGCTAAAGGCACGGGTTAGCCTTTAACTACCGCTTCACTATCTGCGCAGCGCTAAGATAACGCCAATCTCAGCCGCGACCCCCAGGCCTGTTCACTCGATAGTGCAGAGCTTTGCCGCAGGAAAGCCTTACTACCGTTCCGATACGTCTGCACAGCTTTGGTGCGGCAAAGCCATTGCTACAGTCTCCGAATTGTCCGCACAGCTTTGGCGCGGTAGAGCCATAGCTACCGTCCCGACCGTCCGTACAGCTTTGGCGTGGCAAAGCTATAGCAACCGTCTGCGAATCGTCTGCACAGATTTGGCGCGACACGGCCATAGCTACCGTTCCGACTCGTCCGCACAAATTTGGCGCGACACAGCCATAGCTACCGTCATGACTCGTCCGCACTGCTTTGTCGCGGCAAAGCCATAACTACCGTCAACAATACACCCGCACAGCTTTGTTTCCTTCATTGTCATTACTCGCACGCATTAAACTTAAAACATTTGCGGAGTCGACATGCTTATCAGCTCTGCAACAGTTTAAGCAAATAAATCTACAATGCTTGAAGAAAAAAAATTGTTTGAATTTTACGTAAGGGTTTGGTTGTTTAAGTTTTATGGCATATCAACCTTTGTAGGTTATTAAAGCCAAATCCATTTTTAGGCAAATTGTCAGTTCTATTTAAAACAATTCAGTTTAGCATGAGTACACAGTTTAATTGTTAAAAACATTTCTATTTCAAGCTATTCAGTTTAGTCAAACAGTTCTAATTCAGTTTATTCAGTTTAGTATAAATACAGATTTTGTTTACACTGTAAAATGTCAAAACAGTTCTATATTAAACAATTTAGTTTAGTGTAAGTACGGTTTCAAAGTGAAAAACAGTTCCCTTTCAAACAATTCAGTTTAGCATAAGCGCACAGTTTAAATGTAAGTACACAGTTTAATTGTTAAAAAACATTTCTATTTCAAACAATTCAGTTTAGCATGAGTACGCAGTTTAGTTCTATTTAACCCACAGATAGGGCCCTATCAGGTGCTACCACTCCGAGTCAGAGTGGACGTGGGAGCAATGGCAATGAAGGGGTGCTCCACATTCCCCAAAGCCCCAGCATCACTAGAACCTCAACATCAGATTGTTCAGTGACATAATCTAAGACAATCTTGTGAGGGTCTGCAGTCGGTGTATTCTACAGCCCAGCCGACTGGGCAAATGTAAGGGTTTTCATGTACACGATAGGCGAAGATATTTATCCAACTTAGAGAAACAATTCAACCTGGACCCAAACTTTTGGTTGGTAGAGTGTGTATATATATATATATATATATATGTGTGTGTGTGTGTGTGTGTATGTATTTTAGGTTTGTGAAAAGGTTTTGTGTCCACTTTATTGAAAATTAGAGACTGAATAACCAGTTGATAATTGCCTTTTCTTTTAATATAAAACATTGGAATTTTTGCTCAGCATTAACGATTCATAAGGTGTATGTCCTTAGCCAGATATTAAAAATAGATATATATATAATTGTACCATAGCCATATACGGATATGCGAAACGTACATAGAATGTTTATAACATATATACATAGAACATAGGAATCTCGAAACACGAAAAACACTTACGACGTCTTAGTTCAGGTACGAAACTTTTTATTTCCTTTGAGTTAAAAGGTTTTTCGACATAAGGAGAGAGGCACAATCTTTCTATGCTGGCTTTTTCATCTTCCCCCACTCCCCACCCCAACACGTGTGGTGCCCGCCACAGGGCCACTGGCCTGGCTTCGGCGAGCTAGCGAAAGTCAACCTTCCCGTTCGGAGTCTTGTTCTCAACTGACTTTCTTCAAAATCCCCCAAATCCTCCGCACGCGCTTCCGGTGAACACCTGCGTTAATGTTGCACCTAAGTAACCCATGCACTGAGCTGAAAGGTTCTCAGCCTAACTAAACCCAAAGGCAAGATATATAAAACGAAATCCCTCGACCATTATATTACATAATGCATTAAGTGTTACTCAAAGGTTTACGAAGTATAATAACAGAAAAAAATTATTTGCTCTAATACTTAATTTTCACTATTCCATTCAAAGCAATTCTTTGTACCCTGTATCAAATGTGCAATACACAAAGAGTAGTGGCAAAATCTGAACTTTAAGTGTTAAAAATTGATTACTTTTGCGAACTACAAATCGTTCAAATTTGAACCTATGTTGTTACATTTATATATCAAACTTTATTATTAAAGGCGGTAATTCTTTCAAGCTGTTGCTGTGTCAGTACTATTGTATAGCTGCACCATTGGGACCAAGAAAAAAGAAAAATGGAAACTACAGTAGGATGCTATGCTCTGTTTTAAACAAATCTCGGAAGTAGCATCCAACAAAACATCAGCTGTACGGCTACTTACCTCCCATCTTATAAACCATCCAAATTAGAAGGGCAAAACATATTGGGCACTGTTTGGGAAGTATGCATTTATCTTTTCCACTGCACGAGCAGGATGTGACATAAAGTCAATCTTTAAGCAGAGTTTAACAATGTTTTCCTTCTCCTAGACCGGTTGCCACACCAAGGTTAAAGAGCCCAGTTCACCCTACTATTAACCCATTGCTAAGTTCCTAACGGTATAAATTGGCGCTATGTACAGAAGTAAGGACGAAATCACAAGCGACGTTCTCCCATGAATTCATACACATGGACACTAGTGTTGACCGACCAGCAAAGACTTACGTTCATCAGAACTGTGCGGACACTGGGTGCCCTTTAGAGGACCCACCAAGAGCAATGGCCAATAGGAATAGAAGAGAGAGAGAGAGAGAGAGAGAGAGAGAGAGAGAGAGAGAGAGAGAGAGAGAGAATACGTGCTATCAGTATGACTTAAAGATGATGATAGTCTAATTTATTAAATTCCGTCTTTTAATATTTTGAATGTTGTTGTTTATTATCATTATCTTTTAGAAGGTATTTCAATATGTATCACTTTTGGTTTAAGAATTTACTTTTTGAAATTTTCTGATGATATTCCGAAAGAAAAAAATCAATTACAAAAACTTTTGATGTGTCGACATTATTCTAAAACTGAATCCTTTAGATTTTAGAATATTTAAAATTGTAAATAATTGGCGACTTTATTTTGAAATTAAAAATTTCACTCGTAAAATTTTATTTTTCAAAATATATTTTCTATTCTTAAAGAAATTTTGTTTTTGAAAAAAATATCAACTTTAAAATGTATCTACAAATTATTATAGTTTTTGTTAGTAGGAAAATAAGAAAGGCGACAGACAACGACGAGGCATATTTAGCTTGTAAGCGCAACGCTGTATACAGTGTGTGTATATTGACGAAGCCCCCTATTTATTTAAACAAGGGAAGTAACTGCTTCTTCCAAGGGAAGGTAACTCATGTCAAGACACTACAAATTGAAATGTTGAAATCAAATATTTTTGGAGAAAAAAATGATTCACTCAGTAATTTTTCATCCTGTTGTTCTAGATTAGAAATACGCCGGTGATCATCATTTGATAACACAGATTCTCTTGACTCTCTCTTGTCATTCGTCCCTATCGGCCATCATTCCTGGCAAGTCTTCTAGACGAAACTTGGTTTGTTCAAAACAGCTCGCATTATTCTTGTGTAGTTCCTATCTTCCTTTAGAGGAACTTTAAATTTGTTGTTTTTTTCCCAAAATCTTTTAAAGACAAACAAAAATAAAAAAAAACAAAAACAGAAAAAACCTCCGCATCAAAAAATCAACTTACAAACATAACCTTTTTCTATTAAGACAACAATTAATTTGAAAGAAAAAATGTTATTCTTAGAATTTACATTTTGATTTCTTTTTTCGAAATTTTTCGACCGTTATTTCCATTTCTTTGCCATTTTTTAACTTAAAGTTAATTTTAACTTTAATTTTATGTGAGTTGGTCCATTTCAGCGCAACACATTCAGGAGAATAGATAAATAATTTGAGTGACAATTTATAATACAAGATATCTTTATAGCAATTGTTCTTAGTCCTAACCAAGATTCAGGTCTCTCACTAAACATGGGAAGTAATATGCCTTACATCTACAGTACTAGTTTATAACGAGTTGGCTGGGAGTTTTAATTCAGAGCTGTCTACTACTTTAGGCGTTGATGGAGGGAAAGATCTGGTTTCATGCCTTTCAGTTAAAGCATGAGAACGAAGTGAAGAACTTCAGTTGCAATTTGATTCCATTTTCCGTTTATTCCATTTTACGGGCTGTTAACAATTACGCCACACGCGTCTCTTTTCTTATATATATATATATATATGTGTGTGTGTGTGTGTGCGTGTGTGTGTGTGTAATGTTACGAATAATAGAAGACATCATCATGTAAAAAAGCAACAAAAAAAAAAACAAACAAACAAAAAAAAAACAAAGTACAATGAATAAATTAGCATTCAGCCTGAAAACCTGTGTACGAGATATATTTGATAACACACATACACGCATACATTCACACTCACTCACGTGTATACGAGGGTCGTTCAAAAAGTTCAAAGACTCACCCCGAAAGAAGAGCCAGAGATGAACATTTTTTAGTGCAACACATTACCACTTTTAACAAAACTAGAAAAACTAATTCAGATTTTTGTCTTAATTTCTATACAGGTGGAAATTTACTAAGCATTTTTGCTTAGATGTGGCACAGGGCCATATGAAAGGGGCACCTATACAGGCGGGGCTCATTCAAAACTGAGAGGTACACGATAAATCTAAAATCTTGTTGGAGCGGAGAAGTAACAGCTTGAAAAAAAAAAGAGGAAGTTCTGGGTATGACACTAGACTGCATCTGGTGATGGGGGCTCCAATTTTGAGGCTCTGGAGAGTGTGGTGTACCTCTTTATTGCTATTGCTCCTTGGTTCTCTCTGATCTGGTGTGGTAGAACCTGTCAAAGTCCAACCTGTGGGTCAAACAGATTTGTTTAAAAACGATTCGTATTTAATAGAACTGAGTTCAAGATTAAAAAAAGAAATCAAAAACTCCTAAGAGGCATTGCCCAATCAGCTGGGGCTGTGGAATATACCGACCTGCATCTCTGCAGAATGGTAAGACTCCCTCCCCATAACGAGTATCCTGGATATGACACTAAACAATCTGATGGTGAGGTTCCAATATTGCTGGAGCTTTGGGAATGCTGAGTACCCCTTCATTACCATCGTTCCCAGGTCCACTCTGGCTCGGTGGGGCAGCACCTAATAGAATTCTATTTATGGGTCAAATGTAACTAAACTACGTCCTTATGATTGACTGAATTGCTTAAAATAGAACTGTTTGACATGTAAATTGCGTATTTATGCTTAACTGAATAATCGGAAATAAAACAGTTTTTATATCTGTGGAAATTTACTAAGCTTTTTGCTTAGATGTGACACAAGGCCATGTGAAAGGGGCACCCAATGAGACTCGAACTCACTCATGTAGGTTTGCTAGTCGAGCTTGCTAACCATTACACCACCAGAGGCGCCTTCAGTTTTTATATCTGTGTGTGGACTAAAACTATACTTATACTACGCTGAGTTGTGTGAATTAGAACTGTTTGACTAAACTGAATAGTTTGAAAAAGAAATGTTTTTGACAATTGAACTGCGTACTTATGCTAAACTGAATTGTTTGAAATAGAACTGATTATTTGTATAAAATGGATTTGGCGTTAAATAACCTACAAAGGTTGATATACCATAAAACCCAACCAACCACCCTAAGCAACAACTACTCAAAAGTGTAAATATAGAAGTACCATGAATACTATTCCCTAACCCATTGGCATGAAATAAGACGAAACGAGTTGACATGCTATTAAAATCAATGAATCAAACAATGTATTCACATATAAGTAAACACATTATTTGGCATTAAATAACCCATGATTGCTTATCAACCTCTGTGGGTTATTTAATTCCAAAGCTATCCTTGTGAAAAAAAAAAGTAAAGTTACGATTATACGAGGATCATTAAATAAGTTTCAAGACTTTTTTCGTATGGGGACTTTTATTGATAGTACACACATGAAACTCTAGTCCCCTTCGGAGTAATCTCCTCCGGCTGCAATGTAATGGTACCGTTCCAACAACTTCTGGAAGGCCCCATGGAAGTCCTCTTGTGTGAGCGTGTCAATGACCTTCGTCACAGCCTCTTTCATCTCCTCGATTGTCTCATAACGACAGCCTCCGAGCTTAGAGAATAACCAAAAGTCATAGGGAGCAAGGTCTGGACTATAGGGAGGGTGAGGAACTGTCTTGATGCCCATCTTGCTCAAATAGTCTGTGACAAGGATGGACTTGTGGACTGGTGCATTGTCCTGGTGGAAATGGCACTGACCCGATTTGAAGAGTGCTGGCCTCTTCCGACAGAATCTCTTCCTAAACTCCCTTAAAATCTCAACATAGTAACCATAACCCTAACCCTTTGGCCAATCAACTCTGGTGTATTGACTTCCTTACTCCTTCCACGCCTCTCATCTTCCCTCACAGACTCCGTGCCTTCCTTGAATCTCTTATGCCACTCAAAAACTGATGCTCGATTCATGCAAGATAGTTGAAAAGCAGTCTGAAGCATTCCATACGTTTCTGTGGCATTTTTTTCCAAGTTTAGAACAGAATTTTATTGCATATCGTTCTTCTAAAGTGTCAGATTGCATTTTTGAAATTCACCAGCTGTGACAATCAGGCTTTAGTAGAGTGTATTCCAATTGCTGCTGTAGCTGTTCATTTGAATCATAAAAATTGGTCAGTCATCTCATAAGATGCATAGTAATAAGATACTGAATTTTCATGAGTCTACGACAATTTTAAATGTCTGTAAAAAAAAAGGCTGGAAACTTATTGAAGGCATCAGGTACTTATAATTAGTTGGAGGTAGGGACAAGGGATTTCATACTTTTCCAAAGACTATGAGTCAGAAAGGGAACGCAGTAGAGTAGCTGGAGTTCGAACTCGCTTACTACAATGTCGTAGTCCAGTACATTAGCCACTATGTCACGTGGACTCCCCAATATATATATATATATATATATATAACAATCAGGTAAGATTCGTATATTCTTTTAAGTGTTCGCCGGGGTTCAATCTCAGGTCGAGTCATACCAAAGTCACAAAAAATGGAACTTGTTGCGTCCTTGCTTAACACTCAGCATTATAATCAAGGCTAAAGTAGAGCAACCCAGGGAAAGGAGCAGCGACCCACCCCTACATCTCGGTGTTGTACCAAATGAAAAGAGAACCTGTTTTAGTTTTTAAAGAGCGGTAAGCATTTTAATTCTAATTCACACACACATATCTATCTATCTATCTATCTTAGTCTGTTCATATCTATCTATCTATCTATCTATCTATCTTAGTCTGTTCATAACTATCTATCTTAGTCTGTTCATATCTATCTATCTATCAAATTATTTGGAAGGATTAAAGAAAATCGAGAAACGATGTGTCAAGTGTGTTGAAGAACGAGATGATTATGTGGAATAGAATGTACATTTCATGGTTCCAGGTCATTCCTTTCTTGGTTTCAGCATGTCAACTAACACGGAATTCCTTACATGTTCTCACGCGAATAATTCCGAGCCACGTTCTGAAATACACCGACACACATAGACGGTGTCATATTTACTTGCACACTAATAGTTTACAAAAAAAAGTAAAATAAATAAATAAATAGATAAAATAATAATCACTCATATACTAATTCTTTTTCTTTTTTTCTCTCTCTCTCCTTCCTCCTCTCTTTCTCGCTGTCATAGCTGCACATTTTCCCGCTCTTTTACCGACTAACGTTCTCAGTTACATAAACCCACGCGCATGTGCAGCAGAAGCAAGTCGTTATGCAATCACACATCTTAAAATCTAATGCATTAGTCTTCTTCCTCCTTCAAGCGCTCCCATGTGTTGTTTGTTGGACTACGCCAAATTTGGCACCGTGCCACCACAACTCAGGAGTACACCTTGAGGAAAACACTCTTATAAATTCTCGCGACATCAACACGTTAAACAATCTCAATAACAGTCGCTGTTGCAGATAGTACCTATTCAGCCTAAATCAGATTACGGTTGTATACTTTGTGAAATTAACACAAGGCCGTATTCACGAGCTGTTTTTTTTTAAACAAACAAACAAACACTGTTAATGACCTGAGAGATGAGCATGCAAACCAACAAACTTACCTTCTGTTAGATAAATGACCATATATTTATGGTTAGTCAGCTCATTTGACAAGATTTTTATATAAATGCTTCCTCACATGTTTGTTTATTTGATTGTTTATTTGGTAAGTTTAACGATATGTCAATCCTTGCTGGAGTTAGCAATTTTTGCAAGCAGTAATATGGTTTTAATTAACTATTCCTTATTAATAATTTTAATAATCTGTAAACAGGTATAACCTCAAGTAACTATTTGTGATATAGATAATGTGTACACAATTATATAGTTTCAAGTGACCGTGGAGGTGACCGTGGTGCAATGGTTATCGTCGTAGGAAATGAACACGGCGACATGAGTTCAAATCTTGGACGGGACTGATTGCATTTCACATAGCACTAATACCCTTGGGAAAGGTATGAATCCAATTATTCTCCCTCCAGCTATGGGTAAATAGTAGGACAGACTAGGTTCTTCAGCCTTGGTTAGGCAACTAGTCTAGGAGAAGGAAAACTCTGAATTCAAACCTGTTAAACTCCGCTTAAAAAATTGACCTTGTGTCATATCCTGCCTGAGCGGATATGATAGAAAAAAATAGGATAGGATAGAAAAAAAGTGAGGTGCTCGTAGTGTAATGGTTATCGTCGCAGGATATGGACACGGCGACAGGATATGGACCTGACTGATTGCATTTC
Source organism: Sepioteuthis lessoniana (assembly GCA_963585895.1). Lineage (NCBI taxonomy): Eukaryota > Metazoa > Mollusca > Cephalopoda > Myopsida > Loliginidae > Sepioteuthis > Sepioteuthis lessoniana. The sequence goes on along the minus strand of OY757917.1, from coordinate 101,936,024 downwards.
ACATAGCACTAATACCCTTGGTATGAATTCAATGGGTAAATAGTAGGGCAGACTAGGCAACTAGTCTAGGAGAAGAAAAACTCTGAATTCAAACCTGTTAAACTCCGCTTAAAAAGTGACCTTGTGTCATATCCTGCTGACACTCCTATATATAGCTGAGGAGTGTGGAATGCCTTGTTCTCATTGGCTGTTTACTGAAGGACAGATGTCTATAAGAACGGCCTTATTAGTTTGTTTTTTTTTTTGCTTTGGTAGAGGCACGAGCGTAGCACGTCGCGATCAAGGAGGCGGCTTGGCTCTTTCAGAGTCATGCCGGGGTTACTGTCGGAGCCGATATGATGCAAAATAACTCGAAATCGGCGATGAAGACAGTGCATCACTGAAGACCTCCCTGATGCATCTAGGATGTATGATTGAAATATTGTTTCAAGTTACTATGCCTGTTTGATAATATTAATCATTTGTAAGCAGTTATAATTTCAAGAGATTAATGTTAACAAACACAAACGCAAAAAATGGTTTCAAGTATTCCTATCAAATAACAAGAATTTGCCAACGGTTACTTTGACCTAGTGGGTAGAGTGTTCGCCAATGGTCCGGGAGACTTGGGTTCAATCCCAGGTCGGGTCATACCAAAGACTTTCAAAATGGTACTTGATACCTCCTTGCCTAACACTCAGCAGTATAAGGTACGTATCAAGGGTAAAGTGGAGTACATCACTTAGGAGTACATCACTTATGAGTTCGTCCCTGCTTCTCCAGAAGTGTTCTGCATGTCTGGTTCGTCTAACTTGGATAGTTTTCATGATGGGAGGCAGGTGGCCGTATAGTTGGTGCCTTGTGGGGTGTTGCCGCCAGGACTTGTTCAATATTGCTCGCAACATTCTTGTGTAATTGCCGTCTTCTCCAGCCGTTTTGTTAGCGTCCAAGTAGTGCATCCATACAGCAGTATCGATACGACCGCTGCCTGGAAGAAACTGCGTTTCATTTTATTGGTCAGGTCTGATTTTCATATGATCGATAGCTTATCGTTAGCTGTCCATGCCTTCGTTAGCCGCGTGTCGATGTCTTTTTTGGTTGATGAGACACTGCTTCCTAGGTAGGTGAATTTGTCAACCAGTTTCAGAGAGGTTCCCTCTAGTGTGGAAATGACGCCTGTTTGATTAAAGCACATATATTCAGTTTTGCGTGCATTGACATGGAGGCCAGCGCCTGCAGTAGTGTTTCGGCTTGGTTGGGTGTATTTGCCAGTATCGCTATGTCATCGGCGTAGTCGGCGTCGGTAATTGTTTTGCGGGGTACCCTCTGCTTCTTTTCTTTGTTAGCTCGAAGCCGTTTTCTTTGATTTTTGATTTCTTTTTATCAATCGATGTTTTAATAATGATTATCATTTAATAATAATCATTATTATAATCAACAAAAAAAGAAAATCTGAAAAATTGTCAATTTTGCTGTCCCGGCTGACTACAGAATAAATCTGAAAGAATGTGAAAAGAGAGATAAATACCTCGACCTTGCTAGAGAATTGAAAAATCTATGGATCGCGAAGGTGACAATTGTACCAATTGTGATTGGAGCTTTTGGCACGGTAACTAAAGGATTATTAAAGGGCCTGGAGGATTTGGAAGTTGGCGGCGGAGTAGAGACCATCCAAATAACAGCATTATTGAAAACGGCCAGAATACTGAGAAGAGTCCTGGAGACTTGAGGAGACTTGCTGTCACTCAATCTCCAGTGAGAGACCATCAGCTTACGCTGATTTGAAAAACTCTAATGAGTAAATAATAATAATAATAATAATAATGATAATTTGCTAGCACACAGTAATATGCTTTCAAGTATTCTGTTCTCTGACAAATGCTTTTTGAAAATATGTATTTGGCCGAGAGATAGATCTGGGAGTAATAGCAACGATGGCGTACCCAGCCTTTTCCAGAGCTTCAAAACTGGAACCTCAACACCAGACGTAGTTTTGTGTCAAATCCAGAAGATCTCTTTTAGCGGGGTCTGTTCACTCTGCCAGGAATAGTCAGCGTATTTTAAGATCCGCCGGCAGAGCGTCTGTTCTGCTAGATTGGTTTGTTAACTCTTACTCTCCGGTATGGTACTCCTGGCTTGTGTGTAGGTGTAAGTGTGTGTTTTTGTATGTATGAGATAGATAGATAGATAGATTTGAATAAAAGAATATATTTACAGAGATAGATTTGTGCAAGTAGAAATGAATAGACCGAGAGATAGGAATTGAGAGGTGGAGATAGATAGATAGATAGATATGAACAGACTAAGATAGATAGATAGATAGATAGATAGATATGAACAGACTAAGATTGATAGATAGATAGATAGATAGATAGATAGATATGAACAGACTAAGATAGATAGATAGATAGATAGATATGAACAGACTAAGATTGATAGATAGATAGATAGATAGATAGATATGAACAGACTAAGATTGATAGATAGATAGATAGATATGAACAGACTAAGATTGATAGATAGATAGATAGATAGATAGATAGATATGAACAGACTAAGATTGATAGATAGATAGATAGATATGAACAGACTAAGATTGATAGATAGATAGATAGATTTGAACAGACTAAGATTGATAGATAGATAGATAGATAGATATGAACAGACTAAGATTGATAGATAGATAGATAGATATGAACAGACTAAGATTGATAGATAGATAGATAGATAGATAGATAGATAGATATGAACAGACTAAGATTGATAGATAGATAGATAGATATGAATAAAGTGTGATAGATAGACAAGGAGAGTCCAAATTCTTTTATTACACAAAATATGATTAATTGTTATTACTTGTATTTTTTTTTCTGAGGAAAGAACAAATTTATATTAACCGTGTTTTTCTTTCCAACAACATGGAGGAGTCAAGGTCACGATGACCCTGTCGAACCAACATATGCTTTAGGGGAAGATTAGCACCAGAAGTCTGTTTTGAAACGAAAAGTTGATGTCTTATGTTTGTAAATCCAACGTTATTGATAAAATCATCTGTTGAAGTTACATCCTACAGACATTTCTAATACGATTTCCCTTTATTTTCCTTTATTCATGAATTCTGCAGGCGATTTTCAAATCCTTTTTCTTGCCGTTTATGTAATTACTCAGCCTCTCCCCTCTGGCCAGGATGCGACACAAGGTCAGTCTTTAAGCGGAATACAGCTGGTTTGAATTCTGAGTTTTCTTCCTCATAGGTTATTTATCATCCCAGGGTTAAAAAAAATCCCACTTAGCCCAACTATTTACCCATAGTTAGGAAGAGAGACATTATCACGAAATGAAACACGGCTTTTGTTTTGATTGTTTGGGTTTTATGGCATATCAACCCTTGTAGGTCATTTAACGCCAAATTATATATATATATATATATATATATTCAACCAAAAAGTTCTAAATGAATACTTAGGTAAATAAAATTTTCTATAAGCAGTATTTCATTTGTTTGCACAAGATTAATCAGTTTTAATTCGTCATATTTTTGGGTACAACTCTGTCTCTCTCAAAAAGGAGAGAACGTCATCAATTCTGACGTTCTCGAACAGATCAGTTAAACTATTTACTTTGAAAAATCGCTTTCTGATTACAGCGAAAACTCTGCATTCTATAAGGATGTGTTTAACCGTGCAAGTTGTCTGACAGGTCAAACACTGTGGTTGTGGTTCCTGTTTCAGAATGAAAGAGTGAGTAAGCCTTGTATGACCAATTCACAATCGGGATATAACGACTAGTTCTCTTCTTGATTTTCGCGATGCTGGTCTCCATTCTCCCAAGGTGGGCTGAATTTGGAAGAGTTTATTGTGGGTGTTATTGCTCCATTGTTGTTGCCATTTTGTGTGAAGGAATTTATTAATTGTTGGTTTCAGGTCAATATATGGAATCCTGGATTTATCGGGGGTCAGATCTAAGGCCGATTTGGCTGCCGAGTCTGCTCTTTCTTTCCCTCTCACTCTAATGTGTCTTGGGGTCCAGCAAATAATTATTTCTTTTCTGTTTATAATATTTTCAGACTCACTCTCTGTCTTGCTATCATTAAGAAATAAAAAAATTCAGAACCGTCTTATCATTAAACGGTTGAGTAGATTAGACTCTATGTCAAATAGAAAAAAGAAACATAGCCTCTTCCAGAATATATATATATATATATAATTAACTAATTTTTTATAGTTTATTCTATTATTCTTTTGGTGTGAAAAAAACTGATAGTAGGATTTGCTAATAAGAAATATCACACAAATTGATATCCGGGAATAAAATTCCATAACATAAAAGAAAAGACTAAAAACATACGTACAACTTGAAAATAATCAACCAATAACGTAATGCCTAGCCAAAAGAAAAAAAAAAACACCGATAGAATTCCTTTAGCTAAACGTAAGAGTGCTTAATACACTAAGTAGAGCGAAATATAAATGTCTACTGATTTAGAAAAAAATCTACCAAGGTTTCACCTAAACGGATCATCAGGACATCTCTGACCAAACTAAATTTTATTGGTTAAAAAAAACTGCTTGGAAGAATAAAATTAGCAAATGAAAAAGTTAGTAGAAAAATTTATATATATATATATATATATATATATATATATATATATATATATATATTAAATAATAGCCCTTATGGTAAAAAAAACCTGGCAAGGGATTTGAAGATGAAAATATACAACGAATCACTGTCAAAGAAAAAAAATATATTGGAAAAAAAGAAAAGGTCAACTTTGTCATACCAATTGAAAAAAATTAAAAGACACACAATTGGTTGATCAAAAGAAAAAAAACACGGTTTGGGCTGCTAAGCTACAATGCAAAAAGTGCTCAATACTAAGTAGAGCAAAATAGTAACGATAATTACTTAGTGTGTCAGGAACTAACCTACTAAACGGCTCATCAGGGTACCTAATCCTGACTATATATATACATATATAATTTTTTTCTTCTAATATATATATATATATATATATATGTATATTAAGGGGAAAAAGGTGTAAATGATTGAATAAAATACTGATCTACAAATTAATAATTTTCTTTTTAAATGAGTAAAAAACAGCACTTACGAAGTCTTTTCTCGTTATAAAAGATAATATTAGTCAGAGTGTAAATATTACAAGAGAAAAAAGTTGATGTAGCAGTTTGCGTTGTCCTAGCCTAGTTGATATTTTGTGAGTGTTAAAAAAAATCTTTGTGTGTGTATGTCTCTATGTCAGAGAGAAATTAAATTTATGTGTTAAACATGTATGCAGCAGCAACTAAATTTTTTTCAGCAAGCGTAAGACTGAAATGGGAGTAAAACATTTATCGTAAACAATATTTTGATTCAAGTTAGAATAATGAAGCGATGTTGAAATTATATGCCAACTTGAAGGAACAAAATGTTAGATTTTCACTCAAAAGAAAAAAACACGATGTTTTTTTAAGCAGGCTACAGAATAAATCTGTAAAACCTACTAAAGATACATTAATTATACTTGGAATCGTTTGATTACAGGCAAATGAATGAATAGTGTTGAATAGAATTATTAGTGTTAAATAGCAATACTTCACTGTGTGAAAACAAATAGTTGACATCAAAAAGAATTATTAGTGTTAGATAGCAATACTTGTAACCAATTAACTGTGTGCAAACAATAGTAATACTTAACTGTGTGGAAATAAATTAGTTCTAAGTTTTTTTAATGAAATTACCTACAAAGTATTCATTTACAAATCACATGTATATCTATTTAACTGTATGCAAACAAATGACAGATATTGAATTAATTTTTTAGTGCTACACAGCAATACTTGAAACTATTTAATTGTGCGAAAACAAATGATTAATTGTAAATAGAATTATTCGAATTTGATAGAAATACAAGGAACCCTTTAACCGTGTGCAAACAAATGAGCCCTGGCTCGTTTACAAATGTTATCAATAAAATTTTACAAACATCTATGTTTAATATATATGCATAAAGAAGATTTGGCATTAAATAACGTAAAAGGGTTGATATGCCATAAAACCCAACCAATCAAACAATAAATCATATATATTTACTGTATAAAGAGGATTTGACATTAAATAACCCACAAGGGTTGACATGCCATAAAACCTAACCAGCCTACTGTTATAAAAACTTGAAACCTGTGATCAGACATTCGTCTTTGAAAATCTGTGTGCAAAAATTATTACTATAATTTAGGGATAATTGCTTGAAACCATGTAAGTATTTGCAAAAAAAAAAAAAAAAAAAAAAGTTGTAGCTATAAATAAAATAAAATAACAAGGGTTGACCAACCAACGAATCAACCCACTCTCTTTTTAGAGTAGTTCTTAGCAAGTTAGGTTTAGTTTCTTTGTTTTAATGGCATATCAAACTTTATCGGTTATTTAATGCCAAAGGTATCCCTGTAGAAAAACAGCAGTGATAATACTTAACCCACAACTGCAGGAATAAGAGAGTTCATGCCTATCCCAAGGATATTCATATTTACCAACCCCTTCGCTCGGGCAGGATATGACACAAGGTCAATTTTTAAGCGGTGTTTAACAGGTTTCAATTCAGAGTTTTCCTTCTCCTAGACTAGTTGCCTCACCAAGGCTGAAGAACCTAGTCTGCCCTACTATTTGTCCATAGCTGGGGGGAGAATAATTGGATTCATACCTTTCCCAAGGGTATCAATGCTATGTGAAATGCGATCAGTCTCGTCCAGGATTTGAGCTCGTGTCGCTGTGTCCATTTCCTACGACGATAACCATTACACCACCGGCACCTCCACAAGGATATTAGTCCAAAAGTGAACGTAATAGTGCGACTGGAATTCGAAATCGCTTACTTCAAGGCCACAGTCCAACACGTTAACCACAACGCAACGATCAGAAAGTTTATACCTCAGTTTATAGATTCTATACTACCTCAAATTCACAACCTTGTGCCATACAAGGTTAATCTTAGAGGAGTAGCTAGTAAGCTCGTCTCTCGGTTCTCAATTTCTGTCCAAAAACATGATCTTCACTGAGTGTCTCATACTTGCAGCTTTCTGTCGTGCTGCTCCTATCAATGCATTACCATTTGTCTGGAGTCTTTCAATTTTAGTGAGCTCGATCCTCACTGAGTGTTGCATATTTGGGATAAACTTAGTAAACGTAAATGTTTTTTTTCTATGAAGTGTTGGTCAGGAACTAATGAGTTTTCCTTTATGTCGTACAAAGTTACGAGGTGCATACGATAAGTTTCCAGACTTTTTTCGTGTGGGCACTTTTATTGATAGTACACACATGGAACTCTAGTCTCCTTCGAAGTAATCTCTTCCAGGTGCAATGCACTTGTTGTACCTTTCCAACAACTTCTCAAGGGCCCCATGGAAGTCCTCTTGTGTGAGCGTGTCAATGACCTTCGTCACAGCCTCTTTCATCTCTTCAATTGTCTCATAACGACAGCCTCTGAGCTTAGGGAATAACCAAAAGTCACAGGGAGCAAGGTCTAGACTATAGGGAGGTTGAGAAACTGTGTTGATGTCCATCTTGGTCAAATAGTCTGTGACACGTTGTGGACTGGAGCATTGTCCTGGTGGAAATGCCATTGAGCCGATTTGAAGAGTGCTGGCCTCTTCCCTAGGAATCTCTTCCTGAATTCCCTTAAAACCTCAACATAGTAACCCTAACCCTAACCCTTTGACCAATCAACTCTGGTGTTCTGACTTCCTTTCTCCTCCCATACCTCTCATCATCCCTCACAGACTCCCTGGCTTTCATGAATCTCTTATGCCACTCAAAAACTGATGCTCTATTCATGCAAGATGGTCGAAAAGCAGTCTGAGGCATTCCATACGTTTCTGTGGCATTTTTTTCCAAGTTTAAAACAGAATTTTATTGCATATCGTTCTTCTAAAGTGTCCCTACCTTCAGATTGCGTTTTTGAAATTCACCAGCTGTGACAATCAGGTTTAGTAGGGTGTATTCCAATTGCTGCTGTAGCTGTTAATTTGAAGCTGAAATCATAAAAATTGGTTAGTCATCTCATAAGATGTATAGCAATAAGATACTGAATTTTCAAGAGTCTACGACAATTTTAAATGTCCATACGAAAAATGTCTGGAAACTTACCGTATGCACCTAATAAGCCTTGTTGGTATCAGTGCATCTTCACGCTGTGGAACATTGCTTAGCAAGCTGATCTCGATAACCATTCCTACTTTTCTGAGTTTGAATTTCGCTGGGTGTTCCATAAGTTTGGTCACCTATCTTATTAGGTTAAGCTTAATAAATACGAATGAAGGTTTCTTACTGTGGATTATTTGTCCAGTCAGTAGGGGCTGCAGAATACACCGACTGCTTCTCTGTAGAGGAGTAAGTCTCCCCAAACGAGTGTCCTAGATATGACACTAAACAATCTGATTTTGAGACTCCAGTAATGGTGGAATGCAGAGCACCTCTTCATTTCCATCACTCCCAGTTCCAGTCTGGCCCCAGAGTTGTAGTACCTAATAGGGTCCTGTCTATGGGTCAAATAGAGCTAAACTGTGTATTTATGCTAAACAGAATTGTGTGAAATAGAACTGTTTATATGTATAAAAAGGATTTTGGCATTAAACAACCTATGTTGGTTGATATGCCGTAAAACCAAACCAAACTGTGGAGCACTGATTAGTTGTCAGATTTCGGAGACCATTACAACCGTTGTGAGTTTGATCCTCACTGGGTTTAAGTCTAGGTAATTTCAGTGCAATCTCCCCTATCCACCGTAGAGAAGCCAGCCAGTTCAATATCCCACTCTTTTAGGATACATACGGAGGAGTTGTTAGAGAATTGAGGGCGCCATGTGAGGCTTTTTTTAAATCATTAATCTAATCAGCATTCATTTCCTGTCACGTGTCAGCTTAAGCTAAGTTTATATTAAATAGTGACATCTGTGACCTGTTCTTAAGTTTACGAGCTTACTTATTCCATATGTTCACAAAGCTAAGTTAAAATTAGAATTGCATTCGTGACCTAAAATATACATTGCAGGCCACCCCTTTATGAGACTTTAAAAAAATCATTCTCTCTCAAAGATTTTCTATTTAACGAGTGGGTTTGGTGGATATAATTTGAATTGTTCCATGTGTAAATAGGCATGATTGGTTGGTCGTTCATTTTACGGCATGTCAACTTTTGTAAGCTTATTTAATGTCAATGTCACTCCTTTTTAAACAATTATAGCTTCAGGTAACTATTCTTAATACAAATAATTGGTACACAGTTATATTGTTCAAAGTATTCAAGTGAATAATAATAATAATAATAACGCCATAAGGACTATGTCAAAGCAAGAGTAAACGAGACGCAACAAAATAACAGATGTAGATTTTGTAGTTGTCTAAATATATGAGACGATGCTTGATGGTTTTTATCATTAAGGATTTTCGGACTATTGTCTTCATCTTTATTGTTATTTCCACAACGTTTCGGCCGATATGTCTTCTGGCCTTCTTCCGGTGTTTGTCGAACTCGGGAACCTACACGGAACTTCGAACTACGTCCTTTATTGAATCCATGGGAGTCGCCTGTTCTGATTCCGTTAGCCAAAACCGGGTACAAATGTTAAGTATTCCTGTATTGTTACTCACCTGCAGTCAGGATTGAACCTGCAATCTCCAGATGATTGTCTTCTTGGAATCTGAGGGAACCAACGCCTATAACCGTTATGCTGTGTCCTGCTGGACTTTTTTTTATGGTTGTTATGAATTCTATCTTGAACTAATTCCTGCTCTAATCTTCTTGTTACTTTCCGCGCCCTGCTGGAATGAACTGGGATTTTTATTGTTAAGCCTGGTGGAACTAGTTTGGGATCTCGGCATCTGCATAGGAATGTAAGATGGTTCATCATTCGTGCCAATTGTTGATTTTTTCTAATTGCTTCCATTGATATATTGTATTGTCCAGCAGAACACATAGCGTAACGGTTATAGGCATTGGTTCCCTAAGCTTCTAAGTTAGTGGGTTCGATTTTTGTTGTATAGGGTGCCTCAGTATACACGTAACCCATATGACTGCTAATATAGGGTGTCTCAATATACACAGGAACCATGTAACTGCTAATATAGGGTGTTTCAAAATACACGGGACCCATGTGACTGCTAATAACTCTACTACTAATAATGTTATATTTTTTTTGTTTCAAATTTGAAAATAGTATACTATAACAACTATTAACCCTCGAACACAAAATGCCTCGGACAAGAAAGGAAAAATATTTTGTATCACTACTTATTTGGAGAAAAATCATTCAAAACTGTCTCAAAATAGATGCAACCAATTAATATGATAATGATTTATTACTGAGACAAGAAATTCAAAATAAGATTTCATGTCCTGGAATTAATAATAAGAATTAAAAAAAAATGAATTGATGTTTCTAGCTCAAAGACCGAAATTGCGCTTGTCTCAGTAATAAATCATTATCATATTAATAGGTTGTATCAATTTTGAGACACCCTGTGTGGCCTATATCTGCTGCTTTGTGTGTTAAACTAAGCGAAACTTTATAAATTCTTGGATTCAAGTTCTGTTTTTATGTTTCCTCTATCTAATCATGTCCAGATTATCTCATCTGGAATTTCTTTAGTGTGAAGTATCCGTATCGTTGTTTTCCCCCATTTTTGTTTTTTAGGTTTTGTATTTGTTGTTTTGCAACTGTTACTTGCTTATGTAATCAACCTCTGTATGCAGTTGATTATATATTCTGCAAGTCCCTAAAGTCTTGCATACAGAAGACACAGATCAAATTTAAAAACAAAGCAAAAAAACAAAACAAAACAAAAAAAAGAAAACTACAGAGGAGTGATAAAAACTTGCACCAAAATATCGTAAATATATTCCATCCAGCAGTGCTAATTTTCTGAACCCATGTCGTGAGTCCCTGTTCGAATTTTATACAGCTTCCTCGGATCGCCATCTTTGGAACCTCTGGAATCAAATGATTCCTCACTCTCTTTCACATTCTCTCAACTTGCATAAATAACAACACTACTCACAAAAAAAAGCTGATTTGGCAACCAAATCAACTTTATATATCGCCCCCGACAAAGTCAAAATTCCCTCCATTGACTTAAAACCCAAAATCAATATATTCTTCCTTACAAGATGGTAACGATGCTGACATAACAACGTATTTCATAAACTCTTGATTAAATCTATGAACCTCATGGCATAAAATAACCCCAGGCGAATGTATTCTCTTCAGTGGGATTAGACTATACCCCAAATGTGTTGTTCTTGGTATAATCCTACGGAGGTACCCGTGGTGTAATGGTTATCGTCGTAGGAAATGGACACGGCATCATCAGTTCAAATCCTGGACGTGACTGATTGCATTTCACATAGCACTAATACCCTTGGGAAAGGTATGAATCCAATTATTCTCCCCCCAACTATGTGTAAATAGTTGGGTAGACTGGGTTCTTCAGCTTTGGTGAGGTAACTAGTCTAGGAGAAGGAACACTCTGAATTTAAACCTGTTAAACTCCGCCTAAAAACTGACTTTGTGTCATATCCTGCCCGGCGGAGGGGTTGGTAAATATGGGTATAATCCTAAACGGCATTTCGTGATGAGAGTCTAGTTCTGGAGTTTTGGGGGAGTAACGAGTATCCCTTCATTGCCATTACTCATAAGTTCACTCTGACCCGAAGTGTTTAAGAATTATTTGTATTAGATGAGAATACTTGATATCGTATAAATGGGGCCAAAAATTCTTAAGAAACTAAACAAAAATGTAGATATAAACGTACAATTTACGCAATAAACCAACCTCTAGGTATGAATAAAATAACCCCAGATGGGTTGACATGCCATCAAAATTAATTAATCAATGAATTATAAAAAATCCACGCTCGGAGAATGGAAACCAGCTTTCAGTAAGTCCAAAATGGAAACAAGTCACGATAATGAGGGCACCTCTGGGGAGTGTAATGGTTAGCAAGTTAGACTAGCAAACCATCACAAGTGAGGTTGAGTCTCATTGGGTGCCCTACATATATGGCCTTGTGTCCCTTCTAAGCAAAAAGCTTAGAAAATTACAATATTCCGATAATCAAGAAGTACAACCACATCGTACAGCATGTTCAACACCCAAAACAGTTAAACATTTTCTCATAGAAGGCAGGGACTTAGTTCTCAGTCAACGTTTTTTCATCGTAAATAATATCAAAGACTTGTTTGAAGATGTTAACATGGATGACATTTTGTCCTTCTTGAGATAAAAAGAAATAGAATTATACCAAAAATCATAAACGTACTTGCGGAGAATATTACACAAAGTAATTATTAGAATATTATTCCGAAAAATTTGACATATTGTTAAAAGGAAATAAAGACTCTTAAGAAACATGTACACAAAAATGCAAAAGTGAATATAAATACACAATGTACGTGATTTCCTAACCTCTTGGCATAAAATAACCCAGACAACTTGACCAACCGTTAAAACAAATCAATCAATTTTGTCAAACTTTTAGTGAGAACACAACCATTATAACTTTCATTTCTAGACTTAATTTCAATTCAACACATTGTAATATATATATATATATATATATATATATATATATATATATATAACTTTGGCTTTGCTGAACGAAGATCTATGAAGGCGTTATTCGATTGATGAGGCTTATGTGAGATAGGTAAAGCCGGGGTAATGTTGTGGCCACCTCTCACTACGAATGGTGTCCTCGTGGTGTAATGGTTAAAGCGATGAACTGCGGAATCGTAGTGCGCGAGTTCGTACTCCAGTCGCGCTATTACGTTCACTTTCGGGCAAATATCCTTGGGAAAGGTATGAACCCCCTTATTCTCCCTCCAGCTATGGATAAATAGTAGGACGGACTAGGTTCTTCAGCCTTGGTGAGGCAACTAGTCTAGGAGAAGGAAAACTCTGAATTCAAACCTGTTAAACTGCGCTTAAAAAAAAAAAAATTGACCTTGTGTCATATCCTGCCCGAGCGGAGGGGTTGGTAAATAGTACCTCTCACTACGAATGACTTTGGTGCCTGGCCGTGTGAATGTCAACAACAAAGTCAATCACAAGAACTCTAGTTTTAAATAAGACAGATGCGTTTGTTAACGAGAGAGCAACAAGAAGCGACCTAAATTTCAACTCTATACAAAATTGCCCATTCGAATTAGGGGTCGGCTACGATTTTGTGAAGGAATAGATCTTTCTTTGATCGACTTGAAACTACCACTTCACGTTTTTTCGTTTTTGAGACCGCTCCAGAGGAAAGTTGTATCATCAACAAAAAAGTGAGTGCTTTTTTTTTGTGACCTCGTGTTAGACTTTTGAAGGTACTTGTAGCGTAGCGGTTATCCTTGTTGGAATTGGATTCGGCTCCCTGAGTTCAAATCATGAACGAGATTGTTAGCATTTCCCCTAGCGCTAATACGCTTGTGAATGTTACGAATCCAACTATTGTCCTTCCAGCTATGGGATAATTGTAGGGCAACTAGTCTAGGAGAAGGAAAACTCTGAATTCAAATCAGCTGTAGACGTGGGGTGGGAATGGGTTCCGTTAGTCTATTCCTGCACAAGATATGCCTTATGAGTCGTACCCCCACGACCAAACGAGGTTACGAAATCTGTGACCGTGAAGAAATCTGACTACCTTTCTCGTCGTCATTTCTTCTCGTTTTTGTCTCTTCGTTACCGCCAGTCTTCTCCGAGACGACCTCAATACAACACCTACTCCAGTTCCTGCAGGGGAAGATCTGAGAAGTTGTTGGTTCTTTCTTTTACGGCGCTGGCTCTTTGGCTCTTCTTGAAGAGTGACGTATCATTTACCATCACTTTTGTCTGTGGGCAGCCTGAAAATTATAAGACTTATGCATGTGCAAATTTTCATTTTTTAGATCTTAAACATTTTTACTGCAGTCATCCATGGATTTTCTTAAAAATACAATGATCTCTGATTGTTAGCTGTTAGAGGTAACAATAATCAACTGGTTGGTTTTAGTTTGTTTGGTTTTATGGCATATCAACCTTTGTAGGTTATTTAACGCCAAATCCATTTTTATGTAAATAATCTGTTCTATTGAAAACAGTTCAGTTTAGCATAAGTACACAGTTTAATTGTCGAAAACATTTCCATTTTAAACTATTTAAGCAGTTATATGTAATAATTCAGTTAAGTGTAAATACAGTTTTAATGTCGAAAAACAGTTCTATTTGAAATAATTCAGTTAAGCCTAAGTACGCAGTTTAAATGTAAGTACGGTTTAATTGTCAAAAACATTTCTATTTCAAGCTATTCAGTTTACTCAATTCATTTTAGCATAAGTACGCTGTTAGTTCTATTTAACCCATAGATAGGACCCTATCAGGTGCTACCACTCCGGGCCAGAGTGGACCTGGGAGCGATGGCAATGAAGGGGTACTCCACATTCCCCAAAGCTCCAGCACTGCTGGAACCTCACCATCAGATTGTTTAGTGTCATATCCAGGACACTCGTTAGGGGGGGGCTTACCCCTCTGCAGAGGCGCAGTCAGTGTATTCTACAGCCCCAGCTGACTGGGCAATAATCAACTGGTGATTGAAAGACATACATTTTAAACACGAATAAAGTATTTCTAACCTATTCATCACAGGCTTTATGAAATAAAGATTGAATTTATCAAAGACGACATAAAGCACAAAATATTCGCCTGAGACCAGTATCCCATCTCATCAACTAAATTTTAGACAATAACAAATAGAAAACCAACTTTTTTTACCAAACTAATTGTATGATGTTTACTAGCTGATACGAGGATCATTAAATAAGTTTCCAGACTTTTTTCGTATGGACACTTTTATTGATAGTATACACATGAAACTCTAGTCCCCTTCGAAGTAATCTCCTCCGGTTGCAATTCTCTTGTTGTACCGTTCCAACAACTTCTGGAAGGACCCATGGAAGTCCTCTTGTGTGAGCGTGTCAATGACCTTCGCCACAGCCTCTTTCATCTCCTTAATTGTCTGAGCTTAGGGAATAACCAAAAGTCACAGGGAGCAAGGTCTGGAATATAGATAGGCTGAGGAACTGTGTTGATGCCCATCTTGGTCAAATAGTCTGTGACAAGGATGGAGTTGTGGACTGGTGTATTGTCCTGGTGGAAATGCCATTGAGCCGATTTGAAGAGTGCTGGCCTCTTCCCTAGGAATCTCTTCCTGAACTTCCTTAAAACCTCAACATAGTATTCCTTGTTGACTGCCTGTCCAGTGGGAACCCAGTACATGTAGATCATGCCAGTGCTGTCTGGCCTTCTTGGGTCTGGTAGAGCTAGCATGCTTCCACTGGGAACTCTGTCTCTTGGTCTCTAGGTCATAGCAGTAGATCCAGCTTTCATTGCATGGCATTTTTTTCAAGTTTAAAACAGAATTTTATTGCATATCGTTCTTCTAAAGTCCAGATTGCATTTTTGAAATTCACTAGTTGTGACAATCAGGCTTTAGTAAGGTGTATTCCAATTGCTGCTGTAGCTGTTCATTTGAAGCTGAAATCATAAAAATTGGTCAGTTATCTCATAAGATGTATAACCATAACATATTGAATTATCAAAAGTCTATAACAATTTTAAATGCCTGTACAAAAAAAGTCTGGAAACTTATTGAATACACCACGTAGACCTCTTTTTAGCATCAATTGATGTAAAACCTCTTGAGACACACTATGGAAGGCCTTCTTAATATCCAGGACCATCTCAACAAGTTCTTTATGACTTTTCCATGATTCATTTATGATGTTATGCAATTTTAATATGTTATATCCAACGCCATCTATTTTCTTGAAACCAACTTGATCTGGATGGTTGGTGATTGAATTTTCAATCCTTCTGGCCAGAATCCGATGAAAAATTCTTGTAACAAAATTACCGACTGCAGTTGGTCGGTAATCCAGAGGAGAGGATGGCTTTCTGGTTTTCTTGATAAAGGTGATTCTGGAATCAAAAATCCCATCAGCTAACCCGCCCGGGCTATAGAGTAACATAATATTAAACAGAATGGTCAGTTGATCAATAAGCCTGGCGAGTACTTCCCGCAATCGGTAGTTATCAGGACCGGGAACCGATTTTTTCGTTCTTTTCACTGAGGCAGCTACTTGAGATATTAAAATGGGGGCAGCAAGCTCCCAGTCAATATTTTCTTGCCTTAATTATGAGGAAACGTAGATACCTAGTCGTTGGAAAATAGGCCTCCAATGCTCAACGAAGTCATCAGGGGTAAATTCATTCTGCCAGCATAGGTCATCATAGGAAGCTGATCGATTAAAATTTTTCTCTGCGACAGTTCCTGAGCTAGATCGATATAGTTTCTTAAGGTATCGATATGCCTCACTCTTCTTATTCCTATTTGATTTTAGATTAATTTTAAATCATGATCTTTTTTAACAATATTAGAGTAGGACTTCTAACCGATAAAATGAAACGCAGTTTCTTCCAGGCAGCGGTCACATCGATACTGCTATATGGATGCACTACATGGACGCTAACAAAACGGCTGGAGAAGAAACTAGATGGCAATTACACAAGAATGCTGCGTGCAATCCTGAACAAGTCCTGGCAGCAACACCCCACAAGACACCAACTGTACGGCCACCTGCCCCCTATCACGAAATCTATTCAAGTTAGGCGAACCAGACATGCAGGACATTGCTGGAGAAGCAGAGATGAACTCATAAGAGATGTACTCTTATGGATCCCCACACACGGCCGCGCAAAAGCAGGACGACCAGCACGAACGTACATTCAGCAGCTATGTGAGGATACAGGTTGTTGTCCTGAAGACCTACCTAGGGCGATGAACGATAGGGAGGAGTGGCGAGAGAGGGTCAGGGATATCCGTGCTGCCAGCACGATATGATGATGATGATGTACGGCAAAGTATGGTTGAAGACAGATATTGGTGTTATCTCCCCACTTAACATTTTCTTTTCTAGACTAGTAAAATTATTATCTTACGTTCCGGATCATTGAGGATTTCTTCTGTATATTTAATGATGGCATTATTAATGTCCTTATTAGTATGTTTTATTCTATTCTCAGAATAATTATGAGAGAAATGAGTTCCCGGGGCCATTCCGGTAGATGTTACATTAATTGGTGTTTCATTGGAAGAGTCAGTTTCGAGGTCAGGAGGGTTACTTTCGTTATGTTCAGTAGAAATATTCTGAGGATCTGTTACAATTATTTCCGAAGTTGAGACAGCACTATGTTGATAGCGCAGGATTTTTGTTTGTATTGCACGAATCGTGCGATTAGGCAAAAGGGAAGTTAAATCCTGGGCTTTGGCCGATGGTCCGGCCTCATTAATGATTGATGATTCCTCAGTAATCCAAGGTGTTCTCTTTTTGTCAGTAGCTACTATATTAGAGGGAGGTTCAATATTGGTTACATGAGCTGATGATGTTATCGTCAATTCCGTATTTTCCTCTTCAGTATAACCCTCTCTAAGTTCTTTGTAGCTGGCCTCTCTTCTTTTTTTTTGCTAATGGAGTCAACGGAGCGACCCATCCTGTTAGCGAGGTATTGGTTGATGCTCCTAACCCTCCCTCACAAGCGAGTCGCTCCATCTTTACCATATTTTGCAGCTCCTCAAGCCTCCATCGCCTCCAGGGTCTTGCACTCTCACGCTGCTCCCTATCCTTGTTTTCCTTAAGCTGGTTATAGGCCTCCGGATGTACCTGACGGAGATGTTGCGATAGTCCTACTGGTGACCTAAAGGACCTCTCACCATCACAGAGTCTACACCTACGTCCTTCATCTTCGGCCCTAGAATTTACACCTTATTTAGGGGCTGTTAATGTTTTCTATTTTTCATATCTTTTAATCAGATCATAGCAATGGGGATGGCAACCCCAATGCAAGGCGGCAATTTGAGGAGATACCGCACCCCTCCTGGTGGCTCTTAGCTTGAAAGAGGAGCGAGACTGATAGGGCATGGAACAATAAGTACCATCCCCGACAGCACCACTCTATCTCTCCATTGCCCGGCGGGAGACCACGAGGATGTGGCCACCGGTACGACTCCCTAAAAAAGAGTCATAGTTACTACTGGGTGCCGGATTCATACAGCTTTGTGCCACATCTAAGCGAAGATCTTAGTAAATTACAATTCGATTATAATGCCAAGGTACGTAGCTCAACGCTTTCAAGGGAGCGACCTGGAAATTCTGGATCCATATCGGGGCTGCTGTTGGAGCCAATATGATGTACAAGAACCCGAAACCGACAATGAAGACAGTAGATCACTAAAGACAACTCTGGGCGCAGCTAAAAATGTATTTTCCGAAAAAAAAAAGACTCTAATTAAAAGAACAAAACAATTTTCAGCCTTGTATGAGAATTTGTGGGGTCATTATTCAGGCTGAACGTCATTTATTTAATCATTTAAATACTCGATGTAATTATGAATTTTTAATAAAAATCCTTCACTCATTCCTAAATAAAAGCGTCATTATTGCAATGGAGTGCTTTTTCAACAGAAAAAGAACGGATTCCCAGATCGTGTAGAGTACGAATAGAAAATATTCGAATTCCCTGTCACACTCTAATTTGTTAAGTACCCTAAAAAACATTTATATTTTCTAATATTATACATTGATGTACATATATTACATTAATGAAACCGATCCTCTATCTTGATCTAATAATATCCAAGAAGCGTCATTTTTATTCGTTCAATTGATACTGGGGTAGTCCCCGTTGTGTAGTGGCTAATGTGCAGGACTGTGACATTGTGGTGAGTTCGAACTCCAGTCTCGCTATTACGTTCACTTTCAAAGTGATACCCCAGGGAAAGGAATGAACCTCCTTATGTCCCAGCTATAGGTTAAATAGTACAATTGCTGTTCATCTACAAGAATAACTTTGGCATCAAATAACCCATGAAAGTTGATGTGCCATTAGACAAAAGGAATCATGTTAAATAGTTACTGACACCAATGCTAAAGGCAACAATAATGCAGTGATTTTCTATCGAGAACAACAGCTGGTGTAGTTCAGACGTGGGAAAGGAAAGGAAATGGAATCTTGCAAAATCTGACTTTGACGCCTGGGGCAAAGGGGTGGGGGTGTTGATTAGGAATGCATTTCACGGAAGAGAGAAGTATGCCCAGAATAGATTATAATCTCTTCCTTGGATTGTAAATTATTAAGAATGGTCGATAAAAAAAATAAAAAGGATAAATTTCTGTCGAAATATCGAAAAAGAGTTTTATAAAAGAAATAAATATTACATGAGAGAAAAAAAAACGAATTAGGACAAAAACAAATAATACATTTTCGAAAAGAAATATTTTTCGAAAAAAGATTTATAATAAATGAATAAATAGCGATAAAGAGTTTATAGTAATTTACGAAGCTCTTTGCTTCGATATGGCTCAAGGCCGAATGAATGGGGCACCCAATGAGACTCGAACTGACTCGTGTAAGTTTGCTAACCATTGCACCACCAGAGGTGCCCTCTTGGTTATAGTAATTTACGAAGCTCTTTGCTTCGATATGGCACAAGGCCAAATGAATGGGGCACCCAATGAGACTCGAACTCACTCGTGTAAGTTTGCTAGTCAAACTTGCTAACCATTGCACCACCAGAGGTGCCCTCTTGGTTATAGTAATTTACGAAGCTCTTTGCTTCGATGTAGCACCCAATGAGACTCGTACTTATTCGTGTAGGTTTGCTAGTTAAGCTTGATAACCGTTACACCACCAAAGGTGCTCACGATAAAGAATCTATAAGGAAAATTAAGACAAAAATGAAACAAAAAAGGATTTGTATCCAGTCGGACTGGGGGCGGGGGCTTAGAACACGCTGATTACATCACTTGCAGAATTGTAAGTTTCCCTTCTCTCAAAAAAAAGGGTGCTGCAGGTTTGATACAAAACAGCATTCAGTGGTGAGGTTCCAGTTCTGAAGATCTACGCATTATGGAGTAATCCTTCGTTGCCATTACTTCCAGATTCACTCTGACCCTAGAATCTGACCTGTTATGGACCCGTATCTGATTCAAATAGATCAGTTTGAAACTTGTTAGTATTAGGTAGGAATACTTGAAACCATTTAGATGTGTGCAAACAAATGATTATTATTATTGAATAGAAGTAGTTAATTGAAACCATATAATTATGCATAAATTATTAGTATTAGATAAGAATACTTGAAATTATATAACAGTGCGTTAATTATTAGGATGAGGTCAAATGTTTTACAATATTTTGGTAGTACGTGAAGCACAATTTGATGACTCCAAATGCTTTCACCGTGGTCGTTAGGCTGACGAACTACACTGGATTGGTAGATGCTGCACTCGCCTGATCCTCTCAGAGTGCTACTCATTGGATTTGTTGCTATGGCTTTGAGCATGTCCTCGGAATTTATAGTTTTAGGCCTACCTAACCTTACCTGATTGTTCAGGTTCTAGCATTTACATCTCCGGATAACCATAACAGAACAAGTTAATGAGGTAATAAGAAAAACCAAGGAGTCAAATACCAAAAACTACAGAGTCATCCAATTGAATCCAGTAATTAATCAACACCAAAACGGACAACGATCAACAACCTACGAACAAAATAATAACCACTAAATATTCTTAATGAACTTGAAGCACGAGTGGATTTCGAATTCGCTTACTTAGAAGCTTCAGGTCAGCACTTTACCCATTACATCACGGGGATTCCCAACTACATTTTTAGTAAGGCATTTTTTTCCAGTTTTTCTCTCTACAATCGCACTGATTCTTCATGTATTTATTTTGTTGATTTGTTCCTATAATTTCTTTTTGGGTTGTAGAATACACCGACTGCTTCTCTGCAGGGGGATAAGACTTCCCACGACGAGTATCCTGGATATGACACTAAACAATCTGATGGTGAGGTTCAAGTAATGCTAGAGCTTTGGGGAATGCCGAGTACCTCTTGATTGCCATCGCTCCCAGGTCCGCTCCGGCCCGGAGTGGTAGCACCTGATAGGGTCCTATCAATGGGTCAAATAGAAGTAAACTGTGTTCTTACGCTAAATGGAACTGTTTCTGACATAGAAACTGTGTACTTCTGCTCAACTGAATTGTTTGAAATAGAACTTTTTATATGTATAAAAATGGATTTGGTATTAAATAACCTACAATGGTTGATGTGCAATAAAACCAAACCGAACCAAACTTATAATTTCTTGGTTAATACTTTTCTGTTCGTTTACTTATGTTTCGTCTTTGAAAGAAAAGAGTAGAACATATAGAAAGAAATAGTAAAAAAAAAAAGATAAAGAAAATCATAATAAGAAAAGGAAAAGATAAATGAACGTATCAGAGAGAGAGAGAGAGAGAGAGAGAGAGAGAGAGAGAGAGAGAGCTATTACCACCAAACTAGATTGGATCAAATGACAAAAAACCGCGTAAAAGAAAAAAAAAACACGATAAGGTTTAAAACAAAGTGAACATAAAATCAGGGACTATTTTAATGAAACACATTGATGGATGGTTCGTTTTACATTATGTCAGTTCTTATTTGCTCATTTTATGTCGAAGTTAGTATGACAGTTGTAGCCTCCAATTATTTACGGTACAAAGATCATAATCATTTTAAATAGGTAAACACTTGATTGCGTCAAACATCTTGATTTAACCCATAGATCGGACTCTAAAAGTTACTGAGTGCACCACCCTCTATACTCATCAGTTAGTTGGTTCTACGGCGAGTCAAATCATGTTAGGTTATTTAAGGCCGAAGTTAATTTTTTAAGACATTTTCTGGTTTCAAACAACTAATGATTATAATTTGTTAACGATTACAGTTTCAAGGAACAATTCCAATTTAATAATAATCATTTGCTTGCATGAATATGGTTTCAAGTATTCCTATCCAAGAATAATTATCCTTATCCAATTATATAGTTTTAAGTATTTCAATTATTTATTTATTTGCACACAGCTATATAGTTTCAAGTAACCAATGTGAATTGTGCGTTGTAATCAATCAGCCTCAAGCAACTACTAAAAAATTGTACACAGCGATAAGGTTTCAAGTAACCAATGTGAATAGTGCTTTGTAATCAATCAGCCTCAAGCAACTACTAAAAAATTGTACACAGCGATAAGGTTTCAAGTAACCAATGTGAATAGTGCTTTGTAATCAATCAGCCTCAAGCAACTACTAAAAAATTGTACACAGCGATAAGGTTTCAAGTAACCAATGTGAATAGTGCTTTGTAATCAATCAGCCTCAAGCAACTACTAACAATTTGTACACAGCGATATAGTTTCAAGTATTTCAGATACTTATATAGTTTCAAGTAGTTAATAATGATAGTCCTTTATTAATAGACAGAGAGATAGAAAGAAACCCAGAGATACTGATAGAAATAAATAGATGTGTTATGGAATATTTGATATAGAAAGATATGAATACTAATTGATAAGTATGAACATAGATAAATAGATGTGATAGGAATTTTTAAAGGAAACGCGTGAGGTTTTTTAAGATAAATTTTCGACCACTGATTACATCACAGACAGTTGAAACGGAACGCTCTTTCTCATTTTTTCGTTTCATTTAACAATTCAAATATCCTGATGAAGGTTTAATGTTTTCATATTTAAAAACTGAAACTTTGGAAAATTATTCAAAGCTTACATAAAATCATCCTCCAAATGTACCATTGCGGTACCAAAGAGAATTTCGTACCTTTGGACCCAGTTGTGACCCTTTAATGGTAAAAGTGGACGAACGTAAGAAACTCTGTTTAATTATACAACGGTTTATTGACTAATGCCTTCGTAGGTAGCCGCCGAGAGAAAGAAAGAGAGTATGGAAACTGAGACGAACGCGTCAGCTAGACAAAGAGAAGCAACATATCCTGAACTTTTCCCCTGAACACTCTACTCATTAGCCTAGTGGGTATAATGTTCGCCAATGGTCCGGGCGACCTGGGTTCAATCCCAGGTCACGTCATACTAAAGACTTTAAAAATGGTACTCGATACCAACCTTACTTAACACTCAGCATTATAAGGTACGTATCAAGGGTAAAGTGGAGCAATCCTGAGAAAGGAGTAGCGCCCTCCTTTACACCTCGGTGTGGTAGCTATTGAAAAGGGAGCCTTCTGGTCGACCTCGACTACGGTCGCCAACTTTACTTGCTTTACTAAGTATTCTCTATTATTTATTTTTTGTTGGGATGGAACCTGTAACCTGCAGATGATTTCTAAGTATTCCCTATTATCTATTTTTTGTTGGGATGGAACCTGTAACCTCCAGATGATTTCTAAGTATTCCCTATGATTTGTTTTTTGCTGGGATTGAACCTGTAACCTCCATATGATTTCTAAGTATTCCCTATTATTTATTTTTTGCTGGAATTGAACCTGTAACCTCCAGATGATTTCACTCAGAATCACTTTAACCAAATTTTTGGGACGTATAAACCTAATGTCTTTATCAATAAATGAGAGACAACTTATTACTATTATATAAGATTTTTACCTTAACTCATAATGCAATTTTCCTTTTGTCAAGCCTTTTTGATGATTGGTTCCCATATCGTATTTATCTCTATACTTAGTATACTCAACAGTTCCCTGTAGACCAACATATGCACTGCTTCGTTAAGACGTCTCATACTCCAATGTTCTTCCATATCGATTTTAGCTTTATCCCATAAAGGCAGATAGTTTTCCTTTCTTTTTCTTATATAATCTGCTTTATACGACTTTCCGATTTCACTGCGACATACTACTTTTTGGCGTTCCTCTAGCCTTACTTTTAGTCGGCGACAAGTCTCGCCTTTGAATACCTCGTTTATATTTATTTACGAGTTTATCTTATGAACCTACACAATAAAATCTTATTTTAATTTCAATTTTGGATTTACTTAAAATAATTATTGTGACACGTCTATAACATAAAAACATAAATTAAACCATTCTGATTAAAATAGTACTAGACTTTATTTTTGTTTGGATCCATAGATTGAACCATAACAGGTTTTACCACTCCGGGTCAGAAAGAACATAACAAAATGGAGAAATAACATGAAAAAAGAATTACAAGGACTTGAAAAAAGCCCCGAGTCGGAGATAAACCAGGAATCATCAAAAGCAAAACGCAAGAAAACACCAAATTGGAAACCATCAGGCCAAGATGGCATATATGGAATCTGGTCAAAAAGATTTGTCTTTCCATTGGCACTGCAACTGAGTAAATGCATGGAAGAAGCAAGCATCCTCGAATGAATGACAAAGGAGGAAACTATCCTCATCCAGAAGGACCCCACCAATAAAAACCCTTCCCCAGCAACTATAGACCAATAACGTGTTTACCCTGATATGGAAAATTCTAACCGCACAGATAAGTGAAGATATTACTCACTCATATGTCGCGGACTATTTCCGGAAAAAACAGAAAGGATGCCGCAAGGGAAAAAGAGAAAGAAATGACCTACTATATATAGATCAGCACATTCTTAAAGAGGACAAAACGAAGGGGAGGGACTGTAGCAATGGCATAGATTGGCCAATGATATGCTACTGCAAACTAGGATAATAGAATGTCTGAAAGGTGCAATATATCTGACAAAGTTATAAACTTCATTACGAAAATAAAGAAAAACTGGAAAGTGGAATTAGCAGCAGGTGGACTTATGCTAACCTGAATTGTTTGAAATGGAACTGTTTTTGTATGCTAAATTTAATTGTTTGAAGTTGAAACTCTACTTACGCGAAACTGAATTGTTTGAAATAGAATTGTTTTGACATTTAACTGTGTGTAAACAAAAAATATACTTACACTAAAGTGAATTGTTTGAATAAGAACTGTTTGACTAAAATGAATAGATTGAAATAGAAATGTTTTGACAATTAAACAGTGTACTTATACTAAACTGAATTGTTTGAAATTAAGCTGTTTATTTATATAAAATGAATTTAGCATTAGATAAACCTACAAAGGTTGATATGCCATAAAACCCAAACAAATAAACAAACCAAAGACTCGAAAAGGGGTCTAGAAGAACTTGAAATCGAGAAGAACTTGAAATCTAGGAGAACTTGAAATCAGAAGAAAAATCGAGACCAGATCATAGTATTGTTAAGAGTGGCTCGAATACTGAGAAGAGTCATAGAGACCTGACTTGCTGTCACTCAGAGTTCAATGAAAGCCCACCACTTAAACTGGTGTGAAAAACTTGTAAGGAATGAAATGATAATAATAACGATGAAAATGATAACAACAACAACAACAACGGCAATACTAATAATTATAAATAGCAGTAACAAAGACTCACTGAGAAACATTCTTTTCTTGTTGAAAGAATGTGGAATTCAAAACAAATAAATAATGACGTTTGTTAAACTCGAATGTGTTTTTATTCCTTCTCCAAGAATGTGACATTGCTTTTGCAATAGCCTGTAATAAATTGAAACGAAGTTGAAATATATGCCAAAAAAATTTCAGTTGATATCTCAACAGATTCTCTAATTCTTCCACTTGAATAGAATTTTTCTATACAATGAAGCATTTCCTGAAAAAAATCTTCGAACTGAATTTCTTCTTCTTCTTCTTCTTGATGCCAGAGTATAATCTGAAATTGGCTGTAGCGTTGGGCAATTGAAGAAGTGCTTTGGTGGCCAATATTGTGCAATGCGTTCATGCATATTTTGGAAGTTGGTGCAGGGGGCAAACGCTTAGATTTATAAAGTGTTTGATGAGGAGAAAGAAATGAAACAATAGGAAAAGATTGAAAAAGAAGTTCCGGAAAAGATAGAATGAAAAGGAAAGAAATAAAAGAAAACAAGAGAGAATAAAAGAGAAGAGAGAATCAAAAGGGAGATAAAAGAATGAAGGAAAAAGAAGGGAAATAATTGAGTGAGAAAATGTGGGGGTTAAGTATAAGATACAACGAAAAGAGAAAGAGAAATTACTGGAGATGCAAGAAGAGAAAAAAGAAAGGAAACAAAGGGAAAAGGACACTGAAAAAAGAGAATGAATAAAAAGAAAAAAAAATTATTTAAAAAATGAGAATGATGAGGACAAAGAAAAAAAATGAAGAGAAAATGAAAATAAAGAGAGAGGAAGAAAAGGAAAAGCAAATAAAGTGAAACAGTAAAAGTAAAGAGAATTAAGAAAGAAAGAAAGAAAGAAAGAAAGGAAGGAAAAAGAATAAAGAGAAAACCAGAGCTAAACAAAAGAAGAAAACCGAAAGGATAATGATGAAAACGAAAATGATAAAGAAGAAGAAAAAAACAAAGATGAAAAAAAAAAAGAAAACGAAGATGAAAACATATGTCAATTCTCAAAATGGAATCGAGAAATTAGAGAGAAAAGAGAAAGAGGGTCGAAATAAACAGAAGGGAAAGATGTGAGTGGGGAATATGATAAGGGAGAAAATAAGAGTCAGTAGAATAGAGAAGGGGAGAAAAAGACGAAAGAGAAAACAAAAACAAACCAATTTACTGAAAAAAGAAAATGAAGCTGAAAGAAAAGAATAAGTGGAATAAAAAAGAGGGACAGATAGAAACAGAAAAAAAAATCTGCGAAAAAGAAGACAAATTGACGCACTGAAAAGAGACAAGGGAAAAAGGAATAAAATTTAAAAAAAGATAAGAGAATTAAGAGGAAAGAACAATAAATTTTAAAACAAAAGATTAAAACTTTTTTCTTCTCTTCGCAAGATTTATCAAAAAAAAAAATGTTTCAAAATATCGTAAACGTAAATTTCTATTTTTACTCGAAATGTTCTTGCTTTTGCGACTAAAATATTTAACAGTTTATTGGAAATGAGTGAATGGAAATATATTGTAAGATTATTTTTTCTCCCCGAATACACAATATTATTTAGACGGTACAGGAATGAATAAACACACTGGCCTTATTTTTATTTTCTGATTAAGCATATCCAACATCTATTCTTTTCTTCTTGCTATTTTCAGCGTTCCATTTCGAAATGAAGACAATCGGATCATCTTAAGGCATTTCTCCATCGTGGCAATATATATATATATATATATATATATATATATATATAAAAATATAAATAAAAGATGAACAACAATTTATTTATGAGACCTACAGATAGGACCTTAACAAGTACTACTACCCGGGTTAGGGTACACTAGGGTGTAAAGGCAACGAAGAAGTTGTACACACAAACACACACATACTTATATATATATATACATACGCAAGCACACGCACGTACGTTCAAGGTGTAATGGTTACCGCCGTGGCAAATGGACACAGAAACCCGAGTTCAAATCATGGTCGAATGTTTCTATTTTGCATAGCGCTAATACCCTTAGGAAAAGTATAAATCTAGATATTCTCCTTCTAGCTATGGGTAAATAGTGGGGCAGGCTGTGCTCTTTAACTCTAGTATGGCAACTGATCTGTTAGAAAGAAAACTCTAAATTCAAACCTCCGCCTAAAAATTGAACTTGTGGCACATCATGTTCGTGCGGAGGTTTGATATATATATATATGTTTATAAAAAGTAAAGTTGGCGACTGTAGTCGAGGGTGACACAAAGGCTCCCTTTTCAATGGCGACTACACGGAGGTGTAGTGGAGGTGCTACTCTTTTCTCTGGATTGCTTCACTTTACCCTTGATATGTACCTTATAATACTGAATGTTAAGCAAGGAAGTATCAAGTACCATTTTTTAAAAAGTCCTTGGTATGACTCGACCTGGGATTGAACCCCGGCCTCTCGGACCATTGGCGCGAACACTCTACCCACTAGACCAATGAACCGGCTTATATATATATTTATTATTTAAGTCTGCAAATGCGTGTGTGTGAGTGTGTGTTTGTGTTTTCCTAATTCATGGGGGATATAACTGTACAGGTTTATGACGTCAAATGTAACTATGATTGTGTCGGGATCAATTTTTTGTGGTATGGAGTTTAAAAAATGGATGTCATCTCTAATATACCTATTTTTAAAATCTTTTTAGAAATGTTTGTAGTCAAATGCCAATTAGTTTGCTGAGTCTGTGGGGCATGCAATGCCTGCTGCAATAAGTCTGAATTTGAGGACACTAGGGTTTGGGATTTCTATGGATTCAGATTTTTGTGTTTCTACAGCTTTTTTTTTTTTATTTCCTCGGACTAGGGAATTTTTGGTAGTCCGTAAAAATTGCAAGTTTTTGGGATGTAATTTGTTAAGAAATCTTTTTTTTTTTTTAGTTAGTGCTTTATTGTGTGCTTTGCAGAATTTTGTAATTTTTTATATGATATCATTGTCTATGTTCGTATCAATTAATTTATAGTTAGTTTCATCCCTTAATATTTCTTGGATTTTTGTTCTGTAATATTTTATCTTAAATAACTACTACACATCCCTTGTCCACTTCTTTAATAATTGAACTTTCGTTTTCCTGTATATTTCTAAAGTTTATTTTTATTTGTGGGAGAGTTTGTTCGATGTTGTTTTTTCTTTTAGGTTAATATTCCATAGTTTTTCGAAGAAATTTTCTCACTGTCGAGACTGTTTTTTTTTTCATGCCTGTGTGTCATGGTGCAGAGTTCTGTCGCCAGATATCGGATCTTCCAGCAGCCATTCTCTTGATCCAGGCAAGCGCTACTTCTTTCAAACCATTTAACTGTGTGCAAACAATAAATAGCATTACTTGAAACAATTTAACAGTGTGAAAACAAATGAACTTTGGCTTGTTTAAAAATGCTGTTACTTACAGACTATTCACCGGACATTGGCATGATGGTTAGAGTGTTCGCCAATGGCCCGGGAGACCTGGGTCGAGTCATACCAAAGACTCAAAAATGGTACTTGATGCCTCCTTGTTTAACACTCAGCATTATAAGGTACGGATCAAGGGTAAATTGGAACAATCCAGGAAACTGAGTAGCACCTTCCCCTACACCTTGGTGTTGTAGCTATCGAAAAGGGAGCCTTCCGGTCACCCTCGACTACGGTCGCCAACTTTACTTTACTTACAATAGAATAATATCCGTATAAAAGGGATTTGGTATTAAATAACCATCAAGAATTGATATTCAATTGAATAAAATAACCTAACCTCACCCAACCCACGCTCACTTCACTGAAGCCCAATTTTTGATAAGATGATTTTTCAATTTTTTTTATGTAGACATTTTAAAAGTTCGTATTCACCAAAATGACCAAGACCATCAGAAATTATTCGTAATTTTTCTTTTGCTGAACGTCAGTTCAATTTCCATGCAAGAATTGATTTTTCTTTTCCTGTGACATTTTGGCGGTGGTAACTGTAAATTTGGTAAATTGGTGGTTCATTCAATAAATAAGGTGAATTTTTCCTAAGGAATTGGCAATGAGAAGAACGGTTTATCATATTTACCAACCCCTCCGCTCGGGCAGGATAAGACACAAGGTCAATTTTTAAGCGGAGTTTAACAGGTTTGAATTCAGAGTTTTCCTTCTCCTGGACTAGTAGCTTCACCAAGGCTGAAGAACCCAGCTTGCCCTACTATTTACCCATAGCTGGAGGGAGAATGATTGGATTCATACCTTTCCCAAGGGTATTAGTGAAATGCAATCAGTCTCGTCCAAGATTTGAACTCGTGTCGCCGTGTCCATTTCCTATGACGATAACCATTACACCACGGGGACCTCCAAAGAAGAACGGTTTATAGCTGCATCTTTATGATATTCTCAGATACCCTTAGGAAGGAAACACACAGTAAAATGAATTGTAGTAATCAATGGCGTAGCTGAAGTGGCGAATTCCAGTAGGGGTATATCGCTTTCGTTCCTCGTCCGATGTGACAGCAACGCATATATGCCATTCTTTAAATCACTGGGAAATTCGTCTCTTATTCTCAAGGAAATTAATTATGACGCAGAAGACTATCAACTTTACCTTCTTTACTGATCGCTGCACCAAAAGCTTTTTCTTTACCGGATAGTCGGTGTGTTTCCGCTTCGTGTACTGTCTTTTCGACTCCGGTTTGTTGAGGAAAACCCATGTTTAATCCATTTGTAAACATTTTTTTTTACTAAAACAGACTTCTCCGTACACATTACACATTCTTCTGTAAATTTCACTTAGTTTGTACTTCTCAGTCGCCAAAAATTTGATGACAGACCTCTGTTCAACCCTGTAGCCCTTATTTGTTGAATGATCCTCGTAATATTCAACTGGATTATTTGGGCCTCGATCTAACAACCAAATTGAGGTCATATGTTGACAAAGATTAAACAAAAAATTACATAATAAGCAAATGCAAATCGGCACAAAAGAA
Organism: Sepioteuthis lessoniana; assembly: GCA_963585895.1. Lineage (NCBI taxonomy): Eukaryota > Metazoa > Mollusca > Cephalopoda > Myopsida > Loliginidae > Sepioteuthis > Sepioteuthis lessoniana. Next base: position 101,905,766 of record OY757917.1, on the reverse strand, counting down.
ATACAAGAGTAGGCACGACTGGGTGGGAAAGGTGATCCAATGAGAATTGTGAAAGAGAATAAAATTTGATCATGACGACAAAGGTTATATGCACCACAAGAATCTGTCTTAAAAAATGAGACGCATGAAATTCTCTGAGACTTTGAGAAAGAAACGGATCACCCAATCTCGGCCAGAAGATAAGACCTAGTGTTAATTAACAAAAAAAAGCAAAAAACAAACAAACAAACAAACAAACGAACAAACAAAAAAGACTGGTCACCTAGTGGATTTTACCGTTCAAGCAGACCACTCGGTGAAATTTAAAAGAAAGTGTAAAACTGAAAAAGTACTTAGACCTTGTTAGAGTGCTAAAAAAAAATTCTGGAAAATGAAGATGACAGTGATAGCAATTGCAGTTGGAGTTTTTGGAACGGTACCCAAGAACCTGGAAAAGAGATTAGGTGAAATTGAAATCGGAAGAAGGATTGAGACTATTAAGACCACTCTTAGAAGAGTCTAGAGGAGACTTGTTGTCGCTCAGACTTTTGTGAAAAACCAACTATTAACACCGATCTAGAAACTTGTAAACCGTTTATAAGAATAAAAATTGCTTTCTAAAACATTTGTTATTTTCATACGGCAAATTCCATCAGTTTAAAGAGATAATTTTCTCCTATCAAATTGAGAGCTGTAGAAAAACTTACCACACAGAACTAATTTTCATAATGACTGTCGTAGTCGATTCGAACATTGCAAGAGGCTTTCCAATTATAGCCTTGTGCCAGACTAATATAAGTATAATAAAGACAGACTGGTGTAAATTCTTCTGCTAAATTTAATCTTGGAATAAGTCAATTTTGGATCAGATTAATTTATAAGGAGCTCCAAATTTTAAACGCAGTTACTTTCAACAGCTTGCGAGATTAACCACCTCACAACGGCAAGTGCTGATTTGTATCGAGTAATGATTTTTCGTAGCTTGGTCTTCTCCTTTCGTTACGTCATCCTTTTCCCTTTCCCTTGTTGCCTAGCAACGCAACCAGCATCGTGTTAGGGCTGCTAGGAAATATCCATCTTGATCGATTATTGCATGTAGATGACCCGACACGAGGAAAGACATTCTGTTGCTATGGCAATAAAGAAAACTCTCCAGTTACATGCGAAATGGTTTCGAATGTTGTATTTGATGGCATTTAAGAATCACGGGTATTTGCCCGTTTCAATTTCAGGAAGGAATATCAACAAAAAAAAGTTGTTGGGAACTACACTGAACGTTACTAGAATTTCAATAATCTCCCCTGTTCATTCTAGTTCTAAATTTAGTACACACTTATGAGATTCTAATATTTGGGGGAAAAGTCGATCTTACATCTCATCATATATATACGATAAGACTTACACAAAATCCAACCGCGCTGTCGTAGGGAAGGCTAAGAATACACTGACTGAATCCCCTGCAGAAGGATAAGTTTATTTGTCGCTGCCTCCCACTAGACAGGACTTGACACAAGGTCAATGATCCGAAGGTCGGCTTAAAGTGGGGATTTAGGGGAGGGGAAGGTCGGGTACGAGCCGAGGCTCGAACCCTGCTGGTCTGTGCCGCTTATCGACCGACTTAGTGCAATGTGGGCCTGATGAGCCTAGCTGGTCTTGGTCCCAAATCTGGGTCCAGGCACGTATGCCTGCTTATAGCTTAAACTGGACAGCAAGGTCTAGTGCTATACAAAGGGTACAAAGATGTCAATATTGCAGCTCGCCCTGCAGAAGGATAAGACCCCCACACTGACCTGCATCTGGTAGTGAGGCTCCAGTTCTAGAGGTCTCGGGAGTATGGAGTATCCCTTCATTGCCATTACTCCCAGATCCACTTTGAACAGGGATGGTATTAGCCGTTAGGATCTTATCTATGGATAAAAAAAATGTTTAAAAATTATTCGTATTTGATACGAATACTTGATGCCATCATCATCCTCATGTCATGCCGTAAGCACGGATTTCCCTAACTCTCCCTCTCCATTCGTCTCTATCGTTTATCGCATATTGCAGGTCCTTTAGACCACATCTTGTGTCTGTACAGAGCTGTTGTAGGTAGGTTCTAGCCAGACGTCCAACGTCTGCTCGCCTGTGTGAAGGAGTCTACAGGAGAACGTCGCTTTTTAGCCCGCCCTTACTTCTCCAGCCGTGTCCCGCATGTCTTGTTCGTCTGATTTGAATAGTTTTTGAGATGGGAGGTAGGTGACCGTATAGCTGCAAAGACCAATTTTTCCCAAGCAGCAGTCGTGTCCATACTACTATACGGATGCACCACATGTACTGTACACTGACTAAGTGTATGAATAGAAAGCTTGATGGCAATTGCATAAGAATACTACTTGCCATAAGGTACAAATCCTGGAAGCAACATCCCACAAAACAGCTGCTGTATGCTATATAATCGTAAATTGCTTGTTTTAACAGTAGACGACACCAGTGAGGCCTTTTTTTTAACACAATGCTTTGATGTTATTAGGAGATGAATAAAGCTTTGATGAGTTGAATAAACTATAGTTTTATTCTTATGTGTAAAAGAACATTTTCAACGAGCTCTATTCAACGATGTAATGGGTTTAAACTTGTAATGAAAGCTTCTAAGTAAATCATAAAATAGGCCCTAAGTGTTTCGAAGACTATTTTTTCACTTCTCGTCCAAGGTTTAAATTGTCTAGTTTTTCATTTTATTCTAATTTTTATTCTATGATCTACCGAAACATCGAAACAATCTATAATGTACTCGATAATGATCACCTTATCGGCGGGGCCTAAAATACATCGACCATATCCTCTTGCAGAGGAGTAAGACCTTTTCTCTCGCCAAACAAAAAATGTCTCTAGTAAGGCTCTGGTTTGGTTTGGTTTGGTTTGTTTGGTTTTATGGCATATCAACCTTTGTAGGTTATTTAACGCCAAATCCATTTTTATGTAAATAATCTGTTCTATTGAAAACAGTTCAGTTTAGCATAAGTACACAGTTTAATTGTCAAAAACATTTCCATTTTAAACTATTTAAGCAGTTATATGTAATAATTCAGTTAAGTGTAAATACTGTTTTAATGTCGAAAAACAGTTCTATTTGAAATAATTCAGTTAAGCATAAGTACGCAGTTTAAGTGTAAGTACGGTTTAATTGTCAAAAACGTTTCTATTTCAAGCTATTCAGTTTACTCAATTCATTTTAGCATAAGAATGCTGTTAGTTCTATTTAACCCATAGATAGGGCCCTATCAGGTGCTACCACTCCGGGCCAGAGTGGACCTGGGAGCGATGGCAATGAAGGGGTACTCCACATTCCCCAAAGCTCCAGCACTGCTGGAACCTCACCATCAGATTGTTTAGTGTCATATCCAGGACACTCGTTAGGGGGGGGCTTACCCCTCTGCAGAGGCGCAGTCAGTGTATTCTACAGCTCCAGCTGACTGGGCAATACACAGATTTAAATGTCAGACAGTTTTATGTCAGATAATTCAGTTCAGCATAAGTACACAGTTTAGATGTCAAAAACAGTTCTATTTCGAGCAATTCAGTTCAACACTAGTACGCAGTTCCAATGTCAAAACAGTTCTATTTTAAACAATTCAGTTTAGCATAAATACGCAGTTTAAATGCAAAAGTCAGTATAGCGAAAGAAGCATAGTTTTGTTCTATTTAACCCATAGATAGGACCCTTATCAGGTGCTACCACTCCGGGCCAGAGTGGACCTGAGAGTGATGGCAATGAATGGGTACTCTGCATTCCCCAAAGCTCCAGCATTGCTGGAACCTCGCCATCAGATTGTTTAGTGTCATATCCAGGACACTCGTTGTGGGGGGGGTCTTACCCCTCTGCAGAGAAGCAGTCGGTGTATTCTACAGCCCCAGCCGACTGGGCAAAGTAAGGCTCTGGTTACGGAGTGTATGAAAATAAGGAGTCATCCCTTCGTTGCTATCACTTCCAAACCCACTCTGATCCGGTTTGGTCGTGCCTGCTTAAATCCTATTTTTGGGTCAAATAGATCTTTGAGATGTTTATGTTAAACGTGATTAAATCATAGTTACGATATATTTCTTACCGTATATGATTACAGGCCATAATTATTGGAATGACTTTGGCAAAAGATAAAAAATTTTATGATTTCAAGTTACTAATACTTCGTAAACGATTAGTTTCAAGGAACAATTCCAATTTAATAACAACTATTTGCTTGCTCGCATATGGTTTCAAATATTCCAATCCGAGAATAATTCGGCGTGTCCTCGTGGTGTAATGGTTAAAGCGACGGACTGCCGAATCGTAGTAAGCGATTTCAAACTCCAGTCGCGCTATTACGTTCACTTTCGCACAAATACCCTTGGGAAAGGTATGAACCCCCTAATCCTCCCAGCTATGGGTTAAATAGTACCGCTACTGTTCTTCTACGAGAATAGCTTTGGCATTAAACAACCTACAAAGGTTGATATGCCATTAAACAAAAGAAACCAAACTAAGATTAAAGAGATGGACTGCGGAATCGTAGTAAGCGAGTTCGAACTCCAGTCGCGCTATTACGTTCACTTTCGCACAAATACCCTTGGGAAAGGTATGAACCCCCTAATCCTCCCAGCTATGGGTTAAATAGTACATCTACTGTTCTTCTAGGAGAATAGCTTTGGCATTGAATAACCTACAAAGGTTGATATGCCATCAAACAAAAGAAACCAAACTAAGAATAATTATTCTTATCAAATTATATTTCAATCCTTTATATGGTTTCAAGTAACCAATGAGAATGGTCCTTTGTAAGCAAATACAGTTTTAAGCAACAACTAACAAAAATAATTTGCACATAGCGATATGGTTTCAAGTGTTTCAGGCACTTGTATAGTTTCAAGAAATTAATAATGACAGTATTTAATAATCAATTTAGTGATTAGTAATGATAGTCCTTTATAAATAGATAGTTGGATCAACTGACAGAGAGATAGAAAGAAGCAGTGATAGATAGATAGATAGATAGGTGTTATGAAATATTTGAAATAGCCAATAATAAATATTAAGATAATTATTAATATAGATAGATAGATACTGGATATCCAGGAGCGATGGATGATTGGAACGGATGGCGAAGAGAGAGTCAAGGAACTCCTTGCTAATATGATGATGACGTCATCCCACCAGCAGCAAAGGACGAACCTTTACATGAGTAAAAGTTCTGAGAATATTTTAAAGACAAAGGTATAAATCTTTTCTATTACGGATGAAAATTAACGTGCTTTTCTTTGTGTGCAAGTAGCGTATTTGACGGTCTATAAGATGCAATGTGGTTTTCTTATACAAGCAAATTATAATGCGTTTAACATTGAGGCATTCTGGCGAGAAGGTTGATTATCAAACAGCGAGGATTGAAAGGTGGGGGTTGGAGTTGTGGGATTGGCAAGCCAAAAATGACTAAAATTTTACTCACCAACAATAATTATATATGGATACACGCACACATTCACACACACACACACACACACACACACACACACACACACACACACACACAAATAAAAATGCACATATACACACACTCACAAAACAATAAAAAGAACAAAAAATCTTTGTTTAAATAAAGAAGGATACAAGTTTAGCCTTTAAATAAGGTTGGTTGGTTGGTTTTACGGCGTATTAACCCTTTTCGGGTCATTTATCGCTGAATTAAATTTCAAACAATTCAGTTATTATAAGTATAGTTGTTTGTTTACAAACAGCTAAATGTAAAAACAGTTCTATTTCTAGCAATTCAATTTAGGATAGGTACATAGTTTAGTTCTATTTAAAACAGTTCTATTTCTAAAATTCAGTTTAGCAAAAGTATGCAGTTTAAATGTAAAAAAAAAAAGTTCTATTTAACCCATGGCTAGGACCCTATCAAGTGCTACCACTCCTGTCCAGAGTGGATCTGGGAGCGATGGCAATGAAGGGATACTCTGCATTCGCCAAAGCTCCATGATTACTGGAACCTCACCATCAGATTATTTAGTATCATATACAGGACACTTGTTGGTGGTGGTGGGTGTCTTAACCCTCTGCAGAGAAGTAGCCGACTGGGCAATACACAGACTTAAATGTAAAAAGAGTTTTATTTGGAACAAAGCAGTTTAGCATAAGTACGCAGTTTAAATGTCAAAACAGTTCTATTTTGAGCAATTGAGTTTAGCACAAGTACGCAATTTAAATATCAAAACAGATCCATTTCAAGAAATTCAGTTTAGCGTTATTACAGAGTTCAGTTTTATTTGACCGATAGATAGGACCCTATCAGGTGCTACCACTCCGGTCCTGAGTGGACCTGGGAGCGATGTCAGTGAAGGGGTACTCCACGTTTCCCAAAGTTTCAGCTTTACTGGAATCTCACCATCAGATTTTTTTAGTGTCATATCTAGGACACTCGTTAGGGGAGTCTTACCCCTCTGCAGAGAAGCAGTCGATGTATTCTACAGCACCAGCCGACTGGACAATTTAAATAAGGATTATATACTCAGAGATTATATACACACACACACACACACACACATATATATATATATATATATATATATATATAATATTTTCTGATCAAAAGCGCTCAATTAATTTTCAAATTATATATATATATATATATATAATTTGGAAAAAGATATTTAGAGGACGTATTTATCAATATATAATATGCCTACAATTAACGTTTAGGTTTGGTTTCTTTATCAACCTTTGTATGTTATATAATGCCAAAGCGATCCTTGTAGAAGAACAATAGTGATACTATTTAAACCATAGCGGATCAGAGAGTACATCCTTTTCCTAAGGGTATTTGTCCGAAAGTGAACGTAATAGAGCGACTTGAGTTCGAACTCACTTACTACGATTTCTGCAGTCCATTGCTTTAACCATTACATCAACTCAAAACTACACTACCCCTCATGAAGACAGAAAGTATGATCTAAAGCACTTGGGCAGAAAGTGTGGGACAGTTCTTTTACCACCTAGATTCCGACACAAGTAAAATCACAAGAAGACACGAAAAAATAAAATAAAAAATTGTAGTGTTCCATCGTCTTTAACAAAACTTGGTTGATAAGTTGTTTTTTTTTAAGAGGAAGGAATAGCTGTTATGAAGTGGCCACCACAAAGCCCACATATGAATCCAATAGAGAATGTATTGAAAATCATAGGAGAGAAAGCTCAGAACAGAAAACCTCAAAATATTGATGATTTATGGGGTATTCTGAAAGATGTGTAAAGTATCACTACCACCTTTTATAAGAAGTTAATTGGCTCATGTGGTCGTAGATGCAATGAGGCAATCTAATGCAAAGGAAAACTCACTAAATATTGAATTTTTTTTAGTTTATATATTGATCTAACAAGGATTTATAATGCGTTTCTTAACTTTTGACCAGGGCAAAATGTATATTTTTGTTTTTCAGTAGACTATCAATTTATTGTAAAAGAAAATTTAGAAAACTTTATTTGTAATAAATGCATATATGTTCCGAGTATATTTTGTGAAAATTTCATAAATGTATATGCAAATTTTTTCCGGTAAATATCATTTAAATATTTGTTGTTGTTTCGTTCCTTAACTTATGGCCGCTAATATATATATATATATATATATATATATATATATATTATAAGACACACCCACACGCTTACAACCACACATAAACGAAATCTCAACGGTTTTTTGTCTGTATTTTTTCGTATTTTCGATTTTCGATTTATTCCATCTTCTTAACTGCCTGATGATTGTTGTTTTGCAAAAAAACTCCATGAAACCCAGGTTTGCAGATAATATTCCATGAATTAAATATATATATATATATATATATATATATATATTATATTTATTATTATATATAATTATATATATATCATCATCATTATCATCAAGTTATGGTGCTAGCACGGATTTCCCTGACTCACTCTCGCAATTCGTTCTTATCATTAATTGCTCCCGGCAGGTCTTTTAGACTGCATCCTGTGTCCGCACAGAACTGTTGTCGGTAAATTCTTGTTGGCCGACTAACACTGGCTCGTCCATATGAAGGGACCCATCGGAGAAGGTCACTTATGTGTTCGTCCTTGCTTTTTCAGCAGTGCAGCATGTCTTGTTCGTCTAACTTGGATGGTTTTAGAGATGGGAATTAAGTAACTGTACGGCTGTTGTTTTATGGGGTGCTGCTTCCAGGATTTGTTCAATATAGCTCGAGGCATTCTAGTATAGTTCCTGTTTAGCTTTTTCTCTAAACGCTTTGTTAGCGTCCATGTGGTGCATCCATACAGTAAAATTGACACAGCTGCTGCTTGGAAGAAATTACATTTTATTTTATCAGATAGGTCAGCCTTCCAAATGATCGATAACTTATCGATAGAAGTCCACGCCTTCACTAGGCGCATATTGATGTTACTTTCAGTCGATGAGACGCTGCTACAGTGGTACGTGAACTTGTCCATTAATTTCAGAGAACCACTGTTTAGAGTGGAGATACTATATATATATATATATATATAAAGATTATAGAAGCATGAAAATCAGTGGTATATATCCATTATGGCCATGTTAGCTTTTTTAAGAATATACTCTATGAGAGGATTTCTTTAAAAATGAGATTCTGCTGATGTGTCTCGACAGTCTATGTTTTCTACTTTTTGTATATTTTTAATATTCTCACCTACCCTACCTTTTGATCGAAACAGGAAGTCTCAAGTGTCACTTTTATTTCCCTGGTTTTAAAAGAAAAAAAATTGAAAGAGATAAAATTTTGCAATATAAAGAAATTAAAAGTGTAAAATTCATTATGAAGGAAATGTCGCTAACAGCCAAATTTAGTATTTAACTGGGTAATGTTTTTAGGGGGCTTTAGAGTGAAATTTTAAACGGTAAGTTCAAACGGTAAGTTCCACAGTTTTCTAGTTCCGATACTGATTCGAAAAGATAACAGACAATAAGTTTTAAAAAAAGAATTTAATACAAAGAAACAAGAAAGGGATAGAAAAGATAAAGTGTTGCAAATTTTAGTGCAATTTGCAGGAACTTATCTGAGAGAGTGTCCAGGAAACAAAGTTCTTTGAATTTTAGTATTTTTCTTTTCTTTTTAGCCTTGTCGAAATGTTTTCATTTAATTTCGAGTCTTCTGTAAAGTTATCTTTTCAGCAGAATTCTCGGTTGAATTTTCTTTCAATTGTTTAACTTGGTAGAATTACAATAGTCGACTTTCGTTTAATTTTACTTTTATTTCTTGGGAAGCTTCTTGCCAGTTCGAAAGACTTATCGGCTGTTCAAAAAGCGAGTAACGAAACCTTTCTATTGACTATTCTTTCCTGCCTTTCAGTTTGGTCCCCGAATTCGTACTTTGGTTCAATTCTAGTTTTATTTCTTGGGAAGCTTCTTGTCAGTTCGAAATACTTATTGACTATTTAAGAAGCGAGTGACGAAACCCTTCGGCTGATTATTTTTCCTGTCTTTACTGTTTGGTCCCCGAATTCGTACTGAGGGGCCCAATAGTAGTTCTCGATAAATAGTGGGAGGTAGCTTTTTAGTGCCGTATTTTCTGGGATTACTTCTCCCTTTTCCACTCTGGCCAAATCAAGTGCCGCACATAGTCGGTTTGGTTTTTTCTTAGAGATAAATTTTTATACTTTTAATCTTAACACCTTGCTACTATTTTATTATCCTAACATCGTCTTTCTTACAGCCAGCTACCACTGCTATTTAAACTAAATGTGAAGTGAGATACTCTGGAATTTTTTAAAAATGAATACTATAACTAATAATATATATTATTCATCTAAAATTTTTCTCATAAATTTATTTACGGATTATCAATTCATTTACTGATGTTATATTAAATTATCGTTAGAAATTATCTTAAGATAGACGTGTTAGATATATATTTTTTATTGTGTTTTTGTATATTTTCTGTAATATTGTGTGTAATATCCCAGGTCTGATCTACTCAAATTTTAACTTTGTTCCATTTGTGTTCTTCTCGGGTTTTGAAAAATGGAATTAGGGTATTTTGTGTAAGAATAAATTTTTGTGTTTTGTTGGTATTTTGTTTGCAATAACGTGTTTAATATCTTAAGTTTCTTGGACACATTGATAACTTTGTTTCCGTACTTGTACTCCAAGAACTTTGAAAATGGAATTGGAATATTTTATGTAGTGGGTAGACAAGAGATTTTTTCTAATAAAGTCTTAATCAGAAGAAGACCTGAGGATTTAACATGATTTCGGGACATTCGTATCAAAACTACTAACCCAAGGCGTCTCAGTGGTAGATAAAAAACCACTAAAATTATTGGATTGCCGTCGGGAATATATTCGAAGAGTATTGTTATGATTTTTTTAAAGTTTGAATTTTTATTATACATATTTAATTCTATTAATTTATTATTATCATATTTATAACATTTTCGAGTAGTTTTATATGTTTACGTTTTATATTTTTACGTTATCATATTTACCCAACCCCTCCGCTCGGGCAGGATATGACACAAGGTCAATTTTTTAGGCGGAGTTTAACAGGGTTGAATTCAGAGTTTTTTCTTCTCCTAGACTAGTTGCCTCACCAAGGCTGAAGAACCTAGTCTGCCCAACTATTTACCCATAGCTGGAGTTAGAATAATTGGATTCATATCTTTCCCAAGGGTATTAGTGCTATGTGAAATGCAATCAGTCCAGGATTTGAACTCGTGTCGCCGTGTCCAATTCCTGCGACGATAACCATTACACCACGTTATAGTCGTTAGAGTTAGTTTGTTATGTTTTCTTATGTTTGTTTTTTTTTTTCATATATATTATATGTTTGCAATATCCGATCAAATTGAAGAGTGTTTTGCCCAGTCAGCTGGAGTTGTAGAATACACCGACTGCTTCTCTGGGGAGGAGTAAGACCCCACCTCGCCCCAACGAGTGTCCTGATTATGACACTAAACAATCTGGTGGTGAGGTTCCAGTAATGCTAGAGCTTTGGAGAATGCGGAGTAGCCCTTCATTGCCATCGTTCTCATGTCCACTATGGCCCGGACTTGTAGCGCCTGATAGGGAACTATCCATGGGTCAAATAGAGCTAAACTGTGTACGAATGCTAAACCGAATTGCTTGAAAAGAACTGTTTTTGACATTTAAACTGCGTACGGGCGCTAAACTGAATTGCTTGCAATAGAACTGTTTTGACATTTAACTGTGTGTAAACAAAAATTACACTTATACTAAACTGAATTGTTTGAATTAGAACTGTTTGATTAAACTGAATAGCTTACAATAGAAATGTTTTTGAACATTAAAAATGGATTTGGCATTAAATAACCTAAAAAGGTTGATATGCTATAAAACCCAAACAAACAAACAAAAAAAAAAACTCTGTGTGTGTGTATATATATATATAAAGGGCAACAGAAACACCTCCCACATTTTAAACTCTCATTCACATGCTGCGAGTGAATTTAGGTAAAAGGAAATGGTAGCTCCATCTAACTAATGTCTTATTTTTTCTGATTGAATTTTTTAGTCATAGCACTATCAATTTTCTATCCGGAACAGCATCATTCTGTTGTAACTTGAAATGAGCACGTAAAAGTCCCTGTGTAGCAATTCTAGATTCTCCAGTCAAAAAAAAACTGTTTCAATTGAAAATGCAACTGTTATATTGTCATCTGCTGATTCATGCAGAAATATACATATATATACTGGATGCATACCGATGCAATGATAACAGACGCATGAAGGAAGGCACAGGAAGACGCATGAAGGATAAAGACGCAGGAAGACTTGTTTACAAAAATATCTACCTCTCACTTTATTTGTAAGGTTCGAAAGGGTTGTTCAAGGGTTGCATGTGAGAGGGAGCTGGAGACCGAACATAAACTGTAATATCTTGACCCCTCTGTTATGACCGTCACGTTGTGTCTTTCTTGTTCTCTTGATACTGGGGTCCACTCCATCGGGGTTCCCGAGAGCCCCCTCGGTCGGGTGTGGCTTTACCTACCATATCTGGTCTCTAGCTGTCTGGAATTCTACTGGCAACTGCTTCTTGGACTCGAACTCAACTGAGTTAAATAATAATTCAACGCCCACACGATCGCCCACTGGATCTTTAAAATCGAATGTTTAATCGTCATCAAGCGGAAATAACTGTCATGCAGTTCAGAGGTCACTCTCTACCGGTGCATCAGTCTGTTTGGCACAGTGGGACCTTCACCTTGTCCCATATTATAAGCCTTAATCCGCCCACGTGATCTCTTTCGATTACTGGCCATTGGAATGTGTCACTTCCTTCCGGTGCATCACCTTGGAATAGCATTTCTTTGGGCCGGGTCGAAGGTCAAAACATAACACAACCCCTGGTCGAAATTAATAGTAAAAAAAAAAAAAAAGGAAGACAATTTCTAGATAGCGCTACCATAGATACTTTTCAACATTACTCTGGCAACAGTTTAAAATATGGTAAGTATTTCTGCTTCCCCATATATATATATATATATATATATAGGGTGTCTCAAAATAGATGCAATCCATTGATATGATAATGATTTATTACGGAGATAAGAAACTCCATGTCAGCTGTTGTGAGTTTATTCTTGATTTGGATTATGTATGGGTTCAGTCGAATGTCCCCCTTGAAGATTCTTTGCAACGTTACACGTGATAGACCAAGTTCTTGGAAACGTCTTTAGAGGGACTTTTTTGGACTCCTTCCAACAGAATCTTTCACTGCATCCACATTGTCAGGACATCTTACAGTAAATTTCCTACTAGATCTGGGATTTTCTACCGTCTTGCTGCGGTTGTTTACTGACCCTGTAGATTGAAATTTGTGTACCCATTGATAAATTTGACTTTTCTGGGAATAATTGTTAACCTTAAACTTGCTGCGAAATTTTGCTTGCACAGTTTTGAATGATTTTGTCTCCAAATAAGTGACGCAAAATATTTTTTCCTTTCTTGTCCAAGGCATTATGATCGAGGACTAATAGTTGTTAATGTATACTATTTTCAAACCTAAAATAAAAAAAGAATACATCATTATTATTAGTTGAGTTATTAGCTGTCAAATGGGTCCAATGTATATAGACACCCTGTTTATGTAGTTGCAAAAGTACCTACACTTTGGTGCAAAAAGATAAGGTCACCACGTAAAAACGCAGAAATTTGGATAGATCCACTTTTTTCTTTCAAAAATTCATATTTCTATAAATGTATTTAGTAATAAAATTATCTATTAAAAATTTTTTTTCTTTGATTATTATTTCAGAAAATATTAGAATTAGCCTGTTGCAAAAAGATAAGGTCACCTATGAATTTATTAAATAAAAAAAATTAACTCACAGATTTTTATGTTAAGATTAATTTTTACAGAAAAATTAGCAATAAAAATTAAAAATAAATCATGGGACGTGGCAATTCTCATACAGATCACGTGAAAGGAAAGATCGATGCTTTTGAAAAAGATGGGCATTCTCTACGAGAAATCGCCAAGAAAATCAACAGATCAAGGTGTGCAGTGAATAATTACATAAAAAATAAGAACAAAACACCCAAAAATATTCCAGGTAGGCCAGAAATCTCAGTCCAAGGAATAAACGGGCCATTATCAGAGATGTTAGAAAATGGGAAAATCCGTTTCTCAAATTCAACTTCCTGGTGACATTAATGTTTCACGTAGGACCATATGGAGAACATTAAAAAATTGCCCTTATGTTGAATATTCAAAGGGACAAAAAGCTCCTTCATGGAAGGAACATCACATAAAGCCAAGATTTAGTTGAGCCAAAAAGTTCGTCTCGTTCGGGGGAAAATGGAGTGATGTTATATTTACAGAAAAAAATGGAATTTAGATGGTCCCGATGGTTTCCATTGCTATTGGAACGACCTAAGTAAAGAAAAAAGATTTAAAAAAACCCGCCAAAGTGGAGGTGGCTCTGTAATGACATGGGGAGCATTTTGTTCTAATGGAATATTCAAATTAGTTCTTGTAAGCGGTAACATGGACTCAAAACAATACACTGACATGCTCACCGAATATTTTTTGGAAGATTTCTTTCGTATTGCAGGAAATCGGGCTATTTTCCAACATGACAATGTCCCAATTCATGTGCCAAGGCATTCAAAAGCGTTTTTCAGTGACAAAAATGTTGTGCTAATGGACAGGCCAGCATTAAGTCCAGATCTTTACCCCATCGAGAACCTCTGGAGTATAGTTGCCTGACAAGTTTACGGTCAGAGTAAACAATATGACTCAAAGGTGTCCTTGACAGGTGCAATTATGAAATCATGGTCCGAAATAGATGATCAAACTGTCAAAAATCTGATAGGGTCGATGAAAAATCGTTGCATAGAAGTGATTGCAGCGAAAGGAGGAAAAACAAAGTATTAAATGATGGTATTTGCGATTTTATTTTAGTGGCCTTATCTTTTTGCAACATGCTTATTTTATCATTTAATGGTAAAATAATCAAATAAATTAATTTTTCCAAAAAAAAAAAAAAAAATTAATAGAAAAATTTATTTGCAAAATTTAAGAATAAAAATATGATTTTTTGAAATAAAAGGGTTGATCAATCCAAATTTCTGCATTTTTTCATTGTGGCTTTATCTTTTTGCACCAAAGTGTATGAATATATTTACCGATGAAGATACGACATTAAATTTGTAGTTGTCATGTTGCATTTTATTTCCGAAACATTTTAATTAGGCATCAACTTTCATCTATTTGTTGAGGGATTCCTTTTCTAATTATTTGTTTATCACCAGATGGCGAAAACAAGAATGTATACACTTGAACATCTTATGTATTCTTCGGTTGCTTTGTTTAATGGCATATCAACCTTCGTAGGTTATTTAATTCATAGTTTATCTGATTCCAAAGCCGCCGTTTTTGAAGAACAGTCGTGGTACTAAGTAACCCATTGTTCGCGGGGGATAAGGGAATTCATGCCTTTCCCAAGAGTATTAGTCTGAAAGTGAACGCAATAGCACGACTGGATTTCGAACTCACTTTCTACGATATTGCAGTCCAGCACATCAGCCACAACGTCATGGGGGCTCTTCAATCTCCTGTATGGGTAAGATCATTCTCTCATCTTCTGTCTTACTGTTCCTCTCGCTGTAAAAGACATTTTAGATACCAACTCTCTTGATAATCGTTACAAAAGTCAAACTCTTTCCCTCCCTACATGTACTAAAGGCCTTTCTATGATGGCTAGGTGTTGCGCTAAGTGGGAATCCAATTTATCTCAACGGTCACCCAGCCTAATAAAAAACCCAAAAATCTAATTAAAAAAAAAGGTTAACAGTTTCCAACCTCATCAGAAAAAGGATAAAATCAAATATTCGAAGTAATTATTAATTTTAGGGTGTAACTGAAATTTCTGAGTATAAGGTTCAGATCATTCTCTTTGTTTAACAGCATATCAACCATCGCTGGTTATTTAATATCAAAGCCACCCTTGTAGAAGAACAGTAGTGGTACTATTTAACCCATACCTGGGAGGATAAGGGGGTTCATACCTTTCTCAAGAGTATTTGTCCGAAAGTGAACGTAATAGCGCGACTGGAGTTCGAACGCGCTTACTATGATGTTATAGTCCAGGACTTTAGCTACTGCGCCACAGGGAATCCTCTGTGCGTAACATGAGTAAGTACTGCTAATAAACTTTAATAAAAGTGACCCTACGTCCTTTATTTCAATAATGACCATCTTATAAACCGTATGTAGTATGAATAAGTTCTGTAAGCAAATAATTATCTTAGATTTATAGAAGAATGTGTAATGTGTACGGGGTAGCTTGTTTTAGTCAAAAAATGTTTATAAATGAGCTAAACATGGGGTTTTCAGTAGGAGCCTAGGTAAAAAATAAAAACAGTCCATAGAAACACACTGACTCTCCGGTAAATAAACGGTTCTAAGCGCAGGGATCAGTACAGGAAGTCATGGTGACTGTCTTCTGGGACATGAAAGGACTCATCACTATTGATTTTCTAGAAAATATTGTAAATATTGCTTCGGGGATGTCCTCGAGGTGTAATGGTTAAAGCGATGGATTGCGGAATCGTAGTATGTGAGTTCGTACTCCAGTCGCGCTATTACGTTCACTTTCGGGCAAATACCCTTGGGAAAGGTATGATCCCCCTTATCCCCCCAGCTATGGGTTAAATAGCACCACTACTGTTCTTCAAAGAGAATAGCTTTGGCATTAAATAACCTACAAAGGTTGATATGCCATTAAACAAAGAAACCAAACCAAACCAAATATTGCTTCCTATTGCTAATTATTTAGGCAACATTCCCTTTATTTATTGAATGATACTTGTATTAGCAGGTGTCCGAATATCTACCTTTTAATTCTGACACCCTCTTCGATTATAGTAGTTTCACGCAATCAAAAGCTATACAAAGTATTTCTGTGTCCTCTTAAACCTTTTTATTTTCTATTACACTAAACAGTTTGTAAGTTAAAGCAAGTAGAGAATCTAAAATATCGAGACATTCTGATTTTGAATTTTGAAATTCCTTTTGAATATAAACATCCATGTGTAGGGAGACAATAGATAATCGTGTCCGTTCGCTAATGGGGATGTATTCATTGGGCACCCTCGTGGTCATGGGACAATCCCAGAATCCATCTCGTTCTCTTTTGTTTTTATTCTTTGAACATTTTAATGCGTTTGTTATTTTGTTCCCCTGGTGATGCACGTTGTCTCTCTTCATCATTGAAACGCAGAGTCTGCACGGCCATGACCACCAAACTCAAGCAAGACTTCTTAACGTTTTTCTATCCCTTTTCATATACTGCTTGTTCATAGAACAATATGTGCATATCTTATCAGTTAAAAAATGTGTGTATATTCTTATGAATATTTCTTGTATGTTTATTATCTATCTATTCAATGTTCTTAGATGAATAAGTAAAGTTGGCGACCTTAGTTGAGGGAGACCCGAGCGCTCCCTTTTCAATAGCTACTAGACCGAGGTGGAGGGGAGGATGCCACTCCATTCTCTGGATTGTTCCACTTTACCCTTGATCTTTAACTTATATTGCTGAGTGTTAAGCAAGGTGGCGTCAAGTTCTATTTTTTTTAGTTTTTGGCATGACTCGACCTGAGATTGGACCTCGGTCTCCCGGGCCATTGGCGAATGCCTTTCAATCCGTTTATTCAGTATAGGTGAATCACAGAACTTACTGATGTTAGTATTAGACTTAGACCTTGGTGAATTGAGACGCAACTAAATATCTTCCCACGTACCAACCAATCTAATTTTTGTTTACATAGTGTCAGCTGCCAACAGGTAAGTTTCACACTCATCTGCACCGTTTCACGTAACAACGCTTATAAATCCCTAGCTGAGTCGGTCGCATGAAATCATAGCAATAACGATGAAAACAGTCGAATGCGGTTCACTGGTTCTATTTCCCTTCTTGATAATCATTATACCAACTTCATATTGCACAGTCGGAGGAGCTCCGACGGTGTAGCAGCTAACGTACTAGACTGTGAATTCGAACTCCAGTCGTGCCATTACGCTCACATTCGGACTAATATCCTTGGGAAAGGTATGAACTTGTGGGGTTTAAAGGCTTTTAGGAGGTCAGTGGCTAAGGGCAAGGCTGTGTTGCCGTAAGATATCTGACTCCATATTTTGGTTATATTATTTTACCCCACGTTGACTGGCTGGCGCAATGCCTTGTCCAAAGAAAGTCCAAAAGAAATATACAAAAAGAAAAGATAGAAATAGATAAGAGACGAAAACATTTCTTCCATACTTTCCTTTATTTACTTGGTGAAGGGACTAACCAACGCTACGTCTTGGGACGTAGCGTGGTGCCCAAAACATCAGACAGCAAAATCGGTGTTGTCGGTTCGACGTCACTACCCGAAAAAGAGGTCGGTTCACAGAAAATCTGAGTATTTATCTCTCTCCACCGGCTCCAAATTCGCCACTCCAAAATCCTTCTAATTTTGGCGCGACCGCTTCCCATTGGCTACTTTACTTTTTATTATTTTTCTTTTTTCTGATTTTAACCGGATGGATGCGTGGAGCCTTATGCGTGGCGACGCGTTTATACATTTTGTATCTGGCAGCCGACGAGTCAATATCCGGTTGGGAGTTTTACTGTTAATTTCTAAATCCCCACAAACTCTTATTATCCCCCTCCCCAGCCATGGGTTAAATAGTACCAATACTGTTCTTCAATAAGGACAGCTTTTGTAATAGATAACCCACCTAATAAGCCATGAAATAAAGAAACGAAGTTTGTTTGTTTGTTTGTCTATCAATCTATCTCAGTCTAATTCTAGCGGTCTATCTTATTTTAGTCCTATAGAATTTATCATTAACAGGTAGGAGTCCCCATGGTTGTAGTGGCTAATGCGCTGGACTGCAACATCTTAGTAAATGAGTTCGAACTCCAGTCGCACTATTAGATTTACTTTCTGACTAATACCCTTGGGAAAGGCATGAACCCCGAAATCAGATATGGGTTAAATATGATTTTGTACAAATATGGGTTAAAGATGATTTTGTACAAATATGACTTTGTCATTAAATAACCCATAATTAGATACTAAATATCTTAATACGATTTTTTTTAATATGTTGCTACGATTTTTATTTCCGATTTCAAAAGGAAGACTTTATTGTAATATAAAAGATTAGTTCTTCACAAATTAAACGTCTAACGTGCATAAAAATAAGACTGAAATTCAGACTGACGGTTATAAAAACATTTTCATGAGTCGGAATCGAAAAAAAAACAACAACAAACAAACAAACAAAAAGAACAGATTGAGTATTGTGCAGATGAAAACGCTGTTGTTGTTGTTGGTTGTTGTTGTGGTTGTTGTTGTGGTTGTTGTTGTTGTTGGTGGTGGGGGGGTTGTTGTTGTTGGTGGTGGTGGGGGTTGTTGTTGTTGGTGGTGGTGGTTGTTGTTGTTGTTGGTTGTTGTTGTTGTTGGTGGTGGTTATTGTTGTTGTTGTTGGTGGTGGTGGTTGCTGTTGTTGGTTGTTGTTGTTGTTGTTGGTGGTGGTTGATGCTGTTGTTGGTGGTGGTTGTTGTTGTTGGTGGTGGTGGTTGCTATTGTTGGTTGTTGTTGTTGGTGGTTGTTGTTGTTGTTGGTGGTGGTGGTGGTTGTTGTTGTTGGTAGTGGTGGTTGTTGTTGTTGCAGCTGGTGGTGGTGGTGGTGGTGATCGTGGTTTTTCAGACGAGTTTTAACAAACCGTTTTTCACAGAAGTCTGAGTGACAACAAATATTCTCTGGTTTCTAGGACTTTTCTCAGTATTCTAGTTGTTCTTAACAGTGCTGTGATCTGGAAGGTCTCGCTTCTTCCTTTGATTTCCATTTCCTTCAGTCCTTTTTCCAATCACTTGGGAACCGTAACAAAAACACCAATTACAACTGGTATTACTGTCCCTCTCATGTTCCACAGCTTTTTCAGTTCTCAAGCAAGATTATTTCTTTTCTTTTTTTTAAATAAATGTGGGCGTCATTGTGTAGGCGATGGTTCATTCGAGGTTGATATATCGAAATGTAATCCTTGAGTTAATGAGAAATTGAATAGATTTAGTAACGAGTGATCAATTCAATTAATAATGTTGTTTGATTTCCTTAAATAGGACCGAGATCGAAGCGAAAAAGAATCTCTATAACTGCTTTGTTTATGATTTTTTTTGTTTTTTCTTGTTGCTGTTGTTGTTGTTCTGTTTTGTTTCTCCAACAGAAAAACTGACCGATTCTTTCTGACAAAGAACTCACTCGAAAAATCTAGACGATATATTTTCCAATCATAACAGAACTTGTAAAGGTTTGAAAGCCAAACTCGTTAACCACAACATCAAACAAGCATAGTTCAAGTTTGACTCAAGATTGTAGAGTTGGTAGTATCTGCGACACGTCTGACTAGCCGCATATCAATTTGGACAATCGCCAATGGACTGGGAGACTTGGGTTCAATCCCAGGTCGCGTCATACCAAAGACTTTAAAAATAGTAATTGACACCTTGCTTAACACTCAGCGATATAAGGTACGTATCAAAGTGGAGCAACCCTGGGAAAGGAGTTGCGCCCTCCCCTACACCTCGGTGTAGTAGCTATTGAGAAGGGAGCCTTCTGGTCGCCCTCGACTAGGGTCGCCAACTTTTTACCTTTCTGTGTCTCACATATCCACCGTTGAGACCTATTTGCATACCTCGTGTAAATGTAGTCGACAGTGCTTTGTAGTCAAACGTCTCCGACTAGTGTTCTTCCATTCCTTCACCAAGACCAAAAATGCAGAGTTCCAAGCAAGGGTCAAACTCACTACTCAGTTGGAATTGATCTGCGAGACAACTTTGTTAACAATTCTGTTCCGTTTCCGTTTCTTTGTTTAATAGCAGATCAGTTTTCGTGGGTTATTTAAATCCAGAGCCATCCTCGTAGAAAAATAGTAGAGGTACTTATTTAACCCACTTGCTGGGGTGGATGAGATGATAAAGGAGTTCATACCTTATGCAAGAGTATTAGTATGAAAGTGAACGTTATAGCGCGACCGGAGTTCGAACTCGCTTTCTACGATGTCGCAGTTCCGCAAGTTAGCTACTACACCACGATACCCCTCCCCTTTGCTAACAATTACGAGGATCATTCAATAAGTTTCCAGAATTTTTTCGTATGGACACTGTTATTGATAGTACACACATGAAACACTAGTCCCCTTCCAAATAATCTCCTTCGGTTGCAATGCACTCATTGTACTGTTCCAGCAACTTTTGGAAGGCTCCATGGAAGTCCTCTTGTGTGAGCGTGTCAATGACCTTCGTCACAGCCTCTTTCATCTCCTCATTTGTCTTATAATGACAGCCTCTGAGCTTAGGGAATAACCAAAAGTCACAGGGAGCAAGGTCTGGACTATAGGGAGGCTGAGGAACTGTCTTGATGCTCATCTTGGTCAAATAGTCTGTGACAACGATGGAGTTGTGAACTGGTGCATTGTCCTGCTGGAAATGCCACTGACCCGAAGATTTGAAGAGTGCTAGCCTCTTCCCTAGGAATCTCTTCCTGAACTCCCTTAAAACCTCAACATAGTAACCCTAACCCTAACCCTAACTCTTTGGCCAATCAACTCTGGTGTTCTGACTTCCTTACTCCCCCCACAACTCATCATCCCTCAAAAACTCCCTGCCTTCCTTGAATCTCTTATGCCACTCAAAAGCTCATGCTCGATTCATGCAAGATGGTCGAAAAACAGTCTGAGGCATTCCATACGTTTTTGTGGCATTTTTCCCAAGTTTAAAACAGAATTTTATTGCATATCGTTCTTCTAAAGTGTTCTCACGTCCAGATTGCATTTTTGAAAATCACCAGCTGTGAAAATCAGTCTTTAGTAGAGTGTATTCCAATTGCTGCTGTAGCTGTTTATTTGAACCTGAAATCATAAAAATTGGTCAGTCATCTCATAAGATGTATAGCAATAACATAGTGAATTTTCAAGAGTCTACGACAATTTTAAATGCCTGTACAAAAAAAGTCTGGAAATTTATTGAATGCACCGCGGTATCAACAATGTCGGCTTTCACAAAAACGTGAGATTCACGTTAAAACACAATAAAAGACATAATATGTGAGTGAAGTTGACTCGTGCCGAGACAAAGTGCCTAATGTTCTTGTTTACAGAGTAAATAGGTTAATTTTTAAAGTTCATTATCCAGAGCACAAAAAAAAAGTTTGAAGGAAATAATGAATATTTTTATACTTTAACATCATAAAACAATTAAGAAATAACGAACACTATATCTGAAAAAAAATTATGTTGCATAGTGTAGTCGGCTTTTGCCATCTTAATTTTGTCGCCTCAATGTAAATTCGTTCATCGTAATAATAATTCTTTTTACATTACCTTGTATATCAGATAATTTCCGTCCTAAAGGCAACTTTTCCTGTTTCTTTAGTTACGTCCAACTTCGTGGATGGTTTTTTGTACCTGTATGATTCTTATTTAGCACGAATAATTTTATGCCTATTATTATTATTATTACACTTTTGCTTGGGGAGGGGAAGACCATATTGCTTTTTATGCAGTTTCACTTGCCTTACTAGGGGACTATTTCAAAGAAAATGAAGGTTTCATTCATTGTTCATTTCGGTCTTCGTAAATACAGTCCTAGTCTCGATACTTTTTTCATAACATATCGTATTTTGCCAAAAAAAAAAAAAAAAAAAAAATTAATGTTCTATTGGTTGTTATTTCTGTCTTGGTAAATACAGCCTCCGTTGTGATGCTTTTTGAACACACCTCGTATGTTGTGTGAGGTTGAAAAAAACCGACCTGGTCTGACCGCTTGTCTATCTATACAGACTCACGGGTGCAGGTGCGTACGCACACACACACATACATACATACATACATACATACATACAAGTGCATGTCAGGGTAATGCTGGGGGCTTAATGAACAGTTCGCTGAAAAATATTTGCAGTCTCTTGCGGTCGGCTTATTCTGATTCAAATCGATTTGCAATTCAAATCAGCATGCTTCAAAATTGACAATATTAACTCGTTTCATAATTGATGAGATTTTTGTATCGAGCGCAGATTAATTTATTTGCCAATATTTTTTTTTTTATCGTTTTCTCCGGTTCATAAGATGAAAAGCTGGTGATGATGTGGCTGGCGCCTTTTTTTTTTTTTTTTTTTTTTACTGAGACGAGGCTGGGATTGATCATTTGAGTGGCTTACTTAGTGGTTGAAATAGTTGCGTCTTTACAGTCGGTGCCAAAAGTTGTATTCGAGCTAAATGTAAAAATAAGCATTTCGACTGGGTGCTTCCATTTAATCAATATATAACCAAGAGCTACTTTGACAGGATTACATTGAATGATAATGCACTTAGCGTAACGTTTATCGTCCTTGAAAATGAAATCAACGACCTGAGTTCAAATCCAGGATCAGGCTGTCTGCATTCCTCTTCACGGTAATTCATTTGGGAAAGGCATGAATCCATCTGTTCCCCGCCAACTACTTGTGAATTGTGTAGACTGGGTTCTTTAGCCTTGGTTAGGCAACCAGTCTCGGATATGCAAAACGCTGAATTGTACTCGCTTAAAAATTGACCTCGTCTGGTATCCTATCTGTAGTGAAGGGACTGGCTGAATATATAAATCAGCATCATCCTTCAAAGAACAACAATATCTTCTGGGTTTAGGTTTGGTTGGGTTTTATGGCACATCAACCATTGTGGAGTATTTAATGTCAAATCCACTTTATACATATATATTAAGTATATATGATTTGGTTTGGTTGGGTTTTATGGCACATCAATCATTGTGGAGTATTTAATGTCAAATCCACTTTATACATATATATTAAGTATATATGATTTGGTTTGGTTGGGTTTTATGGCACATCAATCATTGTGGAGTATTTAATGTCAAATCCACTTTATACATATATATTAAGTATATATGATTTGGTTTGGTTGGGTTTTATGGCACATCAATCATTGTGGAGTATTTAATGTCAAATCCACTTTATACATATATATTAAGTATATATGATTTGGTTTGGTTGGGTTTTATGGCACATCAATCATTGTGGAGTATTTAATGTCAAATCCACTTTATACATATATATTAAGTATATATGATTTGGTTTGGTTGGGTTTTATGGCACATCAATCATTGTGGAGTATTTAATGTCAAATCCACTTTATACATATATATTAAGTATATATGATTTGGTTTGGTTGGGTTTTATGGCACATCAATCATTGTGGAGTATTTAATGTCAAATCCACTTTATACATATATATTAAGTATATATGATTTGGTTTGGTTGGGTTTTATGGCACATCAATCATTGTGGAGTATTTAATGTCAAATCCACTTTATACATATATATTAAGTATATATGATTTGGTTTGGTTGGGTTTTATGGCACATCAATCATTGTAGAGTATTTAATGTCAAATCCACTTTATACATATATATTAAGTATATATGATTTGGTTTGGTTGGGTTTTATGGCACATCAATCATTGTGGAGTATTTAATGTCAAATCCACTTTATACATATATATTAAGTATATATGATTTGGTTTGGTTGGGTTTTATGGCACATCAATCATTGTGGAGTATTTAATGTCAAATCCACTTTATACATATATATTAAGTATATATGATTTGGTTTGGTTGGGTTTTATGGCACATCAATCATTGTGGAGTATTTAATGTCAAATCCACTTTATACATATATATTAAGTATATATGATTTGGTTTGGTTGGGTTTTATGGCACATCAATCATTGTGGAGTATTTAATGTCAAATCCACTTTATACATATATATTAAGTATATATGATTTGGTTTGGTTGGGTTTTATGGCACATCAATCATTGTGGAGTATTTAATGTCAAATCCACTTTATACATATATATTAAGTATATATGATTTGGTTTGGTTGGGTTTTATGGCACATCAATCATTGTGGAGTATTTAATGTCAAATCCACTTTATACATATATATTAAGTATATATGATTTGGTTTGGTTGGGTTTTATGGCACATCAACCATTGTGGATTATTTAATGTCAAATCCACTTTATACATATATATTAAGTATATATGATTTGGTTTGGTTGGGTTTTATGGCACATCAACTATTGTGGATTATTTAATGCCAAATCATCTTTATACATATATATTAAATATATATGATTTGGTTTGGTTGGGTTTTATGGCATATCAACCATTGTAGGTTATTTAATGCCAAACCATCTTCATTCATATATATTAAATATATATGATTTGGTTTGGTTGGATTTTATGGCATATCAACCCTTATTGGTTATTTAATGCCAAATCGTCTTTATACATATATATTAAATATATATAATTTGTTTTGGTTGGGTTTTACGGTATATCAAACATTGTAGATTATTTAAAGCCAAATCCTTTATATATATACTAAATATCTGATTTGTAAACACATTTTGTAGATAACATTTTTAAACAAGCCTGAACGTTTTTTTTTACTCACACTTAAATGGTTACAAGTATTTCTTTCTAACACGAATAATTCTATTTACAATTAATCATTTGTTTGCACACAATTAAATGGATAAACATATATAATTTAAAAGTTCATAGTTTGTAGGTAATTTCATTTCTAAAAGAGTTAAAACTAATATTTTTGCACATTAGTATTGCTATCGTTTCTACACAGTTAAATGGTTTCCATTATTGCTATCAAACATTAATGATTCTTTAGCGAAGGGATGTTATTATGTATTCTTGCGCGTGTTGGTTACGTTGTTCCCTCGCTAATGATACTTACCAACCCCTCCGCTCGGGCAGGATATGACACAAGGTCAGTTTTTAAGCGGAGTTTAACGGGTTTGAATTCAGAGTTTTCCTTCTCCTAGACTAGTTGCCTCACCAAGGCTGAAGAACCCACTCTGCCCTACTATTTACCCATAGCTGGAGGGAGAATAATTGGATTCATACCTTTCCCAAGGGTATTAGTGCTATGGGAAATGCAATCAGTCTCGTCCAGGATTTGAACTCGTGTCGCCGTGTCCATTTTCTACGACGATAACCATTATTCCACGCTAATTGTTGTTGGAAAATAAAGGAGGATGAAGAAGTAAACATATGAAGTTGCCGTAAGGTTTTATATGAAGGTTTTTAACGGCAGCGTGGAATAAATGGTTTACATTTATGCTGCAAGTCTCGTTGGAAGGAAAGAAATAAAGAAACGAAATGAAGTTATGATAGAGTTGAGAAATCATTTTAGCAGCTAAATGCCTGAGAGAAAATGCATCGTTAGGTTAAGGCATTGTTGAATGTGTTGAGGGAGATATGTTCGCCATAGTGTAGCAAAAGTCGTGTTTGCTGTTTGAGGACAGAAACGATTATAGTCACCGTGAGTTTGTGGTTCTGGTTGTTTCGGGGAGAAGCGTGAATGTCTCCAGAAAATGTTGCACAGAAATGAAGTAGATAGGTTTCGGAGCAAAATTTTGCATTGCAGTCGACATAGCCAATACTGGAGGTGACTTAAAGTTGTTCCTGTGTGTGGCATATTGAATTCATCTAATTCATACTCAACTGGGAACCCTTGGTATAAGAGAATAGACGCAAGGGGTCCATAAATTAGACGGCTTTCCTCATGTTGGTGTGATGCTGCTGCTGCTATTGAAGAGCAGACAGTAAGACGTCTGTCCTGAACAAGGAAGTTCTGCGAAAGGTAAAAGTGTTTGACGGCTTCCCCAATTTGTGCTACCCGGAAAGATTGTCCGGGTTGAATAGGATAAGTCATCCTGATTGGGTGAAATTATGCGTCGACCCTAACGGTCGAATTAAATTACGCGTCAAACAAAAATACGAAATTCTTTCTGCTAAAATTTTATTCAATATTAATCATTTGTTTGCAGACAGTGAAGAGTTTACAAGCATTGTTGTTGTTGTGGGTAACTTACCTATGACCAGAATGATGGACCAACCCAAAGGGTATATTAATCAAGAACTAAGCTGGTCGGGAGAGCAGTAGCAGCTGTAGTAAGCACCTTGCCTGTCTTTGTGTACGTTGAACCAAGGAAACCCTCCTCAGATATTTGGATATTTGTGTGGCACTCATATCTCCGTGTTGAGTTATTTATTTATTGACCCTTAATAACCGGTCATAATAGTTATTTAACTCTAATTATTTTATTCAACAATATTCATTCATTTGCTACAATTAAGGGGTTCAAAGTATTGCTATGTAATATCAATAATTCAATTTAGGCATAGATTTAAAGAGTTTCAAGTGTTGCTATCAAACACTCATAATTCTATTCAACATTACATATTCGTTTGTACACAGTTAAATTGTTCAAAGTATTGCTATGTAATATCAATAATTCAATTTAAGCATACATTTAAAGAGTTTCAAGCGTTGCTATCAAACACTCATAATTCTATTCAACATTACATATTCGTTTGTACACAGTTAAATTTGTTGCATAGTCATGAACAACTATACATACACATCTGCAGATGCAGAATCATAACGACGACACGATAAAGACGAGCGACACAGTTCTTTAGAAAAATGTACCTCTCACTTTATTCGAAAGGGTTACTAAAGGTTTTACTGTGTGACAGGGAGTTGGAGTCCGAACAGAATTGCAACATATTGACCCCCCACTCTTATGGCCATTGGGCACCTCGGGTGCAAGGTAGACTAGCAAACTTGCACGAGTGAGTTCGATTCTCATTGGGTGCCCCATTCATGCGGCCTTGTGCAACATCTGAGCAAAATGCTTTGTAAATTACCACTCTTATGACCATAACAGCGTTTCTTTCCCGTTCTCCTGGGCTGCTCAACCGGGGTCCTGGGGGCCCAGCCTCTCTGGGACATGTTCCTCATTCCAGCATCTTCTCTCCAACTGGACTGATCACCAACTGATTGAACTTCCTGTGCACCGAGTTATATACACCTTCTTCTTGTGGGTGTCACAAATCGCACTCATTCAACCCATCCACGGTCAAGGTTATATTCTGATATTCCTCGACCGGATGCACCTGTTATTTACACAGGTGCATTTCCTATTTTGACAGCTTGGCCGGGGTCAATATGTTTCAATTTTTTCAAAGTATTGCTATGTATCCCTAATTATTCAATTAGTAATTTGTTAACACACACTTAAATGGTCCAACAGTTCTGTTTTTAACAATTCAATTTAGCATAAGTCATTTGTTTGCACACAGTTTAAATGTCAAACAGTTCTATTTGACCCATAGATAGAATCCCATCAGGTGCTGCCACTCCCGGTCAGAGTGGACCTTGGAGAAATGGCTGTGAAGGAGTACTCCACAGACTGTAGTCTAACCTTCAGATTGGTTTGTGTCATATCCAGGTCACTCGTTGCGGGTAGAGGTCTTACCCCTCTGCAGAGATGCAGTCGGTGTATTCCACAGCCCCTGGCGACTGGGCTAATATTTTCTGTTATTACACCCAACAGACACGTATATATATATATATATATATATATATATATATATATATATATGTGTGTGTGTGTGTGTGTTTGTGTGTGTGTGTGTAATGGATTATTCAATTGATTTTGACAAGTGAAGACTTAATAGTTCAGTTAATGATGCGAACTGTTGAACGATCCAGATTGGTGAGGGTTTTTTTTTTCTATCGTTGAAGGCCTGTGAAGGACCACCCACACTTTTTTTGAATGAGTTAATGACTGAATAATTGTGCACCAGTGAGCCATAGATTCTTCTGAACAGCGCTCCTCGGTATTTTAATTTACAGTTTTCCTTTTCCTATACCAGTTACCTTATCGGAGACCGATTGTTCAGTCTGTATGGATTTACACTCTCATCTTTTGTTGCTACTTCTCGAAATATTGGGATAGTTTCCGCTGTTTCAAAATGATAAATACATAAATGAATGAAAAGCACAAATTCCATTATTTTTCAATTCGATCCAAATATTTCTTCCGATTTAATACTTTCAATAAAATGGAGGTGTCCGTGGTGTAATGGTTATCGTCGAAGTAAATGAACACGGCGACACAAGTTCAAATCTTGGACGAGATTGATTGCATTTCACATAGCACTAATACCCTTGGGAAAGGTATGAATCCAATTATTCTCCCTCCAGCTATGGGTAAATAGTAGGGCAGAGTGGGTTCTTCAGCCTTGGTGAGGCAACTAGTCTAGGAGAAGGAAAACTCTGAATTCAAACCTGTTAAAAAAATTGACCTTGTGTCATATCCTGCCCGAGTGGAGGGGTTGGGTAAATATGAATACTTTCAATGCCGCGTTTACTGAAATCGAAAAAAAGGAACTAATTTGTAATTGATAACATTCATACTATTTTTCAGGAAGCCATGATAAAAGATAAGAATTTTAATGTTAATGTGAAAGCTGTTTGAACCAATAAAAAAGACAACTGTAACACTATATAGGTAGCCCGCCAAGCAGACGATTCTTTTGTCTGTTTTGGCGCGAAACGAGACAAAGGGTTTTTGGACTTGAAATCTCGGCGTGGCCGAAAGAGGTAACGGGACGCGAGAAGAGAGTTGGTTGGAAAGGAGCTGAAAAGGAGTTGGCGACGGGACACGGAGAGATGCGGTCGACTCCGGACACAGTAGCAGAGAAGATAGAGTCTAGCGAAGAAGATCGAGTCAAGATGTCGGCATTCCAGTTGCTTTGTGGAATTTTCGCTAGTAATCCATGCTAGCGTTAGTCCATATATGCTATGGGAAATGTAGTGTTGCATACTTACTTTCTGCTCTTGAGCTAACCCCAAGTGCTTGTTCGTTTGTCCTTCTATTTTTTCCGGCCCCCTCGATCGTATTCTTGTAGCGGTAAAGAAATGTGCATTACCCGCCTCGGAACCACTAGTTGATCACCGGCCAAGAAGTGACATGGTTAGAAGCGGATGTAACGTATGTGGGGGGGGCGATGGGGGGGGGTAACGTTACACAACAATCTTCGATTCTTTACGTTGAAACTACATATAAGTAAAATATTACACGCAGTTTTAAAAATTTATTTGTGAATTCGCAGATTATATTTGATTGGGCGCAAAAATTTTGAAGGATCAAAACCCAAAATAATTTAAGAAATCTTTTCCCTCCCAGATTATTAAAATACATTTTAAACCAATTTGAATTATATATAAATCATCAAATTTTAAAAATATAATTTTGAGCCAAACTCAATCTTATAAATGAGCAATGAAATAGATAAATCTTCGGAGAGTGGAGACCAGCATCGAGAAAATCAAGAAGAGAACAAGTTGTTATATCCCGATTGCGAATTGGTCATACAAGGCTTAATCACTCTTTCATTTTGAAACAGAAACCACAACCACAGTGTTTAACCTGCCAGACAACTTGAACGGTTAAACACATTCTTATAGAATGCAAAACTTTCGCTGTTATCAGAAAGCGATTTTTCAAAGTAAATAACTTAACCGATCTGTTCGAGAACATCAAAATAGATGACATTCTGGCCTTCTTGAGAGAGACAGAGTTGTACCAAAAAATATGACAACTTAAAACTGGTTAATCTTGTGTAAACAAATGAAATCCTGCTAATAGAAAATTCTACCTACCTTAATATTCGTTATGAAATCTTTGGTTGAATATGTATGTATATATAGACAGAATTTGGCGTTTAATGACCTACAAGGGTTGATATGCCATAAAACCAAAACAACCAACCAACCAACCAAACTGATAAATCTTCAGTAGATTTACAGATTCATTCAGTAAATCTACTCAAAACTTTCGGTTTTATTTATTTTGAGTGAAAATCTGACATTCTGTTTCTTCAAGTATACATTTAATTTTAACATCGTTTAATTATTCTAAATTGAAAGAAAATATTTTGTTTATTTTAGATATACTTATGCTAATGAAACAATCTTCTCTAACAATTTTTTTAGCAGCTTCCGCTTACATATCAGCGCATAAATATACTTTCTTTGCAACGTAGAGACATACTCACAAAAATCTTTTATCAACACAAAATATATTGACTAGATTTAGACAACACAAACTGCTACATTGAATGCACGATTTTTTCTCTTTTGCCGACTAAATATTGGAGAATATTTACGCCCTAATAAGTATTTTCTTTTCTTAAAAGAAAAGACTTTGTAACTTTTGTTTTTCAACAAACTTTTAAATCAAGATAAAGAAATATGAATTTATTAAATTTATAGATCACACACACACACACACACACACACACACACACGTATATATATATACGTGGTGGACTCCATGAGTTTCCAGACTTTTTTTGTTGAGGCATTTAAAATTGTCTTGAAAATTCAGCATATTATTGCTATGCATCTTACGAGGTGACTGACAAATTTTCATGATTTCAGGTTCAAATGGACAGCTACAGCAGCAATTGGAATACACCCTACTAAAGCCTGATTGTCACAGCCGGTGAATTTCAAAAATGCAATCTGACACTTTAGAAGAACGATATGCAATAAAATTCTGTTTTAAACTTGGAAAAATGCGACAGAAATGTATGGAATGCTTCAGACTGCTTTTGGAGCATCTTGCATGAATCGAGCATCAGTTTTTGAGTGGCATAAGAGACTCAAGGAAGCCAGGGAGTCTGTGAGGGATGATGAGAGGTGTGGGAGGAGTAAGGAAGTCAGAACACCAGAGTTGATTGGCCAAACGGTTAGGGTTAGGGTTACTATGTTGAGGTTTTAAGGGAGTTCAGCAAGAGATTCTGTCGGAAGAGGCAAGCAGTCTTCCAATCTGCTTAGTGGTATTTCCACCAGGACAATGCACCAGTCCATAACTCTATCCTTGTCACAGACTATTTGACCAAGATGGGCTTCAAGACAGTTCCTCAGCCTCCCAATAGTCCAGACCTTGCTCCCTGTGACTTTTGCTTATTCCCTAAGCTCAGAGGCTGTCATTATGTGACAATTGAAGAGATGAAAGAGGGTGCGACGAAGGTCATTGACACGCTCACACAAGAGGACTTCTATGGGGCCTTCCAGAAGTTGTTGAAACGGTAGAACAAGTGCATTGCAGCCGGAGGAGATTACCTCGAAGGGGACTAGAATTTCATGTGTGTACTACCAATAAAAGTGTCCATACGAAAAAAGTCTGGAAACCTATTTAATGATCCTCGTATATATATTTGTATCGGACTGGCACGGGGAAGTGAGAAGCTCGATTGGAAAATTGTTAATAGGACCTTCTACTTTACAAAATTAATCTAATTTGATTTTTTTTTTTGTAATATCATTTTCCTTCTAACTCTTTAGTCTCTCTTGTGAAATTGTTGACTGTAGATATGTTTCAGACGTACATTTTCTTTTCTTTAAATAGAGGAATTATATTGTGAATTGAATTACCATCACCAGAAAATCCGGTGAACTCGAATAATGTTCGCTGGATTTTCTGGTCTTGGTAATTCAATTCACCCGATATGTTTTAATCAGTTTTAATTTTGAAAAACTGATTTCACGCATGCGAAGGGCTCAATTTGAATAAATCGGTCTAACTGGCTTAAAACAAACCTTATATACAATTATGAATGGAGGAATTGATATATTAAGTTAGAAATTACCATGACAAGAAAATCCGGCACACACCTACACGTGACAGACGGAGCACTGAACAGCTGTTTCGACCTTAATAGGGCTTATCAGCAATGCTCACCGTGATCTCCACCACTGGAGATCGAACCAACAACCACAGTATGCAGAAGCCGAAACTCTACCACTGGCCCACCGGTTTATGCCACGTATAAGCGATATCGAATCAACAATTCATGGTAAATTGCGCGACCGCTTATACCTGGCCTGAACCAGGTATAAACTTGGAAAAAATGCCACAGAAACGTATGGAATGCTTCAGACTGCTTTTGGGGCATCTTGCATGAATCAAGCATCAGTTTTTTAGTGGCATAAGAGATTCAGAGTTGATTGGCTAAACGGTTAGAGTTAGGGTTACTATGTTGAGGTTTTAAGGGAGTTCAGCAAGAGATTCCTTAGGAAGAGGCCAGCACTCTTCAAATCAGGTCAGTGGTATTTCCTGCAGGACAATCCACCAGTCCACAACTCCATCCTTGTCACAGACTATTTGACCAAGATGGGCATCAAGTCAGTTCCTTAGCCTCCCTATAGTCTAGGATTTGCTCCCTGTGACTTTTGCTTATTCTCTAAGCTCAGAGGCTGTCGTTATGAGACAATTGAGGAGATGAAAGAGGCAGTGACGAAGGTCATTGACAGACTCACACAAGAGGACTTCTATGGGGCGTTCCAGAAGTTGTTGTAACGGTAGAACAAGTGCATTGCAGCCGGAGGAGATTACCTCGAAGGAGACTAGAGTTTCATGTGTGTACTATCAATAAAAGTGTCCATACAAAAAAAGTCTGGAAACTTATTTAATGATCCTCGTAGGTAGCCTCAGTCTAATATCTGCTTCTTTACAAAATGCAGTGAGTGTTGCCATTTGTTCCGAACTCTTCAATGACTTGATTTTGTGTGAACGAATCTCTGAATCTGGTAAATATTCGCAGTGGAAGTGCCCGTGATTGGTGTCATAGTGCTGTTTAAGATTCTTGGCCTTAAAATGATCAAGTACGGTATTACAAATTAAACACAAAGGCTTTCCACTTCTTTCAATAAAAGAAAACTTTTTTTCACATTCCTGGCGAAATCCACGATTTTCATCTTCATATTTTCTTTTCTTACAAGACGCCATTTTTTAAAAACAAAATACACACACTTCCGGTTGGTAACGTCACAAGGCCGTGTTTTTCCTTTGACAGACGTGATTGTTAGGTGGCTTAAAGAATGATTATCATATCGGCGGAGAGAAAACAAGGTAAATTTCTCTAGTTAAATATGACTAAGGGTATTAGTTATTGGAAAACAATATAAGAGCCACATAAAACCTTTTAAAGAGCCGCATGTGGCTCGCGAGCCGCGGTTTGGCCACCCCAGATATATATATATATATAAATATATATATAACAATTTTATGGTTATCACTATTTAACTTGGTGGGTTAGTGTAGACTAAATGCAGCATAATTTAGAGAATACTCAATATATGTGATAGAGCGCTTATGTAATATAATAAAAGTATGTAAAGTTGGCAATCATAGTCGAAGGCGACCAGAAGGCTCCTTTTTCAATTGCTACTACACCAAGGTGTAGGGGAGGGCGCTAATCCTTTCCCTGGATTGCTCAACTTTACCCTTGATCCTTACCTTATATTGCTGAGTGTTAAGCAAGGAGGTATCAAGTACCATTTTAAAAATCTTTGGTATGACGTGACCTGGGATCGAACCCAGGTTTCACAGACCATTGGCCAAGGAGGCTTATCTGTGGCCATTGGTTTCATGCTTCTTCTGTGGATGATTGCCGTGATCTGATGTGCATGAAACCAGTGGTCGCAGATAAGTATCCAAGTTATTAAATATATATAAAAACTAATATACTGGGTGACCCCCCAAAAAACAGAACCCATAAACTTTTTTATTACTTCAACAAAAATAAAGCAAAGTAATTCTAATTTTATACACTTGAACTTCTGGACATGTTGGTGAATACTATGGTCCCAATTTTTCTTGCACACAATCTACTTCATATCCTGAAGAAAAGAAAAGGCTAAAATTAAATTTATGAATTTCAGTCAAAAATATATGGGTTCTATTTTTTGGGTGGTCACCCTATATATATATATATATATATATTGCACTCATATTTTTAACTCTCTGTATGAGGGTCCCACAATTCAATTGAATTTATAAACTGTTGACCATTACATACATGATTTGTTCATAGTGGTGAAGGTTTGTGAAGACCCAGCCACACGTTTTGGATAAGCTGATAAAAGAAGAATACTGAATTCGAAAAACATTCCTTAGGTTTTTTATTCAGAGATTTTCTTACTTTCAAATCAGTTGCCTTATCAAAGTTAGCGAGCCCTGTATGATTTCTGTATTTTGGTGTTTGTGACTATTAAGCAGGAAAATTTGCATCGTACCGCAACTGTAGACAGCGCAATACGGTTTAAATGCTATTAAAGCAATTTTAAGTCCAACCGAGCCACCAGTTTTCAATTAATTCTTAATTAGATGAAAATTGATAAAAATGTACATCCAACTCCCGGCCTATTAGCTGCTAATCACCGATACATTATATTCTCCTTTAGCTGTAGTGGCATACCAGTAACTTTAATAATCAATTAATAATAATGTGTAGGTTTGATGATAATTAACATTGGCAAATAATTTATGTATTAATACGCTAGTACTTATCGTTCGACATTTACGGCTGTTCTGACAGAATTCGTCAGTTAAGGTTGATAATGAATTCGGATCAATGGTGTAATGGCTATCGTCGTAGGAAATGGACACAACGACACGAGTTCAAATCCTGGACGAGACTGATTGCATTTCACATAGCACTAATACCGTTGGGAAAGGTATGAATCCGATTACTCTCCCTCCAGCTATTGGTAAATAGTAGGACAGACTAGGTTCTTCAGACTTGGTGAGGCAACTAGTCTAGGAGAAGGAAAACTCTGATTTCAAACCTGTTAAACTTCGCTTAAAAATTGACCTTGTGTCATATCCTGCCCGATGATGAATCCGGATCAAAAGGACTTGTTTTAAATAAAACATTTTTTATTTCACTGATATAAGATGAGATTCTTCATGAGAATCTAAAGGATTATTCTTTAATCTGCTATTCTTTTATGACTAATTTAACGGCATGTCAACCCGTTTCGGGTTATTTTATCATATCATATCATATTTACCAACCCCTCCGCTCATTAGGCCAAAGACCCGTTTAAATTGTGCGCAAATTATTTGTATTAAGAATAGTTACTTGAAGTTATAATTATTTACTAAGGATTACTATTATTATTATTATTATTATTATTTACTCCTTGAGAGTTTTTCGCTTCAGTTTTAGCTGATGGTTTCTCACTGGAGTTTGAGTGACAGCAAGTCTCCTCAAGTCTCCAGGACTCTTCTCAGTATTCTGGTCGTTCTCAGTAATGCAGTCATTTGGATAGTCTCTACTTGTCCGCTAACTTCCAAGTCCTCCAGGCCTTTTAATAATCTTTTAGTTATTGTGCCTTGAGAGTTTTTCACATCAGTTTTAGCTGATGGTTCTTCACTGGAGTTTGAGCGACACCAAGTCTCCTCAAGTCTCCAGGACTCTTCTCGGTATTCTGGCCGTTCTCTTATTTCCAAGTATTCCAGTCCCTTTAATAACCCTTTGGTGACTGTACCAAAAGCACCAATCACGATTGGTATAATTGTCACCTTCATGTTCCATAATTTTTTCAATTCCCTAGCAAGGTCGAGGTACTTATCCTTCTTTTCACTTTCGTTCAGTTTTATTCTGTGGTCAGCCATGACAGCAAAGTCCATAATTTTATTTGAAACCATATAATTGTGTGTAAATTATTTGTATTAAGAAAGTTTACTTGAAGATATAATTGTTTACTAAGGATTAATTACTATTATTATTATTAGTAGTAGTATCATTATTTACTTGAAACTATATCATTGTGTTCAAATTATTGGTGTTTTATGGGAAAGATGAAACAATATAAACGAGTATAAACAAACGGCTCCAATGAAATTAAAATAGTTACTTTTATTGTATATCCTACAGGATATA
Organism: Sepioteuthis lessoniana; assembly: GCA_963585895.1. Lineage (NCBI taxonomy): Eukaryota > Metazoa > Mollusca > Cephalopoda > Myopsida > Loliginidae > Sepioteuthis > Sepioteuthis lessoniana. The sequence goes on along the minus strand of OY757917.1, from coordinate 101,869,601 downwards.
CAATTGATGAATGATGAAGAGGCATAGGGGAAGAATGACCATAAGACTTTTTTTTAAAAATACAACTCTATAACTTTATAAAAATGTAACTCTCACACTTACTTTCTCGAAAGAGGTCGTAGCTAGCGAATGTGTCAGAGAAACAGAGAGACGAAGACAGACTGCCATATTGATCCATAACTTCTTCTTCTTCTTCTTCTTCTTCTTCTTCTTCTTCTTCTTCTTCTTCTTCTTCTTCTTCTTCTTCTTCTTTTTGACCATACCACGCTGTATTATCTTCTGGGCCCTACATCTTTGCCTCTTCTGCTTCCCGGCCAGGGGCCACTGCGGACCGCTACTCCACCAGGCGCCTTGCGCCCAGTTTCAGTGACTGAGTGTATCTATACCCAAGACTCCAGATTTGTTCAAGATTGCTCGCAGCATTCTTGTGTAATTGCCGTCTAGTTTCTTCTCCAGCCGTTTTGTTAGAGTCCATGTAGTGCACCCATACAGCAGTATCGATGTGACCGCTGCATGGAAGAAACCGTGCAAACAAATTTTTATTTTAGTCAATTAATATGTGATATTAAGAAATACTTAAAGAAATCATATGCAGTAGGTAGATGTAAATGAAAGAAGAGAAAAAATTGGGAATATTTTATTATAAATGCCTTGAGAGCTTTTTCATCCGGTGATTTTTCTAGTGAATCAGCCGGAGGATGTTTAAAAGTCAAAGGTGTAAACAAATTAAGTAAAAAGGGGTGGGGGATAGGAAAAGTGTTGGGTAATCAAAGAGGCAGGGAAAAAAACCAAATAAACCGCCCTAAGTCACACCAGAAACATCTTCAAGAAAGTGTAATGAGTACCTTGGATTCTGCTTGCCCAGAGACGGGCGATTAAACAAAAGGTAAATTGCCTAAAGGACATTCAGATGTTGTTTGGTCCTCACTCTGTGCAAAACAGCAAAGCACTCACCATTATAATTTAACGCACGGGTATTTGTAGCATTCAAATACTCACAGATGGCGGAATCTAACATTTGCGAATGCCCCGATGTTGTTCGATCACGAATTCCTCGTGAAACATGCTGTCTCACCTTTACCTCAAGACGTTGGGAAGTACGGCCTATATATGTTGCATCACAACAACATTGAAATTTATAAATTAGATTACTCTGTTGAAAGATAAAGAGTACATATTTATGGATAGAGCGAAATGCGGTTCTGGTTGTAAAGATAGTTCGAACCTTGACCGCATTATAACAACGTGCAACAGTTATTAACTGGCTGGCAGAACCAATCTAAGGAAGTCTAACATAGACTGGACATTTAAAATGGCGTAATGGCCTGTTGTCATTCCTGAACTTGTTCACAATTAAGTTAATTAAGAAAATAATGATCATTGACAATATAGTTATTATAAACAAAAATTTACAAATTAATCTAATTTCGGCATTAAAAACCCATTAGGAATTGATATGCCGCTAATCAAATAAACCAAACTACACTAAACTAAAAATATAGATATGGTTGTTTCTTAGTTTTACGGTATGCAAACCCTTGCTGGGTTATGTTACGCTGGAGTCAGTTTAAGAATTATGGTCTCCAATTATATAAGATTCAAAAAAGTATCTTCACAATCATTTCAACAGGCAAACACTTCATACTTAGTTTCAATATCAATGTTGTAAGAGTCTATATATTTATGTAGTTCCACACCATTTTATGGTTGCAAATTGCATAATAATATGGTTTCAAGTATTATTATCTAATACTAAGAATTTGCTATCCATTATATTGCTTTAAGTTAGCATTCCTATTAAATAACAATCACTTGCTGTCTATTATAGCTTCAAATTCACTTATTTAGGAAGCAGCGTCGCATCAACCAAAAAGGACATCGACACGAGGTTAACGAAAGCATGGACAGCTATCAATAGGCTATCGATTATATGGAAATCAGACCTAACCGATAAAATGAAACGCAGTTTCTTCCAGGCAGTGGTCGCATCGATACTGCTATATGGATGCACTACATGGACTCTAACAAAACGGCTGGGGAAGAAGCTAGACGGCAATTACACAAGAATTCTGCGAGCAATCTTGAACAAGTTCTGGCGGCAACATCACACAAGACACCAACTGTACGGCCACCTGCCTCCTATCACGAAAACTATTCAAGTTAGACGAAGCAGACATGCAGGACACTGCTGGAGAAGCAGGGACGAACTCATACGTGATGTACTCTTATGGACCCCCACACATGGCCGTGCAAAAGCAGGACGACCAGCACGAACATACATTCAGCAACTATGTGAGGATACGGGATGTTGTCCAGAAGACCTGCCTGAGGCGATGAACGATAGGGAAAAGTGGCGAGAGAGGGTCAGGGATATCAGTGCTACCACCACGACATGATGATGATGATAATAGCTTCAAATAATTATTCTTGATATTCTCAAATTTCGCACAGTTATATGGTTTCTAGTAGTTTCATGGAGGTTCCCATGGTGTAATGGTTATCGTCGTAGGAAATGGACACGGTGACACGAGTTCAAATGTTGGGATAGTTTCCGCTGTTTCAAAATGATGAATACATAAATGAATGAAAAGCACAAATTCCATTATTTTTCAATTCGATCCAAATATTTTTCTCCCGGTTTAATACTTTCAATAAAATGGAGGTGCCTGTGGTGTTATGGTTATCGTCGTAGGAAATGGACACGGCGACACGAGTTCAAATCCTGGACGAGACTGATTGCATTTCACATAGCACTAATACCCTTGGGGAAGGTATGAATCCAATTATTCTCCCTCCAGCTATGGGTAAATAGTAGGGCAGAGTGGGTTCTTCAGCCTTGGTGAGGCAACTAGTCTAGGAGAAGGAAAACTTTGAATTCAAACCTGCTAAACTCCGCTTAAAAACTGACCCCCGAGCGGAGGGGTTGGTAAATATGTATATGGTTTCTAGTAACTATTCCATACTTCATGCTGATTGATTGAATGATTGACTAATTGATTAATTCTAAGGAATGTTGCTTCGTCTAAGGTTATTTTATCTCCAAAGGTCAGGGAATCGTTCATTGTACGTTCACATTTAGAGTTCTTTTGAGCAAAGGTGAGCATAATGGCAATGAAAAGGTACTCCACTCTCCCCGGATATCAAGAACTAAGGCCTCACCATCAGATACAGTTTAGTGTCATACTCAGAACACCCCATTTTGTGGAGCTTTATCTTTCTGCAGGGGATACAGATAGCATATTCTAAGCCCCACCAACAGGGCTGACTTCATACATAGTTACAATATTAATGTTTTAAGAGCTATTCATTTTAAGGCGATCGTGTTGTATTGTATACTACGCGTATACAAATATACACGGGAACATAATCAACTGATAATGACGACTTCAACAACGAACGAATACACTTCTTTATAAAAATATAAATCTCTTACTCTTTATTTTCGAAAAGGTGATGTATGTTGGGTGTAAGAAATGAGTGGCGACAGGGACGGACTGCTATATTGACCCAAGTTTTTCTCTCGACCGTAGCAGCACTTCTTTCGCATCTTGGCTTGGGTTGCTCAACCGGGGGTCACTAAGGGCCCAAAGCCCTTTGTCTGCAGCTGGTTCTCACTTTGGCATCCTGTCTCCAGCTGATTCGAACCGCCCGGGCACCTGGTTATATTGTTTTCTAACATCCACCGGCTACCGCTGTTTTTCCGCTTATTCACACAGGTGCAACACTTGATTGACGGCTCGGTCGAGAGTCAATATATAACAATCGTTCGTACATTATTTCTTTCATCAAGTTTAAAGGTTTTCTTGGTTTTTAGTTATACTTAGGGTTTGTATCAGAGAAAAAGTTAGAGACCATTGGTTTGTACCACTAACAACTCTGTTTTTTCTTTCTTCCTTACTCTACCACCATTTGACAGTCTTTTTCCTTCTTCTTATGCTGTCTCTACCCTATCCAGCCAGGCTTTTTACTTGCTGACCTTCGTCTATCTTTTGAATCAACTACATTTATTAGAAGCTGTGTATTTAGACTATTTCTGGTCCCAAAATGAAGACGAGAAGGAGAGTAGTGAAACTGCAAGGGGACTTCTAAAGTCTGTAAATTCCTTAAATTGATCTTGCCCTTAGAGAATGTGTTACGTCACGCTGTCGTCCATTTTGCCGCGGGTTCCCACCGGTTTCATCGATCGTCTGCTAACAAGGGATGTAAAAATAGCTACACTGGAACGAATCACCAAGACGTCTTATTCAGGTGTGAGAAGTTCTATTACCAGTGTATTCCAATAATAAGTGGATGAATATGGTTTCGTTCGCACAAGTAATTTCTATTCAATAAACTTCATTGCAGTTTCTGACTCCGAAGAGTTTTACATAAGCAGAGCACGACGGAGATCTCTTTCCAGCAAATTCGGTGTCATCAGATAATCTGATCGTTTAATGTAGTTCATTTGTTTAATGACATACCTTCGGAAAGATATTCGTCAAACAATTTTCCCTCCAACAATCGGTCAGTAGTTGGTCAGGCTGTCTCTTTAACCTTGGTATGGCAACAGATCTAGGAAAAGAAGAAAACTCTGAATTCAAACCTGTTATACGAATATAACCGGTGACCACCTTCGGACATCAGTTCCCGAGAAACTTCACCCATGAATATACGGATGGAGCTAACTTCACCCACATCGGGTAAATTCCGTCACACACACACACACACACACATTCCAATCACTGACCAACCACACACAGTTGATTACTATCCATGTTTCTAAAAGAATTGGAAATTTTTCTCCTACTTTTTCTAATCATAACTCTTTAGAAAATCTTTCCTTTAGAAAATTAATTCTAAATCAAAGAATCCAGAATTTGATTATTTCTAGTGAAACATCATACAATCAAAATGGATATCATTAGGTATTACTTATTACCAAACTCTCCAGTTTTCCATAACTCTCGTGATAATCTAAACGATTTTTTTCTCTGAAGTCTTTAATAATTTCAGACATTCTATCATCCATGTTTGTGGGATCGTGTTATATGAATTTTCTTGTCTATCAATGTCATGGCTACATTTTTCTTGTTGATCAACTCTAAGTTTAGTCTTCATGCCGAGATTGAATGATCCGTTTGTATCTCAAAATCCCAGAGAATTTTGTGCGTCTCATTTTTTAGGACAGATTCTGGTTTGTGCAAATATCAATAAAAGTAAAGTTGGCGACCGTAGTCGAGGGTGAGCCGAAGGCTTCCTTTTCGATTGCTACAACACCAATGTGTAGGTGAGGGTGCTACTCCTTTCCCTGGATTGCTCCACTTTACCCTTGATCCTTACCTTAAGGTAGCATCAAGTTCCATTTTTTGAGTCTTTGGTATGACTCGACCTGCGATTGAACGCAGGTCTCCCGGGCCATTGTAGTAGGCTCAAATTTTAATCTTTCACGTGATTCTCTGTGGATCATCTTCCCCATCTTGTCGTACCAACTTTGTACTCTTTTTTTATCAGTTTGCTGCATTTAATTATAATGCAAAGTTTACCAGCGGACACTTTCTTATCTTTTTATTTCTTACAAGTAGGTCCTGTCATCTGCCCGGGATTGGGTGATCTATTTGGATCTCAAAATTCCAGAGTATTTTCTGTTTTATTTTTGAGGGCACATTCTAGTTCGTAGTTCTACTTGTTTTACTCCTTTTGAAATTTTCACACCAGTTTTAAATGGTAGTTTTCACTGAAGTCTGAGTGACAGCAAGTCTCCTGAAGTTTCCAAGATTCTTCTAAATATTCTAGCAGATCTTAACATTGTTTTAGTCATAATGGTCTTAATGTTCCCTCGGATTTACTGTTACTCAGTTTCTTTTTCTGGTCTTTTGAAATCGTTCCAACTGCACCGACAACAGTTGGTATCACCTTCATATTCCACAGTATTTCCAGCACCGGCAAAATCCAGGAATTTGTCTCTATTCGCTTTCTTTGATTTCTACCCTTTTGTCCGCTAGAACAAAAATATTCACAAGACTGCAAATTCTTTTTTTTTCATTAATCAACCAAAATGGCTTTTGGAGAAATCGATCCACGGCATCACAAATTTTGACTATCTGTCAAATTCTAGAAGGTACTATTTACCAACCCCTCCGCTCGGGCAGGATATGACACAAGGTCAATTTTTAAGCGGAATTTAACAGGTTTGAATTCAGAGTTTTCCTTCTCCTAGACTAGTTGCCTCACCAAGGCTGAAGAACCTAGTCCGTCCTACTATTTACCCATAGCTGGAGGGAGAATAAGGAGGTTCATACCTTTCCCAAGGGTATTTGCCCGAAAGTGAACGTAATAGCGCGACTGGAGTACGAACTCGCGTACTACGATTCCGCAGCTCATCGCTTTAACCATTACACTACGAGTCAAATTCTAGAAGGTGTCTGTGCAAAAAGCCTAGAGGCAACAGTATTATTTGTCGACTTCTCCAAGGCCAGAAAATCCTGCGAACACTTGCGCGCGACATACAGAAACGCTGGATAGCTGTTTCGACCTTATTAGATCTCATCAGCAGCGTATACCGTGATCTCTTCCACAGGAAATCGAACTAGCGACCATAGAATCCTGAGCCGAAACTCTAGCACTGACCACCAACCCACATCGCACACAAATCAACTAGTCAAGGTTCGCCAGATTTTCTGGTCGTGGTAATTCAATTCACAATATAATTCCTCTACTTAAAAAAAAGAAATGTACTTTTCCAAGGCATTTGACTCCATACACAAAGGAAAGATGGAGCAAATGTTATACGCCAACGGCCTACCCAAAGAAACCGTCGCAGCCATAATGATGCGATATAAAAACACGAAAGTAAAAGTCCGCTCCCCGGATTAAGACACAGACTACTTCGATATTGTAGCTGGTGTGCTGCAAGGATGCACATTAGCCCCATACCTGTTTATCTTCTGCCCGTGCTTGGAACGTCTATTGATAAAATGAAACGGTTTCAAGTTGGCAAAGGAAAAAAGCAGAAGATACCCCCACAAACAATTACGGACGAAGACTACGCCGACAATGTAGCGCTTCTGGTAAATACACCCGCCCTAGCCAAAACCCAGCTACATTGTCTGGAACGAGCAGCTGCTAGCATAGACCTCCATGTCAACGCAGATATGACGGAATATATGTGCTTTAATCAAAGAGGCGACATCTCCACACTAAATGGTAATTCTCTGAAACTAGTGGACAAGTTCACTTGCCTAGGAAGCAGTGTCTCATCAACCGAGACAGACATCAATACGTGACTAGCAAAGGCATAGACAGCTATCGGTCATATGAAAGTCAGACCTGACCGATAAAATAAAATGCAGTTTTTTCCAAGCATAAGTCGTATCGATACTGATATATGCATGTACTACATGGACGCTAACTAAACGTATAATGAAAAAGCTTGCCGACAATTGCACCAGAATGCAGCGAGCAATATTGATCAAGTCCTGGAGGCAGCACCTCATAAAACCACTTACCACCCATCACACAAAACTATCCAAGTTAGACGGACCAGACATGCAGGACACTGCCGGAGAAGTGGGGATGAACTCATGAGTGACATACTCCAGTTGACCCCTTCACATGGACGAGTAAAGGAAAGAAGACTAGCTAGAACCTATCTACAACAGCTCGGTACCGATACAAGATGAAGCCTTGAAGACCTACCGGGAGCGATGGACGATAGAGTTTTTAGCTACAAATAAAATCATCATCATCATCATCATGTTGTGCCACTAGCACGGATCTCCCTGATCGAGCAAGGGTCAGGGAAATCCGTGCTGGCAGCGCAACATGATGATGATGATGATTTTATTTGTTGCTTGAAACTTTGAACTGGAGTTTAAGCCACCTGAGAAGGTCAAATGGTGCACGTGTTACACAGAAGTGCAGGATATGGGGTTGACAGGTTGTTTTGGAAATCACCTGGGACGACATATTAAAGATTTGTTTTGAAATCGGGGTTGTAGGCCAGATATTAAAAAGATAAACATTCCGTAATCTGTGGTTAAGATAAAGTGACGTAATACAGAAAGTTAATGTCAGCTGATTTAGCGGTGTCGTGTTTATAGAAAGTTTTTAGTAATTACGTAAACAGTAATTAAGAGAAATATTAGAAGAAAATATAAAAAGAAGATTTTGGAGATCAGAGTTAGTTCAGACAGTTCAGAGATTCGGTTCCAGTGATGACAGCCCTCTGGAGGCGAAGGGCTCGTTCGGGACGATCCTATTTACCAACCCCTCCGCTCGGGCAGGATACGACACAAGGTCAATTTTTAAGCGGAGTTTAACAGGTTTCAATTCAGAGTTTTCCTTCTCCTAGACTAGTTGCCTCACCAAGGCTGAAGAACCCAGTCTGTCCTACTATTTACCCATAGCTGGAGGGAGAGTAATTGGATTCATACCTTTCCCAAGGGTATTAGTGCTATGTGAAATGCAATCAGTCTCGTCCAGGATTTGAACTCGTGTCGCCGTGTCCATTTCCTACGACGATAACCATTACACCACGGGACAATGAAAGCGGAGTCGGTGTTTTCATTGTTCATCTACTGTCAATGATTCTCATTGCGTTTCTATCAAATATCTAATATTTTTCCCTCTATCTTTCTCCTTCGTTTCGATGGCGACCGCCATGTGAAATGTTGCTGTCAGCTAATAAACTTTTCGTATTTGAAACAACAGGTTCTGCTTTGTACTTTGAGAAATGTAACATCTATCTATATCTATGATCTCGTAACGTTAGAATGGGATTGGGTGATACTTTTGAATCTCAAAGTTCCATAGAATTTTATACGGCACATTTTCTTGGATAGATTCTGGTCCGTGCATATGCCATTTGTCAGCATGATCAAATTTAAATCTCTTGCACAATTCCTAGTGGATCATCTTCCCCAGTCAGTCTTGTATTCATTTCGTACTGGTTTGATTTCAGTCAGTTATGACTTAGAATTGACACATAGTTTGATAAAGTACATTGTTTGGAGGAAATGGGTAAAACGCGATGTAAAATTTCATTTGTGTGAAAAAAATCTTAATCTGATTAATAAAAAAAATTGTTTGAAATGTATGGGTATGTATGTATGGTAAAATGTATGGGTATACATGTACGGTAAAATGTATGGGTATATATGTGTGGTAAAAAGTATGGGTATGTATGTATGGTAGAATGTATGGGTATATATGTACGGTAAAATGTATGGGTATATATGTACTGTAAAATGTATGGGTATATATGTGTAGTAATATGTATGGGTATATATGTACGGTAAAATGTATGGGTACATATGTACGGTAAAATGTATGGGTATATATGTGTGGTAAAATGTATTGGTATATATGTATGGTAAAAACTGTATTCATGTTTATGTCTTTATTTCTGTGCTTGAAAAAGGAATTTTATTGGTTTAAGTGATTGTATGTGAATTTATAAAGTATTGTCTAGGGAAGAAGAAACTATTATGGAGGAATATAGGCATTTGTAGCTTGCACTACTTAGGGAGGGATCGAACCCTGCCTATTCTTAGCATATTTGTACGAAGTGAACACATATTTCCGTAATTCAGACTTTTTATATTCAGCTACATTGTCTAAATTTTGCGCTGTTTTTTAAAGAAAGAACTACAAAAAATATAGATATGAACGTACAATAAACGTGAACTCCTGAACCTCTTGGCATAAAACAACTTTGGACGAGTTGACATGCCGTTAAAATCAATCATCGTTGGAATATTTGTTGAATACTAAGGAGACTGTTTTGATTGATTGATTGATTTTAACGGCATGTCAATCAGTCTGGGGTTATTTTTCACCAAGAGTTTGGGGATTCTTTTGATGAAAATTCATGTTTTATACATTGTTTATTCACGAATTGGTAAATAGTGCTTCAATCTCAGTTCTTTTTTGTCAGGCCTTCTTTCTTTCTTTCTTTTGTCTAGAAATATTAATATAGATAGAATTACTAATTACTTTTTTGTAAGCTATATTCATGGATCTGGTAATTTCTCAATTTTCTCCCTTTAAACAGCTCTCCTCAACCGAAATTTATAATGTTTTAACTTTCGTCTGCATTAATCTCATATAACATGCAGCTCGATATAAATCGACAACTCGTTTCCGTTGCGTGTGTAGGAACTGATATTCATCAATCGGCTTCTCTACAAATCAAACACTTTTTCTCGTTACGTAAAACTTCCATCGACGTAACAACGACTTCTCTCAGAAAAGATTCGGCAGCAATGCTATTAAAAACAAAGATTTTGGTACGGTTGTTTTTATAGTCCCATAAACCTTTGGAAATCTTCGGATCTCCTTGCCAAACACTTAAATGGTGTCTCTCAGGGAGATGGAACAATTACTTAGCAGAAGTTGTCTCCTCTCCAAGTGTCATGTGACAGGTTGCAATGGGTTCGATGTTATCCTCAGTAAAGGAACCTCAACCTGATTCAATTTGTTTAGCAACACTTGGGTAGGATGTGACACAAGGTCAATTTTAAACGTAGCTTTACAGGTTTTGAATTCAGAATATTCCTTCTCCTCGATCGGTTGCCATATCAAAGTTAAAGAGCCTAGTCTTCCCTACTATTTATCAATAATTGGAGAGGGAATAGTTGGATGCATGTCTTTCCCGAGGGTATTTGCACGATGGGAAATGCAAACAGCCTCGTGCTAGGTATGAACCCGGGTCGCCAAGTTCATTTCCTACGACGATAACCATTTCATTTTAAGCGTTTCCATAGACTTTATTTGTATAGTAACTGAGGACAGTTATAGTTTTTTTTTGCATTCCATCACCGGGTCGTTATTGATCTCATATGATACATAATAAGAAATTGATTAAAAGGTTGAATCAAATCAACCATTATCTGCTCTTAAACTGGTATGAATTTAACTCTTTCCATACTAAACACGGCGTATTTCTTATCGACACCTAGCTCAGTTTGAACCCCATGTGAAATCTCATTCTCTTCACAGATGTAGGAATGTTGAGGCGTTTACGATTCGAAACTGTCCCGAAGGCAAAGCTTCAGTCGTGGACCGTCTAGTTTGATATTTAAAAAGTGTCTTGTTTTCCAAACCATTGTAATCCCTGGTGACGAATGTTCTGAACAGGATAAGTCGGTCCTTTCTCCGGAAGAACAATAATGCCAGTTGATTTGATATAAACAGTTTTTTCAACAGTATCATCATTATCTTCATTGAATCGGATTTTCCAGACTCTCTCTCTCTCTCTCTCTCTCTCTCTCTCTCTCTCTCTCTCTCTCTCTTCATTTGTCTCTATCATACATTGCTCCCAGCAGGTCTTCCAAATTATATCTATGTCCGCACCGAGCTGATGTAAATAAAGTATTGCTTGTCGGCCAATACTGGCACGTCCATATGAACGGGTCCATAGAAGAATGCCATTTATGAGTTCGTCCTTGCTTCTACAGCAATGTCTTGCATGTCTTATTCGTCTTACTCGGGTGGTTTTCAAGTGAAACACTATCGTATGTGTTGCGTTCTGGTTAGTGAACGCTTGTAGTATTAAATAAAGGACAAACCACGATAGGTAAGGAAATAGTGTTATATTCTCAGGAAAAAGTATATACAATAGAGAGACTGTTAGTAGACAAGAACGTAGGATTAGTGAATACAGAATAAGGATATAGTCCAACGATAGTATTGGCTTCTGTTATACGAAGCGGCTCTTTACCTTCTAGTCTGCCCTGTATTAGTAGCTACTGCTATATATGGCAGATGGACTCGCTCATTGTGTGGAAAAGGTGGGTGATACCCAACAGTATGGCATCTATCGTTATATAAAAAATAATAACGTGTCTAGACTGGCTATATGTGTGTCGGTCTTAGGTTAACTTTTAACAACGTAGTGAAATGCTTGAGTCATTCACTGATGAGTGCGTAGGTATGTGAGTTGGCTATCTCGGCCGGCTGGCAAAGGGATTGCGTGTGTTCTTTGCCTCTCTCAATACAAGTCGATCTGTTCTCTTCGAAGTCCAAACATCAACGAACTCGTAACATGAAATATCATTATATTATATGCAAATCTCTTCATAATCCAAATCTAATCCCACGCTGGAAAAACCTCAAAAATCACCAATTGTTCAAATAAAGTTCAAGTGTCATTTCTTCTACACTTACTAATTCAAAACAATATTCTAATATTGTCAACCCATTGCTGCTTGTAAACTTTAGCCAGCTTCAAAATCCACAATCGCGGCCTGACCTCTTGCTATACAGGGTCACACTTGGTCTTCACAACAATCAACCTGTTTTCTTAGTAAACTACACAAAACTGATTTTTTCTCATTAACCCAATACAGACGGCTGTAAAGAAAATTATGATTACGATTTTCTCAAAAGCAAGTTAAATCTGTCAGTTAATTTTGTCCCACAGGATCCTTGATTTATTTTCTGAAAATTCGGTGGAAAGGCAGAACATTAGTGTTGCGATCACTTGAGATGAAAGAATATTGCTGTGAAACTAACTTTTTCCTGTTTCTGGACAGAAAGTATTATTTCCCAAATCTTTATGGGGGAGTCCTTGTGACGTAGTGGCTAACGTACTGAACTGCGACATCGTAGTAAGCGAGTTCGAAATCCAGGTTCACTTTCTAACTAATAACCTTTTATCCCTCGTCAGCTATGGGTTAAATAGTACCCTTACTGTTCTTCTATAAATATGGCGTTGTCATTGAATAACCCATATTTATATACTAAATATCTTAATAGGTTTTTTTAAATGCTGCTGCGATTTTTATTTCCGATTTCAAAAGGAAGACTTAATCGTAATATAAAAGATTAGTTCAAATTAGTTTGTGTGACCTGCGATGGACATAGAAATAAGACTGAAATTCAGACTGCCTGTTATAATAACATGTTCATGCGTCAGAATCGAAAAAAACATGTCCACTTTCGGACTGATACTCTGGGGAAAGGCATGAACCTTCTTATTCCCTCACCAGCTAAATAGAACCACTACTGTTCTTCTACAAGAATTAAGGTTGATATAAAGAAAAAAACCAAACCAAACCAAACCAAACCAATCCTGAAGTAATTGGAAAATACCATTTTTTTCTCATCAAATTTTACTTCTTTAACCGAGTTAATGAAATTTTTGAATTTACCCCGTTTTGAAAATATTCCCAATAGATTTATGGGGTATAAGAAGAGTGGTTTAGTTTGGTTTCTTTGTTTAATGGCATATCGACCTTAATAGGTTATTTAACGCCAAAGCTATTCTCCTAGAAGAACAGTAGTAGTACTATTTTACCCATAGATGGGAGGATAAGGGGGTTCATTCCTTTCCCAAGGGTATTTGCCCGAAAGTGAACGTAATAGCGCGACTGGAGTACGAACTCGCTTACTACGATTCCGCAGTCCATCGCTTTAACCATTACACCACGAGGAGGACACCCCCTATAAGAAGAGTGTTTTCGTTGTTGTATGTTAACTGTTACGTTGTGTGGAAATTCTGAGTTTTGTATCCGGATTCCTTTTCTTCTAAACCAATTCACTTGTCTTTTTTGTTTGTTTGTTTGTCGAAGCTGTTAGAGAATTAAGAACGGTGGGGAAAAGACGAGGATACCTTTAGACTCAAACTTCATATTTTGGTTTACGACTATTCTGTGGGGAATTATGTTTTCCTGAACCAGTAGAAACTGTCGCGTTTTTTCCCAGACAGGACGTTGAAATATATTATAGAATCATTTTCGGCAACTACTAGTTTGAGGGTCCTTCATGTCTTTAGCAGGCATATTTAGCAGAGGCTGCTACATGAAGAAGACGCAACCTGCCCCTAACCCCCGGGACATGTGCGCTCCCTATTAGCAGCCGAGAGTAAAAGGTCCGTCCAGCAGAAGTGGTAAATAATTAATTAGGAAGAATTTCTCTGAGGCGCCATGTACCGAGTTCGCTTCCTGTCGGAGGCCTCCTTGGATTTATTTATTTATTTTCAATCCCCACAGATTCAGTGCTAAATAGCTTAGAAGGAATTTTCTAGAAATTACTAAATATTTCAGTTCATTTTTATATTAATATAGTAAAAGGACATCAAATTTTGATTCATATATTCTTTCATTCAGACCTTATGTAAATAAAGTAAAGTTGGCGACCTTAGTCGCGGGTGACCCGAAGGCTCCCTTTTCGATAGCTACTACACCGAGGTGTAGGGGAGGGCGCTACTCTTTTCCCTGGATTGCTCCACTTTATCCTTGACTTATATTGCTGAGTGTTAAGCAAGAAGGCATCAAGTACCATTTTTTGAGTCTTTGGTATGACTCAACCTGTGATTGAACTCAGGTCTCCCGGGTCATTGGCGAACACTCTAACCATCATGCCAATGTCCGGTATGTAAATAAAAATATGCAATTTTGTCAATTTTTTCGTAGAATATAGGTTAATTTCCTAATTTCACAAAACTGGACACAAAAACAAATGTGAATGGAAGAACAACTATTTTCTTTTTCGATTTCTTTGTTTAATGGCAAATTGTTGTATATTGACCTACGACCCGTCCGGGTTGTCAAAATAGGAAATGAACCTATGTAAATAACAGGTGCATCCGGTCGAGGAATATCAGAATTATAACCTTGACCGTTGATGGGTTGAATGAGTGGAATTGTGACGCCCACAAGAAGTTGGGCGTTGAACTATTATATAACTCGGTCAAGACAGGAGGTCAGACAGTTGGAGATTAGACGAGTTAGAGACAAGATGTGGTAGAGCAAGCCAGCACTCAGCAGAGAGCTAGGCCCCCGGGTCTCCGGTTGAGCATCAGGAGAACGAGAAAGACACAACGCCGATGGCCATAAGAGTGGGAGCCAATATATGTTGCAGTTATGTTCGGTCTCCAAATCCCTCTTACACACAACCCTTTCGAACCTTGCAAATAAATTGAGAGGTATATTTTTTTAAAGAAGTCTTCGCTCGTTATTATATATTGCGTCGTTATGATTCAGCATGAATCTGCATATGACTATACAAAAAAATCAACCTTCGCGGGTTATTCAATGCTGAGACTATCCTTGTAGAAGAACAGTAGTGGTACTACTTAGCTGACAGGATAAGAGGTTTCGTACATTTCGCAAGGGCATCAGTCCAAATGTGAACATAATAGCACGACTAAGGTTAGAACTCGTTAACTACGATTACGTTGTCCAGCACGTTAGCCACTATGCCACTATGCCACAGACACTCCCAGCAATTTTATACACTTTTATAACATTATAATATGAAAATGTTATATTTTGTGTTTGACAACGCTTCTACGAGAAGGAAGACTGGTTTAAAGTGAGTTTGATTCCGCTTAAAAATTGACCTTCACTCATATCCTACGTGTGAAGGAGGGTTTGTCTAAATCCAAACAGGAACCAATTTACTCTCTTTGTCTCCCCCACCAACTTACACACTCACACATACTCTCATATAAACACACGCGTGTTTGCGCGCGTATGTGTTCGAGGTGACAATTCTAGTTCAGCGTATACATTCAAAGAACAGGACATAGTATATTTAGATACATAAAAAGTCTGCTGCCTTTATTTATACAACTTTTATTTTTCAACATAATCTCAAATGAATCATATTTCGGCATTAAATAACCCGTAAGGAGTTGATATGCCATTCAATAAACTGCTTTGACGTGAGTAAGATGTGACACTAGGCCAATTTTAAAGTGCACTATGACCCTATTTACCAACCCCTCCGCTCGGGCAGGATATGACACAAGGTCAATTTTTCAGCGGAGTTTTACTCGTTTGAATTCAGAGTTTTCCTTTTCCTAGACTAGTTGCCTTACCAAGGCTGAAGAACCCACTCTGCCCTACTATTTACCCATAGCTGGAGGGAAAATAATTGGATTCATACCTTTCCCAGGAGTATTACTGCTATGTGAAATGCAGTCAGTCTCGTCCAGGATTTGAACTCGTGTCGCCGTGTCCATTTCCTACGACGATAACCATTACACCACAGGCACCTCCACAAAAGTGCACTATGACTGCTTTGAATTCAGAGTTTCCTTCCTCCTAAACTGATTGCTCAACCAAAGCTAAAGAACCCTGTCTGCCCTACTTATGGCGAGGGAAGAAATAGATTCACGCCATTCCCACGAGCATTAGTCAGAAATGAACGCAAACAGCCTCATCCAGAATTTTAATTCGGGTAACCGATTCCATTTTTCTGCGACGATGACTGTCGCAAAAAGGCGCTTCAATCTTTGAATTTACTTCAACGAAGACATACGCGGATCATTAACTAAGTTTCCAGACTTTTTTCGCATGGGCACTTATATTGATAGTACACTCATGAAACACTGGTCCCCTTCGAAGTAATCTCCTCCGGCTGCAATGCACTTCTTGTACTGTTCCAATAACTTCTGGAAGGCCCCATTGAAGACCTCTTGTGTGAGCGTGTCAATGACCTTCGTCACAGCCTCTTTCATCTCCTCAATTGTCTCATAACCACAGCTTCTGAGCTTTGGGAATAACCAAAAGTCACAGAGAGCAAGGTCTGGACTATTGGGAGGCTGAGGAACTGTCTTGATGCCGACATCGTTCAAATAGTCTGTGACAACGATGGAGCTGTGGACTGGTGCATTCACCCGCTGGAAATACCACTGACCCGATTTGAAGAGTGCTGGCCTCTTCCCTAGGAATCTCTTCCTGAACGCCCTTAAAACATCAACATAGTAACCCTAACCCTAACCCTTTGGCTAATCAACTCTGGTGTATTGACTTCCTTACTCCTGCCACACCTCTCATCATCCCTCACAGACTGTCTGCCTTCCTTGAATCTCTTATGTCACTCCAAAACTGATGCTCGATTCATGCAAGATCGTTCAAAAGCGGTCTGAAGCATTCCATACGTTTTCGTGGCATTTTTTCCAAGTTTAAAACACAATTTTATTGCATATCGTTCTTCTAAAATGTCAGATTGCATTTTTGAAATTTACCAGCTGTGACAATCAGGTTTTAGTAGGGTGTATTCCAATTGCTGCTGTAGCTGTTTATTTGAAGCTGAAATCATAAAAATTGGTCTGTCATCTCATAAGATGTATCGCAATAATATACTGAATTTTCAAGAGTCTACGATAATTTTAAATGCCTGTACAAAAAAGTCTGGAAATTTATTGAATACATTACGTATATTCTCCTTTACAAATGAATAGTGTTTTCTTTTTCTTTTTTTAAAAGAAGGCAATGAACCTATTTCAATGAATAAAAAGATTTAAAAAACGAAGCACTTTTTCTTTTGAAAAAGGTCTTTGTATCTATCTATCTCGACAATGAGACGACTGATCTCTTGTTTTTCTGTTTTTCTTTTTTTTTTTTTTTTTTTTTTAAAGGAGCCCTCTGAAAGGAAGAACAATCTTGGGATGTTTGAAAAAGAGGAGGCTTCCTGGTGTTAAAAAGAATCTCGCGAGAAGAGAGAACTCAGACATCGAAGAGGAGGGCAGCTATTTTATTATTTGGGGAGGTTTTTACCCTTCAAGACTTAGTTATGAACTTCCAGTGTAATAAAGTTGAGTTTTAATAGGTTCACTCGTCTTTTTTTTTCTCCTTCTTTCCTTCATTCCATTTCATCGAACGCAAACAGCAACAGAAGACAACATGTATTGGGCTTTCAAATAAGACCAACTATCCACATCCATAAAACCCTAACCCCATAGTAAATAAGGGCCCTATTGTAAGCGAATGGAACGCAAGCAAGTATTAACTGCATCTATTTTAGCATAAATAATTTCGATTATCATCAAGATCTCGAAAGTGTCGCCTGCCGTTGCTTTCTCTTTTCTTCGTTTTCGTATTTTTTCCACGATTTATAGAAATAATTAATTTTCTTTGAAAACAGTCAGTTTTTATTTCTATTATACGATTATTGATTTGTTTTACGCACGACTTTACCGTTATTCTAATTAGCATTCCGACATAATTATACATTAATCACCAATGAAACAATGCTTGAAAATTAACTTCAATTAGGAGAATTAGCAGCTCTTAAAACTTGTTTAAAATATTTCACAATCAGATTTGAGTGAATTCAAGTCTTTAAAATGTCGCTCCGAGGAAATTTAAGGGAGACACAAGGACTTTTTGGATTCAATAAAATTTTTCTATCAGATTAATCATGTCTTCTTCTTCTTCTTCTTCTTCTTCTTCTTCTTCTTTGTGTGGCGCCACGAATATCGTCTAAGGATATCGATACGGCGAGCTGAGTTCAAATCCTGGACAAAGCTAATATCTTCGAGAAAGACATGAATACATCCGTTTTCTCCACAGTTATAGGCAAATAGAAGGGATGACTAGGCTCTTGAGTTTTGGTATAGCAACCGGTCTAGAAGGAAAATTCTGAATTCAAACCAGCACTACTACGTTGATCATTTGATTTTGGGTCACATTGTAGCGAAGGGGTTGGGTAAATGCATACTTACATACTACTACTACTACTACTACTTGAATAATTAGTTCAAATTTATCATTTGGAGAATGAAATCAGCGAATCGAGTTCAAATTACAGCCTCGGAAAGTCTACTTTCACTTGGCACTAATACTTTTTAAAAAGCATCAATCTGTTTCTCCCCTTCGTATTATGAATATGACTACGTAGCCATATAAAAATATGAATTTCGCAACGCAGGATTCTATATAATAAGTATATTTTCCATACCGTACAGTTTGGTAATGAATGATATCTCATAATATCGATTTTGATTGTGTGAAATTTTTTAAAGAAAATCCTGAGTTTCGAATAAAGTTTCCTTTTTATAATGTGGGGGTTGTATGTAATTTGGTTATTTCAGTAGATTGCTCTCTAAATTATTCCCACCACAAATACAACACAAAACTTTACAATCGCGTGAAAAAAAATGGAATAGAACACAACGAACATTAAACAATAAACAATTTAATAAGCATATAACGGAATATGAAAACAAACAAAATACATGATGTGTAAATGGCCTTTTGGAAAATAAAGTTTGGCAAGAAGAGAATAAATTTGTTTAAAGATGTGTGTATGTTAATGTTAACGGAGTCCGTAAATAAGTCGTTCTTACTTACATTAAGTTCATAGCGGGTTTTATGATTGTGGCGACAGCGTGTCGCGTTGATGAAAGAAAGTTTGTCGGGTTTTTCTTTTGAATGTGATTCTCGGCCATCTGAAGAGAGGTCATGAACTTTAGTTGAGGAAGGAAAGGAATTTGCCGGACATAGTGTCGGCTACTGCTTTACTGGCTTAGTGGCTTGTCTTCGTCTGTATGTAAGCTTGTGTTTGTGTGTGTGAATGGCTCCCTAACTCTGTGTTATTTATATCCTACAGGTGGATCAAAGAATCGTCCTAAAATTTTGGCGCGTAGACATTTATTGGCCAATCAGATTTGTATTTTACTATTTTATTTTCGAGCCTAAATATTTTCTGTAAGTTGACTTCCGATCCAATTTTTCTAGAATGTTCTATTCTATTTTTTTAGCTGATTGGTTGAAAAATATAAAAATGTAATTTAAATGCTAATACGGTTTTGATCCTAAATTTCTAGAATGTTCTTAAGTATGTTTTTATTGCTTATTTCAAGACTAGAAAAAATGTGTACCCCATAATAAGAAAAATTGATGGGGGTATCCTTATTTATGTATTCATTGAATTTGAATTTAAATAGTCACGTTTAGTTGGTTAAAATGTTAAATTGTTTAAATTTTAATCCAGTTACTTTAATTTATAATCAGACATTTTGAATCGGATTGAATTTTTCGATAATATTTTTTAATCTTTCTTTTTTGTTTTTGTATATATACATAACTTTTTTTTATTATTTAATCTGTTCGACAAATATTTATATTTAAATTATTAGTTTAAAATCAAATTTTTACTTTATATTGAAATGATAATAATCAAGCGTGGTCTCTCGGCAAGTGCCTATCTGCCTGCCACGCATAAGAAGTCTATGGCCTTTTTAGGTGGCTTTGGAGTGTTACAACATACAATGAGAAAAACTTCATTTAAAACAAGACAAACAAGGAATATCTAAAATTTAAAGAATTTTTATAAAGCAACAAAGCGTCAACTTGGATTTGAATGTTCAGAAGTTCCTTTTTACAAGTTGTAAATTTTCAAAGTTGTGGAAAGTCAGATGTTTGGAAAAAGGGGGAAAAGAAGGAAAATGTTTTTAAAGAGTACTTATTCCTTTTTTCTTTTCTTTCTTTTATGGTCAGGCAGTGGAACTAGCAGAAAAGTAGTTTCAGCTCTTAACTCGAGGGCGGACGTTACTTCTAGCTTGATCACGGTATCTATGTGCTTCCTTGGGTCTCTTTTATCCTCACTGCCCGGTTTACAGAAATCCTGAGTTTTTATCTCTCTCCACCGGCCCCAAACTCGTCACTCCACAATCCTTCTCATTTTTGGCCCGACCGCTTCCCACTGGCTACTTTAATTTTCATCATTTTTCTTTTTTCTGATTTCTGACCGGATGGGTGCGTGGAGCCAATGCGTAGCGACACGTTTATACATTTTGTATGTGGCAGCCGACGAGTCAACATCCGGTTGGGAGTTTTATTGTTAATTCCTAAATCCCCACAAGTCCAAGTTTCCAATCGAGTCAAATATAAATTTTCTGAAATTCAAATAATTGAAATTCATTTTCTATAACATAAGATATGGGGCTATATTATGAAGGGTCTCTTGTTTAATTGGCGCGAACTAAAGAAACTGGGCTATACATATCATTAACTCATTAGTAGAAAGCCTATACAGAAATAGAAGTTTACTTAATTGTTTAATGATAAGATCTCGTAACGTCTAAGTGCATTACGTAATTCAAAAGAATTGTCGTTGTTTTATAATTTCTGTGACAAATGTTCAGAAGCATAGTGATCAATAGTCATTATTCGTATTGAAATGTTTTCATTTTGTTATTTTTTGACCGATTTTTGAATTAAAATACAGATATTCGTTAAAGATCGTAGAGACAAGAAGCGATTAGTAAATTTCTTGTGAGATGACAGAAAGTCAAAAGAATTTGAACATTTAATTGGAAATCCATTTGGAATTATTCAAACTTTTACTTTATTCAATTAATTATTTCTGTATTTGATCTTTTTCTTTGTATTTTCATTTTTTCTTTTTTTTTCTCTTTTATTTTATGAAATACCTTTTTTTGTTTGTTTGTTTGTTTGTTTGATAGTCTTTCTTTCTTTCTTTCTTTGTATTTGCTTTCTTTCTTTTCTTCAACAATTTATTTTTCCACTGAATTTTCTTTCTTTCTTTCTTTCATTCTTTCTTTCTTTCTTCCAAAATTGTTTTTTTCACTGAATTTTCTTTCTTTCTTTCTTTCTTTCTTTCTTTCTTTCTTTCTTTCTTTCTTTCTTTGTATTTGATTTTTTTTTTCTTCTACGATTTATTTTCTCCTCTGAATTTTCTTTCTTTCTTTCTTTCTTGCTTTGTATTTGATTTTTTTTTCTTCTACGACTTATTTTTTCCTCTGAATTTTCTTTCTTTCTTTCTTTCTTTCTTTCTTTCTTTCTTTCTTTCTTTCTTTGCATTTGATTTCTTTCTTTTCTTCTACGATTTATTTTTCCCTCTGTATTTTCTTTCTTTCTTTCTTTCTTTCTTTCTTTCTTTCTTTCTTTCTTTCTTTCTTCTAAAATTGTTTTTTTCTCTGAGTTTTCTTTCTTTCTTTCTTTCTTTCTTTCTTCTAAAATTGTTTTTTTCTCTGAGTTTTCTTTCTTTCTTTCTTTCTTTCTTTCTTTCTTTCTTTCTTTCTTTCTTTCTTTCTTTGCATTTGATTTCTTTCTTTTCTTCTACGATTTATTTTTCCCTCTGAATTTTCTTTCTTTCTTTCTTTCTTTCTTTCTTCTAAAATTGGTTTTTCCTCTGAATTTTCTTTCTTTCTTTCTTTCTTCTAAAATTGGTTTTTTCTCTGAGTTTTCTTTCTTTCTTTGCATTTGATTTCTTTCTTTTCTTCTACGATTTATTTTTCCCTCTGAATTTTCTTTCTTTCTTTCCTTCTTTTTTTTCTTTCTTTCTTTCTTCTAAAATTGTTTTCTCTGAGTTTTCATTCTTTCTATCTTTCTTTCTTCCTTTATTTCTTTCATTCTTTGCATTTGATTTCTTTCTTTTCTTCTACAATTTATTTTTTTTCTCTGAAATTTCTCTGAATTTTCATTCTTTTTTTCTTTCTTTCTTTTTTTCTTCTAAAATTGTTTTTTTCTCTGAATTTTCTTTCTTTTTATCTTTCTTTCTTTGCATTTGATTTCTTTCTTTTCTTCTACAATTTATTTTTACTTCTGAATTTTCTTTCTTTCTTTCTTTCTTTCTTTCTTTCTTTCTTTCTTTCTTTCTTTTATAATTTGTTTTTTTTTCTCCGAATTTTCTTTCTTTCTTTCTTTCTTTCTTTCTTTCTTTCTTTTTTTCTTTCTTTCTACAGACATCACTCTTAATTGGCACCCTTTTTTCCTCATTTGCTGCATCTAAAACTTTGGCGGCCACAAACTCAGCAAATGTCTTTTGGTTACATCTCTACGTTAAACAGCTCGGGCGAAATGTGCCCTTTTTAATAACAAACATTGTACAACAACATCAACAACGACAAAACTGTTAACAGTCGTGTAGAAAACGAAAGGAAAACAAAAAAGCAAAACATTGTTTTTTTACCTGGATATTTTGTATTCTTTCCGTCTACATCGTCTTTAATTCGTCTGACATTTCTTCATTGTATATTTTTGTCTTTATCTTTTCTTTGTTTCCAATTCTTGAATTGCAATGAACGAGTAATCCACACTCTCCAATGGTGTCATACTCTTGAAAACTCCCTTTTTATGAAGTCGGGGGGGGGGGCTCCTACTTATCCACAGATGATGCAGTCAGAGTATTTTAAGGTCAATCTGCAGAGCTGGATTAGACCGGAAACTGAAAAAAAATCTCTTGAACCAGGCGGTATATTTGGCAGAATGAGAGGAAATAATTCCAGGAACGGCATTACGTTATTCTTCGTCATATCGGTTGATAACAGCAAAGCGGACAAAAGAAAGTCAATATTTAAATCAATCAACATTCAACAGATATATATTTACCCAACCCCTCTGCAGGAGTAGGATGTGATACAAGGTCATTTTAAGTGGAGTTTAACCGGTTTAAATTCAGAGTTTTCCTTCTCTTAGACGGGTTGTCACACAAACGTTAAAGAGTCCAGTCTGCCCTACTATTTACTCATAGCTAGAGAGAGAATTGTTGGATTCATACATTTTTCAAGAATATTACAGCCACGTGAAATACAGACTCGTCTAGGATTTGAACTAGGGTCGCCGTGTTTATTTCCTACGACGATAACCATTACACCACAGGTGCCTTATTTTAAAACAGAGCAAGTAAGTATACTAGATGATGGACAATTTCTTGGAAATTATTGTATCAATACGCCATCGAAACGATTTGCATGCCTTCAAAACAAATTCATCAGATATTTTATTCCCTTCCTCCCCAGTTGCAGTCTTAAGCCAACCAAAATTTGGATAGGAAGTGACATTTGTTTTTTGTTTTTTTCTAAAATGCCCCACATAGCGTAATTAGGGAGGATAAGGTCCGGATTTAAATCTTGTTTAATTGCTGTCCTCACAGTTTTCTCGTGGACTTTCAATTCATTACAGTGCTTTCTTATTGACGTCGTGGGGTCCTTCTTAATCGCTGTAACGAGAGCAGCTAAAAAGTCTTCTTTTCTTTTTTTTTTTTTTTTTTTGTTCAATCCTCCACTCCCACTTTCCTTAAAAAGCTCTTTTTCTGTAAAAAAAAATTCTTTGCTTTGTATACGGTAGACAAAGAAACTTTGGCTTAATTTCGGCGTTAAGCAAATCATTAGATTCTTTGTCGTTTCTTTTCTTACTCACTCATATTGGGCTGAATTTTAATGAAAAAAGTGTTTCAATAATAGAGTTAATCGTGAAAATTTATCGCGTTTTTTTTTTAAATTGGCGTTTTAAAAATGATTCCATATTTTGCTTCCTGGTATTTGATTTTATATCTTATCAAGTATTAAAAATATGTGTTGAAGGAAACCTACCCAAATGTTATTGAAGAACTTGATAACAATGACAGTTATTTTTAAAAGTCATCATAAACATCGGAGGGCTTGACATTATTAGTAGTTGTTTGAAACTTTTCTTGAAATACTTGTCGGCTAGGGCTGTAGAATACACCGACTGTCCCTCAGCTGTGGGCTAAGACTACCGGCCACAACGCTCGTTCTGGATATGATTATAAGCCCCCTCATATCGAAGCCACTGTCCTGGAACTTTGGGGAACGTGGAGTACTCCTTCAATGTCATTACTCCCAGAACCACTAAGACTCAGAGTAGTAGTACTTTTTAGATAACAAGAACTATCTAATTATTTACTGTACTTGAAATCAATTAAATGATTGATGTTAAATTGAATAATTAGTATTAGACTGCGACACTTGAAACTGTGTACAAATGAATGGATAGTGATGAATAGAATAGTTTAGAGTCCCGGGTATGATATTAAATTGCATCTGATGGTGAGGCTCCAGTTTTGCAGTTTGGGTATGTGGATTTTCCGTTCATCACCATTACTCCCAGGTCCACTCTAATCCGGAGTGGTATTACATGTTAGTCCCGTCTATGGGTCAAATACAACTGTTTAATTTTTTGCTAGGGACAATTATTAGTAATTCAAAACCATACTGCTGAGTGCAAGTTGTTTGTATTAGATTGAAATACTTGATAAATAGAACTGCTTTTGTTAAACAGCCATACTTGAAACCATTTAACTGTGTGCCAATAAATGATTAATATTTTTAACTGTGTAAACAAATGATAGATATTAAATAAGATAGAAATATTTGATAAATAGAAAGGTCAAGGTTACATAGCAATAATTGAAATCATTTGACCTCGCACAAATAAATGAGATCTAACCCGTTTAAAACTGATGTTACCGAGAAACTCTTCCGATAACTTAACCGAAAACCTTGAAGCCATATAATTTTTGCAGATTATTTGTATTAGATAAGAATACTTGAAACCATATAAATGTGTAAACTATCTGTATTTTGAATACTTACTTGTAGCTAAAATTGTTTACAAAAGAATTACGGACCATATAATTGCTTGACATACTTGTAACCATTTAACTGTGTGTAAAAAAAATGATGATATTATTGAATAGAAATTGATACTTGAAACCATATAATTGTGTATAAATGAGAGAATCTAAGATTGGAATATTTGAATCCATATATCGGTGCGCAATAATCATTTGTAATAAAAATGTTTACTTGAAGCTATTGAAGTTCTAATCTTCTTTTTACAAATTATTATTAACATTGGTTACTTGAAACCATACTGCTCGTAAAAGAACTGACTTCACTATTAAATGACCCAACAAGAATTGATATGCTGTAAAAACTAAAAACTTCCATAGAAATTACTTATTTTTGTTTACACTAAATTGCTGAGGAGTAAGACTTGTGGGAGGAGTATGTAATTTGGTTATTTCAGTAGATTGCTCTCTAAATTATTCCCACCACAAATACAACACAAAACTTTACAATCGCGCAGAAGAAATGGAATAGAACACAACGAACATTAAACAACAAACAATTTAATAAGCATATAACTGAATATGAGAACAAATAAAATACATGATGTGTAAATGGCCTTTTGGAAAATAAAGTTTGACAAGAAGAAAATAAATTTGTTTAAAGATGTGTGTATGTTCATGTTAACGGAGTCCGTAAATAAGTCGTTCTTACTTACATTAAGTTTATAGCGGGTTTTATGACTGTGGCGACAGTGTGTCGCGTTGATGAAAGAAAGTTTGTCGGGTTTTTCTTTTGATTATAATTTTCGGCCATTTGAAGAGAGTTCATGAACTTTAGTTGAGGAAGGAAAGGGATTTGTTGGAATGTATCGGCAACTGCTTTACTGGCTTAGTGGCTTGTCTTCATCTGTGCCTTCGTTTGTGTGTAAGCTTGTGTCTTGTGTGTATGGCTCCCTAACTCTGTGTTATTTATATCCTACAGGTGGATCAAAGAATCGTCCTAAAATTTTGGCGCGTAGACATTTACTGACCAATCAGAATTGTATTTTACTATTTTATTTTCGAGCCTAAATATTTTCTGTTAGGTTACTTCCGATCCTAATTTTCTAGCTGATTGGTTGAAAAGTATAAAAATGTAATTTAAATGCTAATACGGTTTTGATCCTAAATTTCTAGAATGCTCTTAAGTATGTTTTTATTGCTTATTTTTAAGACTAGAAAAAATGTGTATTCTATAGACTCCCCAGCAAACGTCCAAGATATGACACTAAACAAGCTGATAGTAAGACCAGTATTGCTCGAGTTTTGGGAAATGTGGAGTACCCCTTCATTGCCATTGCTCCCAGGTCCACTCTGGCGCGGAGTGGTAGCACCTGATAGGGCCTTATCTATGGGTCAAATAGAACTAAACTGTGTACTTATGATGCTAAAGTGAATTGCTTGAAATAGAACTGTTTTTGACATTGAAACTGTGTACTTCTGCTAAACTGAATTAATTGAAATCGAACTGTTTTGACATTTAACTGAACTGTTTAGACATTTAACTGTTTGTAAACAAATCTATACTAATGCTAAACTGAATTGTTTGAAAATTAATTCGGTGTTAAATGACAGGGAAAGGGTTGATACGCCGTAAAACAAAACAACCAACTGTTCTTAAATGGCCCCCATAATGTTACTTAACTTAGGTGATCTACAGGAAATCTTTGTTATTTGACTATCAGTCACAATTGACCATATTTTTTTTATTTGACAAAAAGGATTTAATGATTGAATGAGTTCTACCGGACATGCTATTAAAGTTAAGTTCTACCAGACATGGTATTTATGTTCAGTTCTACCAGACATGCTATTTATGTTTAGTTCTACCAGACATGCTATTTATGTTTAATTCTACCAGACATGGTATTTATGTTCAGTTCTACCAGACATGGTATTTATGTTTAATTCTACCAGACATGCTATTTATGTTTAGTTCTACCAGACATGGTATTTATGTTCAGTTCTACCAGACATGGTATTTATGTTTAGTTCTACCAGACATGCTATTTATGTTCAGTTCTACCAGACATGTTATTTGTGTTAAGTTCTACCAGTCATGCTATTAATGCGAAGCACTTCTTTACAGTATTCATTGTCAAATGCCTTGAAGATGTCTAAAGTAACAACATGACGAATTTCAAAGCTCCATTAAGTTTATGAATGATGACTGTGATAACATTGACCGTTGGTCTGGCTGATCGAAATTCATGTTGCATCACAGAGAAAACGAACATTATCAAGATATTAAATGACATGTGAAGTATTACTGTCAGATTATTAATGATATTCAACTGACTAATGGATCTCTATTGTTATGGAACGGAATGATCACCAGAAATTTTTTAAAAATTCGACAACCAGATAATTTTCATGATTTTGGAAAGCATCTCCCCTTTAAATTGAAAAACTTTGCAGTTCAGGAGATAATTAAGGTAGATGGATTGATTTTGATCTCAACCCACCTGTGGATATTTTATGCTCAGAGGTTAGGGAATCGCGTACATTTTATGTTTATGTGTACATTTAGTGAAGTTGTTTCTTGAGGGTTTTTGCACACAGTTATATTGTAACATATTTGCCTTCGACCTAGCCGTCAATCAAGAAACAGGTGCGTCCGGTCGAAGATATTGGAATATCACCTTGACCTGTGGACGGGTTGAATTCGGTGCAGATGCGACGCCCACGGGAAGCAGGTGGGTATCAAACAATTATATAACCGGGTGCCACAGACGGTTTGAGTTAGTTGGAGTTCGGGGCAGGCAGAGTTCAGTTGGAGTCCGAGGCAGGCAGAGTTCAGTTCAAGTTGCAGTCACAGTTCGAGTTCCAGTCACAGTTGGTGACAAGATGCTGTAGTGAGAGCCAGAGCCAGACAGAGGGCTTGGGCCCTCAGGACCCCGATTGAGCAGCCCAGCAGAATGAGGAAGAAGTGCTGCTATGGTCAGAGGAACTTGGGGTCAATATGTGTCAGTCTCTCTCCGTCTCCAACTCACCTCTCACACATAACCAACATCAACACTTTCGCAACCCTTTCGAGAATAAAGTGTGAGAGGTATATTTTTCTAAAGAAGTGTGTTCGTTCGCCATTATGTTGACTATGTTGCCGTGTGTAGTTGAATTATACTAATGTATTATGTGGCTATACAACAATATGATATCAAGTATTCCTATCTAATACAAATAATTTTCACTCAGTTATATGATATCAAGCATTCCTATCTAATACAAATGATTTTTACTCAGTTATATTGTATCAAGTATTCCCATCTAATACAGATAATTTTCACTGAGTTATATGATATGAAGTGTATTCCTATTCAACACTAATAATTATATTGCTTCAAGTAATAATTCAAGGGTCACATTAACTTCTTTTTCCTCTGGGTATTAAACCCCTTCTGACGGTCCCAGAATGCAGTCATAACCAGGACAGCCCCTTTTTTTGGTGGGCTCTTGCCTCTTTGCTGTCAGTCTTCTAAACCTCAACAACTGGGCGAAGATAATGCGGGTTCAATTTCCGAATCACAACTTGGATTTTGTCTTGGCTAGCTCCCTTTCCTGATTCAGGATCGTATATGTAATTACCCAACCACTCAGCCATGAACAGAATCAATTTTTAAGTGGAGTACAGCTGATTTAAATTAAGAGTTTTCCTTCTCGTAGTTCGGTTGCCGTACTTAACTCAGTCTGCTCCACTAGCAGGGAGTGGAAGAGACGGATTCAAATTTTTGCCAAGGGAATTAGAGAGAAGTGAAACAGAAACAGCCTCAGCCAGGATTTAATCAATTTCCTACTATGATAACTGTTACTCTGAGAGTGTTTCTACAAAAACGTCTTTGATTTTTAATTTATTTATATATATATACATATATATATATGGAAATTGATACACAATAATATTACTAGCTGCAGGACTGGACGAAATTCCCCCGGAAGTATGGAAGACCAGACAATTCGACGACATACTGCTCCGACACTGCAACGCAGTATACAATCAAAATCCGATAGATAGATGGACGAAGGGATGCATACTCCCCTTCCCTAAAAAGGGGGACCTCGGATTAGCCAAAAACTACCGAGGCATAACACTTACATCCATAGCTGCCAAAATCTACAATGCCCTACTACGAAACAGAATAGAACCCAAAATCGACAACATACTTAGAAAAAACCAAAATGGCTTCCGAAGAAATAGATCCACGACCTCACAAATATTAACCATCCGCAGAATCCTTGAAGGTGTACGGGCAAAGAACCTACAAGCGACATTAATATTTGTCGACTTTACCAAGGCTTTCGACTCCATTCACAGAGGAAAGATGGAACAAATCCTACTAGCGTACGGCATACCTAAAGAAACCGTAGCGGCAATAACGATTCTCTATAGAAACACTAAAGTAAAAGTACGATCACCAGATGGAGACACAGAATACTTCGACATAGTAGCAGGAGTACTACAAGGAGACACGCTGGCTCCGTATCTCTTTATCATTTGTCTAGACTACGTACTTAGAACATCGATTGACAAAATCAAAGAAAATGGCTTCGAACTGACGAAGAAAAGAAGCAGAAGATACCCCGCAACAACAATTACCGACGCCGACTACGCCGATGACATAGCGATACTGGCAAATACACCTGACCAAGCCGAAACACTTCTGCATAGTTTGGAACGAGCAGCAGCAAGCATAGGCCTCCATGTTAATGCACATAAAACGGAATATATGTGCTATAACCAAACGGGGGACATCTCCACTCTAGAAGGAACCCCTCTTAAACTAGTAGACAAATTCACGTACCTAGGAAGCAGCGTCGAATCAACCGAAAAGGACATCGAAACGAGGTTAACGAAAGCATGGACAGCTATCAATAGGCTATCGACTATATGGAAATCAGACCTAACCGATAAAATGAAACGCAGTTTCTTCCAGGCAGCGGTCACATCGATACTGCTATATGGATGCACTACATGGACGCTAACAAAACGGCTGGAGAAGAAACTAGATGGCAATTACACAAGAATGCTGCGTGCAATCCTCAACAAGTCCTGGCAGCAACACCCCACAAGACACCAACTGTACGGCCACCTGCCCCCTATCACGAAAACTATTCAAGTTAGGCGAACCAGACATGCAGGACATTGCTGGAGAAGCAGAGATGAACTCATAAGAGATGTACTCTTATGGATCCCCACACACGGCCGCGCAAAAGCAGGACGACCAGCACGAACGTACATTCAGCAGCTATGTGAGGATACAGGTTGTTGTCCTGAAGACCTGCCTAGGGCGATGAACGATAGGGAGGAGTGGCGAAAGAGGGTCAGGGATATCCGTGCTGCCAGCACGATATGATGATGATGAATATTACTACATAAAACAAACATATACTAAATAGGGTACCTTACGTGGTATAGCGATAAGTGAATTTGACTAGCAGACCATTATTAATAATAATAGTTATTATTAATAATTATTAAAATAAATATTAATAATGATAATAACAATAACTCTTACCGGTTCCCAACTAGCGTCCAGTTGGCAGACAAAAATAAAACAGGCTACTAAAGTAAAAGCTGCTACATATATATACTAATATGCCCACGCATAGACAAGCAACCAATCGTAATGGATCGAACTATCGGCGAACACTTACCGGCTCATTGGCCTAGTGGGTAGAGTGTTCGCCAATGGTCCGGGAGACCTATGTTCAATCCCAAGTCGGGTCATACCAAAGACTTTAAAAATGGTACTTGATACCTCCTTGCTTAACACTCAGCAATATAAGGTATGTATCAAGGGGAAAGTGGAAAAATCTAGGGAAAGGAGTAGCGTCCTCTCCTACACCTCGGTGCCGTAGCTATTGAAAAGGGAGCTTTCTGGTCACCCTCGACTAAAGGGAGACAACTTTACTTGAAACGATATAATTGTGTACAAAGGATTTGCATTAGATTAGGATAACTAATCAAAACTCTATAACGTCTTGTAGAGTATTAGTATTAGATTGGAATAATTAATTGACGATACATCGTTGCTAACAAATTCTTACAAAATAGGAAGTTAACCAAAATAACCCAACAAGAGTCGAAATACCGTAAAATCAATCAACCAACCAACAAATTTCTATAGTATTTTTAGAGGCCTTTTTTTAACGAAGGAATTGAAAGAGAGATTTAAACATTGGGTTGAAGATTAAAAAATGCATTCTAAATGAAACACTTCCAATTTGTACTCAATGTAACAATAAAAACCAGAAGTTTAAGGTAATTGAAGAGACGGTCATAACAAAAATTGAATTATGTGAGAGTAAAACAGAAATTAAAAAAAAGAGAAAACCTAAAATGAATAATTGTCACTTTTCAGTTTCAAATTAGATACCAAAAAAAAAAAAATGATGTAGCCAAAATTTTATAGCGTTTTTCTTTTTAAACCCAGACACGAAATTTAACAAAATGGCTTGGTAAAAAGAGTCATCACTCAGTTTTTCTTTATTTTCATTGATAGAGAAGAGGCGGTTAACTGCAGTGGAAAAAGCGATGTTAAGACGTTCGAAGAAGCCAAACAAGAACCAATCCTCAGTGAATGTATAAGTTCTTGTTGTAAGGGAACAGTTCCACTATGACCAGAAGTTTCACATTTCTGTGCATCTCTATTCTAATTTTGTTGGATGCCATTTGCAGCTTGGGCTACTAGTTGATGTTCTCTGTTATTCGGCTCAGCAGCAGCAACTCCAGCAGCAGCAGCAGCAGCAGCAGTTTCAAGAGGAGGAACTGTCTGTCTTCTCACTTGGTGTATAAAAGAAAGCTTAGATGACTACCACAAAGCGGCTAATGGTTGAGTGGATATAAACAATACTCAACAAGATCACGAAACGACAGGCAGCATAAAGTGAATCAACTCAGTCATTTGATCATCATCCATCACTATCTGGGCATTCATTCGAAGATTTTGGCTAATTGGTCGAAATTCTGCATTGGTTGCTTCAGTTTGATTGCCAAAGATAGTGACATGCCTATTAGCAGACATGGATAATGGATAGATTCCAGATTAGTAATACTGCATATTCTGACCCGTATATTTGGAATACATCTGCTGCACTATGCATATCGTTCGGGTAGCGCTCCTGGTGTAATGGTTATTGTCATAGAAAATATACACAGTGACCCGAGTTCAAATCCTGGACGAGTCTATTTGCATTTCACATAGCTCTAGTACTCATGGGAAATGTATGAATCCAACTATTTTCTCTCCAGCTATGAGTAAATAGTAGGG
Source organism: Sepioteuthis lessoniana (assembly GCA_963585895.1). Lineage (NCBI taxonomy): Eukaryota > Metazoa > Mollusca > Cephalopoda > Myopsida > Loliginidae > Sepioteuthis > Sepioteuthis lessoniana. Next base: position 101,837,244 of record OY757917.1, on the reverse strand, counting down.
CAGACTGATTTCTTTAACTCTGATATAGCAGTTGGTCTCATTGGCCTCGTGGGTAGAGTGTTCGCCAATGGTCCGGGAGACCTGGGTACGGTCCCAGGTCGCGTGTTACCAAAGACTTTAAAAATGGTACTTGATACCTCCTTGCTTAACACTCAGCAATATAAGGTACGTATCAATGGTAAAGCGGAGAAATCCAGGGAAAGGAGTAGCACCCTCCTCTACACTTCAGTGTAGTAGCTATCGAAAAGGGAGCCTTCTGGTCACCCTCCACTAAGGTCGCCAACTTTGCTTACTTTATTTTCTCTCCAGCTATGGGTGAATAGTAGGGCAGACTATGTTCTTTAACTCTGATATAGCTGTTGGTCTAGGAGAAGGAAAATTCAGAACTCAAACCTGTTAAACTGCCCTTAAAAATTGACCTTGTGTCACATCCTGTTCGTGTGGTGGGGTAGGTTAAATATGTTTTGTTCGAGACTGTAAAAAACATGCATGGGGTATTAGGATTGCACACATTGAGGATATTGAATATGAAATTTGTTGTGGTACATCGGATTTACCATGCTTTGCTTGATAAACGGATTGATTGTTTTTAACGGCATGTCAACCTGTCTAAGTGTTTCTTATTCTAACACACTGTCCTTATGTTGCTTATTCAACCTTCTTTTTCTAAGTGGTCACCAAATTAAGTACTGAACTGGCTCATCACTACACAGAGAGGATACAGGTTAAAATCAGTAAATACGAAATACGACTTTTATATCCAGGCTGACTGGCAACCATAAAAAGCTGAAATGCATGAGTGTCATTAATCGAAATCCTTTTGCGTTGGTTTAATTGGAACTAGCTAAAAGCCGAACAAGAGTGTCAATTTATTTATATTTTGGCTTAATTCTGCGAACTAGATCGACAAAATAGGGAAAGGGGACTGGAAGATCAGGTTTTGCTATTCTTGCATTACTACAGAAGTCGAAGTAATCAAAGAGTGGAGCTCAATAATCAGAGCCTAGAAAATCAGTATCTTGTATCTCGAAACCTTTCATTTTCTTATCGGCAATTTTCACCTTACGGTTTATTTATATATTTTCTTTCATTATTTATCTTTTATTTTTGTATTCTTCTTCATCTCTTTTATATGTACCCCAAGAATGTCACGACAATTTACAAGTTACTTTACCTCAATGCTTATTCCTGAGAATTATCAAAAGATCTTGCGCGACAGACGCAGAAGTAATAAGAAACTTTTGCAAGTCATGCAGATGCATTTGAAACATTCCTTCTTTTGTGCAAATGGTGTTGTTGATTGGTTGGGTTTTACAGTATATCACCTCTTGTAGGTTATTTAATGCCAAATACTGTGCACACACACACACACACACACACACACACACACACACACACACACACACACACATATATATATATATATATATTCATGTGTATGTATATATGTATATACGATTTGTAAACGAATAGTTTATAAGTAATTTTTTTCATACAATTAAATGGTTTCAAGTATTGCTATAAAATACTAATAATTCTGTTCAAGATTATTAATTTCTTTGCACATAATTAAATGGTTCTATATATTTTTATGAAATACTAACAATTCAATTTAACATCAGTCATTTGTTTGCACGCAGTTACATGGTTTCAATTATTTCTAACTGTAATAATTCTATCTGACCTATAGATAGGACTCTTATAGTTGCGACCACTCTGGACCAGAGTGAACCTAGAAGTAATGGCCATGAAGAGGTACTCCCCATTAGCCAAAACTACGAGCTGGAGACTCATTATTAGATGGTTTAATGTCATATCCAGAACACTCAATTGGTGCAGGGGGGAGTTACCCCCCTGTAGAGATGCAATCGGAGTTTTCTACAACTTCAGTCAGCTGGGCTAGCAAATGATGTGCGTTGTCTTTGCACGAAGAAAATATCATAACCAGAATTAAGGGGAAGTTATGTTCAGTTTTTTCTCAATGTTTTATTATTCCTGCCGGCGGATCTTAGAAATATGCTGACTGTATCCCCTGCAGAGGTGTAAGACCCCCTCCTCCGAAAAAAAGGGGTGTCCTGGGTATAACATTGCACAGCATTTGTACAGCAGTTCTTGAGATCGGAGGAACGTAGAGTACTTCTTCACTGCCATTACTCCCTGATCCACTCTGACCCTGAGTGGAAGTGCTTGTTAGAATCCGATTCATAAGTCAAAGAGATCTGTTTAAAAATTATTTTTATTTGATATAACCACGTACAAAAAATATAACTATGAACGTAAAATGAACGTTATTGCTTAGATTCTAAGCATAAAATAACCGTAGATGATTTGAGATACCGTTAAAATCAACCAATCAATTTGAACTTCAGGAAAACATGAAACGCTGTACAGACTTGTAACAGTTAAGTCCTCGTTTCCTTCCGAACATCAATAAAAGGCAAAGTGTAACAGTAATACGTCGTAGTTGATGTGGTTTCCTGTAAATTAATGTTTATTCAATAAAGAGAGATGAACATCGTATCTATTAAAAAAAAAATTTATTCATTTAAACTTAACCTATTAAGAGATACGATACCTGCTTGTAAAAGAATAGTTGTTGCATGAACATAACCCAATCAATCCATAATATAATGATAATTTCTCATATCAAGCTACCAGGCATCATAAAATTCAAGGGGATATTTCAGCAAAAATGTTGCAACCAAAATAACAAATGTGAGGATACTCGTATGAAGAATTGACTGATGGTTGGTTGGTTGGGTTCTATGGAATATCAACCTTTGCTGGTTATTTAGCGCCAAATCCATTTTTATGTGAATAATCAGTTCTATTTCAAACAATTCAGTTTAGCACGAGTACACAGTTTAATTGTCAAAAACATTTCTATTTCAAACTATTCAGTTTAGTTAAACAGTTCTAATTCAGCTAATTCAGTTAAGCATAAGTACAGATTTTGTTTACACACAGATAAATGTCAAAACAGTTCTATGTTAAACAATTCAGTTTAGTGTAAATACAGTTTCAATGTCAAAAAACAGTTCTATTTCAAATAACTCAGTTTAGCATAAGTACGCAGTTTAAATATAAGCACGGTTTAATTGTGAAAAACATTTCTATTTCAAGCTATTCAGTTTAGTCAAACAATTCAGTTTAGCATAAGTATGTAGTTAGTTCTACTTAACCCATAGATAGGGCCCTATCAGGTGCTACCACGCTGGGCCAGAGTGGATCTGGGGGCAATGGCAATGAAGGGGTGCAGCGTATTCCCCAAAGCCCCAGCATTTCTGGAACCTCACCATCTGACTGTTTAGTGTCATATCAGGACACTCATTGGGGGGGTCTTACCCCTCTGCAGAGGTGCAGTCGGTGTATTATACAGTCCCAGCCGACTGGGCAAAGAATTTACTGAATTATGTATCCTTTATCTTGGAGCTTCAAATAATGCAAAGAAGCTGGAGAGTGCTTCAGCTGGAATGTACTAATCAAAACAACAAATACATAGATACTTAGTTTCTTTTTTTTTTTTTTCTATTCACAACATAGATAGTCGTAGAAACAATTGGTGCTATTTGATCTACGTAGCCCAGGTGATCAACAATAGTCAAATTCTACATTAGTATGCCATCTGCATGTTGCATTTATTTATTTTGGTCTAAATAAAAGATTTAACATATACATTTATTTATTTACAAAAAATAATTAGCATTTATGCATAAGTCTTTATTAAAAAAAAAAAAATTAAAAGATTTATATATTATTAATCTTCAGAGAAATGCAACCGCTTTCGTCTCGTCTGTGGTTTCGTTGTAAAACTCTTTCGCTAACATCTTAAGGGTTATTTAGATATTCAGATATCAATAATCTGGTAAAATCATGGAAGGGTCCACAGATCGGCTATGGAGCCTGATGTCTATGTCAGAATGAAGTGAGCTTGCTGAGTTGAAACCGGAGCTTCCGAAACTCGTATAGACATTTATTCATACTTCAGACTCTCTAACCAGATATTCTCTCGAAACCAAGACAAGTCTTTTACCTCATCTTTTTGCAATATAAAGAAAAAAGTGTAATTTTTTCTCGTTGTAGATCACAATATAAAGTGTAGATCGTATACCAAAATAGTTTTGTGACATGTAGATCGCATATCAAAGTAGCATAGAATAATTAATGAAAAAATATAATGGCTCTCAGCGTTTCATATATCAATTGCTAAATTAGTTTAAAGATGATTTAGACAAAGATGATGTAAATAACAATTCAGGCTCTATTTCTTTTCATTTGTCATTGTAACGTTCTGTTGTGACGACAAGGTTAAAAAAACAAAGTGTCACGAAAACACTCGTTTAAAATAGAACTCAAAAAATAGATCTGTCTTCACGCAAAGGTCGTTTGAAAGAAATAGGTTTAAGCAAGTGGAAAAATAGGCGACGAAGTGGTAAATTTTTTTATAGTTCAAATCTGGAGTTGACATTATCTACTTAACTTCGTCGTTATTATTTTCATGCATTTACATGCATATTCACACTAGGTGTTTGACGGCTTTCTCCTCAAATCTCCGGCGCCTTCCGTAGTATTCTTGCATATCCCTGCGTTGCGGTGGTATCCTTCGTTGAATCTACGGCTTCTCCAGGATCAACTCAAGCTTATTTATTTATTATCACAGATCTGACTGAATTAGTTATTATAAGCACGATTTTGCGATCTTTTAACATCCTACCTTTAATCTTTTAGCAAAGTCAGGCTTATGATAACTCTTTTCTTTGTTCAATACTACTTGAACTGGATTTTCTTTCGTTACATAGAGTGATTGGTTTGGATTTCAAAGTTACAGAAGATTATCATTATCATTTATGAGAGACGGCAAGTCTCAAGGACTTTTCTCAGTATTCTAGTCGATCTCAATAATGGTGATGGTCTTTAATCGCCCTCTTATTTCCAAGTCTTCTAGTCCCCGTACCAATTCTTTATTGACGATACTGAGCGCACCGATTACAATTGGTATCACTGTCACTTTCATGTTCCATAGTTTCTTCAAATCTCTAGCAAGGTCCAGGTACTTATCTATCTTTTCACTTTCTTTCAATTTTAATCTGTGGTCTACCAGAACGGCAAAGTCCACTATTCGGCAGGTTCACTTTTTTGTTGACTATCACTAGATCTGGTCGTCTACCTGAAATTAGGTGATACGCTTTTATCTCAAAATTCCATGGAAGTCTGTGCGTCTCATTCTCCCGGACGGATTTGTTCGTATGGTCAAATTTAAACTTCTTGAACAATTCCTTGTGGATCACCTTCCCCACCCAGTCGTGTCTCATCTTATACTTTTTTTATACTAATTTGCTGCATTCGCTTATTATGTGATTGATCGTGTCGTCTCGACCACTACATGACCAACATTTGCTATTTTGTTGCGTCTTTGATATAATTGGTCGGTTTTGGTGTTGTTTTGTGCCGCTATCAGAAGGGATTCCGTGTTTCCCAGAAGGTTTCCTTTTCTTAGTCATGGCCAAGTTTATTATTATTATTATTATTATTATTATTATTATTATTATTATTATATACTTCTCGAGAGCTTTTCACGCCAGCGTAAGCTGGGAGTCCTTCATTGGAGTTTGAATGACAGCAAGTCTCCTCTGGTCTTCAAGACTCTTCGGATTATTTTAACCGATCTCTAGAATACTGTAGTCTGGAAGATCTCTATTCTTTTTATTTCCAATTCTTCCAGACTTTTCTCCAAGTCTTTAGTGACCGCTTCAGGAGCACCAACGACAACTGATATCACCGTCACCCTCATGTTTTCCAGTCTTTTTTTTAGTCCTCTGCTTATCTTTTCGCTTTCTTTTATTTTTACTCCGTAGTTCGCTGCAACGCTAAAATACACAATATGACAAGTTCTCTTTTCCTTGATAACCAACGCTAAGTCTGTCTTCTGGCCGAGATTAGGTGATCCGTTTGCATTTCAAGATTCCAGAGTATTTTATGCGTCTTATTCTCCCAGACAGATTCTGGTTTGTAGATCTGTCATTTGTCAGTATGGTCAAATCTCTTGCACAATTCCAAGTGGATCACCCTTTCAACTCAACCGTATCTAGTCTCATTTTCTCGGACAGATTCTGGTTTGTAGATATGCCATTTGTCAGTATGATCAAATCTCTTGCACAATTCCAAGTGGATCTTTTCCACCCAACTGTATCTACTCTTGTATTCTTTTTTGAGCCAGTTTGGTGCATTTACTTATTATATAATTAATCATTTCCTTTGTATCACCATATCAAACTAATCTTCTGTGTATTTTATTATTATAATAATTTGAATTTTTTTTCACTCCTAGAGAGTTTTTCATACCAAATTTAATTGAATATTTTCTACTAAAGTCTGAGTGATAGCAAGTCTCCTCAGGCCTCCAGGACTCTCCTAAGAATTCTAGTCAATATTAACGGTGTTATGGTCTCCATTCTTCCTCTGATTACCAATTCCGCCAGTCATTTTTCTAAACTTTCGGAGACCGTTCCAAACTCCCCAACTGCAGCCGGTATCGCCGTAACCCTCATGTTCCAAAAACTCTTTTTAGCTGTCTGACAAGGTCCAAGTATTTGTTGATCTTTTCGCTTTCTTTCATTTTCACTCTGTGGTCCACCTGGACAGCATAATCCACTAGATAACAAGTCTTTTTTTTCCTTTTTAATTAACACTGTCTGGGCTTCTGGCTGGGATTAGGTGATCCGAAAATATCTCAAAATCCCAGAGTTATTATAATTACCATTAGTATTGGTATTAGTAGCAACTGCTGCAAAAACTATGGAAACGGTTTAATTAGTATATGGAAATACAAGCATCAGTCATGCTATATTTGCCTTTTGTGTGTATTACACACATACATACACTAACACACACACACACACACACACGCACACACACACACACACACACACACGCATATATATATATATATATGATTGAAAAACTCAACAAACTGTCATTTGGCTATTATAAATTTCTTTCAGCTAGCAAATTTATGATAGCCAAATGATGGTTTGTGCAGTCTTTTTAATTACCGGGAAATTTCCTCTGTAAGTAATTTATAGATTGATTATCGTACTTTGGGTATTCCTGGTGATTTATAAGAATATATATATATATTCGCAAATAGAATCATTTCCAATTTATCTTCTTTGGATATTATATATATATATATATATATATTGTGACGTGGCCTAAAATATTTATCCCAAGACGGGAGTTTATTTTTCGCGCGTGTGAAGACGGGGCAGCCTGGCACTTGACCCCTCGCAAAATAAGTTCCAGTTAAGATTCCCTTTTTGGACGTAGGGGAACTGGCAGATTATGTGGGGGGGTTAATTTGGGGCTAGACTGACCGCCGCTGGCAAGGGGTTTCCAAATTTCACGTTACACACACACACCAGGCCACTACCTCTTCCTACCCCTAGGATAATGGAAGATATGGGCCTCTAGGTTTAGATATATTATTATTTGTCGTAGTCGACAATTCCAATTTCCCGTGTAATACTTTTAAAGGGTGAAATATTTAGCGAGAATAACTTGAGGCGAATGAAACTGAAAAGGAACATGCAAAAGACAACTTGATAGGCAGACAACACAATGAATAAATTTCGACACGAGGAGAGATATAAAATATAAGAAGGTTTTTAATACGCCAAGGTCCAAGCAAATATTTATAGGGCTCGGCTATGTTTCTCAGCAAACAGTCTCCGACATAAATGTCTCTTTCTTCTTTTTTCTTTCCTTTCTACCTTCTTTAAATTGAGAGAGAGAGAGAGAGAGAGAGAGAGAGAGAGAGAGAGAGAGAGAGAGAGAGAGAGAGAGAGAGCATACAATGACAATACTTAGGAAGGGTGGAGGGAGAAAACGGTTTTACGGTGTACTAAGCTTTTCGACGACGGGTTTCTTCTGTGAGTATTTTCTTTAACGGGTTAGTGGAATTCTATGGAGCTCGGCTTGAGGCGTCTGCTATCTCTTGTCCAAGAGCTGTATTTGGCTTCTTCTCCCGGAGTTTTGGCCACGGTGTTCACACATTTTGTCACACCAACTGCTGTCCTAAAAACTCCGGCTCTGCCTCTTCGCCCGAAGTTTGGCATGAGATTCTCCCGTTCGTACACGGCGATCTCTGTCCACTAAATTCTATTCTTTATCCCTATTTCGCTGACGAAAAGGGTGCTACTTCCGCTTTAGGGTTCTGGCCAATCATTTAGCCTCTTTCTTCTTCCTTCACCCTGTCAGGCGATTCACTCGGACTACTATATCTATTCTCAATGTTGCCCTTCTTTATCCATCCGGTCACAGAGCGCAAACATCTGTTGGATTTCATTCTGACCTGGATTTGTTACTTCGGCCGCGATGATTTGACCTACATTCCTTATTCCTCTTTTAACGGCCAGTCTTTGGCGGCCTGTTAATTCAAACACGGAGGGGTAGGGGAAATTTCTTATTTCTCTCCTTTCAGTGGTAGATTACGTGACAATATATATATATATATATATATATATATATATATATATATATATATTTGTTTCGTTTGTTTTGGTTTGGTTTTATGACATATCAACAATTGTAATTTTTTTAATGCCAAATTCATTTTTATACATATAAACAGTTATATTCAAGCAATTCAGTTTAAAATAAGTGTAGTTTTGCTTTCACTGAGTTAAATGTCAAAACAGTTCTATTTCAAACAATTCAGTTTAGCATAAGTACGCAGTTTATTTGTTTGTTTGGGTTTTAAGGCATATCAACCTTTGTAGGTTATTTAATGACAAATCAATTTGTATACAAAAAATAGTTCAATTCCAAACAATTTAGTTTAGCATATGTACACAGTTTAATTGTTCAAAACATTTCTATTTCAAGCTATTCAGGTTAGTCAAACAGTTCTTATTAAAACAATTCAGTTTTGTATAAGTATAGTTTTTGTTTACAGACAGTTGAATGTCAAAACAGTTCTATTTCAAACAATTCAGTTTAGTGTAAGTACAGTTTCAAAGTCTAAACAGTTCTATTTCAAACAATTTAGTTTAGCATAAAGACAGTTTATTTCTATTTGACCCATAGATAGGACGCTATCAGGTGGTACCACTCGGGGCCAGAGTGGATCTGGGAGTGATGAAAATCAAGGGGTGCTCTGCATTCCCCAACGCTCCAGCATTACTAGAACCTCGCCATCAGATTGTTTAGTGTCATATCCAGGATTCACGGGGGGGGTATTCTCTGCAGTCGGTATATTTTACAGCTCCAGCCGGCTGGGCAATATATATATCCGGTAAAGTATAACATGTAAACAAACGAACGCTGCTGCTGCTGCTTAATACCTTATCATTCCCTAGCTGACGTGGTACGCTTGTTGGCCGAGCGGTCTGATACTAAGTCTTACGTAAAGTTGGGCGGGTTTCGATCCCAGCTTCAAACGTCCTGTGTGTCTAGCCACACTGAAGAGTTGTGATACAACGAAAGTCTGTCTGTGGATGACAATATATATAGATAGAGAGATAGGGGGAGAGAAGGCATATTTTTTTCTTCTCTAACCAGCCTTATTTTACACATTCTTATTGCATTAAAAGTTGGTATAAAATCAAATAACCAAACACAATACTGATATATATCTGAATATCGTGCTGCCCGTTGTACGTGAAACTTGGAATCACGAGCAGTATTTAAAATTGTGAATATTTTAAAGCTTTATATATATATATATATATATATATATATATATACCCGACTTTGCACGAATTGATGTATGCATGTGATCATGTTTGATGTACATATATAAATGTAAAATAAAAACACAAGAACTTTTATTTAATCAGAATATATATATATACATACATACATATATATATATATATATATATATATATATATATATATATATATATATACTGATTATACATATATATATATGTATATATATATATATATATATATATACTGATTATATATATATATACTGATTATATATTTATATATATATATATATATAATCAGTATATATATATATATATATACTGATTATATATATATAATCAGTATATATATATATATATATATATATATATATATCAACATTATTCAAACGAAAGTCGTTCAAAAAGTTCTAAGCCTCACCATGATAGAGTGGGAGAAACAAGACAGTTTTTCACTATTTTTCAATACAGACCCCCTTGACATCTATGCACTTGGTCCAATAATGATCAATCATTGTAATCTAATTACGGAAAAAGGTAGCATCTTGTCAACCAAAAAATCTTCCACAGAACCTATGACCTTATCATTATTTTCAAAATGTTGTCCATGGAGGTGGGATTGAGTATAGGAAGCAGGAAGAAGTCAGATGGAGCTAAGTCTGGTGATTAAGAGGAATAGTTTTGAAATTCAAAGTCATAGTCGAATGCTTCATCTATTACAACCTGTGGTCCAGTCGGCTGTTGCTGTAGAATACACCGACTTCATCTCTGCAGAGGGGTAAGATTCCCTCAACGTGTGTTCTGGATACGACACTAAACAATCTGATGATGAGGCTCCAGTAATGCAAGAGCTTTGGATAATGTGGAGTACCCCTTTATTTCCATCGTTCCCAGGTTCATTCAGGCCCGGAGTGGTAGCACCTGATAGGGTCCTATCTATAGGGCAGATAGAACTGTTAGCCATTCAAACAGTGTATTCATGCTAAACTTATTTTTTTGAAATAGAACTGTTTTTACATTTAACTGTGTGTAAACAAAAAAACTGTATTTACGCTAAAATGAACTGTTTTTCAATTCAACTATGTATAAACATATGACTGATGTCAAATTGAATGTTATCTACAAAAAATCATGTATTTGATATATATGTTTAAAAAGGATTTGGCATTAAATAACCTACAACGTGCCATAAAACCAAACCAAACCAAACCTAGAGCATCCTTAGTCTTATGAAAGGACACGTTACCTCGAGCAAGAGCACATCTGCCCTTAGCTTCCCTATGCGTTTCGACTTGATTTCTCCCGTCAGTTGCCATAATTATGATGCATTCTACTGTCCAGTTATATTTTCCCCTTTTCAAACTAATCTATCATGATTATGATTTCAGAAATAAAAACAGACTATAGAATTCATGACCTTCCAACAGACACTGCCAGATTGAACTTCTTCGAGGGTGGAGAACCAAAGTGTTTCCATTGTTTGCTTTGAATCTTTGATTCAGGCTCAAAATAGTGAACTCTGATTTCCTCTTGAGTTACTCATCTTCGGGGAAAGTTCTTAGGGTCAGCCTATAAGAGAGTCAGATGTGTTCTGGAAATGTCAACATTTTTTAACTTGTGATCAGGCGTCAGCATTTTTGGGACCCATTTTGCCGATAGCTTAATACAGTGTGGGCCAAATAAGAATAAATGCCTACGGACTCAGCAATCTGCCGTAGAGTAAGACATCTATTATCTAAAACCTTAAGGTGAATGGTATCAACTTGTTCATCAGTTGAGGTTTTTGGATCGACCTGACCGAAGGTAATTTTCTGCGCTGTTCCTGCCCCGTTTGAATTCTGCCACCCAGTTCTTCACATGAAGGGGAATCATCTACCTGTACCCTATCCTCGTAATTTTCTTTTGTAGATACTTTATGACTGCTTGGATCTCTGTTTTGTCCATTTTTAGATCAATCGCACACTTTTCATCTTTGAATGTGGTCAATTTCAAACGTATTAAGACAGAAATTTGGATTATTTTTTCAAGTTTTATAAGATCTCACAAAAATATTCAGCTATAGTTCTTCAGCTGTAGACACCACAAAATTATTCAGCTATAGTTCTTCTTTTTGAGTGATGCTTAGAACTTCTTTTAATAACCCTCATGTATATGGTGTCTCAAAATTGATGCAACTCATTAATATGATAATGATTTATTAGCGAGACAAGCGCAATGGCGGTCAGTTGGAATACGTCCTCTAAAAAATGCATTCTTTGAACTGGAGACGTGTTTTTTTTAATTGTTAGTATATCAGCTTCCAGGACAATGCAAACTTTTTTGAGTTTCTTGTTTCAATAATAAATCATTATCATATTTATAGGTTGCATCTATTTTGAGACAGTTTTCAATGATTTGGTCTCCAAATAAGTAATGACGCAAAATATTTTTTCTCTTGTCCAAGACATTGTGATCGAGGATTAATAGTTGCTAGAGTATTCAATTTTCAAAATTCAAAGAGCAAAAAAGAACATTATTATTTGTAGTCATTAGCAGTCCCATGTATATTGAGACACCCTATATTAGCAGTCACATGGCTCCCTTGTATAGTGAGACACCCTATATTAGTAGTCACATGGCTCCCATGTATATTGAGACACCCTGTATTAGCAGTCACATGGCTCCCATGTATATTGAGACACCCTATATTAGCAGTCAAATGGGTCCTGTGTATATTGAGACACCCTCTATTAACAGTCACATGGGTCCCATGTATATTGAAACACCCAATATTAGCAGTCATATGGGTCCTGTGTATATTGAGACACCCTATATTAGCAGTCACATGACTCCCATATATATTGACACCCTATATATATATATATATATCATCATCATCATCATCATATCGTGCTGGCAGCACGGATATCCCTGACCCTCTCTCGCCACTCCTCCCTATCGTTCATCGCCCTAGGTAGGTCTTCAGGACAACAACCTGTATCCTCACATAGCTGCTGAATGTACGTTCGTGCTGGTCGTCCTGCTTTTGCGCGGCCGTGTGTGGGGATCCATAAGAGTACATCTCTTATGAGTTCATCTCTGCTTCTCCAGCAATGTCCTGCACGTCTGGTTCGCCTAACTTGAATAGTTTTCGTGATAGGGGGCAGGTGGCCGTACAGTTGGTGTCTTGTGGGGTGTTGCTGCCAGGACTTGTTCAGGATTGCACGCAGCATTCTTGTGTAATTGCCATCTAGTTTCTTCTCCAGCCGTTTTGTTAGCGTCCATGTAGTGCATCCATATAGCAGTATCGATGTGACCGCTGCCTGGAAGAAACTGCGTTTCATTTTATCGGTTAGGTCTGATTTCCATATAGTCGATAGTCTATTGATAGCTGTCCATGCTTTCGTTAACCTCGTTTCGATGTCCTTTTCGGTTGATTCGACGCTGCTTCCTAGGTACGTGAATTGGTCTACTAGTTTAAGAGGGGTTCCTTCTAGAGTGGAGATGTCCCCCGTTTGGTTATAGCACATATATTCCGTTTTGTGTGCATTAACATGGAGGCCTATGCTTGCTGCTGCTCGTTCCAAACTATGCAGAAGTGTTTCGGCTTGGTCAGGTGTATTTGCCAGTATCGCTATGTCATCGGCGTAGTCGGCGTCGGTAATTGTTGTTGCGGGGTATCTTCTGCTTCTTTTCTTCGTCAGTTCGAAGCCATTCTCTTTGATTTTGTCAATCGATGTTACTAATGAAAAATCGAAATCTTCTTTCACTCTCCTTTATTGATGTATACGAGCTGAACCGATAGAAATTTCAAGACTTAATTTCTATATCCATATAATAATACACAGTACCTGTATATACTAAACACATACATTAAAAACATAATTATTGAAAAGTATATTTAACGTATTCAATACTTGCTTATAAACAATATTTTTCACAAAATTAGTTACTTTTTTGGTGTCATGCTGCTTTTCAGTTTTGGATTGTTTTGTTTTTTTGTGTGATATTGAATTTGCAGGTAAAAAGTAAAAACTCGTAAAAAAGAAAACTAGAGCATTGATATTTAGCAAACGTATCAGAATAAAGAACATAAAGTCGCTTTTATCCTAGTTTAGGGAAGTTATTCTCACTCAAAGGACCTTTTATATATTTTTCATCGTTCATTTACAACAGCTTTTTGCTTTGTTTACACTAAGCGTGGATCTTTAAATACAGCTTAAAATTTTCGGATCTCTGTTTCTAACAATTTCTGAAAGTTTAGTTGAAATCGAGTAAAAGATGGCGGAGCCTTAGTTGTTCGGACGGACGGACGGACAAACAGACATTTAGGGAATTTTATAATAAGAGAAGTCTATTTAAAGTCTAAATAGACACGACAGAAAAAATTATCCAAACTAATTATGTCCTGCAATTAAGATAATCGGATAATTAGGAACAAGGATCCCAAATGTGGCTGTCAAAGAATGACAGGTCCTTATTTAAGGGTTTAAAAGTTTTGGAACGTGAAGATTAGGGGTGTTTCTATTATAATTGGCATTTGAGAAATTCGAAGAAGGTCTAAAACAGTCTAGATTATGGCTGTGCTGCAGTCGGCGAATATTCTGCAGAAGTTGTTGGAGAATTAAAGAGACTTGCTCCGTATAATAATAAACACGACTGGGTTGGAACAGAGAAATTGTGCAAACTTGTTTTTAACTACGAATGCTAATGGTATAAACACAAACTACAAGCTGTTATAAAATAACAGAAACAAATTAATTCTTAATTAATTAATTAATTTACTAAAGTTAGAAACGATCGATAGGTACTATTTACCAACCCCTCCGCTCGGGCAGGATTTGACACAAGGTCAATTTTTAAGCGGAGTTTAACAGGTTTGAGTTCAGGGTTTTCCTTCTCCTAGACTAGTTGCCTAACCAAGGCTGAAGAACCTAGTCTGTCCTACTATTTATCCATAGCTGGCGGGAGAATAATTGGATTCATACCTTTCCCAAGGGTATTAGTGCTATGTGAAATGCAATCAGTCTCGTCCAGGATTTGAACTCGTATCGCCGTGTTCATTTCCTACGGCGATAACGACTACGCCACGGGCACCTCGATCGATAGGTGGTGGATTAAAGTTCAAATTTCCAGCAATGAGAATTCATAAAAACATTGTAAAAGTCTAGTGAATTCTTGTTGCTGTTTGTGGACAGTCACATACGTATAAAAAGAGGTTGATCGAAAGTAGTAAGAAGTTTTAAACGTCGAGGGAAACTGACCAATATTTTGTTTGGTTTGGTTTTATGGCATATCAACCTTTGTATGTTATTTAACGCCAAATCCATTTTTATGTAAATAATCAGTTCTATTTCAATCAATTCAGTTTAGCATGAGTACACAGTTTTTCAAAAACATTTTTATTTCAAACTATTCAAGCAGTTATATATAACAATTCAGTTGAGTGTAAGTACAGTTTCAATGTCAAAAACAGTTCTATTTAAATAATTCAGTTTAGCATAAGTACGCAGTTTAAATGTAAGTACAGTTTAATTGTGAAAAACATTTCTATTTCGAGCTATTCAGTTTAGTCAAGCAATTCTAATTCAGCTAATTCAGTTTAGTATACGTGCAGATTTTGTTTACACACAGTTATATGTCAAAATAGTTCTATGTTAAACAATTCAGTTTAGTGTAAATACAGTTTCAATGTCAAAAAACTGTCCTATTTGAAATAATTCAGTTTAGCATAAGTACTCAGTTTAAATGCAAGTTCGGTTTAATTGTGAAAAACATTTCTATTTAAAGCTATTCAGTTTAATCAAACAATTCATTTTAGCATAAGTATGCCATTAGTTCTATTTAAGCCATAGATAGGGCCCTGTCAGGTGCTACCACACTGGGCCAGAGTGAACCTGGAAGCAATGGCAATGAAAGGGTGCCCCGTATTCCCCAAGGCCACAGCATTACTGGGACCTCACCATCAAACTGTTTAGTGTCATATCCAGGACACTCGTTGGGCGGAGGTCTTACCTCTCTTCAGAGAAGCAGTCTGTGTATTCTACAGCCCCAGCTGACTGGGCAACCAGTATTTTGTGGCTTATGCGAGACCGCCCCCTAGCCGTATAAGACCGCCCCCCCAGCCGTCTATGGGGTATGATTTGAAAATAAATTGATCTTTTTTCATCAGTTGAACCAATAAGTAAATAATAAAAATAAAACCAAAAAACACTTTACATCATCCGGTTTACGAGACGGATTAAAAAAAAACAACTTGTATCATCGAAAATAAACGTGAGCGAGTTTTTGTAACAAAATTTGACGATCTTTTTTTATTACTGAGATCAAGTAACATCCTTACGCTCTCACCTTTTCTTTGACCACTTTTTCAAAAGACCGGATTATTTTCTGTTCTATCACTATTTATTTGGGTGTGGTCACCCAAATACATACTGAACAGGTTCATTGTTGCTTAACCTCGGTGATCTGAAGAGGAGAAAACCGTTGTTTTCAGCTTAACTTGACTGCAAACTAAAACAGAAATGAATTCTTTGGGATTTATAAATTCAAACGAATAACCCTATCCAAGCCAAGAGACCATATTTAATAATCGGCAACAAAGAATTCTTTTAAGTAATAGATGTCACCGTTCCAGGAATTTACAGATGAGATATGAATCTAAGCATTGCCGGTATTTTAGCTAAGATGGTTACGACTATATAGATAGGTAAAGAAAATAGAACATTAAAAGCAAGATGAATTGCCTGAAAATAAAACACATTATTAATTCTTCTTTCTGACATTCCTTGAGATTTAACAGATAACTCGTTTTTATATGCGCAGTTGTATATATATTTTGTCAGAAACGAAACAGCGTCTAAGAAAAGAAAACAGAACACCATCGTTCTCATTAATCATCGTTGAGTTAATAAAGAAACGCATCTCGTCGTTAGTTTGATCCTCATGAGGTTCTTCTTACCTGCAACTTTAAGACAAATCTCAGCTATTATTTGTCAAAATTTCTTTGATGAAACTTAATCATTTTTGTCACTTAGAGTATTCGGACTGTTGCCTTCATCTTCATTGTTATATTCACATTTTGGCAAATGTGTCCTTTGGCCCACAAAGAACTTCAAACCGAACCTTTTATTCAATTCACAGGGGTTGATTATAGTAATTCCGTTAACTATGATCGGGTACAAGAGTTAAGCTATAAAAAGCATTCCTTCTTATTTACCTGAAGTTGGGATTGAACCTAATTAAGAAGATTTTCTAAGTGAAATCACTCGGAGGTTGCGGGTTCAATCCCAACAACAGATAAATAACATGGAATACTTAACAATACTCCGAAAAACCTAAGTGATAAATCCAAGATATATCCTCGTTCCATGTCCATTTTCCTTTATCGGGGGAAAGAAAATTAAAATAACACCAGCCTTAGGACGTTTTGGTCCCTATTCGGTAGATCTTATGTAATCCAGTTGAGTTGTCACTAAATTGTCTTCCTTTATTCTTTCGCAATTTACTAAGCTTTTTTTTGCTTTTTGTAGCACAAGGCCGTATGAACGAGGCACCCAATGAGACTCGAACTCACTCGTGAAAGTTTGCTAGTCTAGCTGGGTAACCATTACACCACCTGGTGCGCTTCCTTTCTCTGATCCCCTCTGGTTGTGTTAGCCAGGCTTATTGAAGAATGATGATCCCATTTGCCCCAAAAAGGGGTGTACAAATTATAGTTTTATATAGTACTTTTATAGTACTTCACGTTGAATAATGTTTAACGGGCTTGTTTAGCAAACCATTATAGGGAGTTCGATTCTCGGTGAACGCTTCATACTTCTAATCTTGTGCAACATTTAAGCTGAGCTTTGTACGTAACTACGAGGTGCCTTCAATAAGTTTCCAGATTTTTTTCGTATGAGCACTTTTATTGATAGTACACACATGAAACTCTAGTCCCCTTCGAAGTAATCTCCTACGGCTGCAATGCACTTGCTGTACCGTTCCAACAACTTCTCCAAGGCCCCATGGAAGTCCTCTGGTGTGAGCGTGTTAATGACCTTCATCACAGCCTCTTTCATCTCCTCAATTGTCTCATATCGACAGCCTCTGAGCTTAGGGAATAACCAAAAGTCACAGGGAGCAAGGTTTGGACTATAGGGAGGGTGAGGAACTGTTTTCATGCTCATCTTGGTCAAATAGTCTGTGACAAGGATGGAGTTGTGGACTGGTGCATTGTCCTGGTGGAGATGCCACTGGCCTGATTTGAAGAGTGCTGGCCTCTTCCCTAGGAATCTCTTCCTGAACTCCCTTAAAACCTCAACATAGTATTCCTTGTTGACTGTCTGTCCAGTGGGAACCTAGTGCATGTAGTTCATGCCAGTGCTGTCAAAAAAAGCGATCATCAAAAGTTTGTGGGTGGATTTGCTCTGTCTGGTCTTCTTGGGTCTGAGAGAGCCAGCATGCTTGCACTGGGAACTCTGTCTCTTGGTCTCTGGGTCATAGCAGTAGATTCAGCTTTCATCGCAGGTCACCAGAGCATCAAGAACTGCGGTACCTGAATTGATCAGCTTCACCATCTCATTCATAACAACGTCTTTCTTTCTGATCTTCTCAGAACACCCTTGGGACAAACTTCGCGCAAATTTTCTGCATCTTCAGTTCCTCGCGAATAATTGCGTGTACAGTTCTCACACTGACATCAAACCGTGCACTTATTGTCTCTATAGACACACGACGGTCCTTATCCATGAAATTCTTTATTTGGCCCATCAATTTCGGTGTTCTGACTTCCTTTTTCCTCCCACACCTCTCATCATCCCTCACAGACTCCCTGTCTTCCTTGAATCTCTTATGCCACTCAAAAACTGATGCTCGATTCATGCAAGATGCTCCAAAAGCAGTCTGAAGCACTCCATAGGTTTCTGTGGCATTTTTCCAAGTTTAAAACAGAATTTTATTGCATATCGTTCTTCTAAATTGTCCTCACTTCCAGATTTCATTTTTTAAATTCACCAGCTGTGACAATCATGCTTTAGTAGGGTGTATTCCAAATGCTGCTGTAGCTGTTCATTTGAACCTGAAATCATAAACATTAGTCAGTCATCTCATAAGATGTATAGTAATAACATTGTGAATTTTCAAGAGTCTACGACAATTTTAAATGCCTGTGCAAAAACAGTCTGGAAACTTATTGAAGGCACCTCATATATTTGCTTCTTAGTCAAACGCGTGCAACACAGTTGATACACATGCGCAGTAGACCTAGCTGTTTGCGGCGGTAAATCAATAAATTAGTAGCCAGATATGCACAAGAGGTTTGCTTAAAAGTTCTCGACCAGACCAAGATCTCTAAAACGTATATGCCTTTCTAAATATTTATTCCCCTGTTTGACAAAGTCCGTCGTTTCTTAACTATTTTAAATCCTAAAAGTTTATTCACTTATTCTTTACGGATTAATTGAACTATTTTGTTTGGTTTGGATGGGTTTTATAGCATATCGACCATTGTTGGTCATTTAATGCCAAATCCTTTTTATACATATATATTAAATATATGATTTCTAAACACATTTTGAAGATAATATTTTTAAACAAGCCCGGGCTCGTTTTTTGCACACAATTAAATGGTTTCACTTAATTTTCAAACCATTCGATTTAGCATAAGTACAGTCTTTTGTTTACATACAGTTAGTCATTGGTTTAAATACAATTGTTACACCCAGTTAAATCTAAAAACAGTTCTTTTTCAAACAATTCAGTTTACCATGTCAACAAAGTTAAATAGTTTCAAGTATTGTTATTGATACTAACAATCAATTAAACATCAGTCATCTTTTTACACACAGTTAAAGGTAAAAACAGCTCTAATTCAAACAATTCAGTTTAGCTTAAGTTCAGTTTTCTGTTTACACACAGTTAAATGAAAAATAGTTCTATTTCAAACTAATCAGTTTAGCATAAGTTCACAGTTTACTTCTATAGATAGGACTCAATCAGGAGCTTACACTCCGGGCCAGAGTGGACCTGGGCGTAATGAAAATGATGGGGTACTCTGCATTTCCCAAAGCTCCAGTATAACATTAGATTGTTTAGTGTCATATCTAGGACACTCGTTGGTGGGTGTCTTACCCTCTCTGCAGAGATGCAGTCAATGTATTCTACAGCCCAACCGACTGAGGCACTGAACGATTTAACGGCATGCCAACTAGTCTAGGTCTATTTTATACCTAGAGGTTCGGGAATAACATTCATTGTACGTTTATATTTACATGTTAGAATTTGTTTGATAGTTTCTTGCTCACAGTATCAAGTATTTCTCTCTAATAAACATAATTTGCATACAGTTGTATGGTTTCAAGTATTCTTTTCTAATATCAATGTTTCATATATGATTATGAATCTTCAAGTAATTATTTCTATTTAATAAATATTTCTTCGCTCACAGTTACTTGGTTTTAAGTAACTTATTATAATAACCCTTAGCAAACAATCACAGGTTCGAGTAACGATTCTTACTTCAAATAATTTACAGTCATATGTCAATGGATTCACCTGGTGTGGTGGCTAAAGTGTTGGACTGCGGCATTGTTGTAAA
This sequence comes from Sepioteuthis lessoniana, assembly GCA_963585895.1. Taxonomy (NCBI): domain Eukaryota; kingdom Metazoa; phylum Mollusca; class Cephalopoda; order Myopsida; family Loliginidae; genus Sepioteuthis; species Sepioteuthis lessoniana. The sequence goes on along the minus strand of OY757917.1, from coordinate 101,816,973 downwards.
CGAGTTCGAACCTCAGTCGCACAATTACGTTCACTTTCGGGCTAATGCCCTTAAGGAAACCCCATATCCCTATTAGCAATGGGTTAAATAATACCCCTATTGTTCTTTTACAGTGATGGATTTGACATTAAATTGGAATTGTTTCGACCTGCGATGAACCCAGCGGATGTAGTTAACACATACATCCGGTCATAGATAAAATCAACTAAGTGACTACCGGAAAACAAGCAATTCGTGGGTGTAAACCATGACCAATGAGAAACAAGCGTTGCGTTAGTGAAGAGGCATCGCCACGCAGATCACGTGAGAGTTTTAAGACTATATAATGTCGAGAATTTTGCCTGAAGTCAGTTGACGCCGGCTGTTCCGACACCCGACAACTCCTTTGTGTATGCGAACTCTCTCCGACTGGTCTCTCGTTGCACAGAAGCGTCACCGTCAAAGAATAAAAATGTTAGATTTCATATATATATATATATATATATATATATATATATATGTGTGTGTGTGTGTGTGTGTGTGTGTTTGTGTGTGTGTGTTTCTCATTGTTTGTCAAGATCCAGTGGTTGTATACTACAAAATAAGCTGCGAACGTTGATATGCCATTAAACAAAGAAGCCAAAACCAAACCTGTTATATGATATCAACTATTCCATTTGAATACGAATAATTTTTACTCAGATCTATTTGACTCATAGATGTAACCTTAATATGCACTACCTGTCCGAATCAAAGTGGACCTGGAAGTAATGGCAATGAAAAGTTACTCTACACTTCCTTGATATTCAGAACTGGAGCCTCACCATCAGATACAACTTAATTTCATCCTCAGGACACCCAATTTAGAGCGGAGAAGGGTCTTACGCTTCTTAATAGGATACAGCATAACTTAATGAAAAATACCCGCTGAGAGAATTCTGTCTTGTAGAAGATAATATTTTCATATTGGATTTTTTCCTGGAAATCTCTTTTTTACGAAGGTCATTGAATAAATAAAAGAAATTAATCTCGTAAAATATTAGTTTTGAGGTTATTCGAAATGGCAGAAAATCAAATTTTCGGTGTTTGAGAAATGCAAATAATGAGAAATTTATCGAAGAATGTATGATGTGTACGGAGAAGCATGTTTTAGTTTTAAAAAAATGCTTACAAATTGACTAAACATGGGCTTGCCTCAATGAACTTGGGTCAAAAAGACAGTCCATGGAATCTATAGCAGAAGTAAACGAGTCAAAGTGAGAAAAGGTTCTTTTTGGTGTCGCTGGTTAATATGTTGGTCCTTGAGTTTGTAGGAAATGTGTGTCACTGTAGCAAGTAGCTCGTATGACTGACTGCAAGGCTGGTTCTTCTGTAGTGAAGCTAGTAGCAGCGTGTTCTTCAATGAAGGGGTTCCATGTGGAATGTCTGTTGCAGAGGACGCGAGAGAGGTCTGTCTTGGCTGCTAACTATGTGCTCTCTGACTTGTCGTGACTTCCAAAAAAGGATAGAAAAAATAGTTCTCGAGAGGAAAAAGGAATCAATGCGCTCTGCCCCAGATTGGTCAGTGTGTGGCCGAATCGCTTGGCGGGGGCATTGATTCGAGAGAGGAAATAGATCTGTGACTGCTACAAGTGGAAACCCAGTGACTTTGTTTAGAAAAAGTTCCAGGTGCAGCTGCCAGTAAAGGAGGTGATGCTGACAGTCTACTGTTACATGTAAGGATCCATGACTATTGATTTCTTTGAAAAAGGTGCAAATGTAGACATTTCTTTCTGTTGCCAACTCCCGAGGCAATTTCACTAAATTTATTGAATAACCCACATAATTGAATAGAATTTTATAAAAATTTGACTGAGCCATTGACTGGCGATCAAATAAATTTTTTGAATGGATTTCAATTTTTTCGTCATTTGTAATAAAAAGAATTGATCCACCAATTCTTTTCAAAGCCGAATGAGTGTGTATGCCTTCATAATATACAACGGCAAAACTACTCAAACGTAGCTGAGATTTGACCACACGCGTTCAGTTGGCGTATTAGGATCGCATTGAATTGTCACTGAAAAGCAAAACATATTGTTTTATAATGTACTTGGTGAGAGAAAGGTTATTACCATAATAACAAATTAGATTTATCTGCTCTTGGTTTAATTAGTTTTCATTTAGATAAATAGAAAAATAAGTTTCCGATAAGTATAGTTATTAAAAGTGAAGGGTTTAGTTGAGGTTTTTACTTAATATATTTCATTAAGGAAAAGCTAGGAGCTACGAGAGATGAGAGGTTAAAGAGGAGGAGGGGGTGAGACCGCAGCAGCAGACTTGGAACGAAAAGAAAAAAAATAGCAGTTCTGTGGTGGTGGTGGTGGTGGTGGTGGGGATGTAAGAGGCATGATCTTCTCTTCTCCCTTACGTTTCTCCTTCTTCTTCGATCTCGTCTCACTTTCTATTCTTCGATTCAATTATCACAACCTCAACCCGGACCTGCGAAGTGCCACCTCGCCCGATTGAACCCGGTCTCCCGGACCAGAGTGTTCATCAATTGTTCAATCCCTAGTCGAGTCATATCAAAAACTCAAAAAATGGTACTTGATGCCTTCTTGATTAACACTCAGCATTATCATATTTACCAACCCCTCCGCTCGGGCAGGATATGACACAAGGTCAATTTTTAGACGGAGTTTATCAGGTTTGAATTCAGAGTTTTCCTTCTCCTAGACTAGTTGCCACACCTAGGCTGAAGAAATCAGTCTGCCCAACTATTTATCCATAGCTGGAGGGAGAACAATTGGATTCATACTTTTCCCAAGGGTATTAGGGCTATGTGAAATGCAATCAGTCTCGTCCAGGATTTGAACTCGTGTTGCCGTGTCCATTTTCTACGACGATAACCATTACACCACAGGCACTCAGCATTATAAGGTACGGATCAAGGGTAAGTGGAATAATCCAGAGAAAAGAAGTTGCGCTTTCCTCTATATCTCGGTGTAGTTGCTATTTAAAAGAGAACTTTCGGGTTGCCTGCGACAACGATCGGCCAACTTACTTTGCTAAACCATGCACAGTTTCAAAAATTCATTCTTTTCGATATAAAGCATATTCTTTTTGCTTCTTAGTAACATTGCTATTCGAGAAATAAATCTCTAATGTCAGAAGCGAGGGAAATGTTCGCAGGTTTAATTTTGTACTTGCATTAAAATAACATAAACAAATAATTTCACGTCATATGGTTGAGCTGTTACACACATACACACAGACACACACATACACACACACACACACATATATATATATATATATATAATCAAACAAGAAGTGACTCAGTCTGTTTTTCGCAAGATCGCTATTTTTGGTGACAGTATTCAACTTTCTATTATACACAAATTCTTCCGCTTTTTTCATTCGTCTTGTTTTTCGCTTCCTACTTTCCACCCCATCACTCCCCTCATCCTTTTCCAGCTTTCTTCTTCTTCTTCTTCTTCTTCTTCTTCTTCATTTATTTATTTATCTATTTAATCTACTATCATTATTCTTTTCCTCGAAATTCCTTCTATCTCTTTTTAAAAAACTTTTCCTTTTATTCTGTCGTTATCTCTTTTACTTTTCTTCACTGTTAAAAATGGTCTTTTTATCTATTTATCTATCTATGTATTTACTTATTTGCCCCCCGCCGCTTTCTTCTCCTCGGGCGCCTCTGTTTCTTCTTCTTTCTTCTTTCACTTTCTCTATTAGTTTCCACTCCGTCTTTTGCTCCCTTTTATTTAGCTCATATGTTTGTTTTCTCTCTTCTCTTCCTTCGCTTCCTTCTTTCTTCTTTTTCACAACCTCCACCTATTTTTCTCTTCTTCCTTCAAAGAATTTCTTATTCATTTCGAACAAATTATCAAACTCACGCAAGGATCACATTTATAACTTAACTGGTAAACACGATGTTGATTTTGCAATCTGTATAGTATAATTTATTTATGTCGTAAAATAAATCTTGTAAAGTGACGTGCGCATGCGTCACTTATGGCAATTACATTAATATTATTAACTCGAGTTTTTCACACCAGCGTGAGCCGATGATTTTTTACTTGAGTTTGAGTGTCAACAAGTCTCTTCTAGTCTTCAGGACCCTTCTCAGTATTCAGGCCGATCTCAATAATGCTGTTGTTTGGATGGTTTCCACCCGTCCTCTTATTTCCAAGTCATTCAGTCCTTGTTCCAATCCTTTGATGACTGTACTAAGAGCACCAATTACAATTGGTATCATCATCACTTTCATGTTCCACCGTTTTTTTCAGTTCTCTAGCAAGATCGAAGTACTTATCTTTCTTTTAGCTTTCTTTTAATTTTACTCTGTGGTCAGCCAGGACAGCAAAGTCCACAATTCGGCAGGTTCTCTTTATTTTTCTTGTTTATCTATTTTGTTTTTTCTTTTTACTCTTATTTTTTTTTTGTTGTTGTTGTTGTTGATTATCACTAAGTCTGGTCGCCCGGTCAAGATTAGTTGATCTGTTTGTATCTCAAAATCCCAGAGGATTCTAGGTTGTGCATATACAATTTGTTCGTATGGTCAAATTTCAATTTTTTGCACAATTCCCAGTGGATCACCTTGCCCACCAAATCGTGTCTAGTCTTATACTCCTTCTGTGCCAGTTTTGCTTATTATATGATTGATCGCTTCGTCTCTATCACCACATAACCAACATTTGTTGTTTTGTTGGATTTTATCAATTCTTGCTTTAATAATAGATACTTATGGCGTTGTTTTGAGTTGGAATTAGAAGAGATTCAGTTTCTCACTTAAGGTTTCCCTTTTTTAGCCACATCCACATATTCTCGTGTGAGATGTCGCTTGTTAGTCGTTTAAAACGTCCATACAGTTGTTCTTCCAATTTTTGTTTTTTAGTTATTTCCGTTCAGTTGATCCTCGAGTTGTCAGTATTGTTTCTGGTGGCTGTATATTATTATTATTATTATTATTATTATTTCATATTTACCTTTGCTTATGGTTGCTTACAATCGTTCACCGGGTCTTTAACCAAAACCTACGGTAAAAGAAGAATATGATCAACGTATTTATCTTCGTATTTATGTTTTTGATGCCTCTTTTAACTGATATTTTTCAATCAAATTAGAAGATAAGTTGTTCCATAAAGTGCAATTTTTTGTATTTCATTTTGGTTGTCACCGCCTGTACCACAACAAAATTATAGACTTACTCAGAGACAACTCCTACATTCTTACATCTTTATACATCATCAACCAAAACAAAGATATCTTTAACAAATCCCACCAAAAATATCTGTCCTTCTCTTGATCATACCTAGAGCTCCCACTATAATAGGCAATTTCAATGTGCCACATTTTTACGATTTGACTGACGTAATTAACAGCTGGCACTAGTATATCAGTTAAAGAGCATCTTTTTCTTTTATAGTCCTTAACCTTTATATGTGTCCTGTTGCTCTTTATTTTTCTCTCTTAGTTTGGATTGAAAAGTTCAAGAGAATACTTCCTCTTTTGGCTTCTATTACTGGTTCTGGTTGGTGCTTATACCATTTTTACAATCCAATACTGCATATTATTATTATTGTTGTTATTTTACTTCTTGCCACTTTTTACACCTGTTATTGATGATGGTCTTTCACAGGAGTATAAGATAAAGCAAGTCACCTCAAGTCTTGAGGACTCTTCTTAGTATTCTGGCCGAGTTTAACAAAACGGTGTTCTGGATGGTCTCGATTCTTCCTCTCATATTCAGTTCCTACAGTCTTTTTCCAATACCTTTGGGATAGTTCCAAGAGCTCTAAATACAATTGGTATTTGGTATCACTATCACAGTGCTTTTTTTTTTACTTTGTTGATTAACATAGGTCAGGTCTTCTGGCTGGGGTAAGGTGATCCGTTTGTATCTCAAAATCCCTGAGAATTTTATTTTTTATATCCTCTTGAACAGATTCTGGTTTGTGCATACCATTTGGTTGTAGGATCAGATTTTAATCTCTTGAATAATTTCCTGTGAATCACTTTCCCGACCCAGTCGTACCTAGTCTTGTACTCTTTTCGTCCTTGATGGCTGCATTTGTTTATTATGTGATTAATCGTTTTTTTCTCCATCATCCCATTACCTACGCTTGCTACTCAATCGCATATAATCAATTTTATCTTTTATATAATTGGTTTGTTTAGTTCTGCTTTGACCTGTTCTTAACAGCGATTTAGTTTCTTTCTTGAAGTTTCTCTTTCTTTGCCATGTCCAGTTTGTCTTGGGTGCAATCTCACCAGTTTGTCGCCTGAAATATCCAAACAGTTGTTTTTCTTCTCGTTACTGTTTGTTGTATAGCCGTGATACAACTATACACATATACATGCGGAAACATATACGGGTGTGTTAAAACGATTCACATGCATAAAATGTTCATACGCATAGGAATCCGAAAAACACGAAACACTGACGACTCTCTTGGTTCAGGTACGAAACTTTTATTACCTTCTTGACTTTTAGGTTTTTAGCACGAGGAGAGAGAGAGACACAATGTTTACTATGCTAACTGTTCGTCGTTTACTATGCTGACTCGTCTTGGTCCAAATCTCAACAAACTGCTTTTTTCAAAATACCCAAGAATCCCAGCCCATCGCTTCTGGGCATGACGTCATTCACATCCCCAGTTCTATTTCCTATCCGGGGTTTTTATTATGACATCTGTGATTGTCACATCCTCCCTGCGGAAGCGTGAATACCTGCGCTCAATGTGTGCCCCTACCCGTGCACTTAGCCGAAAAGTTCTAAGCCTAACTAAACCGAAAGATAAGATATAACCAACGAAAAATGATAATATATAAAAAAATCCTTCTGCAATTATATAACGTTTCATCTTTTTCTCCTGCTATTCTATTGCGTATAATCCATTTTCGCTTTAATATAATTGTTCTTCAGGGCCTTATGTTGCTATTAGAGGGAGTCCCTTTGGTGCAGTGGTTAAAATGATGGACTGTGGCATCGAAGTAACTTAAATGATAAAGATGAGGTGAAGGAAAATATGATGAAATGATCGTTATATCATTAAAATTTGTATTCCTTACAGTTTAGTTGTCAAAATTTCTGAGACGAAGCTTCAGGATTTTTATCATTAAGGGTTTTTGGACTATTGTCTTCGTCTTTATTGTTATTTCCATAACGTTTCAGCCAATATGTCCTCCGGCCTTCTTCAGGTAATTGTCGAACTCGGGATCCTAGGCGGAACTTCGAACTTTATTGAATCCACGGGGGTCGTCTGTTCTGATCCTGTTTGCCATAACTGGGTGCAAGTATTAAGTATTCATGTATCGTTACTCGCCTGCAACCTTCAGATGTTTGTCTCCTTAGAAGCTTAGGGAAAAAACGCCTATAACCGTTACTCTATGTGTCCTGCTGGACAATTTAGAGTGAATTTTTGGGACTTATAAACTTAATGTATTACTTGACTAGGATTTCTACTATTATGTATGATTTTTTTACCTGTGCTCATATTCAGATTTTTTTTTATCAAGCCATTTTAATTATCAGTTCCCATATTGTATTCAACTCTATACTTGGTCTACTCAGCAGGTCATTGTAGCGCAACATATGTGCTGATTCCTTAAGGCGTCTAATCCTCCAATGTTCAGCCCTATCAATTATTTCAACTTCATCCCATAAGGGCAGATGGTTTCCCTTTTCCTTCCATATATGGTCCGCCATACCCGACTTTTCAATCTCACCTCGTACTACTATCTTCCGATGTTCTTCTAGCCTTACTTTTAGTGGGAGACCTGTCTCACCTTTGTATATTTTACCACAACTGCAAGTGATGGAGTAAACGCAGTTTTTGATCATGTTGAATTCTGTTGGTGGCTTGACCCGAAAGAAATATCTCCAGAGAGTTGAACCACTTGTGAATACTGTCTTGATGTCATATGGCCTACATATCTTTTGAATCCTTTCGGCTAGTCCCTTGATATAGGTCAGACATACAGTGGTGAGTTTTCGGGTATTGTCCTCTATCCTCCAATCTAGGTTTATTGGAGCCGATGTTATACACTCTGGGTAGTTGTTACGATGGAGGTTGTGTCACAGACTAATCATTTCTTCTTGATATGCATCAGTATCGCTACTAATGGTTTTTGTTCGATGTTCTAAGCAACGGACTATTCCTTTCTTTACCGTATATGGATGATAGGAATTGAAATTAAGGTACTGTCCGGTGAAGGTGGGCTTACGGTAAACAGATGACCTGAATCCTTGCTTCGTGTTTGTTACTAATACATCGAAGAAGGGTAATTTGTTATCTTGCTCTTTCTCCATAGTGAACTGTATAGATGGTCGGATTGAGTTCACGTGATCAAGTAATATCTGAACATCTTTTTGATGAGGCCAGAGAATGAATGTGTCATCTACGTATCTAGGCCACATAGATGGCTTTAGTGATGTAGATCCTAGTGCCATTTCTTCGAAATATTCTATGTATATGAACTTTTCGTTCCGAAACGTTGTGGAAATAACAATAAAGATGAAGACAATAGTCTGAAAACTCTTAATGATAAAAATCCTTACAGTTTATGAATTTTCCTCCCTTTGATTAAACCACAACAAAAAGAAATTGCAGCAAATTGGCGCAAAAGGAATACAAGATTGGGCATGACTGGCTGAGAAAGGAGAACCACTGGGAATTGTGCAAGAGATTAAAATTTGACCATGATGACAAATATTATATCCACAAATCAGAATCTGTCCTAAAAAATGAGGCGCATAGAATTCTTTGGGATTTTGAGATAAGAACGTATCACCCAAACCCGACCAGAAGACCATACCTAGTGTTGATTAACAAGAAATAAAGAACTTGTCCACGAGTGGATTTCATCGTTCCAACGGACCATTGAGTAAAAATAAAAGAGAATGAATAGAAACAAATACTTGAATCTTGCCAGAGAGCTGAAAAGCCTGTGGAACATGAATATGACGGTGATGCCGATAGTAGTTGGTGCACTTGGTCTGGAAAAGAAACTTAGGGAACTGGAGAACAAAGGAAGAATTGAAACCGTTCTGACCACAGCCAGAAAACTTAAAAGTGTCATGGACACATGAAGAGACTTGCTGTCACTTAGACTTCTATGATGCAAAACTAGTGTCAAAAAACTTGTCAGAAATAAAACACACACACACACACACACACACACACACACACACACACATATATATATATATATATATATATATATATATATATATATATCAGTAATATCCAGACAGCGTCCGAAGACAATAGATGTGGATTATTCACGCATAGAATATATGAGGAATTTCATATAAAACTCTGTCGGTGTTTTTTCTTTTGGCTAAACATTGTCATACTGGTTGATTGTTTTCAAGTAGTACGGATGTTTTTAGTCTTTTCTTTTTTTTCTTAGATATCAGTTTGTGAAATATTTTTCATTTACAAAATGCCTCATCTATTTTTTTACGCCACCAACATTATAGAAATATGTACAAAAATAAAAATTATATATATGTGTGTGTGGGGGGGGTTGTAAAACACAATCTGACTTATCAATCCTACAATTACAGAATAATGAGAAATTCGCTTGTTACGATGAGAGGAGTATATTCGAGATGAAATTTGGTTTGAAAATAGACAAAGATACTTTCTATATAGAATGAAATAAACTTATTGGTATACTTTATTTATTGCTGTACTTTTTATTGGTATAATTATTTTTTTAAATGGTGTACTTTTTTTTATAACTGTACTTTTTTTATTGGTGTACTTTTTATTGGTGTACTTTTTTTTATTGGTGTGCTTTTATTTTATTGCTGTCCTTTTTTTATTGGTGTACTTTTTTATTGGTGTACTTTTTATTGGTGTACCTTTTTTTTATTGGTGTACTTTTTTTATTGGTGCACTTTTTTTTATTGGTGAACTTTATTTATTGGTGTACTTTCTTTTATTGGTGTGCTTTTTTTTATTGGTATACTTCTTTTATTGGTGTACTTTTTTATTGGTGTACTTTTTATTGTTGTGCTTCTTTTATTGGTGTACTTTTTTTTATTGGAGCACTCTTTATTGCTGTACTTTTTTTCTGAGTTACCGAGTTTTACTACCGTAGGGTTTGGTAATTACTTATATTACCCGTTTTTGATTGTAAAATGTTGCACTAGAAATAATCAAAAAAATGTCAATTTTGTATTTATGAGTAAAACAGCAAAATAAATTGTATAAATCAAATAATCAATTTCCTGAAAATGATATTTTACACATTTAAAATTTCATGGGGAACAATGTTTTCCATAAGAGTAATTCCTCTTTAAGTGATCTGAATTCTTTCAATGTTGAATTGCACAAATTTTACGTTAACAGCAAAAAATTGGTGGACATACCTTGATTTTTTGTTGGTTGGTTGGTTGGTTGGTTTATAAAAGCCAAAATTCCATTTCTATATACTGGTTGTATTTTACATAACTTGCAGGTTATTTAATGCCAAATCTTGTTCTTATATATATATATATATATATATATATATATATATATATATATATATATATACCAACCCCTCTGCTCAGGTGGGGGACAGGATAGGTCAATTTTCAAGCAGAGTTTAACTGGTATGAATTCAGTTTTTCTTCTTCTAGACTGGTTGCCTAAACAAGGTTAAAAAGAAAACCTAGTCTACTGTACTATCTACTTCTACCCGTTGGTTATATCTTATTATTCGGTTTAGTTAGGCTTAAAACTATTTGGCTTAGTTATATAACTGTAAATTATTTGCATTAAGTACAGTTGTTATATAATTGCGGAATGATTTTTTTTATATTATCATTTTTCGTTGGTTATATCTTATTATTCGCTTTAGTTAGGCTTAGAACTATTCGGCTTAGTGCACGTGCGGGGGCACACATTGAATGCAGGTGTTCACGCTCGTGCGCGAAGGATGTGACAATCACAAATGTCATAATAAAAACCCCAGATAGGAAATAGGACTGAGGCGCGAATGACGTCATGCCTGGAAGCGATGGGCTGAGAATTTTGGTGATTTTTAAAAAAAAGCAGTGAGTTGAGATCCGAAGCCGGGCGAGGCCAGTTGAGATTTGAAGCTGGACGAGGCCAGTTGAGATTTGAAGCTGAGCGAGGCCAGTTGAGATTTGAAGCTGGGCGAGGCCAGTTGAGATTTGAAGCTGGACGAGGCGAGTCCAGTTGGGACTACAGGATGTGCCGCGTGTTATTGGGTCAGATGGAACAGTCAGCATAGTAAAAATTGTGTCTCTCTCTCTCCTCGTATCGAAAAACCTAAAAGTCAAGAAGGTCAATAAAAGTGTTTTTTACCTGAACTAAAGAAAGTCGTCAGTGTTTCGGGATTCCTATTCATGTGAAAGTTTTACATATATGTACATTTTACATATTCATATCATTAATATGTTACACAGTTACTTTGGCATTAAATAACCAACAACGGTTGTTGTGCGATTAAACCAACTCAAACCAAACACAAGGTTACGCATAATTTTATAACTTATTCTTTTAATATATGTATTTACATAGTCGATCGTTAGTGACTGTTTCAACGATAGAGGAATAAGGCCCCTTCCAAAAAAGAGTGTCCTTGTTATGGCACTAAACTGTATTTGATGGTGAGGGTCCAGTTCTGGAGATCGGTGGAGAGTGGGGTACCCCTTCATCGTGGGTACCCATTCTGACCTGGAGTAGTAGTACCTGGGTCAAAGAGATCTGTTTAAAAATCATTCGTAGTCCTTAGGAATACCTGATGTCATATAACTGTAAACTATTTGTCTTAAGTACAGTTACGTGGAGCAATTATTGTTTACTAAGATTACTATTAGATAATTGAAACCATCGATGAGTGTGCAAACAAATGACTGTTATAAAATAGAAGTAATTAATTGAAACTATACATTTATAAAGTATTAAATTGGGATATTTAAAACCATTCAACTGTGAATTATTTATATTAAGAAGAGGCATTTGAAGCTTTTATTGTTTAGATGTATATTAGTTAATTGACACACAAATGCTATGACTAGTTGATTTGGGATCGCATACGTTGGATTTGGACTGATGGTTCAGTAGTGGAATTTCGGCTCTGCACTTTGTGGTCGCTGGTGCGATCTCCAGTGGGGGTGATTACTGGATAAAATGCTGATAAGACCTAATAAGGTCGAAATAGTTGTCTACTGGTCCCGTATGTCGCACGCAAGCGCTTTACGGATTTTCTGGTGAAAGTAAATCAATTTACACGATTATTGTTTACAAAGAATTATCATTTTTGGTGACTTGAAACAAAAAACAGGGCAAACAAAGGATTAGCACGAAATTGAAATAATAACTCGAAATCAAATAATTATTAGTATTTGATAGGAATACTTGAAAACATACAAGTGTGTGGAAAGTTTTTGTATAAGATAGGAATGAATATAAACATACAATATACGCGATTCCCTGATCTCTTGGCATAAAATACCCTAAGACGGTTTGAAATACCATAAAATCAATCAATCAATAAAAAATGAGAGACTGTGATGTAGGATGGTTAGCTGAAACAGGAGCTGCAGTGAAGTTGTCACAGGGAAAGCTGATGAGCTTAGAGTCAAGTTTGTAATTCGGTTGACCAGCTGATTAGTGTGGTAAAAGCATATCTATGTGGGGATGGTTTAACTCAGCTTAGTCTATCTATCAATCTATCTCCTCTGAGCGTGACACACAGTAAATCTCGTGAACGAATTTAGTTATGTGGTTACAGATTTCGGTTTCTTTGTTTAACGACACATCAACCTTCACGGGTTATTTAATGCCAAAGCCATTATCGTAGAAAAGCAGTGAGGCTACTACTCTAGGAGAAGGAAAACTCTGAATTCAAACCTGTTAAACTCCGCTTAAAAAATTGACCTTGTGTCATATCCTGCCCGAGCGGAGGGGTTGGGTAAATATGAGAAAAGCAGCAGTGATACTCGGGGAGGAGAATGGATTCATCCCTTTTCAAAGAGTTTTAATCCGAAAGTGAACGTAATAGCGCGACTGGAGTTCGAACTTGCTTACTTCAAAGTCGCAGTCCAGCCACGTTAGCCACTACACCACTTGTGTAGTTACAACGTGTTTATATACAATATAATATTATATCTATTGACGACGAAGGTAGTACTATTTATTGAACACGTATTCTTTTCTTTATTTTATTCCGTAGGTAATTTCGCGCCGCCAGCCAGTGCTCATGTACTCTCTGCCGTGTATGACTATCGGTTGTTCACAGAGAAAAATTCTTGGAAAGGCACCTGACCACAAACGGGGATTCTCATTGTGTTTATCTGCTTATAAAAATATTATATGATGTAACTGATGACCGAATTTCTCGTACCGGGATGCCGCATTTAACGCGTTCTTCTTACCATTTCTTTTTTTTTCTTTTTCTCCTCTCTCTCTCTCTCTCTCTCTCTCTCTCTCTCTCTCTCTATCTATCTATCTATCTCTTGGCATTTTAACAAACTAGCACGCAGCACCCAATACATGCTGCCTGTATTTTACATCTTGTGGTGCTCTTGACACAAACTAGTACTGCTAGTAATTTCAGAATTGCTTTATCTTGCGGTTATAACAGTTCCTACGCGTAGACTCTTTCTCAAGATTCACGAGTAATTCTCGGAGGTAGACCCCCTTACGAAAAACATCGTCAAAATCGCTGCAGTTCGTGACACAACCACCATACAGACTGTTTAGTTGATGGTTTTTATAGTTGTATACCTCTAACAGTCTTGTACAGTAGCTCTGAACTTTTCTTTTCTAACAGGCACTGGAATATTTTTGAAAAAGTTCCGTGTCCTGGTTTTTGGTCGTGGGTGCGCTATTCATATGGCTTGCTTATCTTGGGCAGAAATAACCGGACACAGTTCATTCTTCTCCAGGGCTACAGTATTTGAATTCAGAGTTTTCCTTCTCTTAGATCGGTTGCCATCATCATCATCAAGTCGCACTAATAGCTCGGAGTTCCTTGAATCTCTCTCTCACCATCCGTCCCTATCATCCAACACTCATGGCTTGTGTCCTAGACTACATCCAGTGTCCGCACAGAGCTGATGTATGTAAGTCCTTGTAGGTCGGCCAACACAAGCGCGTTGAAGTTCATAAATGAACGCCGTCCTTGCTTCTCTTGCAGTGCCCCGTATGTCTTGTTCATCTTACGTGGAGGATTTGCGAGATGGGAGGTAGGTGGTCATAGAGCTTCTGTTTTATAAGAACTATGTCAAGAAATCCAAGCGACCATTTGATGAAGTTGCTGATTGACAACAATGCTGCCGTCTTAGTGATTACATGGAAGCCATTACCGCTGAAGTGTAGGAGGAAAATGTTTCACCCAACAAACTGTTTCCATTTGGTTTGAACAAGGAAGTCAGTAAGATTGGAAAATCGATTTTCCAGGACAAGGAGGGTGCAATTTCATCTCAGCAGGACATATCTTTGCAAGTTGCATCAGCAATATTTATCAAAATGTCAAAATGCACATACACAGACATTCGTCTTTTGTTGAAAGGTGCTAATGTTCTTCTCACCTATAAAAAGCTTGACAAATTCAGAAAGGATCGCCGACCAGAAGTTAGAAGACTCATTCAAAAGTGTAAAATTTAATTATGTGCAATACCACCAACTAACAACAAATCAATTGATCAGGATTTGTTCAAAAATAGCATTCCAAGTCTGTCCTACTATTTATCCATAGCTAGAGGGAGAATAGTTGGAGTCATACCTTTTCAAAGGGAACTAGAAATACAAATTACCTAATCCAGGATTTGAACTCAGATAGCCGAGTTCATTTCACGCGACGATAGCCTTTATGCCAAACGCGCCTCTAAAAAATATGCCGACAATTAAAGAGTGTTTTTCGTTACTTAGGTGATTATAGTAAGTGAATTGATAAAATTTATTTCGAAGCAAACCAGGTCTAACTACGGTGATAGGTGAAAAAATATATTCCTTTCTCAGTCTACTTTCTTAACTGCCATAGAATGTACAATGATAAACTTGATATACTAAAAATATGTTTAGATATTAATTTTACCACTTTTTACAGACAGGTGGCTACAGTGGAGGCGCTTGTGGCGTAACGATTCTGTAAAAATGATTATCAAAATAATGAAAGAAAATTCTAACAACAGTCGGTGAAAAAAGCGTAAAAAATGAACCGGATACAAATGAAATAAAATATTTCTAGAGCAAACTAGTGAGTGGCAAGGAATTGTACATGAGATTAAAATTTGACAATACTATTTAATGGTATATGCACAAACCAGAATCCATCCCTGAGAATAAGACGCAAGAGATTCTCAGAGATTTTGAGATATAAACAGATCACCTAGTCCCGGCTACAAGACCCGGACAAGTGATAACTAATTAAAAAAAGAGTGAATTTGCCATCTTGTAGACTTTGCCGATTCGACGGACCACAGAGTGAAAATAAAAGAAACGAAAACATTGACAAATACGTGAACCTTGCCAGAGAACTGAAACATTGTGGAACATGAGGGTAACGGTTTTATCGATTCTAGCTAGTGTGTTTAGAATTTCCCCAAAGACTTCGGTGAAAAAAAGACTGTAGGAATCGGAAATCAGAGGAAGAATCGGGACCATCAAGACCTCAGAGCAAGTAAAATCAGTGAGAATACTTAAAAGAGTTCTGGAAATTTGAGGAGATTTGCTGTCACTCAGACTCCAGTGAAAGACTTTGCTGTCACCCAGACTCCAGTGAAAGACTTTGCTGTCACTCAGACTCCAGTGTAAGACCACCGACTTTGCTGTCCCGGCTGATCACAGAATAAAACTGAAAGAATGTGAAAAGAAGGATAAGTACCTCGACTTTACTAGAGAATTGAAAAAACTATGGAACATGAAAGTGACAATTATAACAATTTTGATTGGTGCTTTCAGTACAGTAACTAAAGGATTATTAAAGGGACTGGAGGACTTGGAAGTTGGAAGACGAGTGGAGACCATCCAAACAATTTAGAACGGCCAGAATCCTGAGAAGAGTCCTGGAGACTTGAGGAGACTTGCTGTCACTCAAACTCCTGTGAAAGACCATCAGCTAAAACTATGAAAAACTCTAATGTGATAATTATTATAAAATAGAAATTTGAGCATACTATCTGTAGAAGTAAGAATCTGTCCTTGAGAATGAGACGCATAAGATTCTCTCGGATTTTGCGATAAAAACAGAGCATCTGATTGAAGCCGAAGACCAGACATCATGATAATTAAAAAAAAAAGTGAATGTTCTGTGTAGTGGATCTGGCCGTTCCAGCAGACCACATAGGGAAAATCAAAGAAAGGAGAAAAAAAAGACAGGTACTTAGACCTTTCCAGAAAATCAAAAAAGTTGTAGAACATGGGGGTGACAATGATACCAGTTGTAATTGACGCGCTTATAAAGCTCCCCAAAAGCTTGGAAAGAGGACTGGAAGAATTGTAAATCGGAAGACGAATCGAGACCATCTTTGCTAAAATCGGCCAAAATACTGTGAAGAGTCCTGGAGACCTGAAGGGACTTGCTGTTACTCAAACTCCAGTGGAAGTTTATCAGCTAATACTGGTGCAAAAATCTCGAAAGGAGTATAATAATAATAATAATAATAATCAGCAATTCCACTCGAAAAGAACAAAAATAAACAACCCCAACCCTGGCAGTAAATATGAGGTTAATGTATTAGTCAGACCAAAAATATGAATAAAATGAATTGCTTTAACTTTTTACTTGAAAATTACAGAAGAAAGGAAAATCGAAAATACTGAAATTTTACGCATCACTATCACTGATTTTTCATTTCCTATTCTGTCTTTATGATCAATGAATTAATATGTGTGAATTTGAAGGTTGAGTGCAGTAATCTTCGTTTGAATTTAAAATCCTACAACCAGAAATGGCAAAAGAGAAGGGTGTTTTTTTAATATAAAATGTATCACAAGCGAAGTAACAGCTTAAATGAATAATATCCAACTTAAATAATCAAGAATTAAAGGTCATGTGAACCGATACTGAGTCACAAACTTAAATATCTTTTTAATCTTTTATTTTTAAAAGGTCTTTCTATTTCATTTTTTATTTCATTTTATTTTATTTTTTATGACCCACTGAAGTGTACTCTTCCTCTGATGACTACCTGGCCAAATCTGTAACAGGAGCACAGATAATAATTAACATCTGGGTCTGGTGGAGCGACATTATACTACTCATAAAAATGTCTAATCTAAATCCAAGTTAATGAGGGACTCAGATTACATACCTGAGTGTTATGATCAACAGGAGCTCCTCTGGTAGCCAGTATTGGAGACCCTATAGCATCCTGCGAATGTTGGCTGATCTCATTTCAGATACACAAACGACAGAAGCAATAGCTTAACCGAGAGATACCAACGGAAAAAATGGACAAGAGAAGACAAAATAATGTATTTCCCTGTTATTTTAAAAGCAATCCTGTACAAAAAAGGAATTGAAGAGAATCAGTGAAATTTAGACAGAATCCGCAGGATTTAATACAACTGGCAAAATACTCACTGACTATGCTAGAATGATTTTAAAGAAAGGTTGGTTTTTTTACCTTGAGATACTAAAAATATGCGAATAAGTAAAGAGCGAAGAATATGAGGAAGATTTCTCTACTTGTAGTGAAATATAAATTATGGAAAAGCAAGTGCCCCTAATACGAATTGAAACACAAAAATGTTAACACTGGAAGACAGAATGAATTTAAAACTGATGAAGAAAATCATGACAAGAAAGAAGACTACATTACCACCCCTCAGAAACCAAGACTGGAAAAAATTCAAGGTAGACACCGAAAGCGTAAACAAATTATTACCAAATATCCCAACAGACGACATTACTGAACTAAAAAAACTAATTTATGCAAAAATACAAAACCTGGATGAGAAATGTAACCAGAAGGACAGATAAGAAATTATGACAACTAACGAAGATGTTAAGGAAGGAAAAAATACAGGGATAATTTGGAATGAAAAGATCAAAACAAAACAGCAGGCAAGTCTGATAATGCAACATAAAGAGATAAATCCAAAGATATTAACGAAAGAAGGGAGACTTAACAGATACTGAAACAGGATCAGCAAATAAAATCAAAATAGGATTTTCCAAAATAACAAAAGAAAAAATTCTACCAACAAGTAGGCGGAGAATACACGAGGACATACCAACAACCGGATTCAAAGAAAGCAAAACAATTTTAGAGTAAAATATGGGAACATAAAGAATATAGCAGAAAGGCCGAATGGACAAATAACTTGAAAAAGGAATCACAAGGATTCGAAGAAAGCTCTAAGGTGGATATACACCAGGAATCATTCAAAGTAACACTCAAAACGAACCGAATTGGGAAACACCAACCCGTGATAGCATATATGGATTCTGGTTTTTAAAAAAGTCACGTCCATTTATGAGAGACTTGCCCTACAACTGAGTAAATACAGACCACAGAGATTAAAGATATCCATCACTCTCTTGTATGCCGTAGATTATTTCTAGAAGAACAAAAAGGATGCCACAAGAGGAATCGCTGACCTACTATATATATATATTTACCAACCCCTCAACTCGGGCAGTATATGACACAAGGTTAATTTCTTTTAAGCGGAGTTTAACAGGTTTGAATTCAGAGTTTTCCTTCCCCTAGACTAGTTATCTCACCAAAGTTGAAGAACTCAGTCTGCCCTACTATTTACCCATATCTGGAGGGAGAATAATTGGATTCATACCTTTCCCAAGGATATTAATGCTATGTGAAATGCAATCAGTCTCGTCTAGGATTTGAACTCGTGTCGCCGTGTCCATTTGCTACGACGATAACCATTACACCACGGACACCTGACCTACTATATATATAGATCAGCATATCCTCGGGGAGGCAAAAAGGTAGAGGAAAATGTAGTCATGATACGAATAGGCCTATGATATGGTACCGCAAACTTGGATAATAGGATGTTTGAAAATGTTCAAAAATATCGGGCAAAATCATAAATTTCATCAGGGAAGCCATGAAAAACTGGAAAGTGGAATTAACAGCAGGAGGAAAAACTTTGGCAGAAGAGAAAATCCAGAGAGGCATCTTCCAGGGAAACTTGTTCTCGCCATTACTATATATAATAGCAACGATGCCACTCAGTTACATACTTAGGAAGTGTACTGGGGGCCACAAATTTACAAAATCACAAAAAGAAACATGACATGGACATCAAGCTATCTGTAAAAAAGTGAGAAAAAAACTGGAAACTTTGATATAAACAATAAAAATATACTACCCAGATATAGGAATGGATTTCGGCATAGAAAAATGTGCCATGGTTGTAATGAAAAGTGGATAAAGAAAATCAGTGGAAGGAATAGAACTGCTAAATCAGGATGCTTGAAGAGAAGGAAAACTACAAGTACAGGGGAATATCAGAAACAGGCACTCCCAAACAAGTAGAAATGAAAGAAAAAAAAGATAAGAAAAGAGTAATTCACAATAACGAGAAGACTTCATTGAAACCAAGCTCTGCAGCAGAAATCTCATTGAAGAGATAAACGCTTGACCAGTACTCCCTGTAAGGTACTCAGAATCATTCTTCAAATGGAGAAGGGAGGAATGCAGACAAATCCACCAAAGGACAAAGAAATGGATGACTATGCACATGGACTTACACCTTAGAAATAACAGACTATATATATCGAGTAAGAAGGAGGAAGAGGACTCGCTAACATGGATGACTGCGTAGACACATCAATACCTGAGAGCTACATTAAAAAGAGCAAAGAAAGACAATTCACCGCAACTAGTAACGACATTGCCTACATAAGACCAGACAGAAAAACAGCAAAAATCAGAAACAAAAGTTGGACCCCCCCAATATATGGACATATCAAGCAACGAACTAATATGCAGTAGAGTAACTGATACATGTATATCTTAGCCTGGCAAAAGGTCCCAAATTACAGCAATTCGTGTTCTTAAGGTTTTTTTTCTAGTTGAGATAATAATCAGATCTGAAGCCGCTTAACTTTTTTATGAACAAACGAGAACCGGTGTTTTCAGGATGACTAGACCGTAAGCCCCATGGTCACTTAGTAAGCTGTCCAGTCTGACACAAGGCAACTGTAAAAAGGCACTTGCGCGGATCAAATGCGTTACAAGCATCATTGGTCTTTGAGAGCATCTTGTTCGCCATCACGCCACATTAACATCCCAACATTGTGAGATCAATCATGATTACTTCTCTTTTCAACATTCAACGAGCTGGTTCTAACTGGAAGAGGGAAATAAGCTTCTCAATATCAGACTCTACGTTCGTCTGAAGCAGATTTACATTCATGCGTTCAGTTATTTGTAGCTTGTTTCGAACATTTATAAAACAAGTAGCAATCACCACAAACAATTTTGATTGGTCAGTCTTGCATATGCAACAAACGAAAACAAATAAGCACATGCTAAAAATAGCTGTCTGAAAAAGGAAAAAAAAACAACAAACTCCATACACAGACATGATTTTACGGTCAGTTATAACTTTAACGCAGTCTTTTGACTTTAGCCAAATATTTACAAAATGTAGAAAAACCTGACAGCAACTCTTTTTCTCATAATTCATTGATATATTCAGAACAGTGTTACCCTCTTGTTTGTTATTAAATTCCCGATATTTCGGAGATGAAGAATTATCATTATAATCGAATATACTCAAGTCGACTTCATGTAATAAATGACCTTTAATTTTTAATCATAAAGAAATATATGTATTGTTTGCAATCGAAATATGTATGTACTCAGTCCCACTGCCACTGCTAGGGTGTGACATAAGGCCAAAAATAAATAAATAAATAAAGAGAGACTAACTGGAAGCAGACACCATCAAACAACGATAAAAAAGTAAGGAATATCTGAGAAAAACTACCGGAAACCAATCTCTGCCGCAATAACTTTATTAAAAGAATAAATACCAACTTTTAAGAAATTAATTTTTACTTGTATTTCTTTTATCTTAAACCTTTAGAACCTTGAATCTCCAACGTTCGTGGGCCCTTCGAATCTCAGCTCCTGGTTGAGCAGTGATGTATTTAAGGCGATGTTATTTAATTGTAAGCAACATGGATGTAGAAATAGGGATTTCCGGACTGGAATTCATAGCACCCATGTATATGTAGGCAGTAGCACAAATATAGGCCGCTCTGGTTGTAAGGATTAAGTTTTATCTTATTTTCATTTTTTCGTCAAAACTGAGGTTATCAAGAGGGAGTAGCCGTGGCATAATGGCAATCGTGATGGTCTGCGGCATTGTAGTACGCGAGTTCGAACTCCATTCGCGCCATTACATTCACTTTTGGACTAATGCCCCTTGGGAAAGACACGAACTCCCTTATCCTCTCAGCTAAGGGTTAAATAATACGATTACTGTTCTTCTACAAAGATTGATTTAGCATCAAATAAACCACGAAGATTGATATACCATTAAAACATAGAAACCAATCTGGTCATCAATCTACGACAATAGCAGATCAGAAATATCATCATCATCATGTCATGCCGCAGGCACGGATACCCCTGACCCTCTCACACCATATCTCCCAATCGTTCATCGCCTCTGGCCGGTCTTCAGGGCTACATCCCGTATCCTCACATAGCTGTTGTATGAATGTTCGAGCTGGTCGTCCTGCTTTTGCCCGGCCATATGTGGGTGTCCAAAGGAGTACATCACTTATGAGCTCGTCCCTGCTTCTCCAGCAGTGTCTTGCATGTCTGGTTCGTCTAACTTGGATAGTTTTCGTGATGGGAGGCAGGTGGCCGTATTGTTGGTGCCTTGTGGACTTGTTCAATATTGCTCGCAACATTCTTGTGTAATTGCCGTCTAGCTTCTTCTCCAGCCGTTAAATGGCACGCTATTAGTAATATTCGAACTCACATTCCCTTTGCCAGAAAGGGGTGTTAGTAAAAGCGGTCGTGAATTTGAATCTAATTATTATTTATCATCCGTGCTGTTTCTTGTTGTCATAGATTAATGAGACAAGTAAGTTTTAATGAAAGAGGGGAAAAATCAAATCAATAAAATTGAATTAAATTTTATAAAAAAAAAGGTTAAAAATAGGTAGGACTCCCGTGGTGTAGTGGCTAGCGTGCTGGACTGTGACGTCATAATAAGCGAGGGGGTGTTCTCGTGGTGTAATGGTTAAAGCGGTGGACTACGGGATCGTAATAGGCGAGTTCGAACTCCAGTCGCGCTATTACGTTCACTTTCGGAAAAATACCCTTGGGAAAGATATGAACTCCCTTATCCTCCCAGGTAAGGGTTAAATAGCATCACTGCTGTTCTTCTAGAAGGATGGCTTTGGCATTAAATAACCCACGAAGATTGATATGCCATTAAAACAAAGAAAACAAACCAAACCGTAATGAGCGAGTTCGAATTCCAATTGCTTTATTACGTTCACTTTTAGTAATACCCTTGGGAAAGGCATGAACCGTCACATCCCTCACTCAGCTTTAAGTTAAACAGTACAACTATTGTTATTCTACAAGGATGGTGTTGGCATTAAATAACCCGCGAAGGTTGATATGCCATGAAACAAAGAGACTAAAACAACAACAAAAAAGATAAGATGAAAGAAAATACGAATCAAAATTAATAATTAAAAAAGAAATATTTATCTGTGACTTGTAAGATTTCTGCACAGTGTCATAGTTTTACAGTGAAGCGTAATGTTTGTTTATTTAATCGTGCATGTAGCGTCACAGCTTAGAATGAATTCTGGTTACCAGTAGAACGTCAGTGAAATCAGACTCATTGAAAAGCATCAACCATTTTAAGCTGCTTCAATTTTATCTTTGGTCCACGCAAATCCAGTCTTGAGAAAAGCTGTGTAAACGGGCTTCAGCTATAAATAGCTCTGCAGAATAAGTGCATTTAAATTTTCGGCCTAAGAATATTTCTGCACCAGGTGCACATCTGAATCCATTTGACCTTTTAATCCACAAATTCAATCAAGCAAAACAGCAAAATGACATCTGCCTCCAGTATCACCTAAAAATGAGTTTAAACCATAATATCTTTTTTTACATAGAAACTTTGTTTTAATTATTTTTGTCAAAACTAAAGTTAATAGAAATTATCATATCCCGTAGAATATTATGCAATCGAAAGGGATATAATTAGATGTTATTCATTATCAAAATCTACAGCAATGAAAATCTATACCCCGAAATATACTTAGCTGTAAAAAAAGTAAGTATACCTCTCTCTCCCCCCCTCTCTCTCTCTCAATATATATATATATATATATTGAGTGTGTTAATACATATTCAATTATAGAATACAAGTAGAATGTAATGACATGAATTAATATTCAATTGATTTCTTTGAGAATGAGAATATTATAAAATTTTATATATATGTGTGTGTATATTTAGGCAGCATTTCTTCGTTAATGCAAATTTCATTAAACATAATAGACATTTTATGCCTACATATTCTCTTTTGGATCCGTTCGAATTCCCGTATTACTTTTATCGTATTCGGGGGGAATTGATTTAGGTATTGTCCATAGTTGTATGTATCCCTAGTACTTTCTGCCCGACTTTGGGCCATCATCAGGGGAGAATCTGTTACAAAAGTGATGTAACTTTTGTTTTAGCAAACTACTATTGTGTAAGGACGTCTTTGCTTTTGGAGATTATGGCGTTTGCTTTTAAATATAATTCTGTAAATAGTGCCAGTAGCTAAAGATATTTAAGTACGTTAGCACTGGTTTGAAAATTAATTCTATTAAGTGCTGGTTGCAGGTTTCTAATATATAGTGCTTCGAGAATCTGAAGTTTTTGTTTATTATTTTGATGTTCGAGTATTGTTGTGTTGTCGGTGAGAATTTTTCGTAGTTGTGTTGTTGGGCATGAATGTTTTTTTAAATGCTGAGCTATTGAACTTGTGTCAGAAAGGTGCATTGTAAGTCTCCTCAGAAAGGTGCACTGTAAGTCTCCTGATGATGGCCCAAAGTCGGGCAGAAAGTACTAGGGATACATACAACTATGGACAATACCTAAATCAATTCCCCCCGAATACGATAAAAGTAATACGGGAATTCGAACGGATCCAAAAGAGAATATGTAGGCATAAAATGTCTATTATGTTTAATGAAATTTGCATATATATATATATATATATATATATATATATATATATATATATATATATTGATTTGAGTCATAAATAATTTCCATTTTTTAAAATCCATATGTAACTACACATTTCAAACTTCCAGTGTTTGAAATGCAACCAGAAATAACCTGATTAAAAGGTACCCTCATCAGTGATTCTTATTTCAATAGAGGAAGAGTGAGAGTCATAATTCAATCTATGATCTAACGTCCCTAAAATGGAGGAACTGAAAGTGTATATTCAACATGTAATGTTATTGGCGGGAAGGGCTACAATTTCAAAAACGCTTCTGAAAATGTTAAAATGATTTCTAGTGTTTATGGCCGAGATGTCAATACTGACCGCCAAGTCCAAAACTGGTTTTTAATGTTTTGTTCTAGTGATACATCATTGAGAGATGCTCGTCAGACTTCAATCAAAATGCTTTAAGAGAACTGATGGAATGCAATCCAACCAAATGTACTCAAGAATTAGGACTTGACCTCAACATATCACAATCTACAATTTGCTGCCATTTGAAAAAGATAGAAAAAGTGAATAAACTCTCCGTTTGGTATCCTCTTACTCTTATTGAGAAGAATAAGGTAGAGAAATTACCCATTTCTCAAAAATATCATTACAAGAGACAAAAATGTGTCCTCTATAATGATGTTCAACGCAAAAGCGGTGGATTGATAAGGAATCTCCACAGCCTACCCTAAAGGTGGGGCTTCATGGAAGAAAAGTTATGCTGTGTGCATGGTTATTGTTTTTAATCCACAATCAGACACTCAATGTACACTTATATTCTCAACTGTTGCAACGTGTGCATGGAGATCTTCAAAGAAAACATCCCGCACCTGTCTATGGGAGAAACGTTGTGCTTCTCTATGATAACGCAAGGTCATATTCAGCGAGGATCACCCGGGAAAAAATATTTGATTTAGGCAATATTTTACACCATATTCACAAGACCTTGCACAAAGTGATTTTCATCTCTTCTGTTTTCCACAAAATGGAATGATAAAAAAAAAAATTTCTCAAGAATTTCAAGTGAAAACGTTTGAGGAAAACCGGTTGAGTTCAAAATCAACTGAATTTTACTTGAAAGGAAGGAATAAGCTTATTGATAAGTGGCCAGAAGTGATTCAAAATAATGGTGAGGATATTATTGATTGAAATTAATTCATCGTCAAATTCTTCATGAATAGATTATATTTTACTTATAGGGAATGGCTCAACCCAATATATATTGTTTACAAATTTTAAAATCAATTGTACTCAATATTAGTGTGAGACATCTATATCTAAGATAAGATAGCGTAGATACATGTTTCATACTCATATGCAGATGCACGCAGAAACATATTCAACTCAATAAAGACGAGCGAAGACACTTCTTTAGAAAAATATACCCCTCACTTTATTTGAAAGGGTTCGAAAGGGTTACTAAAGGTTTTACTGTGTGAGAGGTGAGTTGGAGACTGAACAGAACTGCACCATATTGACCCCCACTCTTATGGCCATAACAGCGTTTCTTTCCTGTTCTCCTGAGCTGCTCAGCTGGGGGCCAGGGGCCAAGCCTCTCTGGGACATGGTCCTCATTCCAGAATCTTCACTCCAACTGACTGACTTCCTGTCTTCACCCGGGTTATATAATTGTTCGACATCCATCTTCTTCTTGTGAGCATCACAAATCGTACTCAATTCAACCCGTCCACGGTCAAGGTTATATCCTGATATTCCTCGACCGGATGCACCTGTTATTTACACAGGTGCATTTCCTATTTTGACAGCTTGGCCGGGTCGGAGGTCAATATACAACATACAGAGACAGCTGCACTTAGTGACAAACAGTTTTTCTTCAAAGTATTCTTATCTATCTTGGTTCAATGATCGCATAAGCGAGAAATTGTTTGTCAACGAGTGCCATTGATTCTATGTCTACACTATCCTAACATAAATATAAATGCTCTCTCACCGATATTGAGCACTATTGATTACTTAAATATATATATAAGAAGAAAAAACAAAATATTTAGAGGAGGTAATTTTTATATATGATAATGTAACGTTTCATTTTTTTATAAACCATCTTCAGGGCATGAGTAATAGATGTTTAAAGCTTTATTTTTTTTTAATTTGAAAACATTTCGGATAACGCGTTTATAATTTGTCATATCCTGTCTGACCACGGCCTTGACGATGAACCACACAATCTGAGGTGCCACTTTCAGCCCAAATCCCGAGCATGTGAGGCAATATCTTTGCCCCTTAATCTTCACCGTTTGGAATGGCCACAAAGACGTGTCTACAAGAATATGCCCGGCGCAAATCTAATGAAGCGACATTCAACCTTTGCTGTCGCTACTCTCTCAACTGCACAGGTCTGCACTGGCTGTGTATGTGTCCACGTCTTCATTGAGCTCACGATAATTCATGACACTGAACTTTCTGCTGGTTCTCCTGCAGTACGGCCATCAGTGGAATTAGACCCTTCGAGGATCCAAGCTCATCTTCAGAGTACGAGAGCAGCCAATCGTTATTTATCCAGGTCTGCAGCTCACGATTGTACTCCTGTCGAAGCTATTTAGGAGCGAGATATTCTGTTAGCTTGTCTTTTAGTGTGGCTGGCAGCTGGTCACCAGACTACTTCCAAGGCATAACTCAGATCCTTCTGTTCTGGTCATACTCCACATGAAAGTCAGTCTTGTTGATGACGATGGCTGCGCAAAAGGGTCGGTCAAGTTGAGGAAAATCTCACGGTCCCATCATTGGTCACACACATTCCTCTTACTTTCTTGATGATGTCAAATCCGAGAGGGCTGGTCGAACCCCAGTAATTTCTCGTCCAACATCAGAACCTCAACACTTACAGGACATCTGTTGCTCACGTCAAATTGAACAAGTGCTACCATAGAGCACCTAAGAGTCCTTTCCCTAACAGTGAGCACATTCACCTCTTTCTTCTTCCAAGGGTGACAAACCGGCCTGCTTACGAGCAACTGTGGGCAGCCCGTGTCTAGTAAAGCTAGACTCCTAATTCCATTGGTGTATACGGCAATTGAGAGTAGCGCCTCCTTCATGTGGGGCTCGAGGAATAGGTGAGCACTGTGGACTATTTACCTGGCTTGTTTCCCAGACAACTGGGGGATATATGGCCCACCGTGTCGCACTTGTAATATTGAATCTGGGGTTTCCACCTTTCGGTGTGCGGTCCTTTTCGAAATGATTGAGACCGCTACAACGATGGCATGATATGGAACCACATGGATTCCAGGCAGAAAGCCTCCTCGTTTCATCCCATGTTGTTCGTACCGCCGCAACAGCTAGACCCTCCATTAATTCGTCTTTCATAATTGCTTGCGCTCAGGTCAGTCGCTGCTCGATGGATAATACGTCCGTCCGGGTCAAACGCGAAGGAGACGTTTAACCTGCTCTGGTTACTCTTGCAAGAACACACATGCCATGCCACGGTCGCTCATTCCACCAAACAGAACAGAGAGAGTTCGTAAATCCTCCAGGTAGACGTCAACCGATTCCCCGAGACGCCCAGAACAGAGAGTCTTTGTAAATCCTCAAGGTAGTCGTCAACCGATTCCCCGAGATGTCCAGAACAGAGAGTGTTCGTAAATCCTCCAGTTTAGACGTCAACCGATTCCTTGAGACGTCAGTCAGGCCAAGAAACCATGCGTAGCAATAGCTGCATACAGCGCTGATTTTATCTGGCTGATATCCTACTTTTTGTCTTCTTTCAGCTGCTGGTAGACAGTAAACGCACCACCCGTCAGCCTTTCCATCCACTCTGTTCATTCTGAAAAATTTGCATAGGCCACTCTCGCAAATTCTCCTCGCTCGAGACCGTGTTTTATCTTAAACTGAGGTTTTTGAGCGGCCATATTTCTTCTTTCTCTCATTTTGCTTGGCAGGCAAATACATGCTCATTTTGCCACACGGGCCAAGTCCGCTTCTTTTCTACACATATAAACCCTGAAGATGGTTTAATAAGAAAAAACGAAACATTCCATTGGTACATCATATATGAAAATGCAATCTTCAAAATAATTTTTCTGGTTCTATATTTACATACCATTGGATTAATTTTCATTTTTCTAATATATATATATATATATATATATATATATATATATATATATATATATATATATATATATTGTTATCGTTGTGATCGTTTATATTTCAGAGAACTTTACCTTTGAAATTGAGAAGAAAGTAAAGATGGGAAAGATTTTTTTTCAAACACTTTGTATTCGGATTCCAATGTTTTTACCTTTCTGTGATTTATTGATAAAGATGACATCTTGTTTGTTAGGTCTCAAATATCGACTTGTTTGTGCCAGAAGACATTATTGAAATTGAATGATTCTTTTTTTCCCCTGAGGATCACACATAAACACATTCATAAACATACACATATGCACACATCACGAGACTCACACTAACACGTGCATAAACACATTTATATGGGCGCCTGCCGAAGAGTGGCAGTAAGCGAGTTAGTTTCGCTAATCCCTATTTGCTATGTGAATTATATCCCCGTTGCGGTCAATACCAGAAATAATCAGAACATAATTTTTATTTGATGATACCTGCAAAGCGCAAAAAAGTAAGTGTCCTAGGTTTGATGTTAGACTACACCCGATTCTGGAGTTTTCGTCAGTGTGGACTCTTTCATTTGTTCATATTACTACCAGCTCCACCAGATACATAATGTATGAGCTGATTATTATCATTATTATTATCATCATAATTTTGGAGCTGCCCGTGGTGAAATGGTTATCGTCGTAGGGAATGGACACAGTGACACGAGTTCAAATCCTGGACGAGACTTATTGCATTTCACATAGCACTAATACCTTTGGGAAAGGTATGAATCCGATTATTCTCCCTCCAGCTATAGGTAAATAGTAGGGCAGAGTGGGTTCTTCAGCATTGGTGAGACAACTAGTCGAGGAGATTCTGAATTCGAACCAATTAAACTCCACTAAAAAATTGACCTTGTGTCATATCCTACCCGAGTGGAGGGGTTGGTAAATAGGATTATCATAATTTTTATTCCTTGCATGTTTTTTTACACCAATGTTAGCTAATGGTCTTTCACTGGAGTCTGAGTGACAGCAAGTCTCCTCAAGTCTCCCGGATCTTTTTCAGTATTCTGGTTGATCTCAACAATCCTGTAGTTTGGATGGTCTCGGCTCGTCCTCCGATTTTCAACCTTCTTAGCCTCCTTCCCAAGTTTTTGGGGACCTTTTCCAAGTGTACTAATTACAATTGGTATCATCGTTACCTTCATGGTTCACGGCTTTTTTTAGTTCTCTGACAAGGTCCAAGTAGTTGTCTCTCTTTTCGTTTTCTTTGATTTTCACCCAGGGATCTACCAGGACGACAAAGTCCACTATTCGTCAGGTTCTCTTTTTTTTTTTTTGTTAACTATCACTAGGTCTGGTCGTCTGGCAGGGATTAGGTGATCCGTCTCAAAATCCCAGAGAATTTCATGCGTCCTTTTCTTCAGGATGGATTCTGGTTTGTGCATATACTATTAAGTATATTTGAGAGGCTTGATGTGCATTATTTTGGTTGTGATTTTTCAGACTGTTGTCCTCATCTTTATTATTGTTAATTGAAACTCAACGTTTCAGTTGCTAGGCCGCTGTATCCTTCGGCCTTCCTCAGATGTCCCTTGTTTATAAATAAGGGATACTAGAGGAACTAACAACAATAAAGATGAGGGCAACAGTCCGAAAAATTACAACCAAAATAATGCATACCATTACGTAGTATGGTCAAATTTCCGTTTCTCGCACAATTCCTAGTGGATCACCTTCCCGATCTAATTGTGTCTAGTCTTATACTTTTTTTGAGCTAGTTCGCTGCATTTGTTTATTATGTATTTTTTGTCTCTAATTGTTATTATTATCATTACTTTACTTCCTGTGAGTTTTTCAAACCAGTTCAAACTGATGGCTTTTCACTGAAATCCGAGGGACTGCAAGTCCTCTCAAGTCTCCAGGACTCTTCTCAGTATTCTAGCTGTGATCTTGATGGTCTTGATTCCCCAGCTGATCTCCAGTTTATCATATAAAAGTTAAGTTGGAGACCAGAAGGCTCTCTTTTCGATTGCTACAACACCGAAGTGTATGGGAGGGCGCTACTCCTTTCCGAGGATTGCTCCACTTTACCCTTGATACGTACCTTATATTGCTGATTGTTAAACAAGGAGGTATCAAGTACCATTTTTTAATTCTTTGGTATGACGCAACCTGGGACTGAACCCAGGTCTCCAGGACCATTGGCGAACACTCTACCCACTAGACCAATGAGCCGGTTACAACTGAGTGCAACCAAATTACAAATATTTTAAGATTGGTATAGTTCCTTGAAACTATATAATTATGTATAAATTATTTGTCATAATTTTAAATACTCGAAACCATATTTCTATTTAATAGTACCTGTAATTTTTAAGAAGTGATTATTAACATTAGTTACTTGAAACCATATGACTTGAAAAAAAGATTTATTTCGGCTTTAAATAATCCAACACAATTTAATGTGTCATAAAAGCAAACAACAGACTAACCAATGACAACAACTTTAATGAAATTTACTAATTTTTGCTCAGAGAATTTGCTGTCCTTAAGTGACCGCTAATTTTATTTGTAAACAGACTTATTGCTTCTTAACTCGTGTGATTTTGTAGGAGGCGGTATTTTCAGAATGAATGGACTCCAACATGGAGCGGTAGTACTTGTTATGATCTCATTTATGGGTCAAAAAGATCTGTTCAAAAATTATTAGTATTAGATAGGAATACTTAAAACCGAATTATTCATTTTAAGAGTAGTTATTTGAAACTATAACTGTTTACAAATAATTATTATTATTTACTCATTAGAGTTTTTCACATCAGTGTTAGCTGATGGTCTCTCACAGGAGTTTGAGTGACAATAAGTCTCCTCAAGTCTCCAGGACTCGTCTCAGTATTCTGGCCGTCTTCAATAATGCTGTCATTTGGATGGTCTCCACTCGGCCGCCAACTTCTAAATCCCCCAGGCCCTTTAACAATCCTTTAGTTACTGTGGCAAAAGCACCAATCACAATTGGTACGATCGTCACTTTCATGTTCCATAGTTTTTTTCAATTCTTTAGCAAGGTCGAGGTACTTATCTCTCTTTTCACATTCTTTCAGCTTTATTATATGGTCAGCCGGGACAGCCAAGTCGACAATTTTGCAAATTTTCTTTTTTTTTTTTTTTTTTTTTTTTTTTTTTTTTTTTTGTTGATTATTCTAAGGTCTGGTCATCTGGCCAAGATTAGGCGATCTGTTTGTAAGTCCCATAGGAGTTTATGTGTGTCATTTTCTAGGACAGGTGCTGGGTTGTGCATATACCATTTGTTGATATGGTGAAATTTAAATTTCTTGCACATTTCCCAGTGGATCACCTTGCCCACGCAGTCGTGTCAAGTATTTTTGAAAGTTTTTCCCTCCGGCGTTAGCCGATGTTTTCTCACAGGAGTTTGGGTGATAGCAAGTCTCCTCAAGTCTCCAGGACTCTTCGCAGTATTCTAGCCGATCTTAATTATGCTGTAGTTTGGATGTTCTCTACTCATCCTCTTATTTCCAAGTCCTCCAGTCCCTGTACCAATCCTTTGGTGACTGTACCGAATGCACCAATTACAATTGGTATCACCGTCACTTTCATGATCCATACTTTTTCACTTCTCTAGCAAGGTCGAGGTTCTTATCTCACTTTTCGCTTACTTTCAGTTTTACCCTGTGGTCAACCGTAACGGCAAAGTCTACAATTCAGTACCTTCTCTGTCTCTCTGTCTCTGTCTCTCTCTCTTTGTTGACTATCACAAGGTCTGGTCGTCGAGTCGAGATTAGGTGATCCGTTTGTATCTCAAAATCACTGAGAAGTTTGTATGTCTCATTTTCCACCACGGATTCTTGATTGTGCATATACCATTTGTTCGTATGATCAAATTTAATTTATCATTATTATTGATAATATTTTATCATTATTATTATTATTATCAACTACTTCAAACGTTATAACTGTTTGAATTACTAGAAACCATATAATTGTGTGCAGATTATTTGTATTGGATTAGAATGTTACATTCTTTCTCAACTTCTTACACTTACAAGCTTTTATCTTGTGCTCTTCTCGTTGACATCTTGTAGACTCGTGATGCCGTCACTTCTCTTCATGTTTCGTCGTTTTATGTTCTTTTTTACTGGGATAAAAAAAAATAACGCAGACTATGTAGACAGATATCTTTATTTCGACGATTTACATTTTAATCGTTTTTGACCACAGGAAGCCAGTTGGAGTTGAGAGGGAAATCTTGTGTTGTATTTTGGCCTTTGACCCGACCAAAAATGCCATTCCAATGTGATGCACCGGAAGGAAGTGACACATTCTAATGGCAGTTATGAGAGGAAATCGCGTGGTCGGAAATTGGCTGATGAAATGGGACGAGGTAAAAAATTCCCATGGTACACTCATAGACTGACGCACCGGAAAAGAGTGACCTGTGAACTGCATGACAGTTATTTCCGCTTGATGACGATCAAACATGCGATTTCAAAGATCGAGTGGGCGATCGAGTGGACGTTGAACTATTATATAACTCAGTCAAGACAGAAGTCAAGACAGTTGCAGTTACAGTTGGAGGCGGAGTTATAGACGAGATGTGGTAGGAAAAGCCACACCCGGCCGAGAGGGCCCTCGGGAACCCCGATGGAGTTTGGGGACCAGAGAAGTTGCTGATAAGATGCAGTAAAGAAAGCCAGCACCCAGCAGAGTGGACCCCAGGGCCTCCGGTTGAGCATCTGGAGAACGAGAAAGACATAACGTTGACGGCCATAAGAGTGGGGGTCAAAATATTAACGTTTCTGTTCGGTCTCCAGCTCCCTCTCACACGCAAACCTTGAATAACCTTTTCGAACCCTTGCAATAAAGTGAGAGGTAAATATTTTGTTAAAGAAGTCTTCCTACGTCTGTTTATTTATTGTGTTGTTATGATGCTGTAGATGACAATATAACACTTGACCACTGCTCTCTTAGTTTGTATTGTCACTGACCGAAGTAGCGTTATATTCTACTTATAATGATATAGGCATGTAACGT
This sequence comes from Sepioteuthis lessoniana, assembly GCA_963585895.1. Classification (NCBI taxonomy): domain Eukaryota; kingdom Metazoa; phylum Mollusca; class Cephalopoda; order Myopsida; family Loliginidae; genus Sepioteuthis; species Sepioteuthis lessoniana. Next base: position 101,783,672 of record OY757917.1, on the reverse strand, counting down.
AATTGAAAAGCTCATAGGAAGTTGGAAGAATAAATAAATAAATGAATAAATAAAGCAGACTGTAGACATCGAATAAAAAGGCCGACGCACTCGTGGTAATTGAAGATGACGAAGGAAAACTGGAGGTCCGAAATCTCGCACGCATGTGTGAACGGAAGTGAAGCGGCAACTTGTGTCTTTTCGAAAGTCGACGGCAAGACGCAAGAAGGTGAAGACGTCGGTAGAAAACGAGTCACGAAGATGTAAGGAGAAGGAAGTTTTCGAGTTCAGCTACGGGTAAATAGTAGACTGGACATTTTAACTTTGGCATGGCAACTCGTCCAGGAGAAGGAAAACTCTGCTTTAAAATTTGACCTTGTGTAATATCCGGCTCTTGCGAAGGGGTTAAGTAAATACAAATATTCTTCTTATAAACATTCTAGTATAACTTGATCATGTGACTTTCTCGTCTAATAATTTCCAAACTCTCAAATGATCTAGAGGGTTATCACCAGTAAATTACACTAAATGACCAAACGGTTTTAAATTTATCTACACTACATGCCAAATAAAAGATTTTGCCTATCTTGAAGATAAACAAATATGTGCAAATTTGTTATTGTAAAATTAGTTGACGCTATAATTGTTTACAAATGATTCTTATCTTTATTTACTTGAAACCATAGAATTATTCAGAAAAGAAAAAAGATGATATACTAATATAGAAAATATACACGGATCAGAAGCAAAATTAGTAATATTCTAGTATAATAATAAGTAAGTAAAGTAGGCGACCATAGTCGAGGGTGACCCGAAGGCTCCCTTTTCGATAGCTTACTACACCAAGGCGTAGGGGAGGGCGCTACTCCTTTCCCTGGATTGCTCCACTTTACCCTTGATCCGTACCTTATAATGCTGAGTGTTAAGCAAGGAGGCATCAAGTACCATTTTTTGAGTCTTTGGTATGACTCGACCTGGGATTGAACCCAGGTCTCCCGGGCCATTGGCGAACACTCTAACCGCTAGGCCAATGTCCGGTTAGTATAATAATAAATAATTCTATTATAAAACAAGATTCATTCTAATTTTAAAAATCAACAACAAAATAAGAAAAGAGACACGAAATAATAAATCTACCTTACATGGCCCCCATTCTTTGTCAACAGAGCTTCGAAACGATTTGCATGCCTTTAAAATAAATTCTTTAGATATTTTATTCCATTCCTTGTCAATCGCAGTCTTCAGCGAACCAATATTTGGATGGGAAGTTGCATTTGTTTTTTTTTCTAAAATGCCCCATATAATGTATTCAAGGGGGTTAAAATCTGGACTAAAATCTTGATTAATTGCTGTCCTCACTGTTTTCTTGTGGACTTTCAATTCATTAGCGTGCTTTCTTATTGACGTTGTGAGGTCCTCCTTAATTACCGTAGCGAGACCAGTTAAAAAAATCTTTTTCTGTAAATTTTTTGTTGCTTATTATAGGGTAAACAAAGAAACTGACTTCTAGATGTAAAACCTTGTTACTGTTATCAATCAATTGATTAATTTTCGTTCTTTGCCCTTTTTTATTCATGGTTGTTTATCTCTTATAGCGTGTTATTTATTGCTTAAACTTTATCATAGCTTTGTCCTGAGAATGATACTAAATTGCATCAGGTTGTTAGGATCCTGTTCTGGAGCTCTGATATTCGTGAAGTCGTTCATTTGCTTGCATTATTTCCAGATCAACTCTGACCTGGAAGAGTAGTGTTAGGGTCCTATCATAGGGTAAAATAGATCTTTTTAGAAATTATTCACATAAGATAAAATACTACGAAACGTAATTGTGTAGACAAATGATTGTTTCTGATTAGGTATAGTTACTTGAAACGATATAAATGTGTACGAATTCTTTGAATCAAACTGGAATACTATCATCGTAGAAAATGTAATCGATGATCCATGATCAAATCCCGAAGGAGGCAGTTTGCGTTTCACTTAATTTCTTTAGAAAAAGCATGGATTCATCACTTCGACTCCAATCCCACCCGTTACAGGTAAGTAGTAAGTCAGACTGTCTTTTTTAGTCTTGGATAGGTAACCTTTGAATATAAACCAGCTTTATTCCCCTTAGGGATTGTAATTCAGTACTGATTTAAAATAAATAAACAAATAGATAAAGAAATAAAGAAATAAAACAAAATGAAATAACAACTTTCGAAAAAATTAAAATAATTAACTTCGTTTTTATATAAGGTCAGATAAAAAAAAATGCAACTATTTTCGATCAATGGCTTTGATTGCTTTGTTCCTACGTTGTGTTCTGTTGAGGGCCGAATTCTCTTCTTTCTCTGAGGTCTTAATCCGTTTCACGCTGGATCTGGGAGTAATAGCAATGAAGAAGTACTCCACACTCCCTAGAACTGGAGCCTCACCATTAAATGCAGTTTAGAGTCCTATCCAGGATGACCCTTTTGCAGAGGATACAGCCATTCTAAGCCCCTGTCAATCGTGCGATAGCAAGTTAGATTCTCACTTGGGGCCTCATACATCTGGCCTTATGCTAAACTAACTTATGTTTTTCTTCCACAGGTTAAATTAGTCACGTGCAAGGCTAGATCTGCAGAGTACCTAAAGGGATCAAAGATGCTTAAATTAGTACAAGACCAAATGGGTTGAGCATTTAATGAAATCTTATACGAGATGCCTTGAATAAATTTCCAGACTTTTTTTTTATACAGGCATTTAAAATTGTCGTAGACTCTTGAAAAGTCACTATGTTATTGCTATACATCTAATGAGATGACAAACCAATTTTTATGATTTCAGGTTCAAATGAACAGCTACAGCAGCAATTGGAATACACCCTACTAAAACCTGATTGTTACAGCTGGTGAATTTCAAGAATGCAATCTGGACGTGAGAACACTTTAGAAGAACGATATGCAATAGAATTCTGTTTTAAACTTGGAAAAAATGCCACAGGAACGTATGGAATGCTTCAGACTGCTTTTGGAGCATCTTGCATGAATCGAGCATCAGTTTTGGAGTCGCATAAGAGATTCAAGGAAGGCAGACAGTCTGTGAGGGATGATGAGAGGTGTGGGAGGAATAAGGAAGCCAATACACTAGAGTTGATTGGCCAAAGGGTTAGGGTTAGGGTTACTATGTTGAGGTTTTAAGAAAGTTCAGCAAGAGATTCCTTGGGAAGAGCCCAGCACTCTTCAAATCGGGTCCGTGGCATTTCCACCAGGACAATGCACCAGTCCACAACTCCATCCTTGTAACAGACTATTTGACCAAGATGAGTATCAAGACAGTTTCTCACCCTCCCTATAGTCCAGATCTTGCTCCCTGTGACTTTTTGTTATTCCCTAAGCTCAGAGGCTGTCGTTATGAGACAATTGAGGAGATGAAAGAGGCTGTGACGATGGTCATTAACACGCTCACACAAGAGGACTTCCATGGGGCCTTCCTGAAGTTGTTGGAATGGTACAACAAGTGCATTACAGCCGGAGGAGATTACTTCGAAGGGGACTAGAGTTTCATGTGTGTACTATCAATAAAAGCGCTCCTACGAAAAAAGTCTGGAAACTTTTTTAATGATCCTCGTACATCTGGCCTTATGCCAAACTAAGTAAAGTTTTTCTTCCAAAGCTTAAATTAGTACCAACTAGTGATCAAACTTTATATTTAGAAAGCTTTATTAGACTGGCACAAGGACAGATATGTTGATGGTTGGTTGGTTGTTTGAGTTTTATGGCGTATCAACCTTTGTAAGTTATTTAATGGCAAATCCGTTTTTATACAAATAATCAGTTCTATTTAAAAAAATCAATTTAGCATGATTACACAGTTTAATTCTCAAAAACATTTCTATTTCAAGCTATTAAGCTTAGTCAAACAGGTTTAATTTACCCAATTCAGTTTAGTATAAGTATAGATTCTGTTTACACACAGTTAAATGTCAAAACAATTCTTTTCAAAAAACTTCAGTTTAACCTAAGTACTGTTTCAATGTCAAAAACTGTTCCATTTCAAACAATTTTATTTAGCATAAGTACGCAGTTTAAATGTAAGTTCACAGTTTAATTGTCAAAAACATTTCTATTTCAAGCTATTCAGTTTAGTAAAAAAAGTTCTAATTCAAACAATTCAGTTTAGCATAAGTATGCAGTTTAGTTCCATTGAACCCATAGATAGGGCCCTGTCAAGTGCTACCACTCCGGGTGAGAACGGACCTAGGAGCGAGGGAAATGAAAGAGTGCTCAGCATTTCCCAAAGCTCCAGCATCACCGGAACCTCACCATCAGATTGCTTAGCGTTATATTCAGGACACTGGTTGGTGGGGGGTTCTTACCCATCTGCAGAGATGCAGTCGATGTATCCTTCATCCCCAGACGACTGGCACAAAGGCAGATATGTTGAAATGATCTGCCAAACTAGCTCGTTAACCGTTACGTCACAATAAAGCCTTCTAATGTAAGTTTTTGTTTTTACAAAAATTACAGACAAGACAGCAAACATGTATAAACATTTTTTTTTCAAAAGTCAAATTAAAATATTTTATTTTATTGAATTAATTTACATGCGAAATAATAACTGAGTCTCAAATAATTATTATTTCGCATGGCAATAGCCCTGTAAATTAATACGATACGATAAAATAAAATAATTTGTGCAATGCTCCTAGCAAATTACAAATTAAAATAATTCAAGATGGCCTATGTAGCAATAAAGCATTGGCCTACTCAGTAGAGTGTTCGCCAATGGTTCGGGAGACCGGATTTCAATTCAAAGACTCAAAAAATGGTACTTGATGCCTCTTTGCTTAATACTCAGCATTGTAAGGTACGGATCAAGGGAAAAGTCGAGCAATCCAGGGAATGGAGTAGCGCCCTCCCCTATACCGCTTTGTAGTAGCTATTGAAAAGGGATCCTTCGGGTCACCCTCGACTAAGTTCGCCAACTTTAATTACTTTTATGTTGCAATCAGAAATTCATTAATCATATTTACCAACCCCTCCGCTGGGGCAGGATATGACATAAGGTCAATTTTTAAGCGGAGTTTAACAGGTTTGAATTCAGAGTTTTCCTTCTCCTAGACTAGTTGTCTCACCAAGGCTGAAGAACCTAGTCTGCCCTACTATTTACCCATAGCTGGAGGGAGAATATTTGGATTCATACCTTTCCCAAGGGTATTAGTGCTATGTGAAATGCAATCAGTCAGGTCGCTTGTGTCGCTGTGTCCATTTCCTATGACGATAACCATTACACCACGAGTACCTCAGAAAGTCATTAATTGTTTTCATCTTAACCTCTTAAAAAATGTAAACATTAGAATTGTAGACTAATAAAGAGTGTGTATGTTTTTTTGGAAACAGTCGGTACTTCCTCAACCCGGTAAACGCACATCCTAGCCATCAATCAATCGTCAACATCTTCATGTTTGTTATTGTCTACAAAGCAGTGGTAATTTGCTTCTTAAATAAATGCAATCCACAGAACAGAAATAATATGACATTTCCACGAAGAAAGAGCAAACGAATTATCTAGGAAAAACAATAGGGCCATCCCAGTTCTTATAAAACCCTCGAGAAAGAAATTAAGCAACACCTGTTTAACACATTGCGTCTAGGATTCATCGAGGCTTAGCATTTACATGAAGTTACTATTTAGAATCTGAAGGCTGAAAAATGGCAATTCAATTCCTGAATGATCATAATGATATCTATTTATACATTCAAGTGTTTTCGTATTTCTTTTTTTAACTATATCTATTTGTAGACATCTCTTTACCTATCTCGGTTAGCATCTATCTATCTATCTATCTATCTATGATATCACTTTGATATCTGTCTATCTGTTCGTATATAGCCATCTTTTGTTTCTATCTACCAGAGCCTGCTCGTATCTATCTATCTATCTATCTATCTATTTTGTTCATTTTGATACCTATTCCATCTGTTCGTATACAGTCTCTAATATCTGTTTGTCTCTATCGACCAGAGCCTACCCGTATCTCTCTCTCTCTCTCTTTCTCTCTCTCTCTCTCTCTCTCTCTCTCTCTATCAATCTATCTATCTATCTATGATATCCCTTTGATATCTGTCTATCAGTTCGTATATAGCCACCAATATCCTTTTGTTTCTATCTACCAGAGCCTGCTCGTATATATCTATCTATCAATCTATCTATCTATCTATCTATCTATCTATCTATCTATTTTGTTCATTTTGATACCTATTCCATCTGTTCGTATACAGTCTCTGATGTCTGTTTGTCTCTATCGACCAGAGCCTACCCGTATCTCTCTCTCTCTCTCTCTCTCTCTCTCTCTCTCTCTCTCTATCTATCTATCTATCTATCTATCTATCAGTTTCAAATAGATTATTCAATATATTTATCAAGCTTGCTCGCAAACTGTTTCTCGGGCTTCCATATATGTACTCACGGAATTATCTATTCACTTACGTACGTACATACGTACGTACATACATATGTATCAATGTTTGTGCAGTTTGGGGAAACTTGTGTATAAGTACATGAGAATGGTAGATTTATTTGTATGTTTGCTTATGTTCACGTTGGAAACAAAACAGTCACTAACCCTTCTAAGATTATTAAGAATTTAATTATTGATAACAAGAACAATACTAACAGCAAATCCAAGGCGGGAATTTACGATATCCAATGTCGGTATTGTAATAGAAAAATATATGTGGGTGAAACAATCTGTAATCTCAAAAAAAAAAAAAAAAAACAACTTAAAAACATAAAAAGGATTTGAAAAGACGAAACATGAAAAAATGTTTGGTCAGCCATAATTCAGAAACTAATCACAACATTAATTTTAAAGATTAGGAAATTTTTGTAAAATGTCGCAAAATTGTTGAACACACACACACACACACACACACACATATATATATATATATATATATATATATATATATGCACACTGATATTTTAATGAACGAAATATACACACATGTGTGCGCAGGTATATTGCGTGCATTAAAATATCAATTTTTATTCATATGTATAAATATTAATATATATATGTATATATATATATATATTGAAATATCAATTTATATATATATATATATATATATATATATATATACATATATCATTAAACAAGTTTCCAGACTTTTTTTATTGATAGTACACACATGCACTTGTTTTACCGTTCCAACAACTTCGGGAAGGCCCCATGGAAGTCCTCTTGTGTGATCGTGTCAAATACCTTCGTCACAGCTTCTTTCATCTCCTCAATTGTTTCATAACAACAGCCTCTGAGCTTAGGGAATAACAAAAAGTCACAGGGAGCAAGGTCTGGACTATAAGGAGGGTAAGGAACTGTCTTGATACCCATCTTGGTCAAATAGTCTGTTACAAGGATGGACTTGTGGACTGGTGCATTGTCCTGGTGGAAATGCCACTGACCAGATTTGAAAAGTGTTGGCCTCTTCCCAAGGAATCTCTGGCTGAACTCCCTTAAAACCTCAACATAGTAACCCTAACCCTAACCCTTTGGCCAATCAACTCTAGTGTATTGACTACCTTACTCCTCCCACACCTCTCATCATCCCTCACAGACTCCTTGCCTTCCTTGAATCTCTTATGTCACTCAAAAACTGATGCTCGATTCATGCAAGATGCTCCAAAAGCAGTCTGAAGCATTCCATACGTTCCTGTGGTATTTTTTCCAAGTTTAAAACAGAATTTTATTATATATCGTTCTTCCAATGTGTCCTCACGTCCAGATTATATTTTTGAAATTCCCCAGCTGCGACAATCAGTCTTTAGTAGACTGTATTCCAATTCCTGTTGTAGCTGTTAATTTGAACGTGACATCATAAAAATTGGTCAATAAACTGAATTTCCATGAGTCTACGTCAAATTTAAATGGCTTTACAAAAAAAGTCTGGAAACTTATTGAATGCACCACACACACACACACACACACACACACATATATATATATATGTACGCAATGTACACATATGTGTAGGGGTATAATGAATGCATTAAAATGTCAATTTTTATTTATTTTTATGAATATTAATATGTATATATATATATATATTGAAATATCAATATATATATATATATATATATATATTTATGTGTGTGTGTGTGTGTGTGTGTGCACACTGATATTATAATGCATGCAATATACACATATGTGTGTGTGGGGGTATATTGCGTGATTTAAAATATATATATATATATATATATATATATATATATATATATATATATATATATATATATTGAAATAACAACTTCTTTCTCTCTTTCTCTCTCACTCTCTCTCTCTATATATATATTTGCATTTATATATATGCCCACTGATGTTTTAATGCACGCAATATACAGATATGTGTGTGGGGTGGGGGTATGTTGCGTGCATTAGAATATCAATTTTTATTTATATATAGAGATATTAATATATATATATATTGAAATATGAATTTATACATATATATATATATATATATATATATATATATATATATATATATATTGCGTGCCTTGAAACATCAATGTGCTTTTATATTGCATTTCAGTCTATTTATAAACGGAACAGGACTCGAGTTCTTTAAAGTCGCCTGCTAATAGGCGTCCCTGAAACTGCCAAATTGCAGTTCATCCCTGATAGCACTAATCTTGACAGACAACAGTTTAAAAAAATTAGTCCACTCTGCGTAGACATAACAAAAAACCATTAGTGAAAATTTCCAACTAAAAGACCTTTTAGCAGACCAAATATATCTCTGTTCTTTAAAGTTATGCTAATAATTATGAAAAAAAAAGCACAAAAAGAATAGAGAGAAAAAAAAGAAGAAATGTTCTTAACGTTACTGACACTAACTTAAAATTTACCATAAATGTTTATAGCCATTTTTCCCGCTAAAATGCCTAGTAATTGTGTTTAAAATCCACGACAAATGGATTTTTACTGAAGCGAAATGAAAGCTTGCTCAACCGATTTTCTAAAATAATTCATCGCTGAAATAATAAAAAAAGGCACGCATAGTGCCTGTCATGAATAAACTAGGACTACAGAAGCATCAGGTGACTGAACTCCTTTTAAATCGCTCGAGTAAACAGAAGAAGAAAAAGAAAAAAGAAAATGGGGTGGGAACGAAAAGACAGTCGGAAGGAAAGAAAAAATTAAATAAACTTAAAGAACACGAAGTTACAGAGAAAAGAGAAAACCGAGAAAAGAGAAAGAAAATGTGAAAGAGGGAGCTAAAGTTGAGTAGTTTTCCATTTTTCTTTCAACAGTGGATTAAATATTACCAGGACTGTCCTTCTATCAGGATGTCTTTGGCATTAAATAACCCACGAATGTTGGTATGCTATTAAAACAAAGAAACCAATCTCCCTTTTGCATTGTGTAGCGTCGAGTAATATATTGTGTTATCATAACAATGGAAATTATAATTACTTTGTACTGAACCAAGCTTTCGTAACACATTATATATATTTATATCATACATCTTCATTGATGCATCGGGATGGGTCATCAGTGATGTTTCCTTTGGGTTCATGGGGGGTTTCGGGTCTTGCAACATCAGACCCCCTCACCCAAATGAGCCAGTTGGGATTGATCTTACTCCAACTCCCATCCCGGCACCTAACCTGCGCATCCACACAAGGAAAAAAATGACCACAGAAATGGCTCTATATATGATTTTGCAACAGCCAATCAGAGCTAAGCTCTTCTGATGACTTCCAAATCTTTCCTTTAAAAATCGGGAGGCCACTTTACTCTTGCTTTTCGGCCACAACGACGTCGTTATTCGGCTATTTGTTCACTCCGGTGTGTATTTCTTCCTTTTTCATTCTTTTCCCCCCTTTATATATATATATATATATATATATGTGTGTGTACTTAGATTAAAATTGGAACGTTCGCCGGCAGTAAATTCAGCAGAACATAGAGCTACATGCATAAAAACGTTTAGAACAAATGAAAATACTTCAAAAATAAAAAGTAAAGAGGATTCACAACTCTGAATTTCACGACTTCGATCATCAGGTGATATATTATTTACTCTATTGAATGTTATCGATCTTGCGGAAATCTGATCTCTTCGACGAAAAAAAAAATACAGGACTTCTTCCAAGACGTGGCCGTGTCGATACTACAGTATGGATTCACCAAATGGAATCTCACGAAATGCGTGGAGAAAAAGCTAGATATGAATTGCACAAGAATGTTACGTGTTGTTTGAAAAAAATCCTAGAAGCAGCACTCCACAAAGCAGCAGTTGTACCGCCACTTATCTCCTATCTCACAAATCAACCAAGACAAAAACGATATGCTGGGCATTGACCTCTGTGATGAAAACGTGGTTAAAGGCGTATTTACAGTTTGGGCCACACATTTTTATTAATGAGTTAATAATTCAGGCCGGCTATCTTTGTAAGTTTCCATACCATCTTTCATAGGGAAGAGGAAATTCTTTGTCTTCTATTGAAGCCATAAAAAAAAGGGTTCAAAAACGTTAACCCCCATCCGTAAACAATGAAGGGTCAAGCTAATAAAATTGGTCACCAGTGTCGATAACAGCGTATATCTCATATCAAGATTACTTAAATGCTGTTTTAAAAATGTATAACCCCACAAAACAGCAGCTGTACGGCCACCTACTACCCATCACGAAAACTATCCAAGTTAGACCAACTGCTGGAGAAGTAAGGACGAACTCATAAGCGACATACTCCTGTGGACCCCTTCACATAGACGAGCAAAGGCAGGACGACCAGCTAGAACCTATTTATAACTACTCCGTGCTGATACTGGATATAACCTTGTAGACCTCACGGGAGCAATGGACGATGGAAACGAGTGGCGAGAGAGGGTCAGGTAGATCCATGCAGGCAGCGTGACATGATGATGATGATGATGATGATAAGACCTCATATGAAATAGTATACTTAGGCCTGCTCTCCACTGTCAAGACAATGAAATTGAATTTTAATTTTTAGATAGGAGGACATGTTAAAGAAGTGGGACAAAACTAATAAAGATAGTAGAAGATTACAGTTACAAGGAAAGATTAGAGAAATTAGGATTAACTGCTTTACTAGAGAAACACAGAATACTTTGACATTGTAGCAAGAGTACTGCAAGGGGACACGCTTGCCCCATACCTCTTTATCATCTGTCTAGACTACGTGCTTAGAACATTGATCGATAAAATCAGAGAAAACGGCTTGGAGCAGACAAAGAAAAGAAGCAGAAGGTACACCGCAAAAACAATTACCGACGCCGGCTACGCCGATGACATAGCGATTCTGGCAAATACACCCAACCAAGCCGAAACACTACTGCATAGTTGGGAACGAGCCGTCGCAGGCATTGGCTTCCATGTCAATGCACACAAAACGGAATACATGTGCTTTAATCAAACAGGCAACATTTCCACACTAGACGGAAACTCCCTGAAACTAGTACAAGACAAGTTTACCTACCTAGGAAGCAGTGTCTCATCAACCGAAATAAGACATCGACACGCGGCTAACGAAGGCATGGACAGCTATCGATAAGCTATCGATCATATGGAAATCAGACCTGACCGATAAAATGAAACGCAGTTTCTTCCAAGCAGTGGTCGTATCGATACTGCTATATGGATGCACTACTTGGACGCTAACAAAACGGCTGGAGAAAAAGCTAGACGACAATTATACAAGAATGCTGCGAGCAATACTGAACAAGTCCTGGAGTCAACACCCCACAAAGCACCAACTATACGGCTACCTACTTCCCATCACGAAAACTATCCAAGTTAGACAAACCAGACATGCAGGACACTGCTGGAGAAGCAGGGACGAGCTCATAAGTGATGTACTCCTATGGACCCCCACATAATGCTGAGCAAAAGCAGGACGGCCAACTCGAACATACATACAGCAGCTCTGTGAGGATACGGGATGTAGCCCTGAAGACCTGCCAGAAGCGATGAACGATAGGGAGAAGTGGCGAGAGAGGGTCAGGGATATCCGTGCTGGCGGCATGACGTGATGATGAATGAGAGATCATCTAATTGAAACTTTCAAAATAAGTTATGAAATTAGAGTAGATGTTTTTTCAATATTTCTCCTCAAACTAGAAATTTACTGTCCGGATAGATTTTAAAATCTGTGTCTACTAACCAATTGGATTTTTTGCTTATAGAGTCACATGTATTTGGAACAAATTGCCAAAAACAGAAGTATGGTAAAAAATAAGATTAAATTGATTGGTTTCAGAAATCATCATCATCGTCATCATCATCAAGTCGTATTGGCAGCACAGAGTTCCCTGAATCCCTTTTGCCATCCATCCCTATTATCCATTACTCATGACAGGTCTTTTAGACTACATCTTATGTCCGCACAAAGCTGATGTAAGTCTTTGCTGGTCGGCCAACACTGGTACGTCCATATGAAGGAGTCAATAAGAGAATATCGCTTATGAATTCATCTTTGTTTCTCCAGCAATATCCGGTATGTCTTGTTCATCTTACTTAAATGGTTTGTGAGATGAGAGGTAGGTAGCTGTACAGCTGCTGTTTTGTGTTTTACTTCCAGGATTCATTCAAGACAGTGCGCAGCATTCCTGTGTACATCCCATCTAGCTTTTTCTCAGTGCGTATTGTTCATGTTCACATGGTGCATCTATATAGTAGTACGGATACAGCTACAGCTTGGAAGAAATCTCTTTTTATTTCATCTGAGATATCAGACTTCCAGATGTTCGATAAACTGTCAGTAGCATTCGATGCCTTTCAGTAGATGAGATGTTACTGACGAGGTATGTAAACTGGTCTATTAACTCAAGAGACTTGCTACTTATAGTAAAGATTGCTCCTTTTTGCTTTAAACATAAGTACTTTGTTTTATTTGCATTCACATGGAAGTCAGTGCCTTCCGCTACTTGCTCTATGCTATGCAGTTGGGATTCTGCTTGGGCTGGTGTATTTGTGAGAAGCGCAAGGTCATCTACATAGTTTGCATCTGTCATATTTTCAGAGGATATCGTTTGCTTCTTGCTTTTTTGTATGAAACCGTTTTCTGTTATTTAATCAATTGACAGAGTATAAAAAATATGATACGAATGTATCTCTGTGCAAAACTCCAGTGACAACATCGAAGAAGTTGTAGGGAATGAATAAATAAATTTAAAAAAAAATTTTTTTATCGAATTAAAAAAAGAAAATTATAAAAAATATGCAGAAACTCCCAGAGGTCTCTGACAGGAAAAAGGGACGACGCATGCGTAAAGAAAGAGGGACCTCCGTACAAGAGGAACAGGCTCATACTCATTCGGGCAGTGACCGGCGAAGTGACAACACCTTGCTAACTGGTGGAAGACTCCACGCATTCGTCTTTGGACGAAGCGTTGGCTAGTCCTTTCACTAGTAGCAGCCCTCTCGGTTAACAGTATGCCGAAATATAAAAGGCTACGAAATGGAACGACGAACTAAATCACTGGACTTCGACAAACTCCCAAAAGCAACTAAACATTGTGGAAGCTTTAAAATACCAAATGAGGACAAGCATATACCAAAAAACGATTAACGTATTTTTAGACACCTTAAATTGGAGGATTCAACCATTTCAATTGTATTCAGGGAAAATTCCTTCATCCATTGAATGGTTGTTGAACCCAGGAAATAAAGGAAAAATATAAAAGAAACGTCTTCGTCTCCAATCTGTTGCGGTCTTCTTTCATATAATTCTTTTTGGGCCTTTTTGGTTCAACTAGCCAACATGGGATAAAAATAGAATAACCACATTATGGAGTCAGATATCAAACGGCAACACAGCTTTGCCCTTGACCACCGCCTGACCCTGATAAATCAGTGTTTCCATCATGTGAGCGAACCATTGCTTTCATCTTTTTGTAAAGTACCATTATAGCTGCAACAGTTTCTTTGAGAAGAACATATACTCTTAGTATTTGTTCCATCTTTCCCCAGTGCATAGAATCGAGTGCTTGGAGAAGTCTTCGAACAGTCGTGTTGCCTCAAGTTTCTATGCTCGTACTCCTTCGATGATTCCACGGATTGTTAGAATTTGTGAGATTGTGGAGCGATTTCTTTGAAAACCGTTTTGATTTTTTCTGAGAATTTTCTCGATTTCGGGTCGGATACGATTGAAAAGCAGAGAATTTTTATCCGTATATAGATATTGTATTAATAGTGTATATGTTCCTCGCAAAGATTCTTTTTTTAAGGTTGATATGAGAAGATAGTAAAAAGGGGAGGTGCCCAAAGAGATACAACAAACAATTCCGGCCAGAAGAAAAGAGAATCTGCAAAATTGTTGACTTTGCTGTCCCGGCGGACCACAGAATAAATCTGAAGGAAGGGGAAAAGAAGCATAAGTACCTCGACCTTGCTAGAGAATTGAAAAAATTGTGGAACCTGAAAGTAATGATTGTGCCAATTGTGATTGGTGCGTTAGGCACAGTAACTAAAAGATTATTAAAGGGCCTGGAGGACTTGGAAGTTGGCAGACGGGTAGAGACTATCCAAACGACAGCATTGCTAAGAACGGCCAGAATCCTGAGACGAGTCCTGGAGACTTGAGGAGACTTGATGTCACTCAAACTCCAGTGAAAAACCATTACCTAATACTGATGTGAAAAACTCTAGAGGAGTAAATAATAATAATAATAATAATAATAATAATAATAATAATAATAATAATAAGAAGAAGAAGAAGAAGAAGAAGAAGAAGAAGAAGAATCCTGGAAACCTAAAGATTCCTGCTGCAACTCAAATTCCAGTTAAAGACCACCAGATTATGCTAGTGTGAGAAACTTGCAAATAATAATAATAATAATAATGTGATTGGTGCTTTTGGCACAATAACTAACGGAAGTTGACAGACGGGTAGAGACTATCCAAACGACAGCATTGCTAAGAACGGCCAGAATCCTGAGACGAGTCTTCATTGATATGCTGAAATTTTTGCTTATTCATTGAAATTTTCAAGAAAGTCTTAGCAGTCCAATCAATGTAAAATGTAGTTTTCCTTACAAAAAAATGAACCTGGAATATTTGATAATGAGTAAAAGAAGATAAAAAAAGATGAAAAGTAAAGGATTTTTCGGAGTAGCACTCCTAACGACCAAGTCACGTGACTGGAACTTTTAAATAAAAACCCTACAACGAAAAAGCGATTGATAAAAATAATTAAGAAGGGAGTCGGGAATATAACTATGACCCTATGAGGTATTTATTGCTGACGTGACGGTAATTGAGCATTTTGATCCAGTTTAGAGGAAATGACTTATAAACAACTCAGACATACTAAATGACGTAAAGACAACTTAAATATTTCAAAATTTGTGTGAAGTATGTAAAGTATGGAACATCAAATAAATGATTGCTCCATAAAAAATGAAACATACTTTTTTTTTATTATTAAAAACTAATGTAAATTTTTAGATAATTTAGAAGTAAATAACTAAAGACTTTAGGTCGTATGTCAGCCTGCTTAACATTTTTTTTATTGCTTGTTGGAATTATAGAAAATTAATTTTTTTCATTTTTTATTTTTTAGAATCTAAATACATTTCAACTTAAAACTTAAAAATAAATTTAAACTATAGACAAATTATCATAGATAATGCTTGAATAAAAAAAACATCGGATTAATTTGAGATTTAAGGTAAATGAATAAAAATAAAATAAAATAAAAAAGATGAGAAGAAACCATGTGATGTGTACGTACTCTTCAATGGAAGGGTAACTGAATTAATAGCCACGAAAATAAAATTTGAAATGAAAAAAGATTTTAATTTTAAATTTTGAATTTAATTTAATATAAGTATTACTGTATCCTTACGTAAAATTATTAAAGAAAGTTGCATTTATGTAAATTAGTATTAAATCTAGAGTTTTAAGTTGAAATTTATTTATAATTTGAAAAAAAAATTAATTTACAATAATTCCAATCGGCAATAAAAAAAAAAAACGGAAGTGGGCTAAATGAGGAAAAAACTCTTCACCCCTCTTCTATCCCCTCCCACCCTTCTTTCCTGTGTTTATTCTGAATTATTTTATCTATTAGATCTGAAGTAGTCCTGTTATTCTTTTGGTGTTTTTGATTTATATCGAAACCCATAACAGGATGGAAATAAATTTATAATCCTAATGTGACCAGTTTGTGTTTTTTCTTAAAGAAATTATTGCTCTGTAATGTCAGTTACATTGAGCTCTTTACCAGGAAAATTTAAATGTTCACTGTTGAATGTTTTTTTTTTTTTTTTTTGGCCTGATGGAATTACTCCCAACTCTGGTTTAACTGGACCAAATAATACATATATATATATATATATATATATATATATATATATATATATATATTAAACAAAAATTCATTTTATTTTTTTCTGTATGAAAAAGTCAAAAAATGTCTCAGTCCCTTCACTAAGAAACGAAAAGATGATGATGATCATCAAGATGTACTGACAGCACGGATTTCCTTGACTCTGTCAAGCAATCTGTCCCTATTGAGCCATCGCTCTTACCCAGTCCTCTTTACAGTGTCTGCACTGAGCGGATCAATGTAAGTTTTTGCGGGCCAGTAAAAGTATTTCCCATAATTAAGTATACTCCAACCAATACATCCAAAGATTACAACGTTTTACATTTTCTGCTATTTTTCACCCAGGAGCCCGAAGTCACACGATCACGGAGGGAAGGGCTTAGAGTTAGATAGATAAACGATCAGTTAGCTGGCTCGATGAGGTGGTGATTGTATGACCGATATATGAATTGTATGCAATGTGAGACCATGTGGCGGGATTGCGAGTTCGAACTCCAGTCGTGCTGTTATATCCATTTTTTAATTAATACCCATTGGAAAGGCATGAACTCTCTTATCCCCTCAGCAATGGGTTAAATAGTAACACTACTGTTCTTCAACGAGGATGGCTTTGGCATTAAGTAACCCACAAAGGTTGATATGCTTTTGTACAAAGAAACTAATCTAACCTCTTAAAACCAAGGCAAACTTACATACAAATCACTCGCACACACACATATATATTCCAAGCTGCGCTCGTGTCCATACTACTATATGAATGCACTACATGAACGCTGATTAAGCATATAGTAAAAAAGCTTGTGAGCAATTGCACAAGAATGCTACGAGCTATATTGAACAAATCCTGAAAGCAACATCCCACAAAACAGCAGCTGTACAGCCACCTACCTCCCATCTCTAAAATCATCCAAATCAAACGAACAAGACATGCGGGACACTGCTGGAGGAATAAGGACGAACTTAGAAGTGACGTTCTCCTATGGCTCCTATCAAAAGGATGAGAAGGTGTTGGACGACCAGCAAGGACCTATCTACAACAGTTCTGTACGGACACAGGATGTAATCTAGAGGATTCGGCAGGTCCTTTCTTTAGAGATATATACTTCCCTACCTCCGTAGGGATGAGTTCTCTAGCGAACGAAGTAATCGTGTTGCCATTAGCGTTTATTGCAAGTCTCTTCGTATATGAATGGAGGTCTCGGTAGCCGTTAAACGGATGTATGTAAACAATAGTAATTGTGATTCATAACCGTTTAAAATTTACTTCGCTGCTACTGGCTCCTCGTGGCTGAAGGTTAGAAGCTTGGATTGGCGTTTGAGTCAACCGGATTTCGATCCCAGCTATGGGAGACTAATATGTCTAGCTACACTGATGAGATCTGATTGAACGAAACAGATCTGTCTGTGGATGACTACATATATATATATTCTTGTTGAAGTACTCGATCAATAACTGGACAAAGGAACACCAACGAGTGAGATGGGGGAAGAAAAGAGTTAACAAAGAATAAAAACATGTCATTAGTAGTCGAAAGATTTCCACTAATTATTCAAATGAAAAGTATTCTTTCATTTTATGAATCGTTTTTTTTTTAAATATTTTTTTTAGTCTACATTTAAATTAATATGTAAAAATATGTAACATTACACATGTGAAAAATTAAAAACATTTTCAGGAATTTTTTTATCGCCAAAAGATTTTTATTTCGTTTTACAATTAGAGCACGGCGACAGAACACTTTTTCAGTAAATAATTTTTGAAAAAGCAACAGAGTTTTAATTTAGATTTTTATTTACCCTCTAAAAATTTAACGATAAAAGAATCTAAGAATTCACTTATCCCAATATTCCTTTACATCTTGGGCACCTCTGGTGGTGTAGCGGTTAGCAAGTTAGACTAGCAAACCTACCCAAGTGAGTTCGAGTCTCATTGTGCCACATTGAAGCAAAGAACCTTGTAAATTACTCTTCTTTTTTATCTTTCGGAAACTTTTTTGCACTCAAAATATTTTAAAAAATGCAACCCTAAACTCGTGATTCGTTTGAAATATTATAATTTTATTTTTTTAGGGACTTTTTTTTTTTTAGATATGACAAGAATTTTTAATCAGTTCTTAATTGTCTGTTGAGTTACAGAGATAAAAATTTGTATTCGTCTAATTTTTTTTTACATGATAAAATGTAATAATGAAAATAGCTAAGAATTAAAAATATGTGCTTATTTTTCGGTGGAAAGTTTTGCGTATTAATTCAAATGAAAAATATCCGTTTATTCTATAAATAGTTTATTTCTATCTTATTTTCTTTTTAATTTTTTGAGTCACCCGGATTAAAAATTACTATATTTTGTTCAAATGAATATAAAAAGTATTCGTTTAAAAAATCAGTTGTTGAGTTATCGAAAAACTGATTTCGTTTAACTTTTAGCGGAAAGGAATATTTGTTATTTTTTTTAGCGAGGAAAAGTTGTAACGTGTTTCTGTGTGTTTGCGTTGAGTTGTTTCCTCGCTCAGTATGTAATTCCCTCGCTAATTGTTGTTAGGTATATAAAAGAGAGAGAAGTTCCAAGATGTCGAAGTCGAAATATTTTTAGGAATATTTTTTATTAGCAGCATGGAATATTTAGTTTGCTTTTGTGCTGCAAGCCTCGTGGAAAAAGAAATAAGTAAGGAGACAAAATGGAGTTATGAGAAAGTTGAGAAAGCAGCGCATATCGTCGGACGCGCGATGGATTGTGTTCGCCGTAGTTTAGCGAAAGTCTTGTTTGCCGTCGGAGGAAATAAACTTTGGAGTCACCGTGAGTTTTGTGCGTCTGGTTGATTTGGGGAGAGGCGCGTGTGTCTCCATTAAAGTTGCCCAGAGGTGAAATAAGAGCTAGGTGCCGGGAGCGGGATTAGGCATCGCATCGACATAGCCAATTTTGGGGGTGACATAAAGTTTTTCCTGTGTGTGGCGTATTGAATGTATCTAATTCATATTCAACTGGGATTCCTTGGTCTAAAAGAAATAGACGCAAGGGATCCATAAATTAGATAGGTTCCCTCATGTGTCCATGCTGCTGCTGCTGCTGCTATTGAAGAACGGCCAATAGGACGTCTGCACCGGACGGCGTTGTTCAGCCAAAGAGAGTGTGTTTGGCAGCTTACCCAATTTCTGCTGCCCGGAAAGGAAATCCGGATGAAAAGGATAGGTCATCCTGATTGGGTGAAATTATGCGTCGAATTAAATTGCGCGCCAAACCAAAATACGAAATTGCCTTCCACTACAAACTTATGTTATTTTTTTATCTTTTTCACCCAGTAAAAATGTAACATTTTAGGAAAACCCCACCCAAAAGCAGCTAAGTAATAAAAATGTGTCCTAACAATAAAAAGAAGCTAAGACTTAAAGATACAAATTTTATAACAAAGATAATTGTGCTTTAATATGTTTATGATGAGGAAAAGTGCAAAATTAAATACTATATTTACAGATTAAATGACATAATTCAATAATTAAAAATCAATCGATTTATGAAACTCTTCACAGATCTTCATATGTACACACGCAATACTTCAATTCTTCGTAAGGCCTGGCATGTTCAAAAATCACACAGTGGAACACTATTTTAGTGTTACATTTTGACTGGCGATATTAAATTAAATACTTAGGACTAATTTGATAATTTGTTGAAGATTGTATATAGTCTTTTGGTAAGGTAGTGTAGAAAGATATAATAATAA
Source organism: Sepioteuthis lessoniana (assembly GCA_963585895.1). Lineage (NCBI taxonomy): Eukaryota > Metazoa > Mollusca > Cephalopoda > Myopsida > Loliginidae > Sepioteuthis > Sepioteuthis lessoniana. Next base: position 101,763,642 of record OY757917.1, on the reverse strand, counting down.
TGTACACCGTGTGTGAAAGTGGGTCACGGTGACAAGGACACCAGAATTCTTTACTGACGGGATGAAACGGTCGATCTGGGCTTTGATCTGGGTTTTGATTGACGGGTTAGAAACAAACAAAATTCTATTTCATATTCTAATGTCAGCCGAGTGCGAATGTACGGAAAATTACAGCTTAACGCCTGACACAAGGCCATTAAAACAATATCAGAATATTATCAGGTGGCTCATCAATCAAAGAAAAGCGGGGCGGAGCTTTCCCCACCCACCCAAGACGTGTAATGCAGGGCCATAGTTTCTTAGTTGGCTGTCCGGTTAAATATGGGCCTCGGAGTGAGGTTTCTCTACCCAACCCCCGATGATTGCACTCTGGGACCATTAGTCCAGCGTTTCTATTGGCTGGCCAATCAGAGCCATGTATTCAGGGGTTTGGACCCCCATAAAAGAAGATTCCGAAAAGAGTTGTGAGGAGATTGAAAGCTAGTTCCGCAGACGGAAAACTAAAAGCCCTTCCCACCCTCTTCGCCACCACTACCGCTTTACCCAGAGTCCTCAACTTGACCGTCCCTAGCAACAGTAGTTTGCTCAAAACAGAATCGGGGTTCGCTGTTATCACCAGTCAACTTATCTCCAAAGTAAAAGCCTTTGTTGTTGTTATTGTTGCACATGATTCTTTTTTATCGTTGTATAATGAATAAATGTTATTTACAACTGTTAACAAGCGTTCTTGATGTATTGAAGTAGTTGGCCAGCTAATAGCACCGGTAAAATTGGTTGTCTTCTGACCCAACCTGAACCAAGAGACGTCCGAATCAGCTTTTCCCCAACTTTCCCGTGGGTCGAACAACACAACGTGGACACGGAAATCTGGACAAGCAGATCCACCAGAAACTTCGACCTATAAGTGGCTCGCATCGCGACATGCACTTATAGGACCATAACAGATTCCGTTCGCGAAATTTGAATTTAATACTTTTATCGAAAATTATTGTTTTGTAAAAGTAAAAATATTCTTAATCTTTTGGAAAACAACAAAAAATCAAGAAAATGTTTCAAACCATGAAGTAGGTTTTTTAAGATACTATTTTAAATCAATAAAATAAATTGTATTAAATAGCTCTTCTTGGAACTATTTTGACTGTATTCAAACAATGAAATTGACGAGGGTAAGAAACATTGAAGGCAATCTTTCTCTTTTGCATTAGAAAACTTTTGGGGTAATTTAAAAAAGGACACGCAATGAAGATTTGACCTGATCGAGTTAAGTCAGATTAAAATACGATAAATGGGGTCAAAGAGATTATGCAGACTTTTCTGAATTTTCGGTAAACTCAAAACAACAACTGAATGTATTTACCTAACCCCTCCACCAAACGCAGGATATGATAGATGGTCAATTATTTAGCGGAATAAAGCTGATTTAAATTCAGAGTTTTCCTTGTCTTAAACCGATTGCTTTCCCGAGGCTAAAAAAAGCAGCTTTGCCTACTATTTACCAATACCTGGGTGGAAGAATTGATGGATTCATGCCTTTAAAAAGGATATTAGCGCAAAATGAAATGCCAACAATCTCAACTAGGATTTGAACTCGTGTTGCTGATTTCATTTCCTGTGCTAAGTGCGCCTGTAAATTAAAATGTTTTTTATTCAGTGGCTCCAAAATGTGATACGAAGGTAGTGTGAATTTAATAATTCAGCGAAAAGAGTTTATCTCTAAATGAAGCTGAGTATAGAAGAGGAGTCTTCCGGGTACTGTGATGAAAAGGTTGATACTAAAATGGAATATAAATAAAACAAGCAAAAAAGCTAAACAAATAACAGGAGGTTAAGTTGGACAGATTTGTCTTTTCATCCATTATTTTGACAATGAGCAAAAATTTACAAAGTAAGTATGCTTTAGTGTGAGCATTACCTTTTGTATATATACAGTGTATGTAAATGTTTCAAGAACCTTTTTTAATAGCTTACTTTCATCTCAGCTCTGAATTCCTTTGAGAAGACTTGGTTATCGTCGTAAAATTCGGGACTGATATTTTTGTTTTAATGTAAGGTATCTATGGTATGTCTTCTTCGTCTACTAGACCGCTACGGACTAGCCAGGGGGATAGCAGGTACTCGGGACACTAAGCTTTTGGAGGCTAAATAGGGAAAATTTATTTTTGGAATTTATGACACACTTGAGTCTTTTTTTCTATTTTTTAGATTTGATGTAGCACTTGGGTTAGGGACGTTTACAAAGGATACTGCTAAGGAAATATTTTAAAAAGGGAAAGTAATGGTTAAAATCCGTGTTATTTTCAGTTCGTGCGCTGTCCTTAGTCATCAAACTTTTCGGTAATATTTCATAAATCTACAGAGGAAAAATGTATTAAAACTTTCGCAAGTTTGAAGCAATTAAATTACATTCTATGGCTTAAAAACCGTATTCAGTTAATTACTAAGCTTTATTTAATTGTGATACAAAGAGACTCGAACTCACCAGTCACGGTTTGTGAGACCAACTTACAAATCATTACACGATGCAAGGTGTTAAAATGTGTTTGATTAATTCTGTGGCGGGAGAAGTCCAGTAGACTTCTTTAAGGACCATAGAGGGCACAAAACACCTGGTTAGGAATGATGCATATCAATTTGTGTAGGTGGAGTTGCTTATCCCAACACACACACACACACACACACACACATATATATATATATATACCTACCCCTTTGCACTTGTCGGATATGACACAAGGTCAATTTTAAGCATAGTTTAACTGTTTGGAATTCAGTGTTTTCTTTCTCCAAGACTGGTTGCCAAGGTTGAAGAGCTCAGTCTACCCTACTATTTACCCATCGCTGGGGGTAGAATAATTTGATACACACCATTCCCAATAGTATTAACACTATGTGAAAAGCAAACAGTCTCGTCAAGGATTTGAACTCGAGTCATCATGTCCATTTTCAACGACGGCAATCATTATAAAACGAACGCCTCCACACACACACACACACACACACACACATACACATACACATTGCAGTTCTTCTATATTTATACACATATATAGATAGATGGGTAGATATATAGAGAGAAGAACTGCAAATAAGTTCTTGAATAAAAAGAGTGCTTGATACTATTATGTCAAAGCAGGTATGAATAGTAGATTTATGGGGATTATAAATCCATTACTTAAGTTTCATGTGAGTTTTAATCTTCAGATGTGAGTGTGATAAAAGTGGCCAGTCAAGTGTCTCTATAGTGTTAGGTGATAAAAGGTTAGTTCTCGAGACATGTACATGTGTCATTCAAATTATTTTGTCTCTCTTTGGAATGTCACATGTACTAACACTTAATCACATTTCTTCGTGTAAATGTCTCGTGAACCAAAATCTTATCACGCGACCATAACTCACGCTATACGGACGCTTGACAAGCCAATTTTATCACAATCTCGTCTGAAGATTGTGTAAGACGCATGAAACTTGATGAGGCTTCAGTTACGGAAATCTGGGAAGTGTGAAGTATTCCTTCATTGCCATTACTCCCAGGTCGACTGTGACACTGAGTAGTAGTATCTGTTAGGGTTCTATTTGTGGGTCAAATAGACCTGTTTAAAAATGATTCGTATTCGATAGAATCAAGTACAAAAAAAAACTCTTAAGAAACAACGACACCAAAAGTGTAAATATGAACGTTCAATGAACACAATTCCCTAACTATTTGGCAAAGAATAACCATTGATAGACTGACATACCATTAAGATCAGTTAATTATCATTATTAGTTAGATATACTTGAAACTATGAATTAACATTATTTGTATTAAGAATTGTTAATTGATTATAAATTTTTAATTATTAAGAATTAATTTGATTTCCAGAAGTAGTTACTAGAAAACATGTAATTGCTTATTTTAAAAAAGACAAACTTTGTCGTTAAATAATCCATAAAACCAAACAACCAATCAATTAAATAAAAATCAAAACAACGAAATAGCCTATTTTTGTCGTTCTCAACAAGTCAACTATGTTGTGCGACTCGGTTGGTTAGATAGCTAGTTTAGCAAACCTTCACGAGTGAATTCGAGTCTCATTGAGTGTCCCATTCACGTGGCCTTTTGTCACATCAAAGTAAAATGATTTGTAAATTACAAGTCGACTATGTTCTGTTTAAATGCATATATATTCCTTTCTGTCTTTTCCTCAGAGCCGTGTGCTCAATTGTAATTGCAACCATACATAATATTTTCAATGACATCGACTAAACCCTCGTATTATTGTTACAAAGGAACTTCTTATTACCTTGTAATGAAATCATTTAACATGACCGTTATATATATATACACACACACACACACACATATATATATATATATACACACACACACACATATATATATAAATATATATATATATATATAAACAAACCTGGCTAAAATTATCGAATTAGCATACTTCTCTTTATTTTGCAGTAAATAAACTAATAACAGATAAGACAGAAAACATTGGTTTTAATAATCGATCATTTTAGCTTCATAAAACATAACTTAAACAATATAGATTCTGCCCAGTCAGCTGGGGTTGTAGAATACGTCAAAGGCATCTCAGCAGAAGGTCAAGACCTCCTCCCACAACCAGTGTCCTTAATATCTCACAAAACAATCTGATTATGAGGCTCCAGTCATGGAGCTCTGGGGAATATGGAGTACCCCCTCCATTGCTATTGCTCCCCGATCCACTTTGACCCGAGGGTCATATCAATGGGTCGAATAAGGCTGTTCAACATTTAAATAAATGAGGTTAAATTAAATTGTTTGAAACAGGACTGTTTGAATACATAGCAATACTTGAAAACATTTCACTGCGTGCAAATGAATGAATCGTGTTGAATAGAATAATTAGTGTTAAATAGCAATACTTGTAACCACATCATTGTCTGCGAAGAAAATGATTAACACTGAATAGAATTATTAGTGTTAGATAGCAATAATTGAAACCGTTTAACTGTGAAGAAATCATATCAATATGAATGTTCAAACAATTTAGCTTTAAATCATTTAAAAATAAAATTAACTACAAACTATTCCCTTACAAATCATATATGTATATCTATTTAATTGTGTGCGAAGAAACGACTGATGTTAAAATGTTACAGTTACATAGCAATACTTGAAAACATTTAACTTTGCGCAATCAAATGATTATTGATAAATAGAATTACTCGTGTTAGATACAAATACCTGAAACTATTACACTGTGTTCAAATAAAATGAGCTCAGGCTTGTTTAAAAATGTTATCAACAAACTATTCACTTACAAACCATATATGCTTAATATATATATATATATATATATATATATATATATATATATATATATATATATAAAAAGAGAATATAGAATTAAATGAGCCCCAAAGTTAATATGCCATAAAACCCAACCAAACCAAATCCTATATATTTGATATATATGTATAAAGAGGATTTGGCATTAGATTACCTACAATGGTTGATATGCAATAAACCCCAACCAAACCAAATCACATATATTTAATATATTTGTATAAAGAGGATTTGGCATTAAATTACCTACAATGGTTGATATGCCACAAAACCAAAACAAATCATACATATTTGATATATAAGTATAAAGCGGATTTGGCATTAAATAAATTCCAAGCGTCGATATGCCATAAAACCAAACTAAAAAAAAATGAATCTAGATGAAATCATTTGAACTAATGGTATCTTTCCAAGTCGTAAATATGATAGAATAATTCAATATTAATTAAGAACTTTTGGGATTCATTGACCAGAAAATTCGAATTAATACTTATTTGTTTCTATTCGAGTTTTTATCGATGATTTAATTCTTTTAGACGAGGACTTCACTAATTCGAACCAAAATTGTTTAATGGTTTCACCTTTCCCGAATGGCAGTTAATAGATCTTCTTTGGTGGGTAGAGTTTTTTCATGGACTTATTCGCCAATGGCCTGGGAGACCTGGATTCAATCCCAGGTCACGTCATACCAAAGACTTTAAAAATGGTATTAGATACCTCTTTGCTTAGCACTCAGCAGTATAAGATACGTATCAAGGGTAAAGTGGAGCAATCCAGGAAAGGAATCCCACCCTCCACTACACCTTGGTGTAGTAGCTATTGAAAAGGGAGCCTTCTGGTCGCCTACGGTCGCCAACATTACTTTACTTTTATTTTTAAATGATTTACAGACTAAATTTTCAGTTGGATTTAAATCCGGAATGTTCAGGGATAAAAAAAAATGTGTCTAGCGTCCTCTCTGTTATTAGTTTACTTACTGATAAATAAAAACCCAAGATGAACATCATCTTAGGTGGGTAATTCTATAATTTTTGCCAGGAGAAGTACACCCACACACTCTTAGGGAGAGGAAGAAGTTTTGCAATGTTTTGGTACGTGCCAGTTTTTAGCGAGTATATCATGCGATCGAAGCAGTTCAAGCCGTGCAGAGTACCTGCTGTGATTGGTAGCATGTTGGTAGATGGTGTGCTAACACGTTGTGTATTGCTTCACTCCGTATGTGATTTAAAAGTCACACAGAATAATGTACAAAGAGGTTTATTTCGGGAACTTAGGTTTTTTGAGTTTGAACAGTGCCAGAGCGTTACGGAAGCATTTAAAATCATCTATTGTGTGAAAACTAAAGGCGCAGTTGATCATAGTACAGTACCAGAAAGTTCAAGAATTTTCGCTAGGGTTGCGAGAAACTCGATGATTAGTCACGGTCAGGTTGATCTAAAACCGTAGGTTCCTTGACCGTGCTCCAAGCTATAGAGGCAAATCCGAGCTCACCTGATACTCTCCTAGCAGCACTCGAAGAATATCTTGTAGATTCGGCTTCTCACAGTCCAGTGTGGATCGTCACCTTCACAACCGTATTCGAAGAAACAGAATTGTAGCATACGTTTTTACCCCTAGTATATATATATATATATATATATATATATATACAATGGGTAAAAACTTTTAAATAAATAAACTTTTAACATATATATATATATATATATATATATATATATATATATATATATATATATACGAAATCGTATTTTACGTTATATATAAGTAGATTTTATACTGCAGTTTGAAAGTAAGTATGGAAGGTCTAAAAGAAAAAAAATGAATCTCCTATCTTGTTCTGATATTTTTCGATTCTGCAATAGGAAATTTTGAATCTTCTTCCGCCCAGCGAAGCCAGAGTAAAACTTGAAATCAACTCTAAGTTTTATAAAGCTGCTTCATATCTCTGGAGAATTTTTCCTTTATCGAACAGACAGACCGTCATATCATTGAGAAAGTAGTACGTCAGAAGATTGTAATTATGTACTCGCTATTGGCATTTTTCGGGGCAGAGGGGGCAACTCGAAGAATAATTAGGCACTCCTATTTTACCAAGAAAGTCCAAATGAAAGCAGAAACGTAGAAGCGGAAGTACTAAATTGCTTCCTTTTTAATTCACCTTTTCTGTGTATAGAGATTGATTGATTGAAGATGATCGTTCTGGGCTGGCAGCAACTTTAAAAGAAGCAGAATATGATTACATTGGCCTGTGGCACCCTCCAGGCGCCACGCTGGTCGGTCATTTTCTTTGATAAAGAGATGACCGCTTCATTGCATGCAGTACGTTTGGTCAAATCTAAGAAAAAGAAAAAAACATGTTCATATGTATGTACGCTCTGGAAGTGATGAAAAGAACCGTAAGATGAAAACATGGAGACAAAAGCCAAGAAGTAATGAAGGGAGATATGGAGATAAAGAATGAGGAATGATGAATTCGTATCTATGTGACCAGAGGAGAAAAAAAAAACGCCATAGTACGCCTATATAATGGCGTAGGGAAAAATAAGAAAATATAAACAGAATGTCAGTACAATTCTTGTCATGAATATTTGAACAAACATATTTTGTCTTTATTGGGAATCCTATTTGAGATGAGGCTTCTTAATCTGAGTATTAATTTTATTGCGGACTTTCGTCCTCATCTTGGTAGTTTTTTTGTTGTTTTTCTCACTACGTTGCGTGGTACGATTGACAATAACTATGGAAGGCAGTAATTACTGGGGATACGGTTACAAGACTCAGTATTCCTATCCGAGGTCGCGGTTAATCCCCTGAAGACGGCCAGAGGTGAAATTTGGCCGAAACGTAGTGAGAAAAACAACAAAAAAACTACCAAAATGAGGACAAAAGTCCGCAATAGAATTAATACTCAAACGTATTTGCTTCTAATTGCTTCATTTTCAGAGCTGGGTTGGGTTGGGTTGGGTTGGGTTTGGGTTTTATGGCATATCAAACATTGTTGGTTATTTAATGCCAAATCCTAGTTATACATATTGTTATGACCGGTTATTAAGGGTCAATAAATAAATAACTCCACATGGAGATATGAGTGCCACACAAATGTGTCCAAGTCTCTGAGGAGGGATCTCCTTGGTTCTACGTACACGAAGACAGGCAATGTGCTTACTACAGCTGCTACTGCTACTCTCTCTCGCTCTACCAGCTTAGTTCTTGATTAATATACCTTTGGGTAAGTCCATTATTTTGGTCATAGGTGAGTCACCTACAACACATATAAACTAAATATATGATTTATAAATACATTTTGTAGATACACAAAGTTAAATGATCAAATAGTTTTATTTCTGACATTTCAATTTAGCATAAGTCAACAAAGTTAAATGGTTCCAAGTATTGCTATGTATCACTAACAATTCAATTGTGTGCAAATTATTTGTATTTTATAGGAATACTTGATATCAACTGCGTAAAAATTAATTTTATTAGATAGAAATACTTGATACCATCTCGGCGTTAAATAAACCTTGACGAGCTGCCAAACCGGTAAAATCAATTAATTAATCAATCAATCTATCGATCAATCCATCAATTAGATAATCAATCGGAAAAAAAAACAAATAAAGTACGCAGATATAATTGCGTAAGGAAAAAAAGAAAATATAAACTAATAACCAGTTATTTAACTGTCTGCAAACAAATGGTTGATGTTATAATGAATTGTTAGTGTTATATAGCAATACTTGAAAACATTTAATCGTGGACAAAGAAATGTTTAAAATCTTATCTTAAAATTATTCATTGAAAATATAAGGTTTCATTTTTGCAAAAGCTGAATTTGGCGTTAATTAACCCACAATGGTTGATATGCTATAAAATCCAACCAACCAACCAATCTATTGATCAGTAGAGTACTTGTATAGGGTGTCTCAATATAAATGGGATCCATGTGACCGCTAATAACTCTACTAATAATAATTTTGTATTTTTTGTTTTTGTTTCAGATTTGAAGTTAATATACCATAAATCCTCGATCACAAAATGCCTTGGAAAAGAAAGGAAAAAACCGTTTGCGTCATTACTTATTCGGAGACAAAATCATTCAAAACTGTCTCAAAATAAATGCAACCCATTAATATGATAATGATTTATTACTGAGATAAGAAACTCAAAAAACATTGCATATCTTGAGAGCTGATGTAATAACTTTTTAAAAAGACATTGATTTGATGTCTCTAGCTCAAAGGATGCATTTTTTACAGGACGTGTTCCAAATGATCGCCATTGCGCTTGTCTCAGTCATAAATCATTAGCATATTAATGGATTGCATCTAGTTCGAGACACACTGTATTTGAACAAACAGACATTTTTTTTTCTTTTAATTGCTTCTGTTAATAGGTTTCACATATTAAACGACAATAAAAAGAATTAACTATGTTAACTTAAAAATGCTTGGTCAATGTCTCGTGTCAATATCCAATTTCAGCATTTACAGTCACAAGATGGATGCATTCCTGTTGGCAAAACTTCAATTCTAAAATGACCAACATTGGTTTGGTATTTTATAGTAATTAGAAGATTTATTTTCCCCAAAATTCAACGCCAAGTTACTATGTATTTTAGATCGGAAACCATTTATGACTTATACCAAGAAAGAAATCCAGCTGTTTCATTTTCAGAGTTAAAATCGAGATTACACAAGGATCAAATTGCAGCATAAAACGTATTCAGTCATGTTTTAATCAAACTGATCTGTATTCAATAGTCAATCGTATTTGATGTCTATAATTGTCAATTATGTGCCAAGAATAGTTACTTGAAGCTATAATTGTTTATAGAGAGTTATTATTAGTTACTGTTTGCAAACAAAAGATTATTATTAAATAGAAATAGTTAGTTGTCTAAATTTCTGAGACGAAGCTTGATGATTTTTATCATTACGGGTGTTCGGACTATTGTCTTCATCTTTATTGTTATTTCCGCAACGTTTCGTCCGATATGTCTTCCGGGCTTCTTCGGGTGTTTGTCGAACTCGGGAACTTTATAGCAACCCTAGTATATAGTAGTTTGGGCTTATTCTCTGAACTGATTGGTTAATAGACAGGTTGATTTTAACGACTAGTCAGCCCGTCGAGGTTTAATTTATGCCCAGAGGTTCGGAAATCGCCTTCATTATACATTTACATTAATATTTTTGTGAAATTATTTTTTAAGAATTATTTGCACATAGTTATATGATATTAAGTTCCGATCTAATACAAATAATTTTTTATTTAAAATTAAACGAAAAAAATTCAATTTGTAGTTCCATTATAGATTTATTTCAGACCTATGAAATGACCTTCTGGTGGATAAAATACATTTATAAATTTGAACATTATGTAGACAGAAGGTTATTTTATAGACCTGAAATAAATTTATTATGGAACAACAAAATTTATCAGCACGTGAGTTTCGATGTATTTTTAATCTGAAATTAATTATACATTCGAAAGCCGTTGATATTGAGCACTCAACTGGATATTCCTATCCTCCTTGGATTATTTCTTAATAGTCTTATCCTTAGACTATTTTCCTCGGATTATATATATATATATCAGCATGTCGTGGCGCTAGGACGGATATCCCTGACTCTCTCTCGCCACTTCTCTCTATCATTCATCGCCTCTGGCAGGTCTTCAGAGCTGCATCCCGTATCCTCACATATGTATGTATGTTCGAGTTGGTCGTCCTGCTTTTGCTCGGCCATCTTGCCTCGTTTTTTTGTTGTTTGGGGGACTTTTAAACTTGGAGTGCATTGTAATTTATTCATTTATATATATATATATATATTACTAAGCATAACATAGCATATCATAAAGAAGCAAGTGCTGAACACACAGTAAGGATCGAAATCACAAAATTAGATATGGACTACTAGTGTAGTTTGTTAGCCACTATTCTCCGCTGGATGTCCTACATTTGGATATTATCAGCTTATGTTCAAGCAGGAAGTCTGCCTCGGCGAGCGTTCTAATATTCAACGACTGCTGTTGTCTCTTGTATCAAGTGTAATCAATAATATCAACTTGATGTGGATTATAAAATTAAGTGTGAAAAATACTGAAACCGTTTTCTTTTGTTTCCCTAGATCTACTGCGATATCATATCATAGACGATAAGTTGGGCTGTAATAATATCTTTCACATAAATTACTGAATAAACGAAGCGCGGTAAAATAGCCTTTCCGTTGTTTGTGGAGCTACGTTTGCGGAAGAAATGCGAGGTTTTTCATTTCAAATTTAGACGTATCTTATGTATCCATTTGCTGATAGGAAATTCAAGGTTGCTTCTAGCACTTCTAGTTAAGTCTGATAAAACCGTTACCCGTGTATAGGTCGATTTCTGAGTTTAGTCCTAAAATCTAACCAGAAAAAATCGAAGAACATACCCGACGAACACTTTAAGGATGTACATTTTCTACCCGTATCCCTTTTGTTGAAAAAGTAATATTTAAAAGATATCATAAATGCGGATCGATTGATTGATTGATTTTAACGGCATGAGAATCTATTGATTGATTAATTAATTTTAATAGCACGTCGACCCGTCAATGGTTATTTTATGCCTGGAGGTTAGGGAATCACGTTCATTTTAGATTCATATTCATATTTTTGGTGTTGTTTTTAAAAGCTTGTTTTCTTTTGCTCACGGTCCTATTGAAAGGAACAATTTCTAAACATCTAATTGACCCATACAATGGATCCAAACAGGTACTACCACTCCAAGTCAGAGTGGACCTGGGAGTATGAAGAGATAGTTCACACTCCTCAGATTTCCAGAACAGGAGCCTAACCATTAGATACAGTTTTGTGTGACACCAAGGATACTTCTTTTTGTGGGGAGTTCTCACTCCTCTGCAGTCAGTGTATTTAAACACCCACCGATAGAATAGTTTCGATAAACGGAGGCTATCTTTATACTTAATGTTGAAGAATTAATATTTGGAAGATCGTCGAAGTGTACGATTTTCGGTAAATAATCCTTCTTATGAGTACAGAGTATCGTCAGGTCATGTTGATGGAAGTAAATGTCAGTCAAAAATTTAATGGCAATGAGACAAATACGACAGATCAAATTATTCGTAGAATCTAATTCTGCATCGGACTCAGTTACTATAAAAAGCCATTGAAAATAAAAGTAAAAGTAGACTTGACGACGTTAGTCCAGGGTGACCCGAAAGCTCCCTTTTCAATAGCTACTACACCGAGGTGTAGGGAAGGGCGCTACTCCTTTCCATGGATTGGTCCCACTTTACACTTGATCCTCACCTTATAATGCTGAGCAAGGCGACATCAGGTACCATTTTTTGAGTCTTTGGTATGACTCAACCTGGAATTGAACCCCGGTCTCCCGGACCATTGGCGAACACTCTACTATTGTCGTAAATATTGTGAAACCAGGTGGAAATGGTAAAGAAAAGAATCTTTGAATATTAATAACACATTTCGAAATTTTACGTCAAATTGTAAATAAAAAAACAAAACACGAGAAAAAGAGATATTTTAAGAAAGAAAGAAAGAAAGAAGAAGAAAGAAAGAAAGAAAGAAAATCTTTCAAAAGTCGGAAAGATAATTGTCAAAGAAATAAAAAGAATAAATAAAAAAGGGAAAAAAATAGAGGAAAACAAATTCTATGTTTTTGTGCCTCCTTGTTTTCCTGTTGTTTTCTTCTTTGTTGACAAAGAGAAACGACAAAAAGGAAAAACCCTACAGAAAGGAATTTTATTTTATTCTTTCTTTTCTTTCTTTCTTTCTTTCGTCCGTTTGGTCTTTCTTTCTTTCTTTTTTGTTTCTTTCTTTGATGAAAAAAAAAAAGAATTGTAAAAGAAAGCACAAAGTAAAAAGAATGCCAGAAACTTGTGAATTGAGTAGAAATGATTCTTGGTTCCATTTGAACTTGTTTGATTATCAAATCTAATCCATAAAGAAAGCAAGATGCCGTAGCGTCTGTATCGCGGTAAATTCTGTGAATCTCGTCATCCAAAATAAACCTTTTGTTATTATTATTATTATTATTATTATTATTAGTTTAACCGGAAACAGACAGAAAAGGATTAGTTGAGTGTGCTCTTAGAGAATAAGCTCTTCGTAGGTAAATGCCATTTGCCTGTTAATAAGTCAACATTGGACAGACGCCCAATGTCCAGGGTTGATCTGACCACATCAGAACAATGACCTTCTCGAAAGCATTATTTGATCTCTGTATTAAAAGATTAGCTATGTTTCAATTCGGCACCTGAAAACGGTTTTAAATGCTGATTCTTATGGCAGGTAATCTCACCACATTTGAGAATCTGGCACAAGTTAGTCTTTCATCTTTCTAACAGTACGTTTGCACACTTATGAAATTTGCAAGATTTACACGCTATAAATCTCTCTGAATATACAACGAGAGTACAGAGGAAGATAGTCGTGTTATCTCTAAATAATTAAAAAAAAAACAAGACGTACAACTTTATTTTATTGTCGGAGCAAAATTAAATGGAAAAGATAATACATAAAGAAATGAGATTCAGATTGAATAAAGTTGTATATGTAGAAAGATCCTTTAGGGTAGATATATATGTGTGACGCTTCTAAAAGCTATAAGAGTTTGTGAGACATTTACATTCTAAAGAAGAGTCCCTTTAGTTGTTGGTTGTGTGGAATTATAGATATGATTGCATGCATGGAAGTAACCTTAAGACATTGTATGATGTAAACTCTTTTGTATTGCGAATACACATATGCAAGTAAGTAAAGTTGGCGACCGTAGTCGAGGGCGACCAGGAGGCTCCCTTTTCAATAGCTACTACACTGAGGTGTTGGGGAGGGCGCTACTCCTTTACCTGGATTTCTCCACTTTACCCTTGATACGTACCTTATATCGCTGAGTGTTAAGCAAGGAGGTATCAAGTACCATTTTTAAAGTCTTTGGTATGACGCGACCTGGGATTGAACCCAGGTCTCCCGGACCATTGGCGAACACTCTACCCACGAGGACAATGACTCATTGATATATATATATATATATATATATATATACACATAAATAGTTGGTAAAAAGTAAAGTTGGGCGATCTAAAGGGGCTTTTTTCAATAGCTACTTGACTGAGGTGTCGGAGAAGGCGCTATTTCTTTCCCTACATTGTCCCACTTCACCCTTGATCTGTACCTGATAATGGTGAGTGTTAAGGAAGGCAGAATCAAGTGCCATATTTTGAGCCTTTGGCATGACACGACCTGGGATTGAACCCCGGTCTCGGGGGCCAAATACATATAAACACATATATAAATACATATATATATATATATACAAACACGAACAGGTACATACATATACGCACATGAATACATGCATATAAATGTATATATACATATAGAAAAATATATAAATATATATATATATATATATATATATATATATATATATATATATATATAAATATTTATATATATATACACGCCTACATATTAATAAATATGCATACATATGCACAAACGTTTAGACGCATGCACGGTAACACACCCGCGTGCGCACGCTCACACATAATTTGTTCGTACTTTGTGCCGGGTGTACAGGTCATAATTATTCAAAAAATTGAAATATACTGCTGTGATTGTTCGATTCGTTTCCGTGTATTAAAAAGGCTTCCTTTTCTGCATGTGTGTGTGTGTGTGTGTGTGTGCATATATATATATATATATATGTATATATATATATATATTTGGTCCGATGATCACGTGGGCGAGAAACTGACAATCTGCAGACGCCGGTGACTATATGTTCACGCTATCATAACTAATATATATATATATATGCTCTCTCACTGATTCTGTGCACTCTTTATTTATAAATATAGCCAACTATAGTATTAATATTAAATATATATATATATATATATAAGTGTGTGAGTGTGTGTGTGTGTATTTGTGTGCATGGGTAAGTGTGTGTGTGTGTGTGTTTACCAACCCATCTGCACTAGCAGGAAGTGACGCAAGGTCAGTTTTTTTAATGAAGTTTAACAGGATTGAATTCAGAGTTTTCCTTCTCCAAGACTGTTTGCCATACCTAGGTTAAAAAGCCCTGTCTATCCTACTATTTACCCATCACTGGAAGGAGAACAAGGGGATTCATACATTTATTAAATATAAACAGCTTCATTCAAGATTTGAACTCTTATCACTCAGTCCATGACCTACGATGATAACCATTACACCACGAGCGCCCCCAATATATATATATATATATATATATATATACTGACAAAAAATAAAATTACATTTTAAATATGTGTTTAAGCTTACTCAAGATAAACCAGAGAGATAGATAGATACGGGTACAAATTCGAAAATAAAGGGTACATAAACAGTACTTATATCCAATGTTAATACGCTGTATATTTTCGTTTGGGCATTAAAATAAGCCCGTACTCTCGCTTACACACAATCGCACAGACGTCAAATGTCATTCTGCGATACATTATTCCATGCCTTATCCAAGAGTTTAAACTCGCTTACTGTAATATCATAGCAACTGCGCCCCAGGAACTCACCCTCAGCAATTATATATGACTTTTTAAGAATACAAACCACTGATTAGCAATGAAAGAATATAAAGTGTGGCATAGTGGCTCGTACCACGTGACTTCCGGTATCGCAAAGGTATAAAAGACGTCGTGCTTCTTAAGCACGAGTGTTCTGCAAGATCTCGGTCAGTAGTAAGGCCAACTACGGACGTAACACTCACAGCCCGAGATTTATGATATTTGTTGGACTGTACCACTTCAACTAATAAATAATTAACTCTTTATATCACTGTATATCTTTTCCTTACCACGATACAACACTAAGTGAAGTTGGCGACCTTAGTCTAGGGTGACCCGAAGGCCCCTTTTCAATAGCTACTACACCGAAGTGTAGGGGAGGGCGCTACTCCATTCCCAGGATTACTCCATTTTACCCTTGATCCTCACTTTATAATGCTGTGCTAAGCAAAGCGGCATCAAGTACCATTTTTGAGTCTTTGGTTTGACTTGTCCAGGGATTGAACCCCGGTCTCCCGGACCATTGGCGAACACCCTACTCATTAGGCCCATGAGCCGGTATTACACTTGTTTTATTCAGCTTAGATTAGAACTGTACAAGGTCAAATGTGTTTAAGTTGGAGAGGGAAATGCCATTACACAAATTTTTGCAAGAGCCTATTTTATCTACATACAAGTATTCCAAATTCTAGGATTTACATGGGCTGGAAAACCAATTTTTGACAATGTGTGAAGGAAATGCGTAGCTGACTTAACGACTGGTGTAATGGTATGCGAGCTCAGCTAGTTGACCATTTTCATCATCATCAAGTCGCGCTGCTAACACTGATTTCCTTGACTCTTTCTCTCTCTCTCTCTCTCTCTCCATCCATCCCTATCACCCATCGCTCCCGGTAGGTTTTCCAAACTACATCCTGTGTCGGCACAGCGCTGACATAGATAGGTTCTTGTTGGTCGGCTAACACTGGCGGGTCCATGTGTAGAAGTCCACTGAAGAACGTCATTTACGTGTTGGATGGTTTTAGAGATGGGAAGTAACTGGCCGTACAGCTGTTGTTTCGTTGGTTGTTGCTTTCAGGATTTAATATAGCTGGTAGCATTCTTGTGCAGTTTTCGTCTAGTTTCTTCTCTATGCGTTTTATCAGCGTTCATGTGGTGCATCTATACAGTAGTATTGACACAACCGCTGCTTGGAAGAAATCCCGTTTTATTTTATCGCAGAGATCAGACTTCCATATGGTCGATAGCCTATCTCTAGCAGTTCGCGCCTTCACTTGGCGCATATTGACATCACTTTCAGTAAATGAGACAATTCTGCTGAGTTACATGAACTTAGCAACTAATTTTAGAGGATCGTCATTTCGAGTAGATATGGCTCTTATTGTTTAAAAACATCTACTCCGTTTTGTTTGCGTTCACGTTGAGACCAATGCCACCTGCTGCTTTCTCCAGGCTATACAGTAGGGATTCGTCTTAGGCAGGTGTATTTGAAAGAAGCACAAGATCATCTGCGTAGTCTAGTATGTTAAAGTTTCTGCAGGATATCGTTTGTTTATGCCTTTTATAGCGTAAAGCCATTTTCTTTTATTAAATCTATCGACTTTGGAAGTACGTAATCTAGGCAAATTATGAACAGATATAGTGCTTATGTATTTCCTTGCAGAACTCCAGCAACAATGTCGAAGTCTGTGTCTCCATCCGGTGAGCAGACTTTGACTTTTGTGTTTCTATAGAACATGAGTTTGTGTAAAAATATCTCGAGGCAACTCTATTGTTTGTAGATTTCTCCAAGGCATTTGATTACATACAATGAGAGAAGATAGAGCAAATGCTTCGAGCTTCTGGTCACCCCAAAGAAACTGTTACAGCCATAATGATGATCTATACAAAACATGAAAGTCAAGGTTCGGATGGTGACACTGACTTCTTTGATATTGTCACTGGAGTTCTGCAAGGAGATACAGAGAGTCTCAATATACAGGGTGGAACGATAAAATTGTCGCCTTAGAAAAGACGACATGATTCCATTTCCGTTTAATGAAAACCGGTTTTCTTTGTTTGTTTCAGACCATCTACTAGTTGGCCAGTTGTGTACAAATCCCAAGAGCGATAGGAGCCTTCTATCATGTCTGAAAGTGACACAATATTCAACGAGCGAGATCGGAGATGCGCCCCTGTACATATCATTCTCTCTACTGAGCCAAGTTATGACAACAAGACCATTGACAGCACCCTCAAAATGCAAATCTGGATTGCCACGAATAACAGGGACGTGTCCAGGCTGATGAAAACAAAGTTTCCGGCTACGGTTAGGGTCTTTGGTGTGGTTTCAAGTGAGGGCCACATCATGCCACCTCACATCTTCGAAGTCGGCTTGAAAGTCAACACCAAAGTGTACCTGGATGTGCTGAAGAGTGTGGTGATCCCCTGCTGCAATCAGGTAACCGGTGGCAGACCCTGGGTGTGGCAGCAGGACTCGGCGCCGGCCCACAAGTCCAAAGAGACCCAGGCTTGGATTTTTGTACCCTTCTCTCACTGGACCCCTCCTCCCCCGACCTGAACCCGCTGGCCTACTTCGTTTGGTCATACGTTGAGAACATCACCAACATGACCTCCCACAACACCAAAGCCAGCCTGATCGCCGCCATCCGCCGGGTATTCGCTGTGCTCCCGCTGGCGCTTGTGCTCCCAGTTCCGGATCCGTATCGAGGCGGTGATTGAGGATGAAAGCGGCTACATTGAATAGATGTCAGCCCTACTACATAATCAAGTTAGCTGAATTGATTTTTTTCAATAAAAGTTTTAAAATAAAGCTGTAGTGTTGTTTTCTTTAGGACGACAATTTTATCGTTCCACCCTGTACATGGGACCCAGGTGACTGCTAATAACTCTACTAATAATAATGTTGTATGTTTTTTGTTTCAGATTTGAAAATAGTATACTATAACAACTATTAATCCTCCATCTCAATGCCTTGGACAAGAGCGGAAAAATATTCTGCGTCACTACAAAATCATTTAAAACTGTCTCAAAATAGATGCAACCCATTAATATGATAATGATTTATTACTGAGACAAGAAACTCAAAAAACATTGAGACATAACCATGATTAAAAAAACAAAGGATGCATTTTTTACAGGACATGTTCCAAATGACTGCCATTGCGCTTGTAATAAATCATTATCATATTAATGGGTTGAATTTAGTTTGATACACCCTATATGTTAGTCTCCTGTATCTCAAGGTTTCTTGCAAAACTCATGCAATCATTGTAACAGACAACTGCTTGAACAACGAAACAAAACAGCCCTCTATAACAGTGATTCTCAAACTTTTTGGTGACCCCTCTCTATTTCAGCGTCCATCTTGTGGATACGTACATGAATAAAAATGAAATCTATTAAAAATATTTCATGAAAACCCCATCAATTGTTTGCACTGAGTAACAACATTTAGTGAGAGGGGTGGGCTCGTCTTGCTCGAAACAAATTGTCAATTCTTGGTGATATTTTGACAAAGATGCTCGCACTTCACTTTGCACAAGTTCACATCTTTATTTGGTCATCATATTAATAACTGATGAAAATATTGTTTCATATAAATATGTTGATGCAAAAGGTAGCAGCATTTTGACTGCCTTTAAATCAACAATGTATACTCCAAAGTCACGCAAAGCCTAAATTTTGGGAGTGGTCGCTGTTTAAACTGAATTTTCAGAGGTGTGTAATAGTATCTAGAAATACAAATTTACCGTTCTATCTTTAATCAGTAAATATAAATTTTCAAGTTACCCTTGCTGCGTCTCTGGACCGCAGCTATTGACGTTGCGAACACTCTGTATTCCTCGAATCACAGTTTGAAAATCATTCTCTATAGCATCATTTTGTTCAATCATTTGGTAAGTTTATCCAGAAGACCATGTTTACAGTATACTCTATGAGGATCGAGTTCACTGTAGCGTAATGGTCTGCCACACCCCAAGTCATTTAAAGAAACTATAAAATACAATAGCGTCCGTCTTTCGAGATTATTTCCAGATTACAAACCAACTTTACAATTTAGCGAAGAACATAAAAACGACATTAAAATGAAGTCAGCTGATATTGTGTTCCAATTGGTTAGACTCGTTGCCCTGAATAGAACTTTTTGTTTTAGATGTGAACAAAAATTATTTTGCAGTTGCAAAATCCATGATACAACAAAACGTTTACGGAAGCCCGTAACGATTTGCCGGGACAATAATTGTGGCGTGAGAAACGCTTTCTTTAAACCTCCATACCCAACGCTGTTTACTGAATTTTCTTTCTCTATTGTCACTCACCCCATTCGGTTTACCGGGATCCACCTGGTGTTCGCGTCGGGTGGGTATTATTAAGTTAACTGCTTTGTCCTAGGAGGCCTTCGTCCTGGCAATACCTGCTTTGCAGGACTGGGTTCATCGCTTGGCGCCTGAAGCGCCCCCAAAATGAGGAATGCCAGCAGGATTAAGCTTTTTTTTTTGTGACAGCACACATGAATCTCGATTTATGCGTTGTCTTCCCGCTATAAAATGACCTTGTGTCAAATCCAGGTGAGAGATTGGATAAATATCAAACTTTATTGTCACTATGGCATTACAGGGTCTCGACAAAAGTCGGCAGATACAAAAACAAGAGGAGGTGATGACGACGAACTCATACAAGGAAAAAAGAAAAAAGCCAGACACTTTATTATTAATATTTCAACTTAACGTTGGATTGGTCACAAAGACAAATAGAAGCGAAATGGTATTATTGAGTCGATGAAGAAACTTCTAAATCATAGCCTACCCCCCCCAATGGGGTGATGGTTTCACTAGTCCTGAAACTTAAGACATTCCTTGTCTCTGTCGGTTAGTAAGTAACTGACTGATTCTTTTCAAAAATCCCTAACTCTCATGTGTAACTGTTTCTCGCATCTACCACGAGAATTCTTATGATTGATCTTTTGTTGACGGTCACAGAGCTGAGCACCAGAGTCACCTGTAGCGGGAGGTGGCCACTACTTTAGATCAATTCATGGAGCTCCTTAACTGAGGTTAACAAAAACAGGGAGAGTTGTAGTCGGGTTATAGAATTGTCCAAATCTCCGTTGTAGAAATAGCTTACTTTAAAACTTCGAAAAGTCAACATTCTAAATTTCTTCTTTTTTTCTAACCTGGGGTCGAACACCGACCGCTGGCACCAATATAAAGTGTGCAGCTATATCGGCCACAAATCAGACTTTCTCTCTTGCAGCCACTGAGTTAATCTTTTATGATGTAATTCCAGTTTCGTTTTATGTCGTGGCAAAGGCACATATGTACCCACAACCTTGGAACGTACTATTTTTATGTGTTATTGATTTAATAGCACGGCACATTCGACGCTGTTCTGGTCTGGTTAAGCTGAAATCACCGTGCGTGTGTGCACGTATGTGTGTGAGTGTATATGTGTGTTCTTTTGCTCGTGTGTGAGGGTGTGTGTGCTTGTATCAGAGGATTTACGTGTATGTACACGAGCTTTGCTGTGTACATGAGTGTTTTTGCGTGTGTGATTGCCGCTGCGTGTGTCTGCGTGTGCATGGGATGCGTGTGTGTGTATTAGACATCTAGTAACACAGTGGGGGAATCGATAAGTCCATATCCTAATATACATGACTGCACTTACATCAGTTTACGCCATATGGAATAGTGAATATTGCAAAATCAAACTTTTTATTCGGTTTCTTCATTATATATATATATATATATTTATATATATCCTAACTTAGATATATACGCTCTGTCAATGATGTTGAGTACTCTTTATTTCTAAATATTGCAAACTATACAATCAATCAATCAATCAATCTATATATATATATATATACCAAAGACTCAAAAAATGGCACTTGATGTCTCCTTGCTTAACACTCAGAATTATAAGGTACAGATGAAGTGTAAGTGGAGCAATCTAGGGAAAGGAATAGCGCCCTCTTTTACACCTCGGTGTACTAGCTATTGAAAAGTGAGTCTTCTGGTTCCCCTCAACTAAACCGGCTAATTTATTTTAAATTATATAAATATATATATATATGTGTGTGTGTGTGTGTGTGTGTGTGTGTGTGTTAGGATACCGTAAACATTAAGTCAACGGCATTTGGTGACAGTTACTTTCTCGCCTATACGATCAACAGACCAAGGGTTCCCTACTTGGTGGTTATCCCTTTTTATATTGTTGTATGAGGCATTCTAGGATGGACGGTCTAGTTTATATAGCGTAGTTACTTGCGTGATTATGAGAATTTTGTAATTTGTTATTTACTCTGTTGTGTTCAATTTATTTGTTTGGTT
Source organism: Sepioteuthis lessoniana (assembly GCA_963585895.1). NCBI lineage: Eukaryota > Metazoa > Mollusca > Cephalopoda > Myopsida > Loliginidae > Sepioteuthis > Sepioteuthis lessoniana. Next base: position 101,741,422 of record OY757917.1, on the reverse strand, counting down.
TTAACGGCACTTCAACCATGGTAGGTTATTTAATGCCATATCCATTCTTATACATATAAACAGTTCTATTTAAAACAATTCAATTTAGCATACAAAAACAGTTCCATTTCAAACAATTCAGTTTAGTATAGGTATAATTTTTTTTTGTTTACACACAGTTAAATGTCAGGACAGTTCTTTTTCAAACAATTCAGTTTTGCATAAATACACAGTTTAGTTCTATTTGACCCATAGATGGGACTCCGGGCCAGAGTGGACCTGGGAGCGACAACAATGAAGGGGTACTCCGCATTCTCAAAGCTCCAGCATTACTGGGACCTCACCATCAGATTGTTTAGTGTCATATCTAGGACACTCACTAGGGGAGTCTTACCTCTCAGAAGAGAAGTAGTCGGTATATTCTACAGCCCCAGCCAACTTAGCAATCAATTCATTAGTGTTTGCATTTATTCACTATATATATATATATATATATATATACTTATATATATGTGTGTGTGTTTGTGTGTGTCTGTTTATATATATATATATATATATTTGTTCAGCAATTTTTGGTCCAAGGTTCGATATAATTTTTAATCCCGTTTGTTACAATAATCAGAGATATGATTTTTTTCAGAGAATCAACTCCCTCCCCGTTACCTGATCTAGTATATGTGAAGGTATTTACCAAGAAATTGCACAACTGCTTTAAGTGTGCTTGTGCACTGAGTAAATGACGGTAGTATATATTTTCTTAACCTCTGCAACGAACAAGATGTGACACAAGGTCAACGTCTAAGCGGAGTTCTGCTGAATTCATAATGTTCCTTCTCTCAGACTGGTTGCCTCACCAAGTCTAAAAAATCCAGTCTCCTCAACTATTTATCCATAGCTCTGAGGAAAACAGATGGATTCATGCCTTTTCCATGGGCATTAGTGTGAAATAAAAGGCAAACAGCTTTGTTCAGGTTTGAACTCGGGTTGCCGATTCCATTTCCTACGATAATAAAATGTACACTAAGCGCGCCTTTCTAATGTATATATAAATGAATTATATTTGCTACTTACGCTAATACTTCCAAAAGATGATGATGAATAAACAGAATGTATACGGGTGGATTTAAGTCCAGGCCCTCCCAACATCCTGAACTCAGATCAACTACTAAAGGACCATTTGCCGTGAATGACAGGACCAAACTTTAATGCAAGGAATGCCCTTCTCAAACATCACAATTCATGTATGCCAGATGGCCACGGACCCTACAATTTGTCCTTTAGTAGGTCTTATTTTGATGGGGAGGGGTTGCTAACATGCTGGTTTGCAACATCGTAGAAAGCGAGTTCGAACTCCATTCGCGCCATTAGGTTTCCTTTCGGACTAATACCTTTAGTAACGATATGAACCCGTTTACCCTCGATGGGTTAAACAATACGACTAGTTCTTCTATAAGGATGGCTTTGGCATTAAATAACCCATGAAGGTTGATATGCCATTGAACAAAGAAACTGAAGCTGTTATTTTTCATCTTTCAGGTGTCTAACAAACCTTCTCTTCAAGTAAGTCACCAACCATATGATACCAATATCACTCTTTTATTTATTGGTTAATTGATTGATTTTAACGGCATGTCAACTTGTCTAGGATTATTTTATGCTTACAGGTTAGGGAATCACATTCATTGTTAGCTCAAATTTATGTATTTTTGTATAGTTGTTTCTTAAGTTCGGTTTTTTTTTTTTTTTTTTGCAGACGTCTCTATCAAATATGAACGATTTTAAATATATCTTTTTGGCCCATAAATGGAACCGTAGCATTTACAACCCCCCAGGTCAGAGTGAACCTGACAGTAAAAGCAATGAAAGGGTACTCCCCACCACCTCAAGCTCTAGCGCGAGCTTCACAATTAGATGCAGTTTAGTGTCATACCCAGGACGTCTCTTTTTTTCGTATGGGGCCTTACCCGTCTGCAGCGGGGGATACATTAAGCGTATTATAAGCCCCAATTAAAGGGCCCAGTATTCTTCAAGTGACCTGACCTTTATTAGGATTGTACCTATTTGTAAACTTCAATTCAATAAACAGAACGACAGTCTTACATTTATTTCAACTTAATTTTTGGCGTCAGAAAGAACAGTCTCTTTGGGGCATGATAACCTATGAATAGACGTGTGTCTTGTAACCGCCGGACTGAAAGGAGTAGTCTAGACTTACTAACTTCTATGACAATAATTCATGCGCTTAATAAAAAAAAAAGATCTACGAGAGAAGTCTATAATTTATACTAATAAGTAGAGAATTTATCATTACCATATTCAAAGAATTGAATACACTCACAGAACTCTGAATCATTCAATAAATGTCACACACACACACACACACACACACACACACACACATATATATATATATATATATATATATATATAAATTGCTCTTGCACGTGTTTCTAGCTTCTTGCTGTCGTCAGAGAGCCTTTAATGATTTTGGCGGTATCCTTTTTGGTTTATATAGTGGGGACCGCTTTGATGGAGTTGCCTGTCCTTTTCAATTCTGTGAGAGATTTTAGTTTCTGCAGGTGTTGGTTCTGTCTTTCTGTTTTTTTCTTTTCTTTTTCTTTTTCCTTTTACAAGAGTGTGTTCTGTGTGATTTCTGAGTGTACTTCTCTTACCCTTTGATATTTGATATACAATAAGGTTTATTAGCTGTCTACTCTGAGTCATTGTGTGTGTATGTATGTGTGTGTATGTGTGTTGGGCAATTTTTTCTTTGTATGTGTATAGTTTAGTTCTGTTTAATTTTGTGTTTTAAAGCTTAACGGCCTTCTATTTTCTTCTCTCTGAGTTTATATGTGTATGTGTATGAGTGTGTGTTCGTTTTTGTCTCTGTGTATATAGTTCATATACTATAAAGTTTATTTGTAATCTTCCTTAGGTCATTGTATGTGTGCATGTGTGTATGTCTGTGTGTGTGTAGGGGAAGTTTTTCTTTGTGTGTACAGTTAAGTTTTGTTTAATGTTATTGGCCTTGTGTCAAGTCGTGTCTGGTGGGAGGCAGCGACAAATAAACAAAGGTGTAAGACCCCCTCAATGAGTGTTCTGGATATGAGACTAAACTGCATCTGATGGTGAGGCTCCAGTCCAGGAGCTTTGGGAAATGTAGAGTACCCTTTCATTGAAATCAATCCCAGATCTACTCTGACCCAGAGAGGTAATACCTGTTACGGTCTCATCAATGAGTCAAATAGAACTATTTAATCATATACCATACTTGAAACCATTTAACTGTTTGCCAATAGATAAATTAGCGTTAACCAGCAATAATTGAAACCATTCAACTATCTAGAAGCAATAAATAGCAATACTTGAAACCATTTAACTATGTAGGAACAAATCATTGATATTAAATTGAATTAGAGTTGGATAACAATACTTGAAACCATTCAATTATATGCTAACAAATAAGTTTTGGCTCGTTTTGAAATATTACCAACAAACTATTCGTTTACAAATCATGTATATAATATTCATGTATAAACAGGAGAAACCATTTAACTAATCGGGTCATTGTTCTAGTTGGTAAAGTGTTTGCCAGTGGTCCGCGAGATCTGGGTTCAATCCCAGGTCGCGTCATACCGGAGACTTTAAAAATGGTACTTGCTTAACACTCAGCAATATAAGGTACGCGTCAAGGGTAAAGTGGAGCAATCCAGGGAAAGGAGTAGTACCCACCCCTACACCTCGGTGTAGTAGCTATCAAAAAGGGAGCCTTCTGGTCACCCTCGACTACGGTCGCTAGCTTTACTTTTTTATTATTATTTGATAGCAGAGCTTAAAACCACTAGACCGGGCACCAACAACTCTTGATCGTTTAAAAATTGTATGTATAAACAGGATTTGGCATTAGAAAACTATCAAAAGTTTATATGCTATTAAACCAAATGACCAAACCAAAATATCTATATATATATATATATATATATATGTTAACGATCAACTAAATAACGATCAAACCAGAGTATCTCGGCTAAAGAATCGTCACCCTGTAAAAATTGTGATAATCAGTCTGGTATAATTAGTTCAAAATTTTATAACGATTTATTTTTATTTGATTCTGTACACGATTACGATATTTGTTTGTAGCAAAAGAACGTTCCAAAATTTTAGATCGTCGACCCGAGATAATATTCTGAGCAAATATTTTATTTTTACTACTCCGTGACATCATAGGCTCTATCATTTTCGCACATAAGCATTTTCCCTACTCACCCGCTTTCTTCCTTCTCTTGAAACAGGTCGATCATTAACTAGCCTGGCACGTGATTGGTAAACTACAGGCAAGGTTAAGTTGACCTTACTCCATACTAAAACCTGTGGTAGAGCCAGGCCAGGCGAGCGTCGAGCATACTGACCGGCCGTTGAGCCACAACCACTGTTTACGAACCAAACGCGACTTTGGGCCAATCGATGAAGAAGCCACAACGCCCTTTCGTCTTATGCTAACTGCTATTAAAGGTTGCTGGTAGCTGGCGTGAACGGAGAAATATAGAAGGGAGAAGAAGGTGCTGAATCAGGGTTAGGCAAGGAAAGCTGTTAAGAAAAGGGAAGAGAGAGACAGAGACAGAGAGAGAGAGAGAGAGACAGAGAGAAATCGTGGTACAAACATCCGGTTGTACAACCATTGCAGTGTTACTGCAAAACATAACTTTTAACGTGGGAAAGAAAAAGGAAATGAAGACTGTCTTTTCGGGTCTGCAGCTGATTTAATTCACGCAAAACTGTCCTCTCTAAGGAAAAGCTTTTAATTCTTTGGTGCTGAGGATCCATCCTTGGAACAACACATCTTTATTAAATAAGTAAATGGGGCTTTTTTTTCTTCTAATTTCCGTAGTCAGCATCGAGATACCATAGAATTTTTTAAAAGATTCCTACAAATTACAAGTTAAAGAATCTTTATTTCTATAGATGATTTGTTTTGGTTAATTAGTTCAACAACTTATCAGCTCCTTATGATCTAACTTAGGTATTGTGGCTAATGTAATAGCAAGTTTTAAAAAATGAATGGTTTCGTTTCGTCGTTGCATGCGACATTTAATGCAAAATCTATTCTAACAGAAGAACAATAACGATACTATTTAACCTGTAAAGGAACTCATATCTTTCCCAGAGGTATAAGTAATCAAGTGAATCAAGTGAATGTAAGTTAAGTTGTCTCCCTTTAGTCGAGGGTGACCCGAAGGCTTCCTTTTCGATAGCTACTACACCAATGTGTAGGAGAGGGCGCTACTCCTTTCCCTGGATTTCTCCACTTTACCCTTGATACGTAACTTATAATACTGAGTGTTAAGCAAGGAGGCATCAAGTACCAGTTTTTGAGTCTTTGTTATGATTCGACCTAGGATTGAACCCAGGTCCCCCAGGCCATTGGTGAACATTCTATCATGCAAATGTGGAACGAAGTTTATCGCTTAGTTCCCGAGACGCCCAAAATAAGGCATACAGAGGGATCAAGTAGTTTTGGGGACGGTAATGCAGGAATTTTGATTTTTGATTTTTACGTGCCACCCACCATCATACATGAAAAAGAACCTTGAGTCAAATCTGACCATGGGTGAGGTTGGATTAATATTGCATTAATAATAAGGGCTGTCTCGCCTGGTTTGACGGAAAGGAACACCTAAAGTTAGCAGTGGGTAGGTAGGTGTTATTGAGTTGGTTATCTGGTCCTTAAGAGCCTTCCCATCTGGCATTACCCACTTAGCAGGGCTAAGTTTATCGTTCGACGCCTGAGGCGCCCTTAAAGAAGAATAAGAGTTGGCAACCGTAGTCGAGGGCGACCAGATGGCTCCCTTTTCAGTAGCTACTACACAGAGGTGCAGGGGAGGGCGCTACTCCTTTCCCTGGATTGCTCCACTTTACTCTTGTTACATACCTTATATTGCTGAGTGTTAAGCAAGGAGATATCAAGCACCATTTTTAGAGTCTTTGGTATGACTTGACCTGGGATTGAACCCAGGTCTCCTAAACCATTGGCGAACATTCTACCCACTGTAGGATAAATCTTTTTAATAACATAGGCTTTTTTAGGCAAATCTAATTCAGCTAGACTTTAAAAGATACATCGTTGATAAATAAGATTCTAAATTGAGATCAAATAATGATTATTTAATAATTGAGAATATAATGCAAATAACTAAAGGAATTGTGACGTCGGTGGTAATGTAGTTTCAGTTACAAATTGACATATAAGCTTTGTTATGATAAGAAAAATATTCTAATTTAGTACACCATAGACAATTTTTAAGATAAAATCATACCTTTCTTATATAACAGTGTGATAGGTTTGGTTTTTGTTTAAGGCATACCAACCTTCTTGGGTTATTTAATACCTTATAGAAGAAGAGTTGTGGTATTATTAAACCTATACATAGAGGAATATCGAGTTCATACCTTTGTTAGGGGTATTAGTTCAAAAGTGAACGTAATAGCTCGACTTGAGTTCGAACTCGCTAACTACGATGTCACAATCCAGGTGAGTCGCTACACCACGAGGACTCCCTTCCTTTACGCCACGGGGATTTTTCCCGGCGGTGTAGGTGTTATTCATTTAGTGTTATTTACCGAAATTTGATTCAGGTTTGGTTTTATGGCATATTAACCATTGTAGGTTGCTTAATGCAAAGTCCAGTTTATATACTTATATTAGATATATATGATTTGTAAACATAAGTCATCAAAGTTAAATGGTTCCAAGTATTACTATCTACCACTAACAATTCAATTAAACATCAGTCATTTGAGTACATACAGTTAAATGATCAAACATTTCTTTTTCAAACAATTTAACTAAGCATAAGTCATTTGTCTGCACACAGTTTAAATATCAAACAGTTATATTTGACCCATGGATAGGACCCTTATCAGGTGTTACCACTCCGTGGACTTGGGAGCGATGACAATAAAGGGGTACTCTGCATTCCCCAAAGCTCCAATATTACTGGAATCTCATCATCAGATTGTTTAATGTTTTATCCAGGACACACTTTGGGGAAGTCTTACCCCTTTACAGAGATGCAGTCGGTGTATTCTATAGCCCTAGCTGACTGAGCTGAAATTTGATTCAACTTCCTTTCTTATATAGATAATGTATATTGTTAAATTGTAACAAGCATTCCAATCTAACATAAAAAATTCTATGTAATAATAAATAGAATGGCACACAGCTACATACTTTCACTTATTCCTGTTGAATAGTAATAATCTTTAAACAGATCTACCTGACCTATAGATGGCGCTTGACTAACGGATGCAGTTGAGTGACATATGCTGGAAACTAATTCATTTAGAATATCGGCAATAAGCACACCACTGGGAATTCGAAAATAAAATAAAATCGTGATTTCCTTCGAAACCAAACATATTAGGATTTTATCATTTCAGTCAAAACGAATATTATGAACTGTCAAAACGAATATAATTAGGTATCATGTATTACTAAATTCTACAGTATTGAAATAGATCAGTTGACCTGAGTTAAAACCCTAGACAAGGATATTTGTGTTTAACTAATAATAATAATAACCACAAAAAAACGAAAGTGAATTGGAAACCCTAATACATACTGTGATAATGTACAGTCAGGATATAGGGATGGAATTTGGCATAGAAAAATGCACCATGCTAATAATGAAAAGCGGGAAACGACACATGGTGAAAGGGATAGACCTACCAAGCCAAGAAAATTCGGAGAAAAGGAAACGTAAAAATACCATCAAACAAGTAAAGATGAAAGAAAATTTTTTAAAAGGGTACCTCAGGAGGACGAGAAAAGCTACTCAAAAACAAAACTATATATCAGGAACATTATAAAAAGAATAAATATCTGGGCTTTTTCACGCGTAAGATACACGGAACCATTTTTGAAGTGGATCAGAGAAAAACTTAAACAAATCGACCAGAGAACGAAAACTGATGATCAAGCATAAGGCCTTATACCCTAGAGTTGACGTTGACAGACTATATGTGTCAAGAAAAAAAGGAGGAAGAGGAATTACCAGAACTTAAGATAGCGTTGATGCAGCGATGCAAGGAGGAGCGCGGAGGAAGACTGATTACAACCACCCGAAACATTACTGACTACATGAGGAACAACATAACGAAAATAACCAGAAAACAAAAATGGGGGGGAACAACTCTATGGACATTATAAGAGACTAACAAGCGACATCTCATACGAGAAGATATGGACGTGGCTAAGAAAGGGAAACCTTAAGAGAGAAACTGAATCTCTTCTAAGAGCAGCACAAAACAACGTCATAAGAACCTATTATATCAAAGCAAGAATAAATAAAATGTAACAAAACAGCAGATGTAGGTTATGTGGTGATAGAGATTGAAACAATGAATCGCATAATAAGCGAATGCAGCAAATTATCCCTGGTGGGGAAGGTGATCCACTTGGATTTGTACAAGAAATTGAAATCTGAAAATACGAACAAATGGTATATGCACACCCCAACGTCTGTCCTGCGGAATGAGACGCACAAACTTCTCTGGGTTTTTGACATACAAGCGGATCACCTAATCTCGGCCAACAAAAAAAAGACAATTTGCAAAATTGTGGACTTTGCAGTCCCAGCGGACAAACAGAGTAAAACTGAAAAAATGCGAAAAGAGGGATAAGTACTTCGACCTTGCTAGGGAAGTGAAAAAATAATGGAATATGACGGTGATAATTATACTAAACGTGATTGATGCTTTTGATAGAGTCAGCAAAGGATTATTAAAGGGACTGGAGGACTTGGAAATAAGAAGACGAGTAGAGATCATCCAAACTACAGCATTATTGAAATCGGCCAGAATACTGAGAAGAGTCCTCGAGACTTGAGGAGACTTGCTGTCACTCAAACTGCAGTGAGAAACCATCAGCTAACGCTGATGTGAAAACCTCTCAAGGAGTAAATAATAATGATTTTTTTTTCTATCGACAGACAAAAGAAATTTTCACGTGGTTTGGTTTGGTTTTACAATACATCAACCAATGAAGGTTATTAATGCCAAATCCATTTTTATACGTATAAACAGTTCTACTTCAAACAATTCAGTTTAGTACAAGTACATAGTTTATTTACATTTGACTCATAGATAGAATCCCAACAGGTGCCACCACTCCGAGCCAGAGCAGGCCTAGGAACGATGGCAACGAAGGGGCACTCCTCGTTCCCCAAAGCTCCAGGAATACTGGAACCTCACTATCACTTGGACATGGCTAAAAAAAGGAATCCTTATGAGAGAAACTGAATCTCTTCTAATAGCAGCACAAAATAACGCTATAAGGACCAATATCAAAGAATAAATAGATAAGACGCAACAAAGAGCAAATGTAGGTTATGCAGTGAGTAATAATAACCTTGAAAAGAGAGTGGGTGAACTGGAACCAAAATCGAAATCATTGAGAACATCGAGACCACAACACGGCAAAATTTGCTTGGTTACTTAAAACTCCAAAGAAAAACTGGCAAGGAGTAAGAGAACAACAACAGTAACAATAATAATAATTATTATTATCATTATAATTATTATTATTGTCGGTACGCTTAGAACTATCTCCGAAGGCCTGGGAAAAAAAAAACGAGTCGGAAATCAAGGGAAGAATCAGTTAAAATACGTAGAAGAGTCCTGGAAATTTGAGGAGACTTGCTGTCACTCAGATTAAAATAAAAGACCACCAGCTAATACTCATCCATATTTACCCAACCCCTCCGCTCAGGCAGGATATGACACAAGGTCAATTTTTAAGCGGAGTTTGACAAGTTTGAATTCAGAGTTCTCCTTCTCCTAGACTAGTTGCCTCACCAAGGCTGAAGAACCCAGGAGTCGAGAAAAAAGTAAAGAAAGACTTATCACAGCATCAAGTAACAGCAATGGTAGCGTACAGACAAAAAGAAAAACACGCGAATCCTGCAAGCAAAAATGGGAAACCTAGAGAAAGAAATTGAATTTCCTTAAATAACTGCAAACAATAATGCTATAAGGCCTTATCATATCAAAACGAAACTTTACAATACACAACAGAATTGTAAGTGCAGTTTATGTGTTGACAGATATAATAAAAATCTATAAATAGTAACGGTATGTATAATAAGCGAATGAAGCAAACTAGCACAAAAGGAGTACAAGAATAAACACGATTAAGTGGGAAAGAATTTATCATCTCGTGATTTTGCCGATCCATCTGACCATTGAGGGAAAATTTTTAAAAATCAAAAAGATAGACAAATACTTGGACCTTGCTAGAGAACTAAAAAAGTTGTGGACATGAGGGTAACAGGGATGCCAATTGTAGGCGGTGCACTTGGAACGGTCCCCAAAGTTTGTAAAAAGGACGTCAAGAAATGGAAATCAGATGAAGAATCGATAAATTCCAAAATACAACACTGTTAAGATCGGCCAGAATACTGAGGAGAGTCCTTTGCTGTCAATAAGACTCCATTGAAAGGGCACAAGTTATCACTGGTATGAATAACTCGCAAAGAGGGATAATCCCGGCCAAAAGACCAGACCAGGTCCTAATTTTGCCCAGTCGGCTGTGGTCATAGAATACACCGACTGCTTCTCTGCAGAGAGGTAAGACACTAAGCAATCGGATGGTTTGGCTTCAGTAATGCAGGAGCTTTGAGGAATGCAGAGTACTCCTTCATTGCCATCGCTCCCAGGTCCATTCTGGTCTGGAGTGGTAGCACTAGATATGCTCATATCTATGGGGCAAATAGAACTAAACTGTAATTACCCTAAACTGAAGTGTTTGAAATAGAACTGTTTTGACTGTTAAGTGTGTGTGAATAAAAAAAACTATACTTATACAAAACCGAATTGTTTGAAACTTTTATCGAAATGACTTAATTCAGCGTTAAATGATACGAAAAGGGTTGATACGCCGTAAAATAAAACAACCAACAACTAACCAACCAAGTCCTAATTAACAAAAGAAAAAATGAACTCGCAGTCAATTAGATTTTGCCGTTCCAGTTGACCACAGAATAAAAATAAGACAGAGAAAAGATAAACAAATTCTTGGACCTTTCCACAGAACAATGATGCTAATTGTAATTGGTGCTAGTTTTCATGATGGGAGGTAAGTGGCCGTATTGTTGGTGGTTTGTGGTGTGTTGCCTCCAGAACTTGTTCAATATTGCTCGCAGCATTCTTGTGTGATTGCCGTCTAGCTTTTTCTCCAGCCGTTTTGTTAGCGTCCAAGTTGTGCATCCATACAGCAGTATCGACACGACCACTGCTTGGAAGAAACTGCGTTTCATTTTATCGGTTAGGTCTGACTTCCATATGATCGATAACTTATCGATAGCAGTCCATGCCTTCGTTAGCAGCGTGTCGATGTCTTAGGACACTGCTAGAGAAGCAAGGATGAGCTCGTAAGTGATGTACTCCTATGGACCCCCACATATGGCCGAGCAAAAGCTGGACGACCAGCTCGAACATACATACAGCAGCTCTGTGAGGATATGGGATGTAGCCCAGAAGACCTGCCAGAAGCGATGAACGATAGGGAGAAGTAGCGAGAGAGGGTCAGGGATATCCGTGCTGGCGGCACGACATGATGATGATGATGATGTAATTGGTGTGGTTGGAACAGTCCCCAAAGACTTGGAAAGATGACAACAAGAATTGTAAATCAGAGGAAGAATCGAGGCTATCCAGACAAGAATTGTTGAGAGAGGCCCGAATACTCAGGAGAGTCTTGGAGATATGAACAGACTTGCTTTCGTCCAGACTCCAGTGAAAGACCACCTGTTAACTTGCGTGTGATAAACTCTCAAGAAGTAAGATAATAATAATAATAATAATAATAATAATAATAATAATAATAATAATAATAATACGATTGACAACAGAATGACAATAACTAGGAAACAAAAATGGGAAGGAAAACAACGCTATGAGCGGTTTAAACGACTAATAAACATCATCTCGCACGAGAAAACCTGGACAGGGCTAAGAAAAGAAAACTTTAAGAGAGAAACAGAATCTCTCCTAATAGCAGTACAAAACAACGCCGTAAGAACCAATCATATCAAAGCGAGAATAGATAAGACGCAGCAAAATAGCAAATGTAGACTATGCGGTGACAGAGATGAAACCATCAATCACATTATAAGCGAATGCAACAAATTAGCACAGAAGGAGTAGAGGACTAGATACGACAGGGTGGGCAAGGCGATCCACTTGGAGATGTGGAAGAAATTTAAATTTGACAATATGAAGAAATGGTAAATGCTCAACCCAGCATCTGTCCTAGAAAATGACACACATAAACTCTGATGGGACTTTGACATACAGACGGATCACTTAATCTCGGCCAGAAGACCAGACCTTATAATAACCAACAACAACAAAAAAAGAGAACAAACAAAAATGTGGACTTTGCTGTACCGGTGACATAAGAATAAAACTGAAAGAATGTGAAAAGAAAGATAAGTACCGCGACCTTACTAGGGAACTATGGAACAAGAAGGTAACAATTATACCAATTGTGATTGGTGCTTTCGCTACAGTAACGAAAGGATTATTAAAGGGACTGGAGGACTTAGAAGTTGGAGGACGAGTGGAGACCATCCAAACTACAGCATTATTGAAAACGGCCAGAATACTGAGAAGAGTTCTGGAGACTTGAGGAGACTTGCTGTCACTCAAATTCCTGTGAAAGACCATCAGCTAAAACTGATGTGAAAAACTCTTAAAATAGACTATTCGCAAAGTTGAGATAGGCAAGAACAGGTTAATAAAAGCAGAACTGGAACGTGTATATATGTGTGTGTATGTGTGTGTGTTTGTGATGTAACTAATAAAAAGAATTGTTTATAGAATTTAAAACGATGTTTTGTTTTCTTTTTTTTTTTACACCAGTAATATTTGACGCGTTTCGCTTGGGATCAAGTGTTCTTCTTCATATTCTTGGCCAATTTCAAAAATGCTATTGTCTGAATTGTTTAAATTCTTTCGCTAATGTTATTATCATGCGAAAAATGGTAGCTCTGATTTTGTTGACCTTGTGAAAGGTTAGAGTCTGGGCGGCGTTGGTAAATTGAGAACAAGAAGGAAAAGAAAAACGAGTTGGAAAGAAAAACAAGAAACAAACAAAAAAACTTCTCCCCGCCCCGACCGAGATTGAGGCCACAAATAGAAATAACTGTTTTCAAAAGTGCTATAAAGTTACGCCCGTTTGCAACAGTTGCCACTGACTTCAGTTTTTGGGTGGAACATTTTAAAAACAAAAATAAAAATAAAAATTCAAAATTCAAAATAAATATCTTTAGATTACCGAATTCTGAAGCAGCAAACCTGGCAGTTTCCTCCCCAGTTTTAAATAACGTTGAAAGTAAAATTGCAGAGAAAAAAACAAAAAAAAAAACTGTCTGTTTCGTAATATTTGTTACAGTTGCATACTAATTGTAGTTAGTGCATTTGGAGCCCTCCTAAAGGCCAAGAAAAGAGATTGGGAGAACAGAAGAATCGGGACCAGGCATAGTTAAAATCAGCTAGAATACTTAGGAAAGTCCTGGAGACCCGAGGAGATTTACTGTCACTCACACTTAAGTGAAAAATCACCAGCAATGTAAAAAAAATTCTTATATAATAATAATAATAATAATAATAATAATAATAATAAGAAGAAGAAGAAGAAGAAGAAGAAGAAGAAGAAGAAGAAGAAGAAGAAACACGCTGGGAATTGTGCAAGAAAATTAAATACGAATAAACCGGAAGCTTGAAAATGAAAGACAAAAAAATTCTCGGAGATTTTGAGTTAAAAACGAATCCCCAAAAGACCAGACCCAGTTTTGATTAATAATAAGAAAAAAATGTCATATAGAGGGTTTTGCTGTGCCAGCAGACGATAGAATGAAAGTGAAAGAAGGCAAAAGGTTCGACAAATACCTGGATCTTGCCAGAGAGCCAAAAAAGTTGTCGAGCATGAAGGTGACAGTGATACCATTTGTATGTAGGGTTCTTAGTGTAGTCTCCCATGAACCTGGAAAAGAGATGTGATGAACTTGAGATTAGAGGAAGAACTGAAACTATCCAGGTCACAGCACTACAAAAATCGGCAAGGATACTAAGAAGAGTCCTGGAGGCCTAGGGAAATTGTTGTCATGGAGACTCCAGTGAAAAATCATTAGTTAGAGATGGTGTTTAAAACTCTCAGGGAGTATGATAATAATAATAATAATAATAATGATAACTGATTAAAGGAGGGAAAAGTAAAACTGAATGAAAGCGTAAAGTGAGATAAGTATCTAGACCTTGCTAGAGAACAGAAAAAACTGTGGAACATGAAAGTGACGGTGATACCAATTATAACTAGTACGCTTGTCACGGTTACCACCGAATTGGTACAGGGACTGGAGGACTTGGAAATAAGAGGACGAGTGGAGACCATCCAAACTACAGCATTGTTGAGATCGGTCAGAATAGTAAGAAGAGTCCTGGAGACTTGAGAAGACTTATGTCACTCAAACTCTAGTAGAAAGACATCAGCTAACGCTGGTATGAAAAACTCTCAAATGAGCAAAATAATAACAGAAAAAACTATGGAACATGTAAGTGACTGTGATACCAATTGTAATTGTCACGTTCTATATAGTCACCAAAGGATTAGTAGAGAAACTAAAAGACTTGGAAATAAGAGGACGAGTGGAGACCATCCAAAATACAGCATTGTTAAGATCGGCCAGAATACTAAGAAGAGTTCTGAAGACTTGAAGAGACTTGTTATTCAAACTCCAGTGGAAAACCATTAGGTAACGCCGGTGTGAAAAACTCTCCAAGGAGTAAAATAATAATAATAATAATAATAATAATCATGGTGGATTAGACACAATAACTAAAGGATTATTAAAAGGTCTGGAGGACTTGGAAGTTGGCGGACGGGTAGAGACTATCCAAACGACAGCATTGCTAAGAACGGCCAGAATCCTGAGACGAGTCCTGGAGACTTGAGGAGACTTGCTGTCACTCAAACTCCAGTGAAAAACCATCAGCTAACACTGATGTGAAAAACTCTAAAGGAGTTAATAATAATAATAATAATAATAATAATAATAATAATAATAATAATAATAATGACTAATGAAAAATAAAGTTTGGATTTTGAAATAATATATAATCATTTAAAATTATATTCTTCCTTGATGTGCCAAGAAATATAATAAGGCTCTGTTTCATTCACTAAGCGTATATTTCAATTATTAGAATAATCTATATAAAAAGACCAAAATTCATATTATAAATGTAAAAACTTTAATACAGCAGAAGCCATTTATTAAGTTTCGCCAAGTCTGGAACAACACCAAAAGTATAGTTCACACGAAAGTTAGAAATTTTTAAAAAGGTCAGATAGTTACCATCAGAGGGACAAGTCAAGACCTAAATTTCGAGTCTCCCTTTAGAAGTGGGCTATATAATCGACTTCATGTTTTTGAGACCAGACCTAAAGCAAGTTGTAACACTGACAATAAATTGTGTGTCTGACTTTTCCTTTCCTCATTTCGGCGTCATCCCTTTGTCTCTGTCTCTAAAGTCACAAGACTAACCTGCTGACAATTTGACCACCACAAGATGTCTATGCTCTAAACGAGAGTTTATGACAAATACTTAATTAGTTTTGAGTCGCACAAAAATGATCTTGTTTCATTTCCTTTCATTTTACAAACTCTGCAAACAGCTTCATCTGCTTTGAAGTTCAATTTTTTAAAAATATGAATCAAAATTAATCGAATCTCAATAATTTTATTCGCTATCGTAATATCTGAAGCAAAAGTAAATCTAAATTGTATCTAACCTGGAGTGGTAGTACCTGTTAGGGTCCCATCAATGGGTCAGATAAATTTATTTTCTCATTCACAAGGGATTATTATTAGTAGTTGTTATTTGAAACCTTACAGCTGTGTGCAAATTGTTCGTAATAGATAGGAATACTTGATAAACAGGGGGTTGTCCTCGTGGTGTATTGGTTAAAGCGATGGACTGCGGAATCGTAGTGAGTTCGTACTCTAGTTGCGCTATTACGTTCACTTTTGGACAAATACCCTTGGAAAAAGTATGAACCCCCTTATCCTCCCAGCTATGGGTTAAATAGTACCATTACTGTTCTTCTAGAAGGACAGCTTTGGCATTAAATAACCTACAAAGGTCGATATGCCATTAAACAAAGAAACCTGAGAAACCTTGATGAACAGAATTACTAATGTTAAATTGCAATAATTGAAACAATTTTACTGGGTGCAAACAAATGATTGATATTAAATGAAGTTATTAGTATTAGATATCAATACTCGGAACCATTTAATTGAATGTAAACAAATGAACTCCGATTCGTTTGGAAAAAGTTAAATACAAACTGTTTACTAATAAATCAAATACAAACAGGATTTGGCATTAAATAACTCACAAGGGTTGATATACCATAAAACAGTAACCAACAAACCGAGTTGGACAGGATTAATAATAATGTTATACATAATGATAATATAAAGAATATAATTGAGACATTGATGCTCTTTAGTTGTGTGCTATGAAATAAGGAATATATTTTCTGTAAAAAAAACGAAAATACCCTTGAGTAAATAAATAGATAAATATATTTGTTTATGAAAGAGCCGGCCAAACTTGATGCACCACCTTGTAACCCAATTTAATTTCCATTCACCCTCAGAATAAATCGATTTAGTATTGTCTACATTTTTTCTTAGTCTCTTTGAATGCCATGGTGAAATGTTTTGATTTTTTAAATTGTTTTCGATTTCAAGATAAAATCTTTATAAAGTTATTTTATAAGATATATTGAATCATATTATAACATCGACACCAACAAATAACTGGTAGCACTGAAAATGTCTTAACAAATAAAGATCCGAATCTTCTCGGTCAGAGCAGGTTTTTCGTTAATAATTTAATATTAATTTTATTCATTAAAAATCTATTACCATTGATAAGATTTAAAATTTCAGACATTGTATTTTAATTTATTATATTTGTATTCTTTTTATTTGATAATCTTTTTTTTCTTCTAACCTATTACAAAAAGAGATTGAAAATTGTTTGAAATATAATTGTTTTTAAACATTTTGTGAAGATATGATTATATGTGTCTTTTTCGGTCAGATCATTTGTTCATTTAGATGAACCGTATATTTTGAATGGTCTTACGTATGCAGCACATCACTACTGGCCATCATATTGCAAGGACACCATATCTGAAAATTTGTCGACATGATTCAGCGATTCTGTTACAAATGTAACATATCACCTTGACCTGCGATAAACCCGGCGGATGTTGTGGACAAATGTATTTGGCCATGGATAAACTCAACAAAATGATTACCGGAAACAAAGAACGCGTAGGTGTAAGCTGAGACCAATAAAAAGCAAGCATTGCGTGGGTGTAAATCACGGCCAATGGAAAACAAGCATTGCGTATGGGTTGCGTGAGAGTTTTAAGACTATATAAGGTTTAGAATTTCGGCTGAAGTCAGTTCCTGCTGACAGTTCTGACTCACGACGGCTCCTCTGTAAGCGCGAACTCTCTTCGATTTCTCTCCTGCTTCACACAAGCGCTACCCCAGAAGAATAGAAATATAAGATTATATTTTCATATATACGTGTTTCTCGTTGTTTGTCAAGACCCAGGGATAGTATACTACATAAAGGGATTTGTAAATGTAAACCAATAAATCCACCCCCTGTGTCCCTCTATTCTTGTATTCACCCTACTAAAATTTTATTCAACTCCAGGGATTTATATGGACCGTAGCGAGAAGGTTTGGTTTTTAATGTTGACCCTTTATTTTTGTATACAAAAAATAAGGAAATTTTATTTTCATGTCTAATGCATATCCTGATTTTCGATTCAAGGAATGTGTAGAAAAATTGATAACAGGGTAATCCAAATGGAAGGAGAGATTTATTAAGAAGTCGACACTATAACGTTTCGGTTCGACTGAACCATAATCAGGACCAAGAGGAGTGATATTAGCGATGTTAAATCAACGAAGGATGTTTAAAAATGCAAAATACAAAAACCTTGGGGAAAATTTGTATAATAAGAAAAAGTTGGCCGTTTAATTGGTGAATCAGCGTTTGTTGTTTTAAATTACGTCATTTAACTTATTAGGAATATTGTATAGAATTTATGTTACGTTTGTTTAACGAGAAAGATTTCGGGTCAAAAGGAAGAAAAATAAAAAAATAAAAAGTAAAAATAAAAATAGAAAGCATAAAAATTATGATATATGTAGAAAATATTAACTAAAGATGATATATGTTGTAGTTGTTTAAAATGGATCTGCTCAAGTAAGGAGAAATATTATAAAAGCCAGGACGAGTATTTAGAGAATTAAAGAATGAGATAGCAGCGACTTCAAAAATTCGTCTTAGACTTTTATTATGGATGTAAATGATCATCTTAGCAGAATTGAAGTCGAAATCATGTATATTTAATATGTATAAACAGGATTTGGCGTTAAATAATCTACAAAATAACCTGTTGTTGTTTAAAATGGATCTGCTCAAGTAAGGAGAAATATTATAAAAGCCACGACGAGTATTTAAGGAATTTAAGAAATATAGGCCAGGATGAATGTTTCTGAAATGTAAAATGAACTTATTTTGTGGTGTAAAGCAGAAGTCTCCGACCCAAGACGTACGGGCCAGATGCGGCCCTCAAGACCCAACGGTGTGGACATCCACCCAACTTTTTATAGTGTTTTGTAGCCGAAAACTTTCTCTATCTAATGGTGGTATTGTTTTTGCTACATTTGTTGTTGTTTTCAGGAAAATAAACAGATTCTACTTTAGGAGAACCTCCGTAAATTCGCATTAAATTCACGAAAAGAAACTTGTTTTACACATGGCCAATTAAAGAACACATTAAATTGCAGTAATATTCGATGTACCATTCAACTATTTTTCCTAAAAATCGTTGCTGAAATGGGGGGGTTCTGTTACGAGTGATTAGGAACCGGAAAGGTGGTGATCAACGCCCGGCCCGAATGACGCCAGAGAAAACTCTGACGCCAAAATCATGCAAATCGATCACGGGAACCGGGAAGAGACGAAAGATAACTCGAGCTGTCTTGTAACTGATTCCCCTCCGAAATTTCCCTCAACATAGTTGGCACTCAATTGTCCCAATTCCATCTGGTAAAATGAACGATTGGAGGCCTTGGGGCCGTTCACAGTCTTGGCCTCCTCTCGAACTCAGAAAATTAGAAGTTACTTAAATAGACAAAAAGCAACTGTGTACTCAGGGTGGTGTTGTATAGTCACCATCTTGAAGAAAATTGAGGAGACCAAGAGAAAAAAACAAGGTGAAGTGGTGTCGACGAAATATATCTGGATGGAAAAGACAAAACACGAGTTTACAAAAGTATTCTACGCGCGTTTATTTCTGATATACGTTCTGTTGGACCGGCCTCGTAAACAGGAACATATGAAGCGGTTTCTAGTTCGGTGGATCTAGGAAAAATTGATTCTTTTATGAATCGTAGTTCCCTCCCAATGAAGTGGTGGGGTGCAGTTTCACTTTAGGTCGTGATTTATCGCTCTCCCGGTAACTAACTGACTACTCATTTTATTTTAAATTCCCAGATCTCGTGTTTGGTCTCTTCTCATCCCCCGAATTCTCGTAATTGTATTGTTGCCATCGGTTACATAACCGGCTAGTAGAGTTACTTGTAGTTAGAGTCGGATACAATATTACAGTGGCTATTAATGATAGGACATATTTTTGAGAGGGATAACTGTACGTAACGGTTACTTTCCTGATACAAATAAACAAAATCGCCAAAATTTTATATTTCTTTATGTATAGCCAAGTTTGATTCAAAAAGAAAGTTTCTCACAGAGCTAAACGTTCGTGTACTGAGGTAAATCCTAACTGATTACCCAACTGCATTGTGTCAGCCAAAGATAAGTATTCGAATTAAAAGTAATGGCGTAACACATTCTTCCTTACTCAGAATGTATTCATTTGATGTAACACAATATTTCTTACTCTTTCTTCTTAGGTTAAACAGTAAATTTCTGCTTTAAAAATTAATCAATTGGAAAAGTGTTCCATAAAGTTTGCAGCCTGACCAAGAATGTAGTGTCCATGAAAAGTACATAATATTCCATTAATTTTTTTTATTTATTGCCGACTTTTTGTCCTCATCTTGGTAGTTTTTTTGTTTTTTTTTTCACTACGTTTCGGCCAAATTTCACCTCTGGCCTTCTTCAGGTGATTTTACCGCGACATCGGATAGGAATGATGAGTCTTGTAACCGTATCCCCAGTAATTACTGCCTTCCACGTTTTTGACCAAGTAAACCTCTGGCTGACTTGAGTAGGATTTGAAACCGCTATCTTCTGACAATGCTCACCTGGAACCGTAGAGACTCAACACCTCTATCCGCTGCGCCACGGGCCCCGAAGGGCGATCAAGAATGGATTTTTTGGTCTTATAAATCTTTATTTGGTCTTCCATAGTCGGGTCCGTACCGAATTTTTGTAATTGCAATAAAAAAAACCCCAAAAACTACCAAGATGAGGACAGAAAGTCCGCAATAAATAAAAATTAATTCTCAGATTAAGAAACCTCATCTAAAAAAAAAAAAATACCAAGATGAGGACAAAAAGTCCGCAATAAATGAAAATTAATTCTCAGATTAAGAAACCTCATCTCAAAATGATTCCAATTAAAGATAATATTCCATATTATAATGATTGTAAATGAATATTACAAGGATGCAAATTGATAAGTTATTTTTTAAAAAAAGGGTCCGGAAGAGGAACGAGCAGACAAAGTTCAATATCACGTCCAGTAGGCTAAGTATAATGAAATATAAGGGATCTAACACTTTGGACGGAAAACAGCAGCTCACCTGAATTTGCCGCGGTCACCAGAATCAATCGGTCATAGAAGTGATAGCAAAGGCTGGCCCGACGATGTTGCTGATGCAAGACATAAATGGATATCCGGTGTTCTGTGAACCCCAATAAAAGAAACTCTCTCTCTCTCTCTCTCTCTCTCTCTCTCTCTCTCTCTCTCTCTCTCTCTCTCTCTCTCTCTCTCTCTCTTTGATGGTTGAATACACGAGCGAGACAAGCAGTCGCGTTAAGAGAGAGAGCGAGAGAGAGAGAGAGAGAGAGAGAGAGAGAGCGATAGAGAGAGAGAGAGAGCCACGGCCACTCAAATACAGGAGTAGAGCTGGTTCCTACTTGAACGAAAGATCTACTCGGCTCATTGTGTTCGTTATCTATTTTCACAAACTTTCACGGCTTCAGAAACTGTACGGAGAGAATAAAAGAACAGAGACCCTCGCACATGAGGCGAATTGCATTTTTATGTTTTTCACCCGCGTCAGATGACCACCCATCACCAACACAACAGCCATCGCTGACTAAGCTAGAATATATTCATCTTGAAGTTCAATATACTAGAAATATCATTTCTTTTTTAATCCATCAAAATTGATAAATAAAACAAAATAAAAATTTCCCAACTAAGAGAAATTCCTTTCTTGATTGAGCGGAAAACTTTTCAATATCCCAATGTATATGTTAAGAATTACGAAAGAGTCGACAAATGTCATCCTACCTTAATGCAATGAACTCTTAACAGACACACATAGACGCACACACACAGACAGTTGCACACGTACACGCCCAGACACATATACACAGATAGACTGATGCACACATTCGCACACACATACAGACACACACAGATAGAGAGATGCACACACACACACACACACGGAGGCATACATTCACACAGACGTACACAGATCAATAGATTCACGCATACAAAGACAGACACACATTGACAAACACACACAGATTCAATCATACACACACACACACACACATACACACAAACACAGACAGACCCACTCATACACACACGTAGATAAACAGATGCACACATACACACACTGACAAACTCAGATCGACGGATGCACACACACAGATACACACAGATAGATGCACTCATACACCACATATGCACAAACATTAATAGACCGAAGCACACATATACACACATACACATTCACTGATAGACAGATGCATATATACACACACATGCACACAGATAGATGCACATATACGCACACAGACACCCACACAAACATAAGTAGACAGACTCACATATATACACTCACACTTATAGATTGACAGAAGCACACATAGACACACACGGACGAAAACATTTTCTTCCTGTGGGCGAGGTTCAGAATACACTGACTGTATTCCCTGCAGAGGGATAAGACACTCCTGAAGAGAGTTCATGAGTATGACACTAAACTACATCTGAGGATGAGGCTCCAGTTTGGGATATCTGGGGAATGTGGAGTACTCCTTCGTTGCCGTTACTCTCAGATTCACTCTAACCCGTAATTAGAGTCCTATCTATGGGTCAAATTGATCTTTTAGAAAATGTTAAAACTCTGGTGGCTATTTTATCCTCCAATTGTGGAATTCTTAATACAAAGGATACATCTTGCCATCAGAAGAGAGTAGAACGGTCAGCGAATGCCGGATAATTTGCCCCTCCTCTTATATGCTTTTAGGCTTACCTGATTGGTCAATCTGTTTCTCCTCCTCCTCCTGTTACTGACTGGCGAATCTATAAATAGGATAGACGATTCTCATGGCGGCTTGTACCCTTAATATGTCCAACAGAAAATATAGGACCGTGGACAAAAGAAAGAAAAGAAAATTTTTAAAAAATCTCTTTAAAAATAATTATACAAGAGAATATGAATATGGACGTACAATAAATATGATCCCCTAACCTCTAGGTATAAAATAACCCTTGACGGGTTGATGTGCTGTTAAAATCAATCAATCAATCAATAAGAGCCATGAACTTGTTCTTTCATAGTCGCGTACTTGTCATGTCTAGAAGATTATTGTTAGTGAGTTTGATTCACACTGGGTGCCCAATACTTTTGATGTGCTAAACTAAGCTAAGCTTTGTCTCTATTGTACATTGTCAGCACAAAGAAAAAATTTTTTTTCCAACCAGGTAATGCCAATTCTATCGACAGAATTATATTTATCGGACACTTCAGTTACACATTTATTTCTTCACAAATCGCTCCCCCTCTCCAATGCATCACCAGCGGACCCCCCATTTATACGACGCTAAATCTTTCAAAGAACGCCAAATAGAAAATAGACACCCACGTAAGTAAACTGGCAAATGGGCCGATGAGTGATACAAATCTTTGCAGCCCATGGATGGAGAGACAATAAACCAACTGTTTGCTCTGTTACTATTTGTTCTGTTTATTTCTTGTATGTCATTGCCTTTTTTTTCCTTGTGATTCGACATTTCCTTCTTCAAGATCAACGGTCAAAAGCAGCACAATAAAACAAGTAAATACCACGTCCTTCAACATGAAAGTGCCGATATATCTAAACCAAATAGATTGAAAAATATCTATAGAAAAAAAAACACTATTTATTTAATGGTTTTCCTCCATACATTTAAGATAGTCGGTTCCTTTTTTCTAAAGAATTTTTCATTCAAAGTTCTGATAAATACATTGAGGGCTTCCTCAATTTAATTCAAGCTAGAAAAATTCTTTCTAGTACAGAAATGACGAAATCTGTCTGGGAAGTTTTCAATCATTTTTAAAATCTCAAGATCTGATTGCGAAGCCTTGACGTAAGTTTATAATTAAATCAAAGAGAGCTTTAATACGAATTCGTAAACAGACATTTTCTTGTAAGAATACTCAGTCAGCAGATGGACGCCACTAAGTGAGTTGGCATACCGTGGGACCACTGCATTCAGAATGCTCAAGCGAGTAGATACTTCACATCACGTGTTGTTTTTACGTCATGCAGATTTATGACACCAAACACCGCGTTGTCCAGATTTGGTTCCCTGGGACTAGTAGCATTGCTGTTGAAAAGAAAAAGATTTTAGAACGTGTATGAGATTAAGGAGAACGCGATGTGGAAGCTGATAGCAAAGGCGAAAGGACACTGAGATTGGTGTATAAGTTTCCAAGATCACTTTGAAGAGGATTAAAAACTCATTACCTTGGATAAGCTTATTCTTATTATTTCACTCCTTACGAGCTTTAACGAGTTGTAAGGTAAGCCAGTGATGATGTCAGTCGATCCCCACAAACTTTTAGAAATAAGTAAAGTGACACAGGAAAGACATGACTAACAAAAGCCGAAGTGGATACGTTAAAAGTGTCAATTTGTTGTATAGCCATGAACAACTATACATACACATATACTGATGCATGCAGAATCATAACAACGACACAATAAAGACGAGCGACACAGTTCTTTAGAATAATACACCTCTCACTTTACTTGAAAGGGTTCGAAAGGGTTACTTAAGGTTTTACTGTGTGAGAGGTGAGTTGGAGACGGAACAGAACTGCAACATATTGACCCCCACTCTTATGGCCATAATAGCGTTTTTATCCGTTCTCCTGAGCTGCTCAACCAGGGGCCTGGGGGCCCAGCCTCTCTGGGACATGTTCCTCATTCCAGCATCTTCTATCCAACTGATCTGAGGCTCTGAAATCCAACTGCTCAATCGGGGACCTGGGAGCCCAGCCTCTCTGAGTGCTGGTTCTCTCTACAGCATCTTATCTCCAACTGATTGAACTTCCTGTGCACCGAGCTATATAATAATTTGACGTCCACTCTTCTTCCTGCGAGTGTCACAATTTCGCACTCAATTCAACCTGTCCACAGTCAAAGTTATATCCTGATATTCCTCGACCGGATGCACCTGTTATTTACACAGGTGCATTTACTATTTTGACTGCTTGGCCGGGATCAATATGTTACAAATTTCTATTTGGCAAGAAAAACCCCAAAAAAGTGTTTGAGAGAAATTCCTGTTTATATTGAGAGTGTCAACTCGACTGTCTAATAGTTCTTGATGACAGTGAGTCTACATGATACTTGAACAGGTTATTGGTGCAGTTCTGCGGCCAGGTAGTATGCAGATGGCTCAAGAGTTAGATGTGTCGGATCGCAGAGGCAAGCTAGTCGATGTCCCGTTGGTTGAATCGGTAGTTAATCCGGAGTTTGGTCGACGTTAGTTGCGAGTGAATTGATGAAGTGGGCCCGAGCGGGGTTGTCCAATCGCGGACTGGTGTTGTCGGTGCGTAAGACAAGCGGTTCGTTGGCCAGGGAATATGTTTTGAGTTGCTATGCATCGTAGCACGACTGTTGAAGTCATCGGTGGTCAGAGCGGTGTCCACTACTCGCGGACTGGTGTTGTCAGTGCGTAAAGCTACCGGTTCGTAGGCCAGGGAATACGGCTGGAGTTGCAAGGCGTCGCTGTACTGGGATGATCGGTCTGTATTTCAAGTGTTGCTGCATTGGACTGGTTAGTTGGTTGTGCTGCTAAACGGTCATCGTCGTCGACGCTCCGGCCGGTAGTTGACTCGCACTGAAAATGGCAGCAGCAATTGTTGCAAGAAAAGTAGTAGTAAGACAAATAACCTGAGAAAGACAACAGCAGTAGTGGTAAGAGGAGAGCCTAAAAAGTTGTAACAGAAGCTGGAAGCAGACAGGTACTACTAAGAGTCAGGAAAATCTGGAGCACTGCCAGTTTTTGGTCTTCTTCGCCTGAGGCCGAGCAGTGGTACTGGGGAGGGGTCAGAATTTTGGTTGCTTATTTATACTGAGACAGGGATACAACAGAACAGAGTTTTAGAGGACTTCCGGTTTCAAAAATAAAAGGAAATAAAAGAATATAAGGAATAGTTTTAGGTGACGATAAACGCCATTTTTAACTTGTGGTCTTCCTTTAGAGTCTGAGCGACAGCAAGTCTTCAAAGGTCTTTAGAACTCTTCTGAGTATTCTGATCGATGTCAATCATTCTGCAGTCTGGATGGTCTCGATTCTTCCTCCCATTCTTCATCTCTTTTCTAAGTATTTAGGAACTGTTTCAAGAGTGCCAACTACAATTTGTATCATCTTCATGTTTCACAGCTTTTTTCAGCTCTCTGGCAAGGTTCAAGTATTCGTTCATCTTTTTTATCTTTACTCTATGGTTCATCTAGAATTGAAAAATCAACTTGATGACAAGGGTTTTTATTGTTGTTGTTGTTGTTGATTAACTCTATGTCTGATCTTCTAACCGGGATTGGATGATCGTTGGTATCTTAAAATCACGGGGTATTTTATGCGTCTCATATTGTAGGGCATATTCTTGTTAGTGCATATACTATTTGGTAGCATGGTCAAATTTCAATTCCTTGATAGCTTCAATTCTTCCTTTTATCTCCATTTCCTCCAGTCTGTCAGCATGGTCAAATTTTAATCACTTGCACCATTCTCTGTGGATCGCCCGTTCCACCCTGTCTTGTATCCCTTTCGTGCTAGTTTGCTGCATTATTATCAGGTGACTGTTTCATCTCTGTCGCCACAGTACTGAGACTTGCTATTCTGTTGTCTATTATTAATTTTTCCTTTAACGTTGTAGGGGTTGGTTGGTCAGTTGGTTGGTTGTTGGGGTTTTATGGTATATCAACCTTTGTAGATTATCTAATGACAAATCCATTTTTATACACATCAGTTCTATTTTAAACAATTCAGTTTAGCGTAAGTACAGTTTCAATATCAAAATAGTTCCATTTCAAACAATTCAGTTTAGCATAAGTACGAAGTTTAAATGTAAGTACGCAGTTTGTCAAAAACATTTCTTTTTCAAGCTATTCAGTTTAGTCAAACAGTTCTAATTCAAACAATTCGGTTTAGTATAAGTATAGATTTTGTTTACACAATGTTAAATGTCAAAAACATTTCTATTTCTAGTAATTAGATTTAGCATAAGTACCCAGTTTAGTTCTATTTGACCCATAGACAGGACCCTATCAGGTGCCAACACTCCGGACCAGAGTGGACCTGAGAGCGATAGCAATGAAGGGGTACTCTGTATTCCCTAAAGCTTCAGCATTACTGGAGCTTCACCATCAGATTGTTTAGTGCCATATTCAGGATACTCATTGCGGAGGTGTCTTGCCCTTCTGCAGAGGTGTAGTCGGTATATTCTACAGCCCCAGCCAACTGGGTAAGTTGTTGAGGTGGACTCGTCCACTCTCAATATAAAGTGAACTCGTCCACCCTCAATATAAGTTACCCGGTTCGTGGCAATTAGCTCAGCCTGGCACAGGATTAGTCCCGATCATTTTGGCGACAGATTGATTTCGGACTGGACCTCTCCAGGTGCTGGGTAGCACTTTGGCCGGCCGTGTTGTCGGGATGCGGATCTGGCCAAGTGTGTCTCGGTGCCTGGGGATTTCCTACGGCCTCAAGGGGACTTCCCCCCGGGCTATTACTCCCTTCGGGGAGGTTGGGTTAATCGCCTGGCGCCTGAGGCGCCCCTAATAAGAGGAATGCCGACGGGGCCGTACACATTTTTGGGAAATGCCGGGCGCGTGTGGGCTACGGCCCTGCGCCCAGACCCACCATAAAAAAAGCCTTGTGCCACACTTGCCCGTTGGGTGGGGCGGTCAACAAATACCTCAGCCTGGCACAAGATCAGTCCCGATCATTTTGGCGACAGATTGATTTCGGACTGGACCTCTCCAGGTGCTGGGTAGCACTTTGGCCGGCCGTGTTGTCGGGACGCAGATCTGGCCGAGTGTGTCTCGGTGCCTAGGGATTTCCTACGGCCTCAAGGGGCCTTCCCCCCGGGTTATTACTCCCTTCGGGGAGGTTGGGTTAATCGCCTGGCGCCTGAGGCGCCCCTAATAAGGGGAATGCCGACGGGGCCGTAGGCATTTTTAGGAAATGCCGGACGCGTGTGGGCTACGGTCCTGCGCCCGGACACACCGAAAAAAAGGCCTTGTGCCATACTTGCCCGTTGGGTGGGGCGTGCAACAAATACTCAGCCTGGCACATCTCGGAGTTGAGCAAATAAAGAGTGTTCTGTGATTTACTACGACGTATTATTGCTCTTTTCTGTACTGCGAAGAACACGTTACAACAGACGTAATTATTGGGGGGGCATGCTATCAAAAGAGATTCAATTTCCCTCTTTAGGTTTCCTCTGCTCAGCCATGTCCAGGTTATCTCATATCTATAGTTTGTCTCTTGAAATATACCTACAACTGTTTTTCTATTAATTTCTGTTTTCTAGATTTTGTTATTATCCTGTTTGCTCTAACCTTATTTCTGTTGATATTTTATAGCACTATCTTCCTTGACTCATTTAGACTCAGGGGGTATCCTCGTGGTGTAATAGTTAAAGCGATGGACTGCGGAATCGTAGTAAGCGAGTTCGAACTCCAGTTGCGCTATTACGTTCACTTTCGGGCAAATACCCTTAGGAAAGGTATGAACCCCCTTATCCTCCCAGCTATGGGTTAAATAGTACCACTACTGTTCTTCAAGGAGAATGGCTTTGGCATTAAATAACCTTACAAAGGTTGATATGCCATTAAACAAAGAAACCAAACCAATCATTTAGACTCAGGTCGCACTAAATTAAATTTGGTAAATATCATTATCTTATTATATAATTCCAATTTCCCATTTAGTTGGTGTGAAAGAGAGAAAGAAATAAGAAAGAAAGGAAGAAACAACCAAACAAACAAAACCATAACTACCAAATGTCTTGCTATGATTAGCATGTTTGTATTTACCCAACCCCTTCACTACGGACAGAATGTGACACAAGGTCGGTTTTTAAGCAGCGTTTTCCTCTCCTAGTCTGGTTGCCTAATCAGTTTAAAGAACCTAGTCTGCCCTACTATTTACCCATAGCTGCGGAAAGAACAGGAGGATTTGTGCTTTTCCTACGAGCTCAAGAGCGAAGTGAATCGCAAACAACATATTTCTTTTCAGGTTTCTTTTCTTTTTGTTTTCTATTTTTCTTCTATGGGGATTAGATGTTAGTATTGCTGAAATCCATAATCCTCCAGGGTTGTTTCCTATTCTGCTTTTTCGTTATTAAATGTGTTGCGAAGGAAGAGAAAACCACCAATTTTGAAAAAGGCTTCGTGCACTATGAGTGATCTGCCAAAGGAAAGTAAAAAAAGAAAGACATTTTTTATAATTACCAAACCCCTCTGCCCCGTTCATATAGCCTTGTGACACATCAAAGCGAAAAGCTAAGCAAATCACTACATACCAAACCATCAAACTTAGAGTATAGCTTAAAATATGAAAACTTTTGTATCCTTCCAAATTGTCACGTCCAATCGCAAAATTTCTCTCCTCAATAAAAGACGCTGCCTTTTTTAAGGGCTGACATGGAATTATTGGCCAGTAGATGAATGTGTGAAGTCGCTCGGTGTGGATCAGAAAGTTTGGTTTTTTACATCTTTCTTTATTTGATAACATATACATCTGTTTTCTTTTTATTTACAAATAAGGTATATACACCTCAACTGGTGCTAATAGTGTAACGGTTACCGTCGTTTGAAATGGGCACAGCGACTCGAGTTCAAATCCATAACGAGGTTGATTGCATTTCATACAGCACTAACACCATTAGATAAGGTATGCATCCAACAATTCTCTCTTCAACTATCGGTAAACAGTAGGGCAAACTGTGCTCTTTAATTTTTATATGGTAACCAATCAAGAAGAAGGAAAACTCTGAATTCAACGCTTAAAAATGATCTTATGTCGCATCCGGCACGTTCGGAGGGGTTGAGTGAATATACACCGACCTGTATAGCCAATTGGTATAAAAATCTCTTTATGATGTAATAGAGTGGCGAAAGAGAACTACCTACCTCGACAAAGGGTGGACCTAAAGTATAGCTTGAAATATGATAATCTCTGTAGCCTCTCCATCTGTCACTACTAATCGCAAATGTTTATCTTTGTTCAATGTAATGGTTATCGTCACAGGATATGGACACGGCGATACGAGTTCAATTCCTGGACAAGACTGATTGCATTTCACATAGCACTAAAGGTACTATTTACCAACCCCTCCGCTCGGGCAGGATATGACACAAGGTCAATTTTTAAGCGAAGTTTAACAGGTTTGAATTCAGAGTTTTCCTTCTCCTAGACTAGTTGCCTAACCAAGGCTGAAGAACCTAGTCTGTCCTACTATTTGCCCATAGCTGGAGGGAGAATAATTGGATTAATACCTTCCCCAAGGGTATTAGTGCTATGTGAAATGCAATCAGTCTCGTCCAGGTTTTGAACTAGTGTCGCCGTGTTCATTTCCTACGACGATAACGACTACACCACGGGCACCTCCTTGGGAATGGTATTAATCTAATTATTCTCCCTCCAGCTATGGGTAAATAGTAGGGCAGACTAGGTTCTTCAGCCTTGGTGAGGCAACTAGTCTCGGAGAAGGAAAACTCTGAATTCAAACCTGTTAAACTCTGCTTAAAAATTGACCTTGTGTCATATCCTGCCCGAGCGGAGGGGTTGGGTAAATATGATCTTTGTTCAATAAAAGATGATGATTTTTTAACAGCTGGTAGTGGAATTTTTGTTCCTTAGTGAGTGAGTATGAGGTCACTCAGTGAGGACTGTAAATTAGGATTTTTGACCTCTTTATTCGTTTATCTTCACACTAAACGGTAGCTCTCTGAAACTAGTAGACAAGTTCACCTACTATTATATAGTCATTTACACTTTCATGCATCACAACGACACATCAAAGACAGACGCATGAAGGAAAACGCAGGAAGAAACGACGCAAGAAGACTTCTTTAGAAAAATATTCACCTCTCACTTTATTGCAAGGGTTCGAAAGGGTTGTTCAAGGTTTGCATGTAAGAGGGTGCTGGAGACCGAACATAAACTACATATTTTGACCCCACTATTATGACCGTCACGTTGTGTCTTTCTTGTTCTCTTGATGTTGGGGTCTACTCCATCGGGGCTTCCGAGGGCCCCCTCGGTCGGGTGTGGCCTTCCCTACCACATCTGGTCTCTAGCTGTCTGGAATTCTGCTGGCAACTGGTTTGGCACCCAACTCAACTCAATTATATAATAATTCAACGCCCACACGATCGCCCACTGGATCTTTGAAATCGAATGTTTAAACGTCATCAAGCGGAAATAACTGTCATGCAGTTCAGAGGTTACTCTCTTCCGGTGCATCACTGTAGTGGCACAATGGGACCTTCACCTTGTCCCATATCATAAGCCTTAATCCGCCCACGCGATCTCTTTCGATTACTGGCCATTGGAATGTGTCACTTCCTTCCGGTGTATCACCTTGGAATAGCATTTTTGGGCTGGGTCGAAGGTCAAAATATAACACAACCTCAGAAGCAGTGTCTCATCAACCGAGACAGACATCGACACGCGACTAGCAAAGGCATGGACAGCTAGCAATAGACTATCGGTCATATGGAAGTCAGACCTAACCGATAAAATGAAACGCACTTTCTTCCAGGCAGCAGTCGTGTCGATACTGCTATATGGATGCACTGCATGGACGCTAACTAAACGGATGGAGAAAAAGCTTGATGGAAACTACACAAGAATGCTGCGAGCAATACTGAACAAGTCCTGGAGGCAACACCCCACAAAGCAGCAGCTATACGGCCACCTACCACCCATCGCGAAAACTATCAAAATTAAACGAACCAGACATGCATGACACTGCTGAAGAATTAGGGACGAGCTCGTAAGTGATGTACTCCAGTGGACCCCTTCACATGGCCAAGAAAAGGCAGGGCAACCGACTCGAACCGACATACAGCAGCTCTGTTAATACGGGGTGTAGCCCTGAAGACCTGTCAGAAGCGATGAACGATAGGGGGTGGCGAGAGAGGGTCAGGGATATCCGTACTGATGGCGGGACATGATGATGATGATGATGATTCGTTTGTCTCTTGAACTCTAGAAGTTGGACTTGGGATTTTTTACTTTGTTCTTTCTCTTTGGATTGGTGAACCAAGATTTGCTGACAGTATTTCTGCTACACTTACCAACAGATACACTGTTTGATAAAAGAATCATTAGATAATCTGTTGCTGATTAACTGTGGTATTTGTTCATTATAGACGGGATGTGGTTTTAAGTATAGTTATTTAAAATTATATTTCTTAAATGGTAGTTAAATTCCATTTTCAAGATTGAACGTGAAAAATCAAATCCATATCAGTGAGGCTTATAATACGCCAACTGCATCCTCTACAGAAGGGTAAGACGCCACCCAAAATGTGTGTCCTGGGTATAAAATTAAACTGCATCAAATGACAAGGCTCCAGTGCTGGGGTTGTGGGGAGCGGGGAGTTACCCCTTCATTACCATGACGCCCAGGTCCAGTCTGACTCGGAGTCGTAGTACCTGTTATTGTCTAATCTAATAGATACATTTGAAAATTATTTCTATTAGACAATACTCGGTGCCATGTAACTGTGTTCATAGACTATACAATTGCGTACTAACCATTAGTATTAGATCGGAATAGATTGAAACTACACTGTTATAGGAGGTGCCCGTGGTGTAATGGTTATCGTCACAGGATATGGACACGGCGATACGAGTTCAATTCCTGGACAAGACTGATTGCATTTCACATAGCACTAATACCCTTGGGAAAGGTATGAATCCAATTATTCTCCCTCCAGCTATGGATAAATAGTAGGGCAGACTAGGTTCTTCAGCCTTGGTGAGGCAACTAGTCTAGGAGAAGGAAAACTCTGAATTCAAACCTCTTAAACTCCGCTTAAAAAAATTGACCTTGTGTCATATCCTGCCCGAGCGGAGGGGTTGGGTAAATAGGTACACTGTTATGTGCAAATTATTTGTATCCGATTGAAATACTTGAATGTATATAATTGTAAATCATTTGTAACAAGAATAGGTACTAGCAGCTATACGTTGTTTAGTAAGGATTATTATTAGTAGTAGTTACTTGAAACCATATAACAAGTAAATGACTATTATTGAATAAATTTAATAGAAATGAAAGTACGTTCACCAGATGGAGACACAGAATACTTCGACATTGTAGCAGGAGTACTACAAGGGAACACGCTAGCCCCATACCTCTTTATCATCTGTCTAGACTACGTGCTTAGAACATCGATCGATAAAATCAGAGAGAACGGCTTCGAGCTGACAAAGAAAAGAAAAACAATTACCGACGCCGACTAGCAAATACACCCAACCAATCCGAAACACTACTGCATAGTTTGGAACGAGCGGCCACAGGCATTAGCCTCCATGTCAATGCACACAAAACTGAATATATGTGCTTTAATCAAGCAGGCCACATTTTCACACTAGACGGAACCTCTCTGAAACTGGTAGACAAATTCACATACCTAGGAAGCAGTGTCTCATCAACCGAAAAAGACATCGACACGCGGCTCACGAAGACATGGAAAGCTATCGATAGGCTATCGATCATATGGAAATCAGACCTGCCCGATAAAATGAAACGCAGTTTCTTCCAAGCAGCGATCGTGTCGATACTGCTGTATGGATGCACCACTTGGACGCTGACAAAACGTCTGGAGAAGAAGCTAGACGGCAATTACACAAGAATGCTGCGAGCAATATTAAACAAGTCCTGGCGGCAACACCCCACAAAGCACCAACTATACGGCCACCAACCTCCCATCACGAAAACTATCAAAATTAGACGACCAGGCACGCAGGACACTGCTGGAGAAGCAGGGACGAGCTCATAAGTGATGTACTTCTATGGACCCCACATATGGCTGAGCTAAAGCAGGACGACCAGCTAGAACATACATACAGCAGCTCTGTGAGGATACGGGATGTAGCCTAGAAGACCTGTCAGAGGCGATTAACGATAGGGAAAAGTGTCGAGAGAGGGTCAGGTGATATCCGTGCTGGCGGCACGACATGATGATGATGATGATGATGAAGTAGGAATACTTGAAACCATTCAACAACGTGCAAATTATTTGCATTTGATAGAAATACTTGATAGCATGTAACTGAGGGAAAAAACTCTTTAAAAAAACAACAACACAAAAATGTGAATATATCTATTTAGTTTGGTTTCTTTGTTTAATGGCATATCAACCTTTTGTAGCGTATTTAATGCCAAAGCAATTCTAGAAGAACAGTAGTGGTACTATTTAACCCATAGCTGGGAGGATAAGGGGATTCATATCTTTCCTAAGGGCAGAATATATCTGTACAATGAGCGCAATTCCCAAACTTCAAGGCAAAAATAACTCTAGACGGATTGACATGTCGTTAAAATCAATCAATCAATCAATCAATACTAAGAAACTATTACACACACAAAAAAATTTTAATCTAACTGTACAATGTTCGTGATTTCTTAGCCCCTACGTATAAAATAACTCCTGACAGCATGACAGACCGTTCCAATCAATCAATCTCTCTCTCTCTCTACCTTTCTCTCTCTCTCTGTCTCTCTCTCTCTATCTATCTATATATATATATACGTATATGTAATACATATACCTTAATTTTCATTGAATATTCAACACAAGAAATCCTGGGTCAGACTGAGCTGGTATCTATATCACGCCATGAGAAATATTTTTAGGGTCCTGAATACCACAAAAGTAGAAAGAGTCCAGTCGGATGGGGCTGTAAAAGATGTCGACAGCAACTCTGCAGAAGAGTAACGCACCTCACTACCACGAATGTCCTGGATGTGGTAATTTACTAAGCTTTTTGCTTAGATGTAACACAAGGCCGCATAAATTGGGCACCCAACGAATGTCCTGAATGTGACACTAAACTTCATTTTATGGTAAGGCTCCTGTCCTTGTGCTTTGGGGAATTTAGAGTATCTCTTTATTTCCATTACTCCCAGGCCCACTCTGACTCGAAGTGGCTGCACCTGTTAGCGTTCCATCTATGGGTCAAATAGAACTGTTTATACTTGAAATCAATTAACTATATCCAAAGGAAACTATTAGCATTAGATCGCAATACTTGAAACCATTTAATTTTGAGCAAACAAATTAGCTCTGGCTCGTTTAAAAAAGGTTACCTACTAGCTATTAGTTAAAAAAATCAAATATATATGCAGGATTTGCCATTACATAACCTTCAAGTGTTGGTGTGCTATAAAACGCAATCAACTGTACTATGGGTAAATAGTAGGATAGACTAGGATCTTCAGCCTTGGTGAGGCAACTAGTCTAGGAGAAGGAAAACTCTGAATTCAAGCCTGTTAAACTCCGCTCAAAAATTGACCTTGAGTCATATCCTGCCCGAGCGGAGGGGTTGGTATATATATATAAAACGCAATCAACCAACCAA
Source organism: Sepioteuthis lessoniana (assembly GCA_963585895.1). Lineage (NCBI taxonomy): Eukaryota > Metazoa > Mollusca > Cephalopoda > Myopsida > Loliginidae > Sepioteuthis > Sepioteuthis lessoniana. Next base: position 101,706,189 of record OY757917.1, on the reverse strand, counting down.
CAAAAGTAGAGACATTTTCGCTGAAGAAAAATAGTTCGAAACCCTCGGGAACATGGACTCAACAAATCGTAATATTCATGACCTCGGTGCATACACAGATAAAAATATAGATAAATGAAAATAGCTACTATACCAAGGTCATGTATATAATCACTTTGTGGGTTCAAGTCCCCCAGGAGCCACTGAATTGCTTATTTTTCTGCGCCCGTTATAATTCTTGAAGATGTGAATTTTTTTCTTTTTTCTTTTTTTTACAGATGAACGGCAGAGTTAAAAAATGAAGCTAATTGTTTTAGTACCTTGTTTTTACAATGTGCTTACGTACGTGTAGGCTTGTCTTCTTGTTTTGGGGTGGGCGGCATTAAATAGATAATGAGTTTCTTATCCCATAAATACTTTTACGAGACTCAGAGGTTCTCGATTATATTTTTACATTTGTAGAGAGAATACATCTCTCTCTCTCTCTCTCTCTCTCTCTCTCTCTCTCTCTCTCTCTCTCTCATCACTTCGAGTAATCAGATAAATATTTACCAATTTTAGCTCAGGTTGCTCAATAGAACAACCAGTTCGGTTTTACTAGACAAACCCTTTAAGCTGTATATGATGACATTTTCATTTCTGTTTAAAGAAAAACAAAAGGCGAACATAGTTCTTGGAATTTAATAACTTTTTAAAAAATCTATAAACCATCGGAATATTACAGTTTTTGTAGAAGTTATCAATGAAGATGGGCAAAAATTATTGTATTTCCTTGAATTGTAGGCGTAGCTTTCCACATCACGTGTCGGATAGTCACGTGAGAATTGAGACTCCTTATTCTTCCTCTTTTTGCGCCGTCCTTTTTATCCCTTGCTTGATCATGGAACAATACGGACATTTCATCGTCCCGGACACGTTTGTTCAGAATTATAATACTTCATGTTTGTCTTATATGTTTATTAAATGCCATACATATATATTTTTCAGTTGATTTCGTCTCGTTTTTCCTTTTCTTTTTATTCGGTGTCAGTGTATCAATAGATACACGAATACTAATATTGGAAGCTAGTAAGGAACGTCTAAGCGCCCTCCCAGCATCAAAAAGCCGGTAAATTATAACTGGTATACTGAATTCCGACACCGGTATTCGGTGCAAACGAGAATGCTTAGATGTTCCCTACTAATTAGGTTCCAATATTAGTTTTAGTGTATCGATTAATATTCAGACACTGAAAAAACGAAAAGGAAAGACGAAATAAACTCATATAAACATATAAGTTAGTTGGTTGGGTTTTATTGCACACCAACCCTTGAAGGTTATCTTATACGAAATCATGTTATATATGATTTATAAACGAATAGTTTGTAGGTAACCTTTTTAAACGAGCCAGGGCTCATTCGTTTGTACACAGTTAAATGGTTCCAAGTGTAGCTTACACTTATAGGGCAATTTGCACACAGCTAAATGGGTTCAAGCATTGCTACCAAATGCTAATTATTCTATTAAATATTAAGCATTTGTTTGCACACAGTTAAATGGTTTTATGTATAGTAAATAATTAAACCGTTCTCTTTTACTGATACATAGGATCCTAACAAGTACTACCACTGAACACGGCGACTCGAGTTCAATTCCTGGATGAGACTGATTGCATTTCACATAGCACTAATACCCTTGGGAAAGGTATGAATCCAATTATTCTCCCTCCAGCTATGGGTAAATAGTTGGACAGACTAGGTTCTTCAGCCTTGGTTAGGCAACTTGTCTAGGAGAAGGAAAACTCTGAATTCAAACCTGATAAACTCCGCTTAAAAATTGACCTTGTGTCATATCCTGCCCGAGCGGAGGGGTTGATAAATAGTACCACTATAGGTCAAAGTGGACCAGGAAGCAATGGCAATGAAGAGGTACTCCACATTCCCCAAAGATCCAGGAGCCTCACAATCAAATGTAGTTTAGTGTTATATCCAGTACACACATTGAGCAGGTGTCTTACCCTTCTACAGAGTAGTAGTCGGCGTATTCTACAACCCGAGCCGACAAACCTGCATAAGAAATCAAATGCATACACATATAAAGATATATAAGTATTAAGACAATACACAAACGTAACTCCAATCATATAGAATGTGCACTTTTTCTATGTTCGAGGATCACATAAAAAAAAAGGGTGAAAAGATCATCCTTGTTTTAAGTCGTTTATTCTTGTGACTTTACATTTCTAGGCTGCAGCGAAAGACTATTGCCCGCAATTGGAGTTAAAGTCTCTCTTCTGTTCAATGAACAAAGATACAAAACCGAGTTGTTATCCCTTCGAAAACGAGTTCAAAAGTAAAAAAAAAAAAAGGAAAAGAAGAAAGCAAACAGATAAACTGCACTCAGTTCGAAGTTACGCTCACAATCAAAAGAAGATAATTATTTTTGTCTCCATGCTAAATCAATTAAGAAAAAAGATACAAAAGAGTGAAATGTGTATATATAGAAAACCTCTTTTAGTTACATAAGTGTATACCAAATTACTAAATGAGTAGCAAGGTGTTGAATAAATTAAAATATAGTTAGTCGAAGTACCTACATGATATAGTCCTCTTCGCTGTTGCTATGTGCGCCCGGAAGTGTACGTAAAAGCTATCTACTGTATGTATTTATCTAACCCCTCCACTATGAACAGGATGTGACACAAGGTCAATTTTTGTGGAGTACAGCTGGTTTAAATTCTGAGTTTTCTTTCTCCAATACTGGATGCCATACCGAGGCAAAAGAACCTAGTCTACCCTACTATTTACCCATAGCTGGATGGAGAACAGATAGATTCATACCTTTCCTGCGAAATAAATGACAAACTACCTCGTCCGAAATTTGAACTCAGATCACTGATTCCATTTCGAACGACGATAGCCGTTGCGTTAAATGTCCTATTGTATACTGTACATTATGTACGTGTATTGTGTGGGCTTAGAGTATCACAAACGCAAAGGTGTCCACAAATGAGTGAAACTGAATTCTTGTGGCCACAACATTCTAGAGAAAAGAAGAAGGTTCATGTTCATACCTTTTCTTTTATATCCGGATAGCTTGCTATTGTAACAGAATGTGGTGTTTTCTACCAATCATGTAAATAGTGTTGCAGACAAGAGAAAATTAACAGTAAGCAAGGGTAACTAATTCGATAGATAGTAAGAGCAAGTATCCGTATATGACTTTGGTAACCATCATTATTCTGCAGGGGCTTCGTCTTTAACATGCATTAGCGTCCCCATTAAACAAGGATCAATATTAACATTAGTATATTCAACACTAAACAGAACAGAAGGAAAGACAAAATAAACTCATTTATATATACAAGAACATTTGGCCATACCAGCCCATTTGTGTAGGGGTTAGATTGTTCGCCAATGGTCTGGGAGACCGAGTTCAAACTCAGGTCGAATCATATCAAAAACACAAAAAAATGGTACTTGATTCCTATTTGCTTAACTCTAAGCATTATAAGGTACAGATCAAGGGTAAGTGGATCAATCTAGGGAAAAGAGTAGCGCCCTCCCCAACACCTTGGTGTAGTAGCTATTAAAAAGGGAGCTTTGGGTCGCTCTTTACAACGGCCGGTCCACTTTTAGATACAAGTAGTATGAAAAGAAAAAATACACAAATGTATCCCATGGTAAAATTATACACATATTGTTCTCTGAACAAACAGTACGAGGAACGGGTACAAAATAGAAAAAGGCTAACTTGATTAGCATAGCAGACAATCAAGAATGTTCTTGACCAGGCATGGGTAACCCTTTTTTTAATATGATGAAATAATTTTAAAAAAATGAATACTTAAAAAACCAATCTATTCAATATGAATATGGTCATTGTATCGAAGAAATATTGAATACTCTGTGAATCAAAATTTTAGTAAAAGTATTTTCTTTAAATTACAGTTGAACATTTTTGGCAATGATTCAGAAATCTCTGCGGGTCACATGGGGCAGTGATTCTTCGAGACTATTAGCATAGGGTCATTTGGAGGTGCCCGTGGTGTAATGGTTATCGTCGCAGGATATGGACACGGCGACACGAGTTCAAATCCTGGACCTGACTGATTGCATTTCACATAGCACTAATACCCTTGGGAAAGGTATGAATCCAAATATTCTCCCTCCAGCTATGGGTAAATAGTAGGGCAGACTAGGTTCTTCAGGCTTGGTGAGGCAACTAGTCTAGGAGAAGGAAAACTCTGAATTCAAACCTGTTAAACTCTGCTTAAAAAATTGACCTTGTGTCATATCCTGCCCGAGCGGAGGGGTTGGGTAAATATGATTAGCGTAGGGTCATATTTACCAAGGTACCTACTGAAAGAGTAGCTGTAACATAACCCTTTCTATTATATATATATATATATATATATATATATATATATATATATATATATATATATAATTAACAGGAGTAAAAAAAGCATAAACACTTGTATTAGAGTAACTTTATGATATTATGGTTAACAACATCCTTCATCCGTTGGATCACCCCTGTGAACACATTCTTAAAATTTTTCTCGGGTGTTTTCAATAATATAGGTTCTGTTTTTCTAATAAAGGTATTCACATAGAAGTTTTATAACTTTTTTAATCACCTGTGGAAGTTTCCTGGAATGTATTCACAAGCATAGGGAACAGATGAATGCTGTTTGAAATCATATCATAAAGTTCATCCCATAGAAGTGTTCACTCTCTCTCTCCCACTCTCTCTCTTTATATATATATAAGACTGTGAATTTATATATATATATATATATATATATATGTGTGTGTGTGTGTGTGTGTGTGTGTGTGTGTGGAACGCGATGAGTTTTGTAACAATCTATCTGCATAGACGAGGTGCATTCAATAAGTTTCCAGACTTTTTTTGAACAGGCATTTAAAATTGTCGTAGACTCTTGAAAATTCTGTATGTTATTGCTATACACAGACTATTTGACTGGGCTGTTATTTTTTCTTTAGGAAGTCTTTCAAAATCATTTCAAAGTTTACAGTCTTTGTTATGTCATTTTCTATTGATTATTTTCCTCAAGTCATGTTGATAGCTCGGATTCCTTTGATCCCCCCTCTCACTCTCTCCTACCATCGTTCTTCACATTTCCTATAGATTGCATCTAGTGTCCGCACAAAGCTGATGGATGTAACTTTTCGTTAGTCGACCAACATTGGTGAGTCCAAGAGTGGGAGTCCACAGGAAAACGTCGCACTACCCCGCATATTTTAATCGTCTAACATGAATAATTTGTGAAATGGGTGGTGAGTGACCGTACTTTACTGTTTTGTGAGGCACTGCTTCCTGAATTTATTCAAAACAACACGTAGCATTCTTGTGTAGTTCCCATCTAGAAAGATTTTTTTAGATAGCATCACTAAATGATTTAGTTTCTTTTGTGAAATTGTTGACTATAGGTTTTTTAAAAATTAGTTTTTAGCGGAGAAATATATGTTATTACGTGTTCTTACGTTGTTATTATTTCCTCGCTAAATGTTATTGTAAAATAAATGAGAGAGAAGAACGAAGATGCCGTAAGGTTTTTATATGAAGGTTTTAATTGCAGCGTGGAATAAAGGGTTTACGTTTATGCTACAAGTCTCGTAGGAAGGAAGGAAGGAAATATTTATGGAGTTGAGAAGGAATTTTAGCAGCTATTGGCCTGAGTGAAATGTGCGTCGCCAGGTTAAGGCATTGTTGAATGTGTGAGTGAGATATGGTCGCCATAGGTGTAGCAAAAGTCGTGTTTGCTGGTTAAGGACAGGAATGATGTAGTCGTCCATGGATGTGTGGTCCTGGGGAGAGAAGTGTGAATGTCTCTAGATAATGTTGCCCAGGGATGAAGTGGCTAGATGTCTGAGCGGAATTTTGCGTCACAGTCGACATAGCCAAGGTTGAAGGCGACTTAAAGTTGTTCCTGTGTGCGGCGGATTGAATTCATCTAATTCCTAATCAACTGGGAACCCTTGGTCTATGAGAATAGACTCAAGAGGTCCATAAATTAGATAGCTTTCCTCATGGTGTCGTGATCCTCCTGCTAATGAAGAGAGCGGACAGTAAGTACGTCTGTCCAGTTAAAATGCTTCTGAGGAAGAGAGTGTTGGCGGCTTTTCCCCAATTTGGTCCTGCCCGGAAAAATGGTCCGAGCTGAATAGGATAAGTCATCCTGATTGGGTAAAAATATACATCGACCCTAACGGTCAAATTAAATTACGCGCCAAACAAAAATACGAAGTTCTTTCTGCTACAAGTTTTAGTTGAAAAAAAAAACTTCTTTCACTTCAAACCAACAAAAAACATTTCGAAATTCTTTGAATCGATAGTTTATTATTCAAGCAGACATTTACGCTTAACAGCACGGAAAAGAAGAAAAGTTTTGGGAAAAAAAATTTTAAGACCTTCAAGTTCTTCGGTCACCCAATAACTATACCCGCTATTAGTTGTTTGAATAATTACCCTTTCATTGGTGCTATGTTTTAGTGTGGTTTCAGTTAAAGCTGCTTTTAGGCCCCTGAGTACTTCCTAATTTCTGCCTTTGGTCAGGGAAGTTATTTAAAAATCCAAATAATTTTAAATGGCTTTTAAGCTGCTGAAATTTAGTATCATAAGCGTCCTCCATTTAAGCATGTACGTGGGGCCCAATTTGAAGAAATCTGACTAATTGTCTTAAAAGCGGTCCTGCCAGTCAGATCAATGAAGTTAAGCAACGAGTTATCTGCTCAATACTTAAGTGGGTGTCAACTCAGAAAGATTAGTTTCAGTAAACAATCAGAAGCCTGTGTTGTAAGTAAATAATAACAATGGACATAGTAAGAAAACCTAAGCCTGTGAACCTAACTAAGCAAAAGTTAGTTGCGATAAACGGAGTGAAGCCTGTGTATGAGCATAAGCGAATCTTTGTAAATAATGTCACGTGGTCTCCCGCTGAGAGAAGAGAAATAAGGAATTACTACTATTCTGTGTTTCAATTAGCCAAAGATTGACCGTTAAAAAACAAATAATGAATGTAGGTCAACTTTGGTCGGCCGTTGAAGGAAGAAAAAAATGTGGGTCAGGCTATCTGTACTCCGTGACCTCACTCGGGTCGCCTGACAGGGGAAGGAAGAAGATAGAAGCCAAATGATTGGCTAGAATCCCAAAGCGGAAATAGCCCCCTTCTTCCGTCAGCGGAAATAGGAAATAAGAAAATCAGTTTTGGATCAGACATTGTCGTGAACAGATGGGACGAGGCCCATGCCAAGACTCCGGGTAAAGAAAGACGGAAAGTATCTTGGACAAGGGGAGAAGGAGCCATACCTTCAAGTCAGAACTACAAATAACATAAAGTCCGTTAGCCCGTAAAAGAGGAAATATTCTCCACAGGAATCCATCGGAAAAAGATAAGTAAACTATAAAACTGTTTCTCCTTACACCTAATTATATACCCTCTCTCTCTCTCAATTTTAAAAAAGACTAAAGAAGAAAGAAAAGAAGAAAAAAAAGATTGATATATTTTAATGTTCCCACGTGTTGAAGTTGTTCATTTGTATCGTTTACTACCAAATTGTTTCATGCTATCAAAAGTTGCTATTCCATGTTTCTTTTTCAGTTTCTATTCGCCTTATGTTATCCTTGATTAAATTGTCCTATATGAATTCCTTTAAAAATATTACACGGAAAACCGGAGTTGTCGACTACTATAATTAATATTATTACATCTAAACCTAGAGGTCCATATCTTCCATTGTTCTAGGGGAGGAAGAACTAGTGGCCTTGGTGGGTGTGTGTATTGTGTGAAATTTGGAAACCCCTTGCCAACGGCGGTCATTCTACCCATAAATTAACCCCCACATAATATGCCAGTTCCTACATGCCCGAGAAAGGACTCTGAAAAAGGACTTATTCTACGAGGGATCAAGTGCCAGTCCGCCCCGTCTTCACACGTGCAAAAAAAAACAAAAAAACCCCGTTTGGTGATAACAATATTTAAATGCACCAGTTCCCATACGCATTTAAATGGGTGCTCATCCGGGGATTTTTTTATTTTAATTTGCCGTCACAATAACAAGAGGTACTATAAGCTACCCAAGTCCTGTGTGTCAGACTGAGCAAAGTATTGTAAATAATCAAAACAAGTACTATAAACAACAACAGGTACGATAAGCAATTCAAGGTCTGTGAGTCCAATTAAACAAAATTTGTAAATAACAACAGACGCTATAAGCGTGGGGGTATTGAATAAGAAATTAAAAAAAAAAAACAATAACATAAAAAATAAAAACAAAATAAACACGAGTAAAAAATAAACAAATGCAAAATTAACGATTTCCCCGGAGGCCTCTGACAGGAAGCGCAATCCGTGCATGCCTGAAAGGATGAGCTTCTTGGCGTTAAAAAGAAATACTCTCTCAGATCTCTTTACGTCGTTTTATGGAGTATACGACTTTTTCCTGGCTCATGAAGAACGTTCTCCCCCTCCCCCATAATAGTTGTAGACCTGTAAAATAAAAATTGAGCTTAAAATTATTTCTGTCTTTGTCTTTTCCGTCTTTAATTCATTTACAACTTCAATCAACAATAAGAAGATAACAAGTTAATGGAATAAGAAGAAAAAGGATTCAGACTCAAATCTCGGAATTTCCCAACAATACCGAAAATTCACCATATCCATGAATTAACCTTTCATACGTCACATTAGCAACCCGAGACCTATGCTTGACTAAGTGAAACTTTGTAGATTTATAGGGAGGTACCCGTGGTGTAATGGTTATCACCGTGGGAAATGAACACGGAGACACGAATTCAAATCCTCGATGAGACTGATTGCATTTCACATAGCACTAATACCCTTGGGAAAGGTATGAATCCAATTATTCTCTCTCCAGTTATGGGTAAATAGTAGGGCACACTAAGTTCTTCAGCCTTGGTGAGGCAACTAGTCTTGGAGAATTAAAGCTCTGAATTCAAACCTGTTAAACTCCGCTTAAAAATTGACCTTGTGTCATATCCTGTCCGAGCGGAAGGGTTTGTAAATATATATATAGGGAATAGAAAAACAAGCAGAAATGACCAAAAAATTAAATAGAATTTGTAAATAAGTTAAAAGAATTTGATAAATAATCCGCCAAAAATAGGACAGTTAAAATCAATTCAGTCTTTATGCAAAAAAAAAGAAACTGGATATAGTGAGAAAACACAAGACAAATAAGATAGAAAGAAAGAAAGAAAGAAAGAAAGAAAGAAATTAAAAGGAACCAAAACATCCTTACAAAATATTCATTTCTCTAATGCATCCTTACCGTAGCTCCGCTAATTGGGCAGGGGCGTGTGTAGGGAATAGAAATTTAAAAAAAAAATTAAATTAAAAATAATTATTAAAAATATGCAGAAGCTCCCTGGGGCCTCTGACAGGAAGAGGGGTGACACATGCGTAAAGAAAAAGGAACCGTCCCGACAAAAGAAAGGATCTCGTTCTCTTTCAGCAGTGACCAGCGGAGTGACAACACCTAGATCTTTCTTGTTACTGGTGGAAGGTGCCGTCTTTAGACGACACGTTGGCTAGCCTTTCCTCTAGTAACAGCCGTCTCCTTTGCCAACGACCCACGACTAAAAACACCGAATAATGAACACGTCAGAATCACAATTTAAGACACCATATAACGGACTTAAAATTACAATTGAAAAACACCGGATTTAGACACATCTTCCAAAGACGTCTAACTGGTTGTTAACGCCTGGAACACCAAAATTGGACACATATACATCCAAGAATGACTAGCACATTCTAACACCTTGACTGTGAGATTCAACCGTTTCATTTGTTTTCAGGAAGAATTTCCTCATTCCCTGAATGGTTGTTGAACCCAGAAATAAAGGCAAAATATAAAAGATATCTTCGTCTCCTATCTTTTATTATCTTCTTTTATATAATTCCTTTACAGCCTTCATATCCATTAAGTTAAACCAGCAAAATAATGTGGGGTAAGAATAGAATAACCCAGAATAGAGTCAGATCACAAACGACAACACTTGAGACCCCCCATAGGTAATCACGACAACTACAATAAACAACAACCACTGGTACTACAAGCAACTCCATGCCTGTAAGTCAGACAAAGCGAGTAACAAGAACAGTTACGATAAACAACCCGCAGCCTTTTGCCAAACTAAGCAAACGTAAGCAAATAAGAGCAGCAGACATTGTAAACAACCTGAGATACCTTTGCCAGATAAAGCAAATTAGGAAAACATCTGAACTCACTTAAAGGTTGCTGAAGGCGGCCGTTAAGTCTGTAGCCAGACTGTCATCTTTCGATTTGTTTCTTTAGTTCTTCTAGAATTATTGTTAAATCATATTTATATATGAGTCAGTGCTTACACAAAGACACTTTTCTGTAAACATTATCGTGTGGTTGATTCGCACGACCAAAAGTAGAATTAAATAGAAACACAAAACGTTATCCAGTATATCAAGAAAGAAAAAAAAAACGGAAAGAAAAAGTCCAATCTGGATTGCTTGCCCCTACAACCATATTGTAGCTATATATGGACTAAACCAACCGGAAAACACGCTTTTTTTTTCATTTACCTTCCATGGAGATAAGCCACTCATGCCAGGAGTTAAAAAATTATATAACTCTGCGAAATTTATCGTATTTTGCTGTGTGAAGTTCTCTGCCTTTTTCTTCAAGTATTCCTTTTACAATCCTCGCTAGGTGATTACACAATTGGTTGTCATAGTGACACATAAGAGAACAAAAATGCAAATCTCGCTCTCTTTTCAGCTCGCCATGTCTTAATGGAAAAACGAATGTGTGTAGCTTTTTTTTTTACACGATTACTGGGACATCCGCCAGAGGCCTAGTTAACTCAGCTATACACAGTACACGATATATGACAGATATGTTTACTACAAACATAATCAAAGGACACTTGCCAAGTAGGTGAGGAACAGTGTTTTATTTCTATAACAAACATGGTTTCCTTTTGTATCTTTGTTTACTTTATAAATTAATAAAAAGTTAATTTACACTAATTGTCAGGAATTCATCCCTGAACACAATACCTCATTCTTCATTCTCAACACAAATAACTTCAGCACGCTTTGTGTAACGGTTATCGTTGTAAGACATGGAATCGGCGATCCGTGTTCAAATCCTAAACTTGCGTTTAACTTCGCTCTAATGGCATTTCTTTTCCCTCAGCTGTTGGCTAATAGTAGAACAGACAGGGTTCTATTGCCTCGGTAAGAAAATCAGTCAAGGAGAAAGAGAACTGTTAATTCAAACCAGGTGGAGTCTGCTTAAAAATTGGTCTGGTGTCGCATCCTGCTCGTGATGGAGGGCTTGGGTAAATACAAAGTCCATACACCCAGATTGACAAGGTACTCTCAGAGAAAATTCAAATTTAAATGAATGCAAAAACATTTTACGAAATATATTTTTCTGTTGCCGATGACAATTTATAATATTCAAATTTCTGATTTAACAATATGCACACATTTTATTTACTGGGACACGTTTGTGTATTTTTCTTTAGACTTCTTGTGGGTATATCATGTATGCATTAAATGTTTGGTTGTGTTTTATGGCATATGTGGGGATTAATAGAAAGGAGAATAGAGGAATAGAATAAATTTTTAAAATGTAGCAGTTCTCAGAAGCCCTCTGACAGGAAGCAAAATACATGCAGGCCTGAAGGATAGACTTCCTGACACCAGAGATAAATTTTGAGACGCTTCAGCCGTTACCACTGAGATTGAAAGGACTTCTCTTTTTCGGCTACTTGAGATGTAACGCACGTACACCCTAAGTCCTGGACTTAGTAGCAGGTTGTGTGTCCTGTCAGCAACAGCCTCTACTAAAAATACCTCCCTGAAAACACCCACTCTACAAACGATGAACTTCAAATTTTTATCACCGAAAAGGTCTCTAATATATTTCAATGCCTTGTCTGGGAGACGTGACCATTTCTACTGGTTCAGGAAAACGTTCCACATAATAGAATGATCGTGAACCCCAAAATAAAGTTTTTTGAGTTAAAAGTTATCTTCGTCTCTTTTCTTCCTTCCTTAAAACACTTGGAGCCTTCCACAGACAAAGAAGACGGCTAGTTAAGTAAGAAGAAGAAAAAAGGAGTCCAACACTGAAATTCAGAATTATTCCCATAAAACCCTGCAATTAATCGACAACCAACAACTCTTCCACGACCACAAACAAAATAAATGACCAAAACCTTCTCAGTCCCATATATATCAACCCTTGTAAGTTAATTAATGCCAAATGCAATATATATATATATATATATATAATTTGTAAACGGTTTGACGGAAACATTTTTAAGTGAATCAGAGCGCATTTGTCTGTGCACAATTAGATGGTTTCAAGTATTGCAATGTAAGATTAATTCAATTTAACAACAGCAATTTGTTTACACACTGTTAGATGTTTGAAGTTTAGAAAATGATTACATATTTCTTTTTGACTCATACAAGGTGCACAAACAGGTACTACCACACCGGGTCAATGTAGACCTGGGAATAATGACAATGAAGAGGTACCCTACATTATCCAAAAATCCAGAACTGTAGCCTCATTATCAGATGGCTTAGTGTCATATCCGAAACACCCGTTGACGTTGGGAGATTTGGGGAATGTGGAGTACTCTTCATTGCCATTATTCTCAAGTCTCAGAGTGGAAGCACCTGATAGGGTCCTATCTATGGGTCAAATAGAACAAACTGTGTGCAAACAAATAGATAATGTTAAATTGAGACTGTTTTATAGCAATACCTGAAACCATTTAACAGTGTGCAAAAAAGAGCTCAGGCTCGTTTAAGAAACGTGTTAACAAATCATATATATATTTTTAAATATATGTATAAAGAGGACTTCGCATTAAATAACCTAAAATGGTTGATATGCCATAAAACCCAACCCAACCCAACCAAATCCTATATATTCAATATGTATAAAAAGGATTGAGCATTAAATAACATATGATGGTTGATATGCCATAAAACCAAACAAAATCCTGGATGGATTATTTAATGCCAAAGGCATCTTTGTAGGATGAAAAGTAATGGTACTATTCAACCCATAGCTGGAAGGGATAATTGAGTTCATGACTTTCCCATGGATGTTAATCCGAAAGTTAACATAATAGCGTGACTGAAGTTCAAACACGTTTACTATGATATCCATATTTACCCAACCCCTCCGCTCGGGCAGGATATGACATAAGGTCAGTTTTTAAGCGGAGTTTAACAGGTTTAGAATTCAGAGTTTTCCTTCTCCTTGACTAGTTGCCTCACCAAGGCTGAAGAACCTAGTCTGCCCTACTTTTTACCCATAGATGGAGGGAGAATAATTGGATTCATACCTTTCCCAAGGGTATTAGTGCTATGTGAAATGCAACCAGTCTCGTCCAGGATTTGAACTCGTGTCGCCGTGTCCATTTCCTACGACGATAACCATTACACCACGGGCACTATGATATCGCAACCCAGCATGTCAGCAACTACACCATGAAGACTTCCCTTTGAAGCAAGGGCTAGAAACAGTAAGAACTTATGCTTCTATTGAAATTAATGTTTAATTGTCCTGTTATAAATGTATTACAATGATTACCGAAAAGAAATATATTTGGACGGTTATTTGGGAATTTCTACTTCCGTTTGTAAAACTTCTTTCCATGCTTTCATACATTTTGTATTACTATCATTTCTAATATTTTGAATTAACTGATGTTTTAACCTGTTGGCTGAAAACATTCTATTTTCTCGTATATCTTAATATTTTCTCTCGCATGCTTATCCTGTTCTTTCAATCAACAGACAGAAAGTCAAACTTACGAAAGGAAATAAATTTTATTCTCCGAGTCTCTCAGATGATAAGACATCACGTGTAAAACAGTTTCCTTTTGACAAATACCAATACTGAAATATTTAGTCGAATCCCCACTCACCGAGAACCAATAGTTAGCAATAGTATATCCGTGATATACTAATCCTGAAAACAATGATTGGAAAGTGTTGCAGGAGTGAGACTACGCTTGTCTTCGTCTTTGAGTACCATCACACGCGCTGACAGTAAAAAAGTGAGAAGTACCTCAACGGAGACGAGACCTGTACAAAATAAATATAATAAAGACTTTATCAGTTGATGCTGTCATCGCATAATGTAATTCGGTTGTCGCATCTTTCGTTGAAGTAGCTGCTGCTTATTAGAGACCGTTCGGAATCTCTTCAAAGTTGTTGCAGCTGCTGGTCTTTTGTCATCGTTTGCCGCCTTTGAAGAAGCTGCTACCAAAACCATTTCGTTCTGGCTGCAGGATCAAATCTACCATCTTATAGATAAATTGGCTCGAACTGATCCAGAAATTGACTTACTTGAAAGTTGCATAAAGGTTGCCAGTCAGTTGGAAATATTTTATTGCCCTTTATACTTGTTCTTGCGCATTTGTCTCGGAAGTGAATGCATGTAGCCGGTCGCGATTTCGTTTTCTTCTTGCTATATAAGCGAAGGATATCAAGGTGAACATTTCCGGTTGTGTTATAAAAAGGAGTTCTGAAAGGTTATAAAAAAAAGACAAGATGAGCTCATTTACACATACGAGAATATCTGATATTTTATAAATACAATATACATATTAGCAAAATAAAAAGGAAAACTACTCAAACGTGTTTCAACAGCTAAAACAATTCAGATATTTTTCCAAGAACAACTAGTATGTTGAAGGGTAAAAAAATGGAAAAGGTTTACTTACTGAGTGTAAGTTATATAGCCATGTGACTTTACCGTTCCCTGGCAAGAGCAGAGACAATGTCTCTACTGTGCAAAGAACAGAGGCAACAAAGGTCAAGAATAGGTTTCTGAAACTGTCATGTGACCCAACATTATGACACATGACACCCTAACGGAGGTACCAATCCCCTAAGGGGGTGATTATTTATTGTATCCCGACACTGATGATTAGGTTTTAACTCCTTATGAACAGAAAGTGTTGTAAGATAATTGAAATCCACGTGACAGACGACGTAAATAAAAAAACAAATAATAAAACAAATGATCATTAGTCAGTTTTAGTTAATGTTATTGTGAAGTAGAAATAAATAATATAATATAATACATCTATAATTATATAATATAGTAATAATATATAATGATAATAATAATAATAATAATGTAATAATAATATAATACAATATTATATAATATATAATATATATATATGATAATATAATAATAATATACATATAATAGAATAATAATGATAATGATAAGCTGTGGAACATGAAAGTGACGATTGTGCCAATTGTGATTGGTGCTTTTGGTACAATAACTAAAGGATTATTAAAAGACCTGGCGGACTTGGAAGTTGGCGGACGGGTAGAGACTATCCAAATGACAGCATTGCTGAGAACGGCCAGAATCCCGAGACGAGTCCTGGAGACTTGAGAAGACTTACTGTCACTCAAACTCCAGTGAAAAACCATCAGTAACACTGATGTGAAAAACTCTATAGGAGTAAATAATAATATAATATAATATAATAATATAATGTTATTGTGAAGTGGAAATGAATAATATTACGTCAACCAGCTAACTTAACCTTAAGTAAATATTTTAACTACATCATGAATATCATGACAAAATAAATGTCAAGCCACTTTCTGATTGCATAGTTTATATTTTGATTGATTGAAAAATAATTGAATTGCAATGGCATTGTTAATGGAACATCTATAAACTTTTAAAGATATTGCTGAAAACTATCGAACTAAGAGAACAAGACCTGTAACGGTCTGGTTGAGAAATTTCATAGGAGTATTAAAACTGTCACGTGATAGCTCACGGAGACGAAGAGGTAGGAATGATACTATCCTCCCGTGTTGCTATTAGCGCTTTCTAGCAGTCAAATAGTGACCGTTAAGAGAGAATGTGGGTCACGCAGGATAGACCAGATGTTCACACTTAAGTGAACTCAGGTCACCGGACATCGGAAGGGGAAAGAGAGAGAAGCCAAATGATTGGCGGGGACCCCAAACGGAAGTGGGGGTTCCCTTCCCCTCAGCGGAAGTAAAATAGTAAAAAGGTAGTTTTTTGAGCAAGGCTCGTGGCAGACGGACCATAGCCATTTTTACTCCGGGCTAAAGACAAAAGATTAGCTGAGACACGAAGGACCCCAAGTCCTTCAAGCCAGTATTAAAAACAGTATAAAGTCTAGTAGCCCGTGAAAGAAGAAAATTCTCCAGTGGAACCCCGTCGAAAATAAGATAAGTAACTTTGGGACATTTTTCCTTTACACCCAAATTTTGTTTACCACTCTCTCTCTCAATTTGAAGAAGGATAAAAGCCAAGAAAAGACATTCATATTCATGGACTATCCAATTATATGTTTTGACACTTTGAACGTATATATATATAACCGTAGTAAAGAACCTATGTATTTTCATTTTACCATGTGGTCTATGTTGTTGCTTCATGCTTTCTTTCCAGCTTCTATTCGCCTTATGTTATCTTGCTTAGAATTGTCCTATTAATTCCTAAAGTATCACACGGGAAACCGGAGTTGCCGACTGCAGCAATATTAATATTATTACGACTAAAACCTATAGGCTCGTAATCTTCCATTATCTCGGGGAAAGAAGAAAGCGACCTGGTGGGTGTGTGATAGTGTGAAATTTGGAACCCCTTGCCAGCGGTGGTCAGTCTGGCCCTAAATTATTCCCTCATGTAATATGCCAGTTCTTATATGCCTGAGAGAAGAACTCTGAACAGGACTTATTTCTGTAGGGGATCAAGTGCCAACCTGCCCCGTCTTCACACGTGCAAAAATAAAGTCCCGTTTTGGGATTTTAGTCGATTTGCCGTCACAAAACTGTTATTATTACGCGAAAAGAATCCTGTCTTCAACCCTACCTAGCTCAGTCGGCTGGAGGTGTAGAATACACCGACTGCTTCACTGCAGAGGGGTAAGCATCCCTGAGTGTCTTGTATAGGACACTAAACAATCTGGTGGTCAGGCTCCAATAATGCAGGAGCTCTGGGGAATGCACAGTGTCCCTTCAGTGCCATCGCTCTCTGGTCCACTCTGGCCCGGAGTGGTAGCACCAGATAGAGTCCTATTTATGGGTCAAATAGAACTAGACTGTGTACTGATGCGAAAGTGAATTGCTTGAAATAGAACTGTTCTGGGGTTTAAACTGCGTACTTGTGTTAAACTGAATTGTTTGAAATAAAACTGTTTTTGACATTGAAACTGTGTACTTAAGCTCAACTGAATTATTTGAAATAAAAATGTTTTGACATTTGACTTATACCAAACTGAATTGTTTGAAATAAACTGTTATATATATATATATATATATATATATATATATATATATATATATATAATGGATTTGGCATTAATAACTTACCATGTTTGATATGCCATAAAACCAAACCAAACCAAATTAAACTCTCTGCTCTACCAATAGTTCTTTCGGGAAATTGTAACATGACTAAAAATTCCGAATTTTCTCCCTTTTATACTCTTACAGTCACACAAATTTACCACAATTACAAATAGACACAACCAATAACGACGTTTTAACTCAGTATTTCACAAGAGAATTGTATTATAAGTTAATTGGACAGTTAGAAGTTTGGTTTGGTTGTGTTTTATGGCATATCAACTATTATGTGCTATTTGGTGACAAATCCGATTTATATATATATATATATATATATATATATATTGAAGACTGAATATTTAAGCAGCAAGCAATTATTCAAGCAAGTTTTGTTAAAGACGATGAAACACTTTGTTTATTATTTTGAATTTTATTTTTTAAGACTCCTTGTTATTTTTCTAGTGTCGGGATCTAGATGGTAAAGGGATTGTCCCATATCTTCTGCCCAAGCACTTTCCACCATCAGGGGTAGTGATGTTTTGAGTTGACAAGCCCAGGACACTAAACAGTTTCAAGTATTGCTATCTAACACAAATAATTCTCTTTAACATGATTCATTTGTTTGCACATTCGTGTGGTTTCAAGTATTGCTATGTGATACTAATAATTCAATTTAATATTAATCATTTGTTTGCATTCAGTTAAATGGTTTTAAGCATAGTAAATGATTAAATAGTTCTATTTGAACCATTGAGGGGACCCTAACAGGTACTACAAGGATGAAGCGGGGAGAAATGGTAACAAAGGAGTACTCCACTTTCCCCAAAGCTCCGGAATTAGCCTCACCATCAGATAGTTTAGTGTCATAAACAGGACACTCGTTGGGGGAGAGGGGCTTACCCATCAGCAGAAGTGTAGTCAGCTTATTCTATAACCCCAGCTGCCTGGGCCTTTTGATCTTCAGGGTTTTCTCAAAGATTCAATAAATCCCCAAATTCATGTTCTATGAGAAATCGTGTTCAATTCAAAAAATATGCAAGGTTTTAGGTCTTAAATTATAACAACCAACACACGAAAAGTTAACTAATTTATCCGAATGTTTGTCGCTATAAAGTACAACTCTACCCAAATCAAGTAAACTTTATCTCTGTCCAGCCCAAGAAATTATCTAGCAGTAACTATCAGGCCTAGTGAAGGTGGAGAGAAATGTATAAAAAATAAAGAATACAAAAAAGTGGGGTGGGAAAGCTAACTTTTGTTACTTGAAAAAAAAGTGTGTCTATATTTCTTGAAAACAAAAACAACCAGTTCTCACAAAGTAATTTATTTCAAGAGAAATAAACTTTACAAAATCTGGCTTTGCATATTTTCTCCTCTGCTTGTCGAAAATATTGAATGAGGTAACAAAAATAACATACATTCAAGTAACCACAATATTATAACAAAAAAGAAAAGAAAAAAGAAGGGTATAAAGAAATATAATGACTGACTTGCTCGAAGCCATGCCAACGAACACCTACTGTCAGTTTAACTTTTGTTAACGATAAAATACCTTTCTTTGATATTCTCTGTCAAAGTTCATTTTGGGGCCAATTTTTAGAGTTTGTTCTTCTTCCCGGCGTCTCCCTCTTGTGTAGAATCAACCTGGACAACCGTGTTCTTCTAGTTTCCTGTGTATACTTGTTGAAAACGAAGTTACTATTTCTTTAAGTGAACTTCTAGTAGATCAGCACTTCCTCCTCTTAGATGAATATCTTTCTGTTTCAACTCGAATTTTCTTCTGTTGAACCTTCGGAGGTTTTTACCACATTTTCTAACCCGGCCAACATCTTCCTTTCTTAGCAAAAGTCCAATAATACCACCTCCAGACCTTAGACTCAACTTTATTTTCAAGGAGACAGTATACCAAAACCACAAATAGCCTGCAGTAGGCTTATTGTTTCAACAAGTAACAATAAAAACCCTGTAAGGAAAAGAGGCTTGGCCTATGCGGCTAATGGGCCTATTTTAATCAAGCTACCTTGCTTAAGAAAAAGCAGCCTAAAGTCGAAAGTGAATAAACAAGACGTTGCAAAGCAAAAGGAGCGAGGCCAGCAGAGCCTTCTGTTCGTGCAGAAAAAATCCAAAAGAAGAGACCATACCCTTGCGGGTCTCACTTAAATAATAGTAGGGGTGGGCGCTAACGGCACAACTTCAAAACAGCCAATTAGATTCGAGTAAACATTAACTGCCGAATTTACAAATTTCAACAGTCCTAGACAAACATTAGACTTATGATTGATGAAGTCTGGATAAGAGTAGATCGTATAGGAAGATAATTAGAAGCACCCTATTCAAACCTTTATACGATTCTTCAGCGTAAGGCTGGTGCTAGAGCCTCAGGCCACCACCTAATCTATGACATGTCCTCAACCCCAAATTTATGATAGATGTTCCCCATTCAAATACGTGCAAATTTCTATAAAGTAGCATTCATGGAAAATATATGAAACCTACCATCCGGGGACCCGCAAACAGGCTTGTGTGTCCCAGTTGGGGCGTTCGGAGGTTGTACGTGTTGGCCAGAACGCCCAAATATTTTGTTATAAAAACTAACCGTGAGATCCATAGTCAAGTTTCAATGAGCAGATTAAAACCGTACGAAAAATTACAAAAGCAAAAAGTAGATAAGCCAAGAAAAGAAAATGTAGATAAAAATTAAATGCATTATTATTTGCCTCAAGGAATTTATACAAAAAGTATACAAAAAGATTCTCCCAACAGAATTCTATTATCATTTTTATGCAGGATATTTTCCTTGAAGTAATGAATGATTATTTTACTGCTAAAACGCCGCTCTTAAGAGAGAACTTCCGTAAGGGTTTTTTTAGAGTGTTTCATTATATCTAAAAATAAAATTACTCTCTCAGAAAAAGACCCAAGGATGTCATCATTTCCAAGGATAATTTTTCCGCCCAAAATATAGTGATCAACTATCGTTTGCATAGGTTTGGTTTGGTTTGTTTGGTTTTATGGCATATCAAACTTTGTATGTTATTGAACGCCAAATCCATTTTTATGTAAATAATCTGTTCTATTGAAAACAGTTTCGTTTAGCATAAGTACACAGTTTAATTGTCAAAAACATTTCCATTTCTAACTATTCAAGCAGTTATATGTAATGATTCACTTAAGTCTAAATACAGTTTTAATGTCGAAAAACAGTTCTATTTGAAATAATTCAGTTAAGCATAAGCACGCAATTTAAGTGTAAGTACGGTTTAATTGTTAAAAACGTTTCTATTTCAAGCTATTCAGTTTACTCAATTCATTTTAGCATAAATATGCTGTTAGTTCTATTTAACCCATAGATAGGGCCCTATCAGGTGCTACGACTCCGGGCCAGAGTGGACCTGGGAGCGATGGCAATGAAGGGGTACTCCGCATTCCCCAAAGCTCCAGCACTGCTGGAACCTCACCATCAGATTGTTTAGTGTCATATCCAGGACACTCGTTAGGAGGTGGGGTCTTACCCCTCTGCAGAGGTGCAGTCAGTGTATTCTACAGCCCCAGCTGACTGGGCAATACACAAATTTAAATGTCAGTCAGTTTTATTTCAGATAATTCAGTTCAGCATATGTACACAGTTTAGACGTCAAAAACAGTTCTACTTCGAGCAATTCAGTTCATCACTAGTACGCAGTTCCAATGTCAAAACAGTTCTATTTTAAACAATTCAGTTTAGCATAAATACGCAGTTTAAATGCAAAAATCAGTATAGTGAAAGAAGCACGGTTTTGTTCTATTTAACCCATAGATAGGACCCTTATCAGGTGCTACCACTCCGGGACAGAGTGGACCTGGGAGCGATGGCAATGAAGGGGTACTCCGCATTCCCCAAAGCTCCAGCATTGCTGGAACCTCACCATCAGATTGTTTAGTGTCATATCCATGACACTCGTTGGGGGGGGGTCTTACCCCTCTGCAGAGAAGCAGTCAGTGTATTCTACAGCCCCAGCCGACTGAGTCTTATCGTTTGCATAGATATTAGAAGTCTGGTATTCAAAGAAAACGGACGTAACATATTTTACTCCCATTCCAACTGCTAAATACAAATATAAGTTTTGAATTTCGAGATTAACACCAAAGTAAAATCCTCGAACGAATTCAGGACTGAAGTAAACAATTCTAAAGAAAAAATTGGTAAAAATATTTCTGTACACTGTACCCATCATCATCATCATCATCATCAAAGCGTGCTGATAGCACGTATTCCCTTGAACTTCTCTTACCATCCGTCCCTGTTGTCCATCGTTCTTGGCTGATCCTCTAGATATTGCATACTCATTCAGAGTATGTTATATATAGCCCTGACTCTTCGAGTGGCCAGCGCCCATTTCTTTACTTTGCTCCGTTCTTTGGTCACACTGTCTGTTGCCACGTGTCGCTTTGTTTCTTTCGTGCCGCCATCTTTTTTCCTGTTCCTTGTCTTCTGTCGTCATCTCCCGTTGTTATAAGTTCTTCTCAACTGTGATGATCAATAACAACGCGACCACATTTTCATGTGCGAATTATTTATTTATTACTTTGACGACACTTTCCTTTCATTTATTGCGGCCAATGAGGAATTGGCGAGCAGAGATGGAACATTGAACCACTCGAGTCAAGCATTTCTCACAAACTTATTTCTAACTCCCTGGACCATCCGATTGCGTCATCTTTTCGTTGAATCAAAGCCATGTTCTCAAAATGACCTTGGGTTCATCAAGCATTAATCAAACTAAATGACCCAACGCTTTTTCAACACTTTTTTTTATTCCATTCTATAGTGCCTGACAAAAAATAGACTCCGGCAATCTATTATCTAACATAGACGGCACCTCGTGTCCGCTCAGAGCTGAAGAATATGTCTTTGCTGGGCGGCCAATACTGATGTGTCCATGTGTGGAAGCCCGCCAGAGAACTTCGCTAATGAAGTATTCCTTGCTTCTTCAGCAATATCCTGCATGACTTGTTCGTTTTATTTGGATGTTTTGCAAGATGGGAGACTAGTTGCCATACAACTGCTGTTTTGTTGGGTGCTACTTCCAGGATTTATTCAAAACAGCATGCAGCATTCTTGTGTGGTTCCCATGTAGCTTTTTATCCAATCGTTTTGTCAAAGTCTAAGTGGTGCAACTATACAATAGTACTGACACAGCTATAGCTTGGAAAAATACCCGTTTTATTCTATCTGAAAGATCAGATTTCTATATTGTCGATAACCTCTCGTTAGCAGTCCATACTTTTCCTATCCGTATAATGACATCGCTTTCAGTAGATGAGATATTGCTACAAAGATATATGAAATGATTTGTTAATTTCAGAGATTTGTCATTTAAAGTAGACATGGTACCATCTTGATTAAAGCTCATGAACATTTTATTCAAGTTCACGTAGAGGTCAATGCCTCTTGCTATATGTTCCAGACTGTGTAGCAGACATTCGGCTTGTGTTGGCGTATTTGTGAGAAGTACTAGATCATCAGCATAGTTGGTTTACTTTTCTGTGCTGTTGTGTTGGTGGGCTACGAAAACATCCCTCCGGGAAGAACGAGCTGTGGTACAAGTAAAAGAGAATGAGATTTTAATTCCTCCTTCTTATATACTGTCTTTGCAAAAAATATACAACGGTCACTACAGGAATTTATAAGCAGACAGGGGAGATACTTTCACAAGTTTGTGAGGAGCGTTTAACCATTTGTTTTCTTGTTTAACTCTTTATTCTGTCATTTCAGTTCAAAGCTGAAAAAAAAGGAAGAAAAAAAATCATGAGTGAAGATGAAAGCAAAAATGATATAATCATATTCATATAATATGAAAATCGTTAAAATAAACATATTTTATGGGGTAATTAGTAGTCTTTTCATTTCTTTTCTTTTTTTTTTTTCAATGTTGATATTTTATTTTCAGATTTTTTTTACAAAATTATTTATTCACATAAGAATAGAAAAAGATCTTACAGTTCAGTAACAATGGTTTGCGAGATAAGCTTCTTAATTATCATTATTTTCATCGGAATGAACACGAACGTAGACCCCCACGAACTATGATTTGCAAAGTGAACTGGAAATTGCTTTGTTCTACAAGAGTTAAAAAAATCTCGCTATGATGCGTCATTTTTATTCTGTTGTAGTAAAATACATGCAAGAATTGAAAACTGAGGCGTGGTTGCTAACATGCTGGACTGTGACATCGCAGTAAACGAGTTCGAGCTCCAGTCGCGCTATTGTGTTCACTTTTGGACTAATACCCACCCGAAATGTATGAAACCTCTTATCTCTCCAGGTATGGGTTAAATAGTAGTACTACTATTATTCTACAAGAATGGCTTCGACTTTAAATAATCCACAAAGGTTGATATACCATTTAACGAAGAAGAGTAAGAAAACGGAAAACTAATTTTTCTGTCTTTTGTCATTGAGCCGTTGTTCGGATAAGATATGAGATAACACTCGGCAAGTACACAGTTGGTTGCATCTGAGGTGGTTGGTCGTGTAATAGTAAATGGTATTGTCGTTGTTACTGGTATTTGGTGTCGTTTGGTGCTCAGTAGGTTACATAATGTGGAAATTTTATCAGTAAATGGGTTTATTGAATGGCGCGCCAACATTTTTGGGTCATTCAGGGCCTATTTTGTATTGTCTTTTTTTTTTTTTTTTTTTTTTTTTTTACTGCTGGTTAGCTTTTGTGTTCGGTGAAAATCTGTGTGTGACAAAGGAGCTTTAATATGATTGACTGGAGTCTCTGGAGGGGGTACTGTTGCCCCTGACGTCACCCGCCGAAACCAGCCGTAGTCAGTTGAAAACAGGAGGCCTTAGAATTAGGCTGCATTTTTACTACTCAACTTAAATGGAGCCGAGTAAAAAGAATTAAGTTCATTTGAAGGATTTAGTATTTCTTTCAGAATTTCAGAAGAGAATTCAAAGATGGCTTGAAAGCCAAGAAAAAAAGAAAAGACATAAGAAGAATTTAAATCTACCAGAATGATTTTCTATTCCATTCAGAATTCTAGAAGAGAATTCGAAGTTAGCACAAGCTGAAAAGAAGATAAAAGAAAGAAAGAAAGAAAGCGAAGAAACTAGGTTTCTACACACAAGCTAAAAGAAAAGAAAAGAAAGAAATCGAAAAAAGTAGGTTTCTACTACATAAACTTATATTTTAGAGGAATTATTTCTCAAAGAAAAAAGAGGTAACGACTTCAGTCGAATCCAACAACTTCACTAGTCTCAGACGCCATTACCCACTCAATAGTGAGAGATGACCGACTATTAAGGGAGAAAGAAGAAAAAGGAACATTATTAGAAACTTTGTCTCGCAGAAGAAAGAAAGGCAGAGAGTGGCTTTTTATCAAAAGAAAAGAAAAAATGGGAGATTTTTAGGAACTTAGTCTCTAAGAAAAAAAGATACGCATGTGAACCCTTGTTTAGCTGGCGAGAAGAAGTGGTGACTTCTTTTCCTGTTTTGTGAGTGTATCAACAGGTGAAAGATGTTTTGTATTTTTTTTTTTTTTACTTCTTTTTGTATTTGTGAGTTTATTGTCATATTTGCTTTGGGACACACATGAAACTAACTGGAGTGACCTTCCTTTTGTCGTTATAAACTACTTTGAATTTTAAACAAGGGTCTCTCTCTCCATTATTTTATTTTACTCTATTTTTACCTTCATATTTTTGTAATATTATTATTGTTACTAGTATCCAATTTTGTTGACTAAATAAAATTGCAGTAATAGTCGTTGGAATTTACCGGACACACATTCTATGGTAAAAGAGAGCCAATCATGGTACTCCTAGAAGTCAGGTGAAATCCCTATTGATCTCTAATATAAACGCTGAATTCTTTGAATTCTGCCTCTTTTTTGCTTCTCTTTTGCCTATACCGGCCGGGCGTTCAACATCTGACTGTGGTTCTTTGTGGACTGCTATCTCGTGACAAGCCCAAGACTGCCAGTGTGAAAGTTGCCGCCCACTATAACCTTTGCCAAACTGCGAAACTAGAAACCTGAAGAAGTACAGAGCCAACAACCTCAAGGAGGAAACCTCTGACTACAACTGAAGCCTATCTCGTGTTGTCCAAGTTATGAGGACATATTTCCAACTAAACAGCTAAGTCCGCAAAAACACGTAATCTGCAATCCATTTCCTTTCATTTATTTTCCTACCTTGAATAGTAAAATTGTAGAGCTAACTAATGGATAGTTATTGCTGGCTCCAACCAGACATAATTTGACTCGAGGTATTTTTCTTGTGAGGGTTTTAGGGAAAGGGGAGGTCGGGCACGAGTCTCGGCCCGTGCTCTCCTGGACTATGTCGGTCATAGGCTCACTTTGAGCAATGTAAGCCAGATGACCCTGTGGAGACTTGGACTTACTAAATGCAATGTGAGTCCGGCACGTATACCTGCTCAAAGCTTGAAGTAGACCAGAAAGTCAGCAAAAAAGTCAGGGAAGTATAATTGAACTAAGTAATGGTTTTTGAATTTTCCTTTCTTCAGAAGCTGTTGACCCGAGTTGCTTTGTTGAAGAAAGGTAGCCAAAAAAGAACAGGAAAGGATTCTGATTTCTCATGAGACCAATAGTCATGTGACTTTCAAAGACACACCCACAAATCCAAAAGGAAGACAACTATAAAATACCGTGGGATAATGGGATAATTTCAATAACAAGGGCCAAAGGGTGAGCGACATTCTTCGCATTTCAGGGAAAGAAGTATTTTTTTCTTATATATATATATATATATATATATATATTTCTCGTAAATAAATTTATTAATTCAATGAATATATATATATATATATATATATATATATATATTCGTTGAATTAATAAATTTATTTACGAGAAGAGTAGTTTGAATCTAAAAAGAATTTGAATATATTTAAAAAGTTAATCAACCAAATTTCATAAAATTGTATTTATTATTAATATTTCTAAATAAAGATAAATGCCCAGAAAAAAAGTTTAATATTTATGCCACACTAGTTGGTTCAATATGGTAGTATACACTGTGTCAGTAACCATAATCCCAACAGGCGGATTCACCCCTTTCCCCAGTGAAAAGATTTTTGATTGATTTAAAAAAAGTAACAGAAATTTAACTCTTTTCGCCGATTCCATTTCCTTTTTCGTTAACAGTTAGACCAATTCTGCATCTCTCCCAAACGCGAAAAAGAAAGCAAAAGTTAACGATTTGTAGCACCGTTGCGTCTCCGTATACGAGATGGGCCGGGCTGAAGTAGAAACGTGATGTTATTACCATTTTGCGCATCCGTAGTATGTAATTGAAAAACGTCCGCGCTCACTTGC
Source organism: Sepioteuthis lessoniana (assembly GCA_963585895.1). Taxonomy (NCBI): domain Eukaryota; kingdom Metazoa; phylum Mollusca; class Cephalopoda; order Myopsida; family Loliginidae; genus Sepioteuthis; species Sepioteuthis lessoniana. Next base: position 101,679,490 of record OY757917.1, on the reverse strand, counting down.
AAACCACGTGACTAACACGTTCAATTGGGCTACGCTTTTTGTTGCTGTTCAAGAGGACGGACAGCGAACGGACTTATCCAGTGGCGGCCAATATTTCAGGTCAGTGTTTTATGTATTGTAACTGGGTGCTGCTTCTTTTTTCGGCTTGCACCAATGTTGTTTGACCTTCCCTACGGTCTGTGGTCAACACGGTCGTCCTCCGATTGTGTTATTTTCTCGTCTTTTTCTTGCAGTCTACTCACTTTTTGTTGTTGCCTCTTCTTACTTGACAATGGAGCTTTAAAAAGAGTTGAGTAAATGGCCCCGACCTGTCATTCTTGTCACTGGCTTTTAGGCGGCACGTACGCGCTTTTTCTAAATTGTCAAGTCTTAAATAAAGTCCATATGTTAAATAAATAATTATTATGATGTGAAGGGGTAAAAAAAACAAAAACAAAAAAACCCCAGAAAAAATGAAAACAAAGAAAAACAAACAAAAAATGAATATTAGAAACCGGTATTTATTTTCTTCCTTTTGTTTTATTTTATTTTATTTTTCAAGTTTTATTAATTTTTTTATCTATTTTAATTTTTTTTTCTACAAACTTATTTAACCTCTATCAAAATATCTTTTCTTTCTTGTGTAAAAAAGATATTATTAGCATTTCTTTGTCTTCGCTATCGATAAATAAAGTACTCCCTCCCTTTGTATTAAATAGTTATTTATTTTCAAACACTTTTTTCCCCCCTTACTCTCTTTTTTTTTTTTTTTTTTTTTTTTTTGTCTTTTAAGTCATTGCTTTATTATAAAATTACTTTTCAAATACGATTATTAAGAAAGAATCGCCCGTTGGAATGTCCTAAGCTCCATCCTAGAGGTACTGATTGAATTAGAATCGTTACCATTGTAAATTTAATGTCCAATAAACCAGTGTCTTTTAAAGTCTGTTTTTCGTTATTTGAAATTGAGCAGGTGATAATTGTGACGAGGTTCGTACTGTGGCTCATCTCGTAAAGATGTTGTACTAATCAGTTTAAATCTGGGGGGTGGGGGGCTCGGATTTTAGACAAGGTTAAATTCTCTCGTGTCAGTCTATTTATGTGTGTAATGGGGGAGGCGGGTTCTGATGGGCTAGAATGACTTTAGTAAAGGACTAAGTGTCAAAATGTTCACAAGCGCATAGGATACCCCCTTTTTCTTTTTTTCTGCTTGGTACGCAATCTAATACATTTTTTTTTTTTTTTTTTTTTTTAAATATATTTTTAGTCATTGGTCAGTTTTGTACTTAGTAGGAGTAAGTACCCTATTACAAATAAATGTATCCGTTAAAGCTTTTATTTTTATTTCATTTTTATTTGATACTTTTGGTGACTTTATTTATTTATTTTATTTTTTTAAAGATTTTTAAGTTAAAAAAGCAGACATGGCTGTTTGCATAATTATTTTGCCTTTAGCGTTGTGTAAGAAAATACAGGAAAGTGAAAGAGGCAAAAGCAATGCACTCCCAATAAAAATGTATATAAGATTAGCAAGAAAGAAACCCCAATTTGAATCTAGAGTCAGTGCGTGTGGTTTGTAGAAGTGTTGCGTGCATGCTACCTCGTAGCCAGTGACTAGCAGGACGAAGCCAGCTGCTATAGAAATGGGATGGTTTGTTTACATGACATTATTACACATGATGATATTGTCACAAGGACTTTCATACTGACTGCACGTAGGCACATAAGAAGCTCATATATACCAACCAATATGCCCTTTATGTGTTAGACACGTAGTTTTAATTTTTTTCCCAATTTAAAAAAAAAAAAATGGCTATATGGTTAAATTTTAAAAATATATCCTTTTCATTAGTCTCTTTTTTTACATAGACTAGTTTCATTTGATATTGCATCGTAAAGAAAAATATATGCTGAATAATACAAAGGAATTTATTTTTTTATGCTATGACTCATATTACGAGTTCGTGTTAAGTATTTTTTCTTTCTTCTCATAACCTTTTTATTTATTTTTTCTTAGTTCCAGTGAAAGTGAAATAAAAAAATTAAAAATAAACTCGTTGGTAAACTAGTAAAATATTGGAAATTCTTGAAAAGTTATTTTTCTTATTTCTCTTTAGTACCAATTGTATTAAGTTCGTTAACTTGATCAAACACGCTTTTTTACCCCAGACTTTGTGGGGTTTTTTTCCTCTATTTTTTTAATTTAAAAAAAATTTTTTATTATAAACTTTCTTAACCGACCTTATAAAATCGTTTATTTTTTTTTTTTCGCATTTTCCCTCCTAAAAAAAAAAAAAATTAACAAAACAGTATCCAGTAATGTTTAAAAAAAAATTAAATGAAAAATAATTTAAGATTTACCTTAACAGAAATTTAAAGATAGACGTTTTAAAGTCTTTTTTTGTTTAACGTCTTTGTAACATATGCGATCTTGTTTTTGTTAAAGGACAATGACGTTGGAAGTGAGTCAAAAACGAGAAAGAATGTTAGAGGACTTTTCCCTTTATTTCCTCTTTTCTTTTTTTTTCACTCGCTAGTCAGATTTGTACTACTAACCGAACCAGTCAACTAGAATCGGGCATTGAATCAGAGATATACCAAGTGATATTTATCTTTTTGGTTGTGACCCCCCCCAAAAATTATTCACATTATTTTCCGTCCGTTTTTAGTTGACTTGTCACCTTTTTGTGCAAAGCATTCTGGGTTCTCTCTCCCTGTTGTCTTCTTGCAGGTACATATTGTATACGTTGTGTCGGTGGGGGTTTGCAGTATTTATGGATGATATAACATTATTATTATTACTCAAGGTAATTCATTTCATTCAAGGGCTTGTGGAAAAAAAATCTTCTCGATATCCTATCTTATAAAATATTTTAATTCAACATTTTTCTTAGGGGGTAGAAATGTTTAATTTTTGGTCCTCATTAAATAATTGGCCCTTTTCTTGTTTGCATAAATGGAAATTACGATTATTTAATTTTAATTTATTATAGCATTTGGCATCTTTTTCGTTGAAAAATGCAAATGAAATTAGAAAATAGAATTTTATTGTTTTTAATTTTCATTTTTTTTAAGTGATACCTAATTGATAATTTTAATTTATGACCGAAATGTTTGCATTATTTAGTAAAATATTGTTAATTGCTTTTTGTTAAACATTTTTTTTTTTTTTTTTTTTTTTTGTGGAAGTTTACGAATAAGCAGCATATTTATACTTTTTCTCTTCATATATTACTAATAATCTCATTATTTTTCCGTTTTTATTTTATTTTTATGTTGCAAATAATTTTTCTTTAAAGCAAACGTAATGACCCCTGATTTTTGTCAATAGATTCTTCTGTCCTAGAATGACGAAGTGAATTTTCAGATTTAAGTGGAAGTGTAACCCGAGGAATTTTTATTTTGGTACTTCAATTTTTTTTTTAAACCTGAAATTATAGTCAAAGACTATCAAATGTTTTTTCTTTCAATTAGTGAAACCAAATTGTCTTATTAAAAAAAATATACATATTTGGCCAAGTGACCTCTTCACTGTCTCCCCTTCTGACTGATTATATATTATTACTGCTTTCGTGATTATTTTTTTTTCAATCCTCTTTGTATTTGATTACTTTAAAAAAAAATTTTTTTTTCATTAAATTAGTAAATTATGTTTTTATTCTGTGAGTATTTGAGAGAAAGAACTTTTTTTTCGTAAAAAGTTGACAACGTCTTCATTTTTAATACCCGCTTATCACCTCCTGCGGTGTCAAATGTCATCTGCACTTGTGAGGTAGATTTAGACTGGTTGCTTTGTTTGTTAATGAATGAAAAATGAGCTTGTGTGTGTGTATATACGTATTTACCCAACCCCAACGCCCTGAGTAGAATGTGACACAAGGTCAATTTTTAAGCGAGATATATATATATATATATAAGAGAGCTCTTTGAGCTCAATAAGGAAGTTCACTTTTATTAGAAATGATTTCTTTTTGAAGGAAGGAATGAATCAACTCTGTAATTCTGAATTAACAAATTTTGAAGACTTATTTATTTTTCTTCACAACCTGTTTGGTTTTTGAATAAAATTCTTAACATCTCTGGTGTCGCTTTATTTCCTCAACATCCGGATGTGGTTGGCTAGTCACATTTATTACACCCCTTTTTTTCCCCCTTAAATTTTTATTATAATGTATATTTATTTACAAATTATACAATAGATGTATCAACACTAGAATCTACTAGTGCTGCTACTATATAGTGTCAGCCAGATATGTATTAAGACTTGCATAAAATAAATAAATACACTGCAGTACACACGTACGCGCATGTGATTCATTCGTTTCTCTTCGTCATTTGGGGTCGTCCTTTTCATCAAAACGATTTTTCCTCCAACTTTTATTTCAGGTTTTTAAAACTATAGGTCATTGGTGATTTATTTTTATCAAGAATGGAAATTTCTGATTAAAATCTCCTGAAAATGTTTTGTTTTTTGATCTGAACATAGTCTTAAAAAGGTGTTTTTGTTTTTGTGGGTTTTTTTATGAACGGGTTCGAGAATCATTTGGACTTAATTTTTAGCAGTTAATTTGATTTTTTTTTTCTTTTTCCTTGTCGAGTCTTCGAATAAGGTTGTGTTGTGTTTTGTGTGTTTTTTTTTGTTGTCATTTTATCAACTAGAAAGTTTTTCCTAAAGCATATTAAATGAATCTAACATTTTAATTTTTTGTTGACATTATCTTTTCATTCAGATTTCTTTTTCTTCAGTCTTTATTTAGTAACTTTTTGTCCCCTAATTCTAAATTTCACCTTCGTATCTCATGATTTGGTCTTTAAAAGATACTTGGAAAAGGCAAAAAATATTAGAAATATGAATAAATATAGAAAAGAAATATAAAAATATTAGGAAATAGGAAAAAAATATTAGAAAAGGCAAAAATATGATTGATGATCAGGTCAGTTCTCTGACAAACTTATATTCCTGGGATTCGGTTGTGCTGAGGGGAAAAATCCTTGGGAATCCACATGGGGAAAATTTTTTTTTATATAACCTATTATCCTATGTTGGATTTGAATTAGAAAATTTTGAATCTTCCGCCTCGTATGTCGATTAGAAAAAATTGATCTGATTATTATATATATTATTACTTTTTTTTTTTTTTCTCTGCAAGGTAATAAGTAGATTTATCGACTGCGATGTCATATTTTTTTAGAAAAAAAAATAGTTTACAAAGAAGTTTTTTAAAATCTGAGTGACCTGTAAAGTTAAATTTGTTTGCGTTTTTTTTTTTTTTTTTTTTTTTTTTAATTGGTTGTCTTATAGATTAAAAAGTGATTTGCTTGCAGCTTTCAATATCTTGAGTTTAGTATCAACAACTAAATAGCTCTTAACTTATTGAACCCCCTGCTTATCTCTCTATCTATCTATCTATCTATCTATCTATCTATCTATCTATCTATCTATCTATCTATCTATATATATATATATATATATATATATATATATAGTGTGTGTGTGTGTGTGTGCAAGGTCAAGAAAAATTTCAGGAGTTAACTTGGTTGTCTTTTTTTTTTTTTTTTTACACCACAGTTGAGTAAAACTTAAACTTGTCGAGTTAAATTGTTGCTCTTTTTCAGTTTATTTTAAATTCTTTTAATGTAGTTTTGAGCTCGTAGCTGTTTACCAGATTTGCTGGAAACTGAAATTTTTGGAAACACCTAAAGGTTACCTCATCAAATATATATTGAATACATAACACATTAGGTCTGAGATTCAAATTTTGTGACATTTAGAGTTCAAATTACTGAATTGATTTGATATAAACTTGAATTATTAGAACCCTTCGCTCCCACCACTGATACTTGAGGCGGGGGGGGGGTTAATTTTTCTTTTTGAAAATTTAAAACTCCTTTCCCTCTTTGGTGATTTTCCTTTTTACATATGGAAATATTTTAGATGTAATCGAATGTATTGATTTGCGGTAATTAGTTTGAAATATTCAGCCACCAAGATAAGTCACGGTCTTTTTAATTAAAAAAAAAAAAAAAATCATAACTCAAAGCTGTTTAGTTTAGAAAACATTTCTTCCAGTACAATTAAAATGATGCTACTTATTAAAATAATAATAAATTCTAAAGCATTGTTATATGGACAGTTTAGCAGGATTTGTAAGCTGGAACGATGTTGTCTTGGCTCGTCATGTCATTTACTCGACCATCTGACAAAGGCGAATAAGAACTGACCTCTAAACACAGAAATTCTCTACGAGAAGTCAATTCTTTGTATTAATAATTTATTTTTCTCCCTCTCCCTTCATTGCAGTGAGTTTTGTACTCATAAAATCCACTTACAATTCCAGATCAGTCTAAATTCTATGTAATTTAATTTGGGATTTCCCTCGTAAAATATTATGTTGCTAAAAATAATAAAAATGTGTTCAGTTTTATTTAGTTCTCTGCGCTTTGGGAGAGGAGGAAAAAATAAGCTCCCAAAATATTAAATTATTTGACGAGGAACAATTGGATTGGTTATTTAACCCTCCCCTTATTTATACAGGGACTCTGGAGACTGGAAAGATGGTATTATCTAATTCAGCATAGATCGATTTGGTACCGAGTCCTCGAAAAAACAAAAACTGTGAATCATTCAAACTAGCTTATTTTAAAAGTATGGCTGCACAAAGAATTTGATTAAATTCTTTCGAAGTTTGTTTTTTTTATTTATTTCTTAAATGATTTTTTTTTGTCTTAAATTCTTTAAATAGATCAATTAAACAAAAAAACTTCAACTTAACTAGAAGGTTTTAAAAAAAATACATGCATAGTGTGCATTCATCGAAGTGAAATACATTATTTAAAAAAAAAAAAAAAAAAAAAAAAAATCATGTTTTGATTGGTTGACAGTAAATTATTTACTCGGTTTTGTTGTGGCACAAGGCCAGATGTATAGAGCACTTAATGAGACTCGAATTGGTTTGCCAGTCTAGTTGCTAACCATTACACTACGCGAGGTACCTATGATGGAGGACTGTATGTTTGTCAAACTGCTAATTGAATGACATATTGCTCTAATTTAAGGTCAGTCATTTTAATTCTGATGACCTCTGACTAAAAGGACACATATCGTTATATTCGCGTTTTCATTGAAATAATTTCATACTATATCTATGACCTGTACTACACTTGTGAGCCAGTAAATTTTTTTCCCACCAAATTTTTAGTTTCATTTTAATACAATGCAAGCAACGTTTTCCTGGTTTATGAAATAATTGACTCATTATTTCCTTACGTAGGGAAATTTTGCACGTAGTTTAATGTAGTAGTTGGTACGCCTGGACAAAGGTAAAAATTTCCCAGTCCTCCCTATCTCTTCGATGCAGGGGTTGGACTACTACGACCCTGTTCAATTTGGTGCAGGGTTTGTATCTCTTGGGCCAATCTCTCTCTCTCTCTCTCTCTCTCTCTTCTCTCTCTCTCTCTCTCTCTCTCTCTCTCTGTCCTTTTTTTTTTTTTTTTTTTCTTTTTATACCTACACATTTCCTTTTAGAACTAAAAATAGTTGGTATGTATGTGGTGGGGCGTCACCATGCCGTCATGGCTGGACTGCGGCCTCCATGTAAGAGTTCGAATTCCAGTTTTGCTTACGATCATTTTTGGAAAGATATGAATCCCTTTATTTTTCAGCGATGGGTTAAATAGAATCACTGCTGTTCTAAAAGATGACTTTAGCATTAAATAACCCACAAAGATTGATATGCCATTAAACAAAGAAACCAAACTAGAAATGGTTCTAATAAGATACTTGCTGAACCAATTAAATTCCCACTGTTTAATCAGCATTTACAATATTTTTAGTTATATACAAAACAGTAGATTAAAAAAAAAATAAACTAAATCACTGAAAAGTATATTGAAATTGTTTCAAAGTTGGTTATTTTTTTGTAAATAAAAGTAATTCCTCTGGGTGCCTCATGGTCTTGTGCCAAATCTTAGCAAAAATCTTAAATTTTGCTTCTGAAGAATTGATGGGTTAAAAGTTGTTGAAAAATCTAATACTTTTTGAAGTTTTTATTTTCAAAGTTCAGCAGATGGACTCTTCTAATTTATAAACTTGCCATGCAATAATTTTTGGTACAGGTTAGCTGGGTGGTCTCAAATTCTAGGACTCAAAAGAACCCTGGAGAGAAGTAGAGTGGACCATAGGTTAGATGAGTGGGGAATGACTACTGTTTTTATTCCATTAAAATAAGAGTATGATAGTACAAAGTGCATACGATAACTTTCCAGACTTTTTTTTGTATGGGCACTTTTATTGATAGTAAGTAAAGTTAGCGACCATAGTCGAGGGTGACCTGAAGGCTCCCTTTTCGATAGCTACTACACCAAGGTGTAGGGGAGGGCGCTACTCCATTCCCTGGATTGCTCCACTTTACCCTTGAACCGTACCTTTATAATGCTGAGTGTTAAGCAAGGTGGTATCAAGTTCCATTTTTAAAGTCTTTGGTATGACTCGACCTGGGATTGAACCCAGGTCTCCCGGGCCATTGGTGAACACTCTAACCGCTGGGCCAATGTCCCGATGAAACTCTAGTCCCCTTCGAAGTAATATCCTCTGGCTGTAATGCATTTGTTGTACCATTCCAACAACTTTTGCAAGGCCCTATGGAAGTTCTCTTGTGTGAGCGTGTCAATGACCTTCATCACAGCCTCTTTCATCTCCTCAATTGTCTCATAACAACAGCCTCTGAGCTTAGGGAATAACCAAAAGTCACAGGGAGCAAGGTCTGGACTATAGAAAGGTTAAGGAACTGTGTTGATGCCCATCTTGGTGAAATAGTCTGTGACAAGGATGGAGTTGTGGACTGGTGCATTGTCCTGGTGAAAATGCCACAGACCCGATTTGAAGAGTGCTGGCCCTTCCGACGGAATCTCTTGCTGAACTCCCTTAAAACCTCAACATAGTAACCCTAACCGTTTGGCCAATCAACTCTGGTGTATTGACTTCCTTACTCCTCCCACCCCTCTCATCTTCCCTCACAGATTCCATGCCTTCTTTGAATCTCTTATGCCACTCAAAAACTGATGCTTGATTCATGCAAGATAGTTGAAAAGCAGTCTGAAGCATTGCATACATTTTGTGGCATTTTTTCCAAGTTTAAAACAGAATTTTATTGCATATCGTTCTTCTAAAGTGTTGGATTGCATTTTTAAAATTCACCAGCTGTGAGAATCAGGCTTTAGTAGGGTGTATTCCAATTGCTGCTGTAGCTGTTCATTTGATTCTGAAATCATAAACATTGGTCCATCATCTCATAAGATGTAAGGCAATAAGATACTGAATTTTCAAGAGTCTTTGACAACTTTAATTGCCTAATGAGATAAAGTCTGGAAACTTATTGTATACACCTTGTATATGGGATATGTGAATTAGTACAAACTCTACATTTCAAATTATCCTTGATACATTTTTACTTTTTTGCTGACTTACATAAAACGATCTGCTTTTTTTTCATTTGTAAATTGCAATAAATTCTGTCAAATTGTACTAAAAATGACAACAGTAAAATTCAGTTTCATCACATTGAAAATTGATAACTTGTTCATTTTAATAATCTTCAAAAGTTTTTTTTGCAAGGTCATCTCATTGTCGCAAGAGTTGGGAAGGGATAAGAGATAAAGAAGTTGTTAGAATTCTTCTGCCTTGTGCCATAGAGAAGTAGTTGGTGGTTTCTGAGCTGCGTGTTTCAGAACTTTTGGGGAGCTGGTAACATGAAGAAATAAATGGTAATATTTTAAAGTCTCCTCTGCGATTGTAACAATCTGGTTGTGTTGAAAGTAATTCATGACTTTCTCAAAGTTAGCAAAATTGCCAGGTCCATTGTGTGTATATTGTGTGTGTATATATGTGTGTGTGTGT